>CM039126.1:51597247-52197247 GCA_022036555.1 Microstegium vimineum | reverse complement strand
GTACGCGTATCGCCTTTGATAGCACTCATATCGGCTCCAATTTTTCTGACACATTCACTGTTGATAGGTTATTGTTCACATGAGTTATTTTTACCTCTCCTCTCCCCTCATCTCACAGAGTTAGTTAGAGCATGTAAATCTAAAAAAACATACATCTGATTCTGTTAGAGGAGAGAAGAAAAGAGATAAAAATAACTTCTATGAATAATATTTAAATAATAAATGTGTCAAAGAATTAGAGTCGATAAAAGCTTTGCCAAATGGAGTCATAGTCCACTCTTAATTAGAACAGTAGCCTTACGTTACGTACTGGATTTATATTATGATTCATCATAATTATATATATATATATATTGATCAAACTTAGCGACAACTACAATATCGGCATCGCCTGACCCGTAGGGTAGGGTTATAGGTACTTTAATTTTTCAGAATTTTTAGAATGACTTATAATTTAGGACAGACAAAGTACTACTTAATTAATTCAGAATTATAGTTTAACAACAAACTAGAGCTAAGAGCCTGTTTGGAGGGGCTCCGACGGTTCCAACTCGGTACTGTAGCAGTACTGTGGAGGAGCCGCTGGAGCCTCAAATCTCTAGCTATCCGGCTCCTTTCTATTCTCAGTTGAAATTTGAAATTTGCAAGAGCTGGAGCCGTGCCCAGCCAACCCAAACCAGCCTTAAGTGTTCAGATAGATGCAGGCGCAGCACAGGAACGTGGAACAGTCGTCGTATCAATTTTCGTATAGTAGCAGCCTAGCCCTAGCGTTAGTACAGCTACGTACTGGCACTGGTAGGCAGCCAAGTGAGACTAGTTGGCGGAGCTGGTCAAATTTGAGTTCGTCAACACACCGTACGTACTCCAGCTTTGCCTGCAGCCAAGTGCATGCGCCAAGGCTGCCAGCTTTGACGACGTTGACTCTGGAGATCACATATGCACATTCACATTCATATACGACTTATATATATATATATATATATATATATATATATATCTATATATATATATATACGCGCATGCATGGATCTTAGCTACGACGACCTACGCGATCAAACTTCGCAGCTGGCCAGCTGGGGCATGCATGACCAAGACCAACAACGGAGATATGCATACATGTGGATGATTGTGGAAATACGTACTCCTATCCGATCCTCTATCTTGTTGCCTGAATTAATGGATCGGATGCTGGAACCATCGAGATCGAGACGACGTGCGCGTATTCGTCCTTGTCACGCATGGAATTCCACACTTGCTTTGTTGTGCCCACTGCACTGATCTTCCGATCTATCTCGTCTGGTTTGGCGATTTCCGATTTTTTCCACAGTGCATGTCCTAGTCGTGGTAGGTGCCTGCCAGCTAGGGCATACTCCTATATAGCAACATCGCTTGTTCGCTTGACTTATCAGTTGACTTATTATTCATTGAAACAGTGCTTTTGCCTCACAAAAAAAATAATTAAAACCAACATCAACCGACTTATCAGCAACAAAAACGGTCAAACTAACAGGCCGATGATTCATCTTCCACACTTGTTGGCCAATCAGAGGGAGACCCAACCCAAAATTACATATAGAGCACGTCATATATATATTTACCTAACTTTACCAACATTTTAGTCGAGCTATGCATGTATTTCATATTAATATTAGCCGAGCTAATATATATTCCGGTGAGCTTAGGGATTGAGTAATAAATTATTACTATTAGGTTCACCGGAATAAAATACAAGACTGTTGTCAGCGACAGAGTGCTAAATAATATTCAACAACTCTTATAATGACAAGTTATATTAAGTTATCCCTAAAAAATGGAAACTTTGGTACAAATCGTTTTTATAATGATGATTCATCTTCCAACATTTCAACGAATCGTCAAAGGGGGAACACACACGTCATATATATTTACCTAAATTTACCAATATATCGGTCGAGCTATGCATGCATGTACACTATATTATATATCACATAATAATCATATTCTACTCAGTAATTTGGTAAATAAATGATAGTATAAATGAAGATTAAAGGTGATTAATTAAGCTCTCACATCTTCTACATCTCTTCACGGTCTCTATGACTAAAAAACAATTGTTCATAGGCAAAGCAACCTCCCTCATGATACTGCTCCGCCCAGGCTCCCCATGTCTCTCCTCAAAGCGATCGTGGCGCCTGACATCGACATAGATAAAAAGAAACAGAGATAAAACCTATGCAATCTTCGTTGTAATCCAATCCAATCAAGAGAATTAACTTTTTATCATTATAAAAGATGGTGCCTCTTTAGATGTCACTTTTAGAATTGGTGCTATGATTTTAACAAGAGAGAGAGAAAAAGAGAAGAAATTGCCACTTTTGCTCGCGTAGCACGCCAACACGGATATGAGTCAACAACCCCATACCAAATGACCACCCTACCCATGACCTTTTTTTTCTCCCGCACGGTACACTCGCCTCTCCCGCCCACTTCTTTCTCTGATCCATAGATTCTTTGAGGAGCACCATGCTGTTCGTGCAGCGATGGAGGCCCACGTCGAAGGTGATTGAGCGGGACGTGTCCATGGACTAGGGCTACGTGAGGAGCTGCATCTGTTGATGGGCGGGCGGGAAGTGCGCGTGCCCGCCGTGTTAATGTGGGGGCCACTGATGACTGTTTGGTTTTCATTTCCCGTGTTTATGTTTCACGTGTCTTTACTCCCTTGCTGCCACCATTATTAGCTACATTGCTTACTGCCCACCTCCACCACTCTACTCTCCTCTCCTCTAATTGGAATCTTCTAAGAAAGAAGACAACAAGGTTTGCCCGCATTGCCTCGCTTACAAGTGCCACCAAGTTTGGTGCCACTATCGCCGCCTCTAAGGCCGCTGGACATGGAATCCAAATCCCAAATCTCCACCACTCCCACTACCACCGCCTTGTCCACTGTCGTCCCTCGACCTATGGTGACCTCGCCGCTGGTTGCATTTCTTACCATCCCTTGTGCACCCAATTCCTACTCTTCGCTAGCCAGTCAGTTAGAGCAGTGCACTGCGGCATGCCAAACAATGATTTTGCATAGGATCCCTAACAACAATTCATTTGTCCTTAATAAGACTAGTTAAGGGGAATTTGAGCTTGCTTACGTCCCATTTCAAACATTGGAATTAAACAATTTCGTTTCTCTCTCTTTCTTTGTCACGTTAACGCGCATAACTTTTTAGATGAAGTGTTTTATTTTATTTAAAAAAAGACTTTTGAAAACATGAAGATCACGATTATTCGCCAAAGGTTGTTTAGTCTGGTTGACTAAGTCACTCGAGCAGCACCCTACAGGTTCTGAGTTTGATTCCTCGTGGGAGCGAATTTCAGACTGTGATTTTCTGAATTTATTACAGGATTTAGCAATCCTGAGTTCGAGCTATGCTTTTAGTGGTAGGCGACGTCCTTGGCGACAATGAGGCGCATGTCATGAGTTCGATTCCCCGTGGGAGAGCGAATTTCAGGCTGTGATTTCTTGAATTTATTTCAGGATTTTACCGGCGCTATGCTTTCTGTGGTAGACGACGTCCCCGTCGACAGCGAGACGTCTATGGTGACTTCGTGAACATCGAGATCTGCCAGCTCAATCCTTCGGAGATACTCATAGGGATATGGTTTGCATACATGTATATTCATAGGGGTGAGTGTGCGTGTTGAGCATCTGCGTTGTACTGTGTAATTCGAAAAAAAAATCACAATTATTCATCATATTGAAGATTGAACTTTATTTTTTTCCTGCTTTTTGCTGAATTCCTAGTTGTTAAAGTGGGCCTACATATGAAACTAAAAAACAGGTTATATGGAAAAATCTTAAACCAGGGACATGAAAGTTACAAAACAACTGCATCCAACCATTTAATTATTAGTACCTGGATGGCTGGATCAGAAGATACGCTAGCTTACCTCTCCTTGGCAAGTATGTATCCATTAGTTTTTAAAAAAAGTATGTATCCATTAATTTCATTTAGCCGCAAAATTCAACTGATTTTCGAATTTTGAAAGTAGGAGCAAACGTGGAATACCTAGCCGTTGAGGCCGCCCACAGTTCCTCCGCCCATCCAAATCCCATCCGACGGCCCCGATCGCACGACCGTTGCGTTTCAACGGCTCGGGCCGCCGCCCTTCCCCTTTTGGGTCTCCTCCCCCCCCTTTTTTTCTCTCTCCGTTGCGGCCGTGCCGCATCTCTCACCTCCGCTCCTCTTCTTCTTGGCTCCTGCCTCTGTCAGCCACCACATCCACCAGCGAGCGGCGAGGCGTCGAGGCCGTCCGTCAAGGGGGAGATCCTGCTGTGCCGCGCTTCGTCCCCCATCGGTTCTTCCGGAGGTCCGTATGTGCGTGCATCTCTTTCGCATCCGGCCGGCGGCCGTGGGGATGCAAGAAAGCTTGGTTCTTGGACCGACGCGTGCGTTCTTGAATGGGGTTCTTGGGTGCGGTAGTCTGAGCTTTAGTTTGCGATAGGGTATACTCTTGTTTTGCGTTGGATTTGGGTTCTTGAGCCGAGACCCCCTTGGATCTCCGATTTGATGGAGCAATTCAAGGAGAAGAATAGCTGAAACCGAGATTGCATTCAGAGTTAGTTGCCTGCTGCGGGCGGATCTGATCCCAAGGATCTCCTCTGCTCTTCGAATTCCATCCAAGAACGCCGAGAATTTGCCCTCGCGTTCTCGGAACCCGAGTTCTTGCCAGCTTCTTGATCTGAATTTCTCAAAGTTGATTATTTTCCTCTTCTCTGACTGAGCTGGGGGATATCTTGCTCGTCCCAGACTCCAGCTATGGAACATGCCATCAGTGGCTCTGTCGAAATTCGAAGGATCTTTTTTTTTTGAAAGTTGCCCTGTAATTCGCAGCGTTTTAATCTATTTCTCGACCTTCGTACCCCCCCCCCCCCCCCCCCCCGCACACACACATTTCGATGCAGATCCGCGTGGCTCTTGGCGTATATCGGTTTCTCATGTACAGTTCGGTTTGACTTTGTTGCTGCAGTGGCTCGCTGGCAATGGAGAATCTAAGATCTGAAAACCACCGCCAGGGTGTTGCCAAGGAGGGCGTCAAGTTTGCGCCCGAGATGACCAACACCAACCGGAGAGTCCTCGGCGACATCAAGAACATACTAGGAGATCCGCACCAGCACTTGACTGTCAGCAAGAGGGGTCTCTCAGAGTAAGCCCCCGAGCTGTGCACAAATTTTTCTTCACCTCTTGCTTCCAATTGTGCATGAACTGGATATCTAATTGAGTTAATTTCATTGCTTCAGAAAACCAGCTGCTGCTGTTAATGCTAAAGATAAAGCTGGCTTTGTTGGACACCGTCCGGTCACAAGGTCTGCAATTTAACACCTCACTTCTACGAGTTACTAGTAGTTACCATCCTCGATCGAATTACCATATATATGAGGTTAATGAAGTAGTATGCCTTGCTCTTTTTCCAGGAAATTCGCTGCAACATTGGCAAACCAAACTACAGGCCATCTGGTAATAGTCAACTTGTGTTAAATATGGGCATTCAAATATGTGACCTGTGAAGTGTGAAAGGGGCACCCATGGACTGAAAATCCATATATTATAGTATATATATTTAAATATGTGAAGTCAATTGAAGCCCTTTATATACATAATAATAAATTCAGCTTTTACATATAGTATATAAAGTTGTGATTTATGCACTGAAACTTCTACTCTGTGCTGACTGCTCTTGTATGTTGTGTACATTTAAATATGCATAGATAGAATTTGAATATTCTACAAACTTTATCTTATTCTAGTAGACCTTTTTGTTCATATAAATGCCGTGCAACTTTCTTTCAGTTCACATCTCCACATTACTATAGTGGCATCCGACCTTGTTTCAACAAGTAGTAGTTTTCATGTATCAGCTCAGATATTTTATTGCCGTGCAGGCCCCAATTGGAAGTGAAAGACTGAAAAGAAATGCAGATACAGCATTCCAGACACCTGCAGATATGGAAAGCACAAAAATGACCGATGACATTCCCTTGCCTATGCTGTCAGAGATGGATGAAATGGTAAATTGGCATTACTTGGCCCTTGGTAAGCATAATAGATTGGTCTATTTGGTAATTGTCACTAATACAAGTCATTTTAGATGAGCTCTGAACTGAAAGAGATCGATATGGATGATATTGAGGAGGCAGCACCCGATATTGACAGTTGTGATACAGATAACTCACTGGCTGTGGTTGACTATGTAGATGAAATTTACAGATTTTACAGGAAAACTGAGGTAGAACTCTGATATTGAACCTGAAGTTATTTGCAATTACCGGCATTTGTAATCTCATTGCAACATTCTGTGTACATAGGGTGCAAGCTAAGTTATTTGCAATTACTGGCATTTGTAATCTCATTGCAACATTCTGTGTACATAGGGTGCAAGCTGTGTCCCTAAAAATTACATGTCAAGCCAAAGTTATATAAATGAGAAGATGCGTGGCATTCTAATTGATTGGCTGATAGAGGTGGGGATTTAAGCAAATGTCTAAAGCTTTCAATTTAGTATTATTCATATGTTCTGAAGACCTTAAAATTCCATGTTTTATTTCTTTTTTCAATGCAGGTACACTACAAATTTGAGCTGTTAGAGGAGACCCTTTTCCTAACTGTGAACATCATAGATAGATTCTTGGCACGTGAAACTGTGGTGCGGAAGAAGCTTCAGTTAGTTGGTGTAACTGCTATGTTGCTCGCGTGCAAGTATGAAGAAGTGAGCGTACCGGTGGTGGATGATCTGATCATGATCAGTGATCGCGCCTACACAAGGGCTGATATTCTTGAAATGGTAAAAAAAAAACGTGCTGCATGTTGATTTTTAGTGCCAAATAAAAACAGATAACTGACATTGAAATTTCTACAGGAAAGGAGGATGGTGAACACACTTAATTTCAATATGTCAGTGCCGACTCCATACTGTTTCATGAGAAGGTTTCTAAAGGCAGCACAATCTGAGAAGAAGGTAAGATACTCCTGTTTTTGTGATAAATTAATCATGTATAAGCTCCTATAGCTTTGCTGTACAAGTACATAAACCCTGACAGAATCTTTATACTACTGGTCAGCTTGAACTCCTGTCTTTCTTCATGATCGAGCTGAGTCTTGTGGAATACGAGATGCTCCAGTTCTGCCCGTCTATGCTAGCAGCTGCTGCCATCTACACAGCTCAATGCACCATAAATGGGTTCAAGTCGTGGAACAAATGCTGTGAGCTGCACACCAAATATTCAGAAGAACAACTAATGTAGTTATACCTCCCTACTCTTTATAGATTACAAAAGGCATACATTTTCAGTTTGTACTTACAGTTACATGGTCCCTTCTATGTTGCAGGGTTTGCTCTAGGATGATGGTTGAACTGCACCAAAGAGCAGCTCATGGGAAACTTACCGGGGTCCATAGAAAGTACAACACTTTTAGATATGGCTGTGCTGCGAAATCTGAACCTGCAACTTTCTTGCTGGATGCAAGAACCTAAGCTTGAAATAATTGGCTGGTTATTCACACTCTTAACTACTACTTCCATGGAAAGAGTGAAAGAGGTGTATATAGAGGCTGCTTCGACTAAACTATATGAGTGGTGGGATCTTCATATATGCAACATCTGTTGCAGCAACTATTTAGTGGGCTGGGTTGGTGTGTTGTTTGTTAGTTCAATAACTTGACATTAATGAAACACTGTTTGTGTTGTTTTGGAAAAAAAAATTCCAATTATATCCATTGGAATTCAATTCGTTGTATCTTGGGCATTATTCTTTAGCATGTCATGTGACACCTGCAATCTGAAAATAAACTTTGATTATGTGAAACCTCTGCTAAAATTGGTTTTTCTAAACCTCTGCAATCTAAAGGATGCCTTTAGAGAAAAAGCTCGATCTCAATGCACTATCGTTGTTGGTATTTTTCCATTATTACAATTCTTGTATATTCGCTATTTACATTTTGTTATTCGCTCATCGCGGTTATCAACCCCAGACAGTTGATGTGTGAAACCTTAAGCATGCTCATCACCAACCAAGCTTAAAGCACTCGTTGGGATCGTGCAAAGTTACCTTTCGAAAAGAGTTAGCTCTAGTTAAGCTACGAGCTAAAAGCAATTGTCAACCTTTGTTTGATCAATGGCTAGACGGCTTTGTGTAATTTTACTGATTTTCTTTGTTTCCGTCTTTGTATCCTAAGTTCAAAACTCGGCATTTGTACCTGCTTTAAATGTTTCAATACAATCCAGTAGAGGGACCTGTCCTGTTTCATAAGAAGGAAAAAAATAAATCAATTGGGTCAAATTGTGCTCACGGCTGCCATCCCAATTTACATGAGAATTGAAGCCATCTATGGATTCCTTTCGACCGGAGAGGACTACTCTTCCATCAGAGGGGAATGGATGCTCGCTTGGCTCACTCCTGTTTCTCGTCAGACAAGAAAGACCTCGGCTTGGAGCTCTGGGAAAAACAAAACTCACGGCCACGGGGTTTGACCTCCAGGCGCGTTGGTTATGCATGGTTGCAAAGAAAAGGAAAGTGATACGGTGCAGCAACAGGGTTGCCGATTCAGACTGAAGTTTGTTCATTTAGGCTTTTCTCGGAGCTTCAGTCACTGTGTACAGGTTGGGAACATGCAGATTTTGACCGAGAACTGGATTCAAGGGGAATCAAGGGATTTCTGACAGTGATAGCGTCTGCAATTGCAGAATGTCTTTATCTGGGAAACTTGGGCACCCATGCCATGAGGGTTTAGAATGCCTGTTGTGCCATCAAGAACCTGAATCTTGTGATCACATATACTGTGCTCTTGCTCATAAAACACAAGCCAAATTTAGTGTGACGTCGTGATCTCTAACACACACACACAAGTGACAAGCGAGCGTCTGTGATTGGTGGCAGCAACTGAGAATTGTATGTGCCGGGCAGCCAACACCCACAGGGAGGGATTTTAGACCCTAGCTCCTTTCATTTGCCTGTTTCCATGTCTGCAAAGAGGGAAAAGACAGGCGGGCATACACGCTCGACACAACAAGTTGAAGAAAATATATATGATACACTGGTGCCTCCAAAATAAGAAACATACGGAAATGGTAGTATGATCGAGTTGCTAAATACTTACTACTATAAGCCATATCCATATATTTAATTTGCTCCAATGACGAGAACGATAAAAGCAATACTCATCATTATTTAGTGCTAGCAGTGTAGCAACAATATTTATCTGTCAATATAATGTGTATCTCTGGCAAATCTCACACAGAGACGCACACAAAGCACACCACACCACACAGGAGGACATCACCAGAGGATATCAAGCAAGCAGAGGTGCTGATCCCCCTAGCTAGTTTAGCTCATGCTGCTGCTGAAGATGATGGCTGATGATCTCCTCTCCTTGTTTATTTATTCTTCCTCTCACACGCCGCACGTGCAAGCTCACGTACCAAATTAAAACCAAACAGGATCCATGCAGCGACGCAATGCAATGCAAAGGATCGGAAGCAGCACAGATGCCGAGCACACACACACAAATAACAGGATCATCTCTGCCACACCACACAAAACATCAAGCAAAAGGAGCTGACGAGTGTGCCTAACATGGATCAGGCGTGCCAGCTGTCTTTGCCTGGCAAACGATGCAACAGACCAGTGACACAAAGCAAATACTTAAAACAGAGTCGCTGAAGACTCGACAGAAGCAGAGCAATCCAAGCATAGCATGTCTTTGATCTCTTCCTGTCTTCATGACGATGCATTCCATTCCATTCAATTCCTGTTAACATTGAATTTTGGTACACTCGGAAAAATGACAGGTGGGCCAGCAAGCACTGGGTGTTCGGAGCATTCGGCAAATATCCATGCGGTGGGCTAGGTTCGGAGCATTCGGCAAGTATCTATGCGGTCGGCTAGTTTCGGAGCAATTCGGCAAGTGTCTGTGCGGTCGGTTAATCTCCAAAGATTCGGTAAATGATCGTGTGGTCGGCTATTATGAGAAAGAATGATTTTCTGTTGAAGAAACGACAAAAACGGCAAGTGAGAGTCGAATCAGGCAACAGACATCGCGACGATTAAGGAAATAAAGACTCCGAAGGAAAGATTAGGGTTAGAAGTGTCGTGTGTTTCCTTTAATATTTGTAGTCGTGTCCTTTTAGGACTCATATCATAACCAGGGTATAAATATAAACTCTTGGCCATTGTAAAAAACTGTTCACAACCAAATCAATACAACCGGCCCTGTGCCAACTTTTGAGTCCTTTGTCGTGTCGTCGAGTTCTTCGAGAGGAACCATCGATCCGTGTATTTTTCTCATGCACATACGTTCGGCAATCAACGTTTCACGTACTTCATGTTTGTTTTAGCCGAATGATCTATAAGATTTGTTGGCAGACAACTTCTATAGCTGTATGTCGTCGTAAGTGGCTTCAGTGCCGTATATATGGAACTGTCTGGTCTCACCCGACATGCTCCAGTTTTATATCTAATGATTTTCATGTTTGTTAGTTCCAGGTCAAACTGACTGACACATTTCCGGATTTCGAAACACCCGGGCACCCGATTGAAGCCACGTTTTTCGGCTTGCTGTGTGTGAGACACATTGAGTCATATTTTGTGTCAACAATTCCATTGAAGGGATTACTTCCTACCTACATACATACATGAAGGAAAGACGATGAATACAGGCGTCATCCATCCATCAGTGTGAAAGCAGGTCCATATTTATATATTAGGTACACACACATGACTACGTCTCTAGGATTAACAGCAAATTAAATGTTGCTGCATAAATAAATGACAAAGCTAGCTAGCACAGCAGTGGTGGGGTTCAAGCCAATTATGCAATTCGAACGAATTAAGCAAGCAAGAGACGTACGTACGTACATGCATGAAGGAGAGAGAGAGAGAGAGAGAGAGAGAGAGAGAGAGAGAGAGGTGTTAATTAATACAGTATACAGTATGAATGATGGATATAGATGAACTAGTTAGTTACCTGAGCACAGAGGCTCGGAGGTGCTTCTTCTTGTAGTACGCTGAATAAGTGGGCTTGTAGTGGGAAGGATGGTGGCCAGCCGATTCCCCGTCCCACTCAAGGTAGTCCCACCAATCCTTCTCGCACTCCAACTCCACCGTTGGCAAAGGAGGCATGGTGTCCACTGAGGATGATTCGATCCGAACAGCTGGTAGGCGCTTGAGGCTCCAGCATCCTCTGACCTTCACAGTCTCGAGATTGGGCGCCAGCATCCTCATGTAGTGCCGCCCACAGATGTGCTGTAGCTTGGGTACGTCATACAGGTGGATGCGCTTCAGCCTAGGGAATTCTCTGCTGCTGGGTCCTCGTCGTTCCTGCTGCTGCGATTCAGCTGGATGAGATGGGAAGACCTCCCTGAGGTCCCCGCAGCACACGATCTCGAGGGTTTCCAACCTAAGGCATCCGTAAGTATTTGTTGTGTACAATGGGAGTACATGTACCAGCCTAGAGCAATGATCCAGGTGTAAGAATACAAGATCCTCAAAGGAATGAGATCCAGGTCGAAACTGTGATGTTGTGCTCCAGTCCCAGATGTAGCGTGCCTTTGGGAGTTGGGATGCCCAGAATGTCTGCAGACACCAGAAAATATCTCTTTTATATTGTTGAGGAGATGCACTGAAAACAACGCCTTCCAAATTGGGGCATCTCTCGAGTCGGCACCATATTAGCCGATTCCAATCCAAATCTGATTCGGCAGCGGATGATGTAGGGCCTGGGAGACATGTGATGGACAAGCTATCCTGCAAGTGCAAGGTCGTAGCTTTCTCATTCACGAGACACGGTAGAGTTGTGGCTCTTCTACTAGTTATTATTAACTGTCTAGTACTTGTAGCAGTGCCACCCTGTAGTAATTTGGTTTGTGTCTCATCATCTTGTATGATAATGTAGCAACGAACCCAATCAGAATCCCCAGGAATAGCTGGGCAACCCCATAACCAGTTGCTCCTCCTCATCACTAAGGAGACATATGATCTATTATTGGCATCATCATCGTCAGCTTGGGAGTTGCTGCCATTAGAGGTGGAAACGATGGTGTCATCAGTGTACAAGCTACCACCAGCTGTTGGCTTGTGCACATTTACAGCTGCGCTGCTACAACCACCACTAGTAGTATTGATTCCTTGTCCGGTAGTAGAAGTAGTACCTTTTTGACCTGCTGGTCCAGTAGATGAAATCTCCACGTGCAACCATTTTTCATGTCTCAAGCTCGAGCTCATAAGTGAACGAAAAAGCCTTGGATCCCTTACGGAAATATACGAATCCGTGTCGATGATTGTTCTGTCCTTGCCACACACCATCGCTGATGATGACCCTATGCTAAAAATACCTGCACTATCAGCACTGGCGGTAGCCTCTTGCTGTTAGATTTAATGTGGGCTAGACCCAATGTTTTATCTAATTAAATTAAATAATTCTAATACTTGTATTAAATATTGTGCGCTAATCTTATATGAACGAGATGTTGGAGTAAGACACATACATGCGGTGCATATATTTGTTTTGTCATTCAAGTCACTTATGGCTGGGAGTTACAGGAGTTTTCTTTCTTAAATGACATTATGGGCTGGTAGTTTTGTCCTAAATGATAGAGGGAGTTTCTGCTTCTAATGGTGAGAGTTACGGGAGTTTCTGCTCATGAAGGCGGGAATTTCTTCTGTGAGCGTCTCTTCCGCTTCGACTCTTGAATTCCCGCGGTGTCTGTTCGTGTTCCCGTCACCGGATAAAGCAAGACACACTCCAACATTCGACATATAAGACACACACGCGCAAGAAATCTATACTTCAGCTGCATCCAACCTTCCCCGTCCCATGGCTTGCGCGCACAAGACCCTGGGAGAGTAGGAGCCTCCGGAACGCACGTCGGCAACGAGTTCACCTGCTCGGGTGGAGACCGGCGATCACGTTTTTTGGGAGTGCCGCTTCACGGCACGACTACTCGCTGCACATATTCTTCCGGTGTCGTTCCTCTGCTTGGACTTCTTCCCGGTGTCCCTCGGTGGTAGCGGAGATCGGCACTACAACTTCTCTGCACGGCATCGAGCGGGACGACTACATCAACAAACGCTATGTTGACTAGTGTGATCGGCATGGATGCCGCTAGGTATGAAATCATTCGATTTCTCACTGTTTTCTTGTTTACAAATGTCATCTACGTATATGCTCATGCTGGATCACACGTGCACACTTATGATGTCATGAACATGATGTTTTTCGTATTTTTCTGGATTAAATTACTCGTTAAATTGCCTATATATCTAACACTTGCTGCTTGTTGGACTTTCCTTCTTCCCTGCTGTCCGATGATGCTGTTGCATGAGCATTGGTCGTGCAAGTGGTGGTGTCAATGCGCAAAATCTCCAACCATACCTTCTTCTTGACTTCCTCCAGTGGCGGCCATAATATTGCGCACACAAGAAGAGTCGCTTGAGGCCCCAGGCTTGCGTTGCACTAAGGTCAAGGGTTCTAATTGTTGTACCAGACAAGTCTAGCTCCACAAGACTACCAAACAATCCTCTCAACAGCAGGTGCTTCAGTTTGGCGTGCCCTCTGAAGGAGATGCTCTTTATCTTCATCTTATTACTGGCAGTGGCAGTGGCACTACTAATCCATGTAAATGACTCTAGTGACAGGGGTAGGGCATTGTAGTCAATTTGCTCCAGGTCACTGCAACCATCAAGAATGACTGTCTTAAGGACGTGCCAACTTGACAGGTCTGGGAATAAAAACAATGATGATGCTACCACTGGTGGCGGAGATATTTGTTGATTTCTGCTTTTATCAATAGTACCACCATCATCATCACCATCAGCCTTATTTGGATCATCAGCCACCACTCGAAGCTTGATTAGCCTACGTCTGTTGCTTCCAGCGCCACTACAACGATGTAGATGCATCATGCTCCGGTTACCGACTCCTTTCACATTCAACTCCCTGAGGTCAACCATCAGATCCAACGTGTCCTTTGATAGCAGCCAGTACCAGTCCGTATAACTCAGCTCTAGCACCCATAGATTCCGGAAGCATGCTCCACCATCTCCGTCTTGTTGGATACAGTTGCTATGGTGATGGCATTCCTTTTCGTCACCAACATCTTGTGTGTCATCATTGTTTTTGCAATGGTCAAGCAGGAGGAATCTTAGGCTGCTGCAACTCAAGAACGGAGGAGAGGAAAAACTAAAGGTGCAATGGGAGAGGTGAATCACACGCAGATTGGTCGTCCTATCTGAATGCTCAAACATGCCTGCTTCTAGAACCTGGGTTCTATTGTGGTCAACTGATGGTCCACTTGCCGTACTGAAGAAGGATGTTGCCTGAGATGTCAATTGGATTTCCGTTGAGTTCTGGTTGGTAAGTGAAACCCAACGGTTGATAAACCTCTGATGTTCATTGCTCAGCACTGTACAGATATGTTGAGAACACTTGCTACAAAATTCCAGACTCATGTTCCTCTGTAAAGAATCGCTGATCTCCCATGCCGACCTGCCACCATCAGTGCCATCATCCTGTATGATCCCATCACATACCCAATAGTTAGATGCATGGGCCTCCCAGTTGATGTTGTACTGGTCTTCGATGTCTATCAGTGCCTTATACAAGATGCATTCAATGACATTCTTTGGGCTCATGTCAGGTTCAGGGACACCAGTGTACTTAGCAACCTCCTCGGCCTCTGCATATAGAGCGTGCCTAATGACTTGGTTTATAGCAACTTCATCTGGCTTAAAAAATGATGATGGGAGAGGAAATATAGCTATATTGCTCAGTTTAGCTGACTCCACTTCATCTGGACTCACATCACTTGCATGCCCATCTTTGGCATGATGCCAGAACCTGCCTCGAGATGTCCACAACACCCTCCTGCTCAATTGCCCCATTACAGGGACACCGGCCTCCCATAGATCGATGTAGCTGCCACTCCCGTTGTGCAAAACTACAAGAAAATTACGGGCCACTAGTTCACTCAAGATCGCTGCTCTGCCATAAGGAATCACACCTCTAGCACTCTGCTCCACCCCGTCAAAATCATCCTCCTCATCATGCTGGTCAAACAAGGCCATCACTTGTGGTGGTAGCTCAAGCTCCTCTACAATCACCCTCTGCAGGGCTCTCTTGCTTTGCCACTGAGAGACATCGACGTGGATGATCTTTCCCAAGTCCCTTGATGTCCCGGTCCCAGTGTCAGCCAATTTTGATGGTGATCTTAGTCGTTTGACGACCGCTTTGAGTACAGCAGATGCTCCCCACCCCAACCAGCCATGGAAATATTTCAATTCACTTTGATTGTCCGCACCCTCCAAAAGATGAATGATCTGCTCTGCTGCGTCATCTATGGTATCCGCTACGGTTCTGATCGTCTGCAATAAATACTACTAATTATTAATTTGACAAACCTAGCGTATACTGTTCTGTATGTTACTAAGGGGCTGGATGTGTTATATACAACCCCGTATCTTGAATCAATATGGTAGAAAAGATATGTCTTATAATTTGAGATGTATCGTGGACTATGTGTGTTTAATTTTGCAGTGCAGCAGAAAGCAAAACCATTTCCAGACTTCATGCTGCAGTTAAATCCTTTTTTCAGAAACAATATATAAACATAACTGTTGATATTTGTCACATGAAAATTTTTAATCAATAAATTTTATTTTTGGGTCAAAATCGAACATGTCCTATACAAAAACTAATTGCCCAAAAAGCAGAGGAATTTAATCCGTGCGAAATAAAGCACACCAGCACGTGAAGAAGTAGTCACTGATTGATTTACCTTCGGGGGCATGATGAATTGGTCTGTCGCCGACCTCTTGAGCTAACTAGCTCTACAAGCTAGGCCAGGCGCTCCATCTGAATCTGCAGCTCTTCTAGATTTTGACGACGGAACGAAATGCATGCATAGCAGCAATAAATCACTCCAGATTTCCTCCTCCAGACTTCACTCCAGCAAATAAATAATCGATATCTCCTGCACATACAGTGTATGCAAGCAAACACGTATGCATTATATAGATGCAATAATGTAGTACATGTATATTATGGATCATTCATGTCTCAGCTTTGACCCGTGTTGATAGATCGAAATTGCAAATTTAATCAACAGATCTCTGTGAAAATACTAGTAGTACTGGCTCATACAAAGTAAGCAGTCCTAGATATATAACAGATGAATTTGCATTGGAGAAACAGACAGAAATGGTAAACTAACCTTGATCCCTCATGACGATATGCAACGTACTAGTTGAAGCTCGAGAACAACATGTGCATTGCTCTATAATCCTGATCCCTAGCGTTCAAAACTTAGTAAAAATATGTAACGACTATAATTAACCAATGGATGTATACATGAACGAACGTGCATTGGAGAAGCAGACATAATTTATTAGTAAAATTACCCGGATCACGTCGTGAAAACAGGCTCTGGGACGGAGTCTATATGCGGTCTATCTGGAATTAGTCATGACATGTTTACAAATGGGTTTGCGTGTATTGTAGAAGAGGCGCCACTAGAATGGGATGAGTGCAGGTGCAGCGTTTGAAATTACATGCACGGTGTGCTCGTTCCTTACTTCCATGTTTGCTACTTTTCTTTTTGCAAAGCATAATCATCATTCATCAGATTCTTTGCTTGCAGCATCACTTGCTTTCTCCCACAGTTTAATAACAGTCGCAAAGCGGTTAAGTAAAGTAAAAGGCTATTGAAATACTCCCTCCATCCTAAATTATAAAATATCTTAAGAATCTTGAAGAGTCAAAATATCTTAAGTTTGGCCAAACTTATACGATAATATAATAATATTTATGATGTCAACTAAGTATCATTAGATTCGTTATCAATTATATTTTCAAAATATGTCTATTTGATATCATAAATCTTTTTAGTTTTCTCTATAATTATTGGTCAAACTTGAGATGCTTTGACTCTCCAAGATTCTTTAAATATCTTATAGCTTGGGATGGAGGGAGTAGCTTTGTCTGTCAATCTGAAGGGCCAAGCATCAGATGTAATAAGAGCATCACCAACGGTATATAAAAAATATCCTATAAATCAGGTTTTAAAAACCTTTCCAACAAATAATGAAAAGAACAATAATAACCCTACCACCAACAATCTTACTATTAATAATGAAGGCTCCACGTTAATTCTCACCAGATGCGCTAGGAAAAAAAATAAAGACTAGAAATTCTCACGTTAATCAGAAACATCTAGCCGTTAATCAGAAGACTATAATTATCCATAACCATTAGATCTATTTTTTAATTAAAAGTAGTATTCACCTCCATAGTTACAAATAGAAAAAAACTAAAATATTATTGCCGTAACAAAAACTTTAAAGGGCTATTGGTTAATAAAATATCCAATATAATAGCTACTACTGATAACCTTGAAGCTTTGGTTAATATATTAATAAAATATTAGTCGTCACGGTTAACGATTAGCCTAAAATACCCCAAAAAAATTGACCGGACTGGAAGAAATATTTAATGAGTTGTTGATTAATAATGAAATATCTAATAGATACTACGATTAAGTTAAATGTTGGTTAATATACCTTAATAAAATATAAACCATCACGAGCAGGTTAACGAGTCGGTAACCTAAAAAAAGAAGGTTAACGATTGGGTAATGTATTAATATAAGATATCAGTCTGTGACATTCATGCTTAGTTAATCTTTTTAATAAACAAACGAAATATATAGAAGTAAAGTTAGTCTAATAAAAAAAAGTTGGATATAATCTATCAACCTCAAGAAAATAGATACAGAAAAAGGTGTGACAACCGATAGTCTAGAAAAAGGTAATTTTTTTGTCAACCGCAACAAAACAATAAATATTTATTTGGTCTTTATCCTGGACTTTCATTGTTTATTGATTAAAGATAATTCAACAAAATCCTCAAATTTGCATTCTAAAATAAATAAATAAAAATATATCTCAAAATGCTCATGTAAACAATAAATAAGTATATTATGAAATATGGTCCAATGATCATAAAGTACTACATGTATATGTTAAGTTATAAGTAAGCACAATGATGCGTTCCCTCATGTAAACCTGATAAATATGTATGCACGAGAATAAATATTTATTTTAATTTATGAAATGTCCCATAACAACACTAAGTGATGACATTGATAGTTTACTTAAAGTTATATAGATACTCATAATGTTATTTTTATGTCCTTTCAAATAGTTTTATACATTTTGACTAATATATATACTAATATTCCTAATTTAGTTTTAAATATTATATATTATATAAAAACAATAATACTAGCGTGCGGTGGTACAAGCTGAAATGACTATTTATGTTGTCAAAATTAGGAATAAAAGAGTGTGGTGGTCAAAAATCTTGAGTATGTTGTTGTAGCCAAGGTTCTAGAAGCTTTTTTTTATAAAAAAAAACTAAAATTGGAATAAAATATAAAATAAACACTAGAGTTTTAACTTAAAAATATTTCTACATTATACAATTATGTTAATATTAGTATATTAAAATTTGATTGAAGTTAATAAATGCACATGACACGTGCATGCATAACATATACATTTGTTTTAGTAATCATGAAAACATTTTATGTGACTCATGTATTGATGATCACTATTTTACGAGACACCACCCAATCATTAAGGCTTTTGTTTAGATGCGGATTTGTAGTCTGCCTCCAAAAATGAGTTTTGGCCGCTAGGGCAAAACGCTTTGGTCGTAGTTGATACTAACAAGTTATTTAAAATTACATTAATGACCATGATATTTAATTTATAAAAGTTTTTGCCTGAGATATTTATAAATTCTAACAAAATGATTATATAAGCATTATTGCACATATAATATGTTGAAATAATTCAAACATTTTTTAGAAGTAGGGAGGTTAGAGCATACTACATGTAGTTATATCTTCCTATGAATCCTTTAAAGTAAACAATCATTATAAGAATTAGATATTAATGCCCTTTCATGGTTGTTCTATGTACCTCATCCATCATCTCAAATCAAACTCTACCATCAATCTTAATTGATGTAGTGCTAATTTTAAATGTTATTCATGCCATCGTAGAGTTGTATAGTGTAGTTTATGGCCTAACATATTCTTATTTTAAAAAGTACAAATGAGAGTTAATAAAATATCCAATAAGAATAAGAGTTTCCATGTATCTTGAGAATATAAAATAAGTAACAATTAATACGATTATAATTCAAAAATAAACACTTAGATTCATGGCATCATAAGATATGAGTTACAATAACACCCACCATAGTTTAATCTAATGTTTCAAATAAATGTGTATTGAAACTTAACAGAGGTGCCATGAAATGGGAACAAACTATGAATATGGATGACTAAACATATGGTTATCACAGCTAGATAGAGAGTACAAAGTATCATTGTGTCTATTGTGTTAAAAAAAGAACAAAGTGTAGAATATGTAATTTAATATCTATATTTTTTATTAGTTTGAAATATTAAATAATGACTAATGCCCATGTGTCCTAAGATTCTATCATGTGCGAGAACGTGGGTTAGAAGATTAATTATATTTGTAGGTGAATTGACCATCTAATTTTTTTTATATCTACACGCTTCAATTCATCTAGAGGGACATCGAACATGTCCATATATTATAGACAAAGCCAGCCATACATGAGCACAAAACAAAAGAAAAAAAATAAAACACACACAATTGTAGAATCAAACTAATGTTACATTATTATCAAGTTAATATTACATTATTACCTGTGCTACACAACGATCTCTCTCAGTAATGTTAATTTTATGAAGTATTTTTTAATATTTAATATATATTGAATAAATAGTTTTCTATTGCTTAAGTATTGTTAACCCGTGCGGGAGCAAGGGTTGATGGACTAGTTTTCAATAATTTATTCCTAAAAAATAAAAAATAGGAGTATTTGAATTTTTTTGTCTTCGCCCATGCCACACCGTTGCCTGCTATATCTCAGCAAATCTAAAATTAGTGGCCAGAGATACAATTTCACGGAACTTCTTCGACAGCAGCGGGGGGTGAGACCGTCAATATCGCCACCCTAACTCATAATCCGAACTTACAAAATTGAATCTCCATTGCCTGTCCTATTTCTCAGTATTCTCATATCTGGAAATAGTGTGACTGGTGATTTAATTCTGGTGAACCTCTATGTGGTGGCGACAATGGTTGACAGTGTCGAAGAAAAAAAATCGCCACTATAAAGGTGGATGCCTCTATTTTTTCAAGCGTAGATGGATTGAGATTTAGGAAAGGGAGCTGTTGGAGAAAGAATATTTTTCATCTTATAAAAAAATCAAGATTGGGAGTGGTTTTACCAAACCGTTAAAGATGCTCTAATCTTTCTTTCCTACCGTTTCCTTTTTATATAACTGACCAATATATTTTCCACATAAACAATCAACTTGTTCACTAATTTCTATTCCTTGTATGTTAAATATTATTTCGATAGTAACATCATTTTTTTCTACAATAAGCAAAAAGCATGTTGGTAAATAAAAATCACAAAAATAACTTCGAAATTGAATTCATGGTCAAATTTGCGTAGACCATATATATAGATAGAAAAAGACAGCCCCAATTTGAAGTGTCACGCCATATCATTTTTACAAAACTAATATGTGTAGAGAATGCAGCTGGCTTACTGGCTATATAATCACGGCGATAATTTTCCTTGGCAACTAAAAAAGAAGTAACTGATGAGTAATTTATAAACCTTCATCACTCAAGCACAATAGAATTCGTACAGCTTTTGAATTACTTGGTGTATTCATTCCTTCCTATTACTTTATTTGCTTTTCTGCAGATCGATAAATCAGTAACATGTTGCATGCAGCATCCATAGTTTTTTATAAAAGAACAGGAGGGGTAGGACCCCTACTGTGCTTTATTAAAAACAAAGAAGCATCCCAAAACAAGGTCTCAAAAACAGCATCCATAGTCAAATTCTTGTCTTGTAAATGATAAAGACAACAGTGAAAGGGGAAAATAAAGGGAAAAGGAAAGAGAAAGAAGAGGAAGAAAAAAAAAGAGCACCAAGTAATTCAATATATCGGAGGAGCACGGTCGATTGAGGTACCCATTACCCAATCGATCGATCAAAAATCAATCTAGTCTCATCTTCTCCCGTCCTTTACTCTCCTGACCTTATGCTTTTCAATGCATCTCTCGATGAGGATCGTTGGTGTTTTAGGTGTCTTGCCAACATAGACCAACCTCGTGTTCTGCCCCTCCCGACGGGTCTTCCCGGGAGGCGTGCACGAGCTTTTTAGACAAAGATCCCTGCTGCGTGCTAGGCCATGTGCGACCTCGGACATGCTAGCCCTAGATTCTGTACGTGTGACCCTAATCAGCGTCAACATATTGACTCAGCACAAAACTATTTTTCAAAACAAAAGAAAAACAATTCCCCAGCAACAAGGTTATCTCACAATGGATCCCATGTGGCCGCCTCATTATTGGTATTCAAAATGAGAAACGACACAATCACACATTGTAGACTTCAGATTTTCTTCTTGATTTTTCTTTTTTTTGACGCACGGAGGATAAAATCATACTCTCTGCTGCCATCCCAATTTACACGAGAATTGAAGCCATCTGTGGATTCCTTTGAGCCGAAAAGAATTACTCTGCCGTCAGAAGGGAATGCATGGTTGCTTGGCTCACTTCTGTTTCTCGTCCGACAAGAAAGACCTCAGAGGTCTGGGAATTGCTGGCTTAAACAAAAACTCGCGGGCACGGGGTTTGCCCTCCAGACGCGTTGATTATGGTTGAAAACAAAAGGAACTGACGGTAATAAGGTGCAGCAGCAGAACGTACTGTCGATTCAGACTAAACCTGAAATTTGTTCACTAAGGCTTACAGGTTGAGAATGGGCAGAGAGAAAAGTAATGACTATGGCTTCAAGGGAAATCAAAGGGGTTTCTGACGGTGAAAGCATATGCAATTGTAGAATCTCTCCACCGTGAAAACTTGGGCACCCATGCCATAAGGATTCAGAATGCCCCTTATGTCATGAAGAGCCTGAATCTTGTGATCACCTATACTGTGCTCCTGCTCATTAAACACAAGCCAAATTTAGTGTGACGTCGTGATCTCTAACACACACACACACACAAGTGACAAGCGAGCGTCTGTGATTGGTGGCAGCAACTGATAATTGTACGTGCCGGGCAGCCAACACCCAAAGGAAGGGATTTAAGACCCTAGCTACTTTCATTTGCCTGTTTCCATGTCTGCAAAGAGGGAAAAGACAGGCGGGCATACACGCTCGACAACAAGTTGAAGAAAACATATATGATACACTGGTGCCTCCAAAATAAGAAACATACGGAAATGGCAGTATGATCGAGTTGCTAAATACTTACTACTATAAGCCATATCCATAGATTTAATTATTTGCTCCAATGACACGAACGATAAAAGCAATACTCATCATTATTTAATAGCAGTGTAGCAACAATATTTATCTGTCAATATAATGTGTATCTCTGGCAAATCTCACACAGGCACACACACAAAGCACACCACACAGGAGGACATCACCAGAGGATATCAAGCAAGCAGAGGTGATGATCCCCCTAGCTAGTTTAGCTCATGCTGCTGCATGCTGAAGATGATGGCAGATGATCTCCTCTCCTTGTTTATTTATTCTTCGTCTCACACGCCCGCACGTGCAAGGCAATGCAGTGCAATGGATCGGAAGCAGCACAGATGCCGAGCACACACAAATAACCAGCATCATCTATCTCTGCCACACAAAACATCAAGCAAAAGGAGCTGACGAGTGCCTAACATGGATCAGGCGTGCCAGCCGTCTTTGCCTGGCAAACGATGCAACACACCAGTGTGCCACACACACACACACACACACAATGACAAAAGCAATCGTTGAAGACTCGACAGAAGCAGAGCAATCCAAGCATAGCATATCTTTGATCTCTTCCTGTGTTCATGACGAACCATTCAATTCCATTGAAGGGATTACTTCCTACCTACATACATAAAGAAAAGACGACGAATACAGGCGTGATCCATCCATCAGTGAAAGCAGGTCCATATTTATATATATTAGGTACTCACGCATGACTACGTCTCTAGGATTAACAGCAATGTTGCTGCATAAATAAATGACAAAGCTAGCTAGCAGAGCAGTGGTGGGGTTCAAGCCAATTATGAAATTCGAACGAATTAAGCAAGCAAGAGACGTACGTACATGCATGAAGCGGAGAGAGAGGGGTTAATTAATACAGTATACAGTATGAATGATGGATATAGATGAGTTAGTTAGTTACCTGAGCACAGAGGCTCGGAGGTGCTTCTTCTTGTAGTACGCTGAATAAGTGGGCTTGTAGTGGGAAGGGCAGTGGCCAGCCGATTCCCCATCCCACTCAAGGTTGTCCCACCAGTCCTTCTCGCAGTCCAACTCCACCGTTGACAAAGGAGGCGTCATGTCCTCTGAGGATGATTCAGCCCGAACAGCTGGTAGGCACTTGAGGCCCCAGCATCCCCTGACCTTCACAGTCTCGAGATTGGACGCCAGCATCATGTAGTGCCCACAGATGCGCTGCAGCTTGGGTAGGTCATACAGGTGGATGTGCTTCAGACTAGGGAATTCTCTGCTGGGTCGTCGTCCCTGCTGCTGCGATTCAGCTGGATCAGATGGGAAGACCTCCCTGAGGTCCCCACAACACACGATCTCAAGGGTTTCCAAGCTACGACATCCGCGGGTATTTGATGTGTACAAAGGGAGTACATGTACCAGTCTGGGGCAGTGATCTAGGTGTAAGAATACAAGGTCCTCAAAGGAACGATGTCTAGGGCGAAACAGGGATGATGTTGTGCTCCAGTCCCAGATGTAGCGTGCCTTTGGGAGTTGGGATGCCCAGAATGTCTCCAGAGACAAGAAAACAGTTCTTTCACTTTGTCGAGGTGGTGCACTGAAAACAACGCCTTCTAAGTTGGGGCATCTTTCGAGCCGGCACCAAATTAGTTCATTCCAAACCAAATCTGCTTCAGGAGCAGGTGCAGGCCTGACAGACATATGATAGACAAGCTATCGTGCAAGTGCAAGGCCTTAGCGTCCTCATTCACGAGAGGCGGTAGAGTTGTGGCTCTTCTAGTTATTGATTGTCTAGTACTTGTAGCACTACCACTCTGTAGTAATTCAATCTTTGCCTCATGTTGCATGCTAATGTAGCAACGAGCCCAATCAGAATCCTCAGGAATAGGCGGGCAACACCATAACCACTTGCTCCTCCTCAACACTAAGGAGGCCTTAATAAAGGCGTCTCTATTATTGGCATCATCATCAGTTTGCGAGATGCTGCCATTAGAGGTGGAAATGATGATGATGTCATCAGCGTACAAGCTAATACTACCTGGCTTGTGCACATTTACAGCAGCACTGCCACAACCACCACTAGTATTAATTCCTTGACCAATAGGAGTAGTACTTTTTTGACCTGGTCTGGTACATGAAATCTCTACATGCAACCCTTTTCGATGCCTTAAGCTCACAAGTGAATGAAAAAGCCTTGTGTCCCTTATGAAAATATAGGAATCCGAGTAAGTGATTGTTCGGTCCTTGACACACACCATTGCAGATGATGATGATCCTATACTAATAATACTTGCACTGTCACTAGCAGTAGCCTCCTGCTGCTTGTTGGACTTTTCTTCTTCCCTGTCCGATGCTGCTGCTGCATAGGTGGTAGTGGTGGTGTCAATGCGATAAATCTCCAACCTTATCTCCTTGTTTTCCTCTTATGGCCATAATATCGCGCACATCTTCTCACATCCTAACAAGAAGAGTCGCCTGAGGCCCCAGGCTTGCGTTGCACTAAGGTCAAGGGTTCTAATTGTTGTACCAGACAAGTCCAGCTCCACAAGACTACCAAACAACCCTTTCAACAGCAGGAGCTTCAGTTTGGCGTGCCCCCGAAAGGAGATGCTCTTTATCTTCATCTTATTACTGACAGTGACGGTGGCACTACTAATCCATGTAAATGACTCTAGTGATAGGGGTAGGACGTTGCAGTCAATTTGCTCCAGGTCACTGCAACCATCAAGGATGACTGTCTTGAGGATGTGCCAACTGGATAGATCCGGGAATAAAAACAATGATGATGCCACCACCGGTGGCGGAGATACTTCTCGATTTCTGCTTTTACCGCTAGTACCACAATCAACCTTATTTGGATCATCGGCCACCACTCTAAGTTGACTAGCCTGCGTCTGTTGCTTCCGGCACCACTGCAACGATGAAGATGCATCATGCTCTGGTTACCGACTCCTTTCACATTCAACTCCCTGAGATCAACCATCAGATCCAACGTGTCATTTGATAGCAGCCAGTACCAGTCCATATAACTTAGCTCTAGCACCCATAGATTCTGGAAGCATGCTCCATTGCTTTGTTGGCTACAGTTGCTATGATGATAATACATGCAGTGGTCAAGCATGAGGAATCTTAAATTGTTGCAACTCAAGAAGGGAGGAGATGAGAAACTGAAGTTGCAGTAGGAGAGATGCATCACATGTAGACTGCTCCAGTCAGAATGCTCAAATAACCCAGCTTCTAGGATTGTGGTCACTGATGATGATCCAGCTCTTGTGCAGAAGAAGGATGTTGCCAGAGATGGCACTTTGACTTTCTTTGAGTATTGGGAGGTTGCAGAAACCCAGCGTTCCATATGCCTCCACTGGTCACCACCCAGCAGTTGACATATTCCTTCAGCACACTTATTACAGTCCAGGTTCATGTTCCTTTGCAAAGCTTCGCTGATCTCCCACGCTGATCTACCACCATCAATGGAATCCTGAATGATCCCATCACATACCCAATAGTTGAACGCATGGGATTCCCAATTGATGTCCCGATCATTGCCTCTCTCTGCCATGTACAAGATGCATTCAATGACAGTATTAAGGCTCATGTCAGGTTCAGGGACACCTGTGTAGTTACCAACCTCCTCAATCTCTGCATACAGGATGTTCCTAACATCATCATCCTCCTCTTGTGATGATGGTAGATCAGCACGTATAGCAACATCACTCAACCCAGCTAACTCCACATCATCATCCTCTTTAGCATGCCTTGCTGTGACGTGAGGCCAGAACCTGCCCCTCGATGTCCATATCACCCTCTTGCTCAATTCCCCAACTGAAGGGACACCGACCTCCCATAGATCGATGTAGCTGCCACTCCAGTTGTGCAAAACCACAAGGAATCTGCGGTCACTAAGTTCCTTCATGATCGCCAACTTGACAGGGTTAATCACACCTCTAGCACTCTGCTCCACCCCATCAAAGTCATCTTCTTCATCACGCTGGTCGAACAAGGCCATCACCTGTTGTGGTAGTTCCAGCTCCTCTGCAATCGCCTTCTGCAGGGCTCTCTTGCTCTGCCACCGTGAGAAATCAATGTGGATGATCTTTTCCAAGCCCCCTGTTATTGATGTCCCAGCAGTTTCAGCTGATCCTAATGATGATCGAAGTCGTTTGACAACCTCTTTGAGTACAGCTGATGCTCCCCATCCACCCCAGCCATGGAAGTATATTACATCTCCTCCCTTGTCCGTGTCCTCCAAATGATGAACTATCTGTTCTGCTGCACCATCTATGTTTTTTGCCTCGAGCGTGATCCTCTGCAATAATTACTAGTACTGATTAATTTCAGAAATCAATATTTTTTTTTGATCAAAATTGAGCATATGTCCGTAATATAATAGTACAAAAACTCTTCCTTTCAAAAAAAAAAACACAGAGGAATTTAACCTGTGTGCAAAACATTGATTGATTTACCTTCGGGGGCATGATGAATTGGTCTGTTTCCGGCCTCTTGAGCTAACTAGCTCTACAAGCTAGGCCAGGAGCTCCATCTGAATCTGCAGCTCTTCTAGATTTTGACGACGGAACGAAATGTGTGCGTAGCAGCACTGAAGCACACCAGATTATATTTCTTCCTCCAGACTTCACTCCAGCAAATAAATAATCGATCTCTCCTGCACATACAGTGTATGCAAGCAAATGCGTATGCATTAGTACATATATATTAAGGATCATTCATGTCTCAGCTTTGACCCTTGTTGATAGATCAAAATTGCAAAATTAATCAACAGATCTCTTTGAAAATATTAGTAGTACTCATATATACAAAGTAAGCAGTCCTAGATATATTACAGATGGACTTGCATTGGAGAAGCAGACAGAAATAGTAAACTAACCTTGGTCCCTCACGTTAATCCTGGACGATATGCAAAAAGTACTAGTTCAAGATGGAGAACAACGTGCATTCCTCTATAATCCTGATCCCTCGCGTTGAAAACTTAGTAAAAATATGTAACTATAATTAACTAATGGATGTATACATGAACTTGCATTGTAGAAAACAGACATAATTTATTAGTAAAATTACCTGGATCACGTCAAGAAAACAGGCTCTGGGACTATTGGGTGGCGATTGACGTGTATAGACGAAGAAGCGCCACAAGAATGAGTGCAGGTGCAGCGTTTGCATTACGCCATTACATGCACGGTGTGCTCGGTCCTTGCTTCCTGTTTGCTTTACTTTCCTTTTTGCAAAGCATAATAATCATTCATCAGATTCTTTGCTTGCAGCATCACTTGCTTTCTTGCGCAGTTTGGTAACAATCACAAAGCGGTTAAAGTAAAGTAAAAAGCTATTGAAATAGTTTTGTCTGTCAATCCCGAAGGGCCAAGCATCAGATGTAATAAGATCACCGCCAACAGTATATAAAAAATGAACTTAAAAAATGTCCTATAATTCAGGTTTTAAAACCTTTCCAACAAATAATGAAATGAAAAATAATAACCCTATCACCAACAACTTTCAATAATTTATTCTTAAACAAAAAAAAAGGACTATTCCAAAAAAAATATTTGTCTTCACCCATGCCACAACATTACCTATACTATACCTCTTATCAGATCTAAAATTAGTGACCAGAGATACAGGTTCACAGTACTGGTTCGACAACGGCAGGGAGTGAGACCATCAACCTCGTCACCCTAACTCATAGTCAGAACTTACAAAATGGAATCTCCATTGCCTGTCCTACTTCTCAGTATTCTCATATCTAAAAATAGTAACTGGTGACAACAGTTGACAGTGTCGAAGAAAAGCGGTGGATGCCTCTATTTACCTAACTTTACCAATATTTTGGTCTAGCTATGCAAGTATGCTATATGTATCGGTATACCTATATCACATACTAATTATATTCTACACAGTACGTAATTTGGTAAATAAAGTATAAATAAAGATTAAAGATGATTACCACGCTCTCACATCTTCTACATCTCTACGACTAAATCTCTAAAACTAAAACACGGGCCTCCCCATATGTCTCTCCCCCAAGCGATTGTGGCGCCCAGCATGCCAGCATCGAATCGGTAAAAAAGAAAAAGAAGAAGAGAAGAAAACCTACGCAAATATTTCCTGCAATCCAATCCAATAGGGAAAATTAACTTTTTATCATTATAACAGATGGTACCTCCTGAGATAGCACTCTTAGAATTGTGCTACGATTTTAACAACAGAGGAAGAATTGCCATCTTTTTGCTCGTGTGGCAGTAGCCGTGCCTGTGCCGACGTGCCTGCTGGCGCTTCCGACGATGCACCGCTGGGTCCTTGCCCCTCACAGAAGGCGGCGGCGGCTTGGGCGGCTCTGAGTTGGAGAAATCCTCAGAGTCACCGAAGGAGACGCACTCCTCGGGACCATGGCCGAGGACAACTCCGAGAAAGCCCGAGGAACCCGCGAAGAACTCCTGCGCCGCCGGAAGCTCCTCATCTGCCACCTCTGCCCACCTAGGCCAGAAGGTCGAGCCCTCCTCCCCCATCCGAACTCTTCCCGCCGAGCGCCGGGGAAACCCGCAGAGAGGCGCCGAAAGGCCAGAGGGGCCGACGGGAGGCAGAGGATACCGGGTCGGGTGGCCGGGGGTGGAGCTCAGAGCTCGCGGCACGCGTCCCTAGGTGCCAGATCTGGCGCCTAGGGCCTGCCGGCCTGGGCGGAGGGGCGGGGAAGGGGGAGGCGCCGTTGACCACGGGGTCTGCGGCCGTGCGGTGGGGTGGACGCTGAGGCCTGAGTGGCCGCCGGCGGGAGGCTGTGGACGGGGCCGGGTGGCCACCGGGGGGCCGAGACTGTTGAAGGAAATATCTATCATTTTTGTTTTTTCAAAAAACAACTTTGACTAAATATATATATTAAAAATGTTAATATTTATGATATGTAATTAGTATTACTAGCAAGAATGTCCGTGCGTTGTTACGTGAGAATTTTTTTTAAATAATCCTAGAAAGGACATTGAAGGGCGGCCTTGGTGCAAGCGGTAGAGCTTTACCGCTTGTGACCAAGAGGTTCGAGCCCCAGCCTCTACGCATTTGTGCGGAAAAGGCTGCGGGCTATTTCCCTTCCCCAGACCCTGCAGTGCGGGAGAGCACTGGGTACCCCTTAATCCTAGAAAGGACATTATAGAATATTACATTTTATCTTTTTTTTTATGAAACTAGTATAATGCCCGTGCTAATGCTACGGTTTTTTTTAGAAAACGCCATATAAATCAACCAATTTGTTTTTACAGAGTTTAAATTTTGAAATTGTATTTGAATCTATATATACATTTTGGGAATCATGGTTGCCGGCCACCACTAGAAGATCAAAGCAGCTCTAATCATATTTCGATATTATTCTGTGAAAAAATATACAAAGGAAGAAAGTTTCACATAGAGCAGCACTGTATTTTTTTCCTTACCAAAATAAAGCTGCAAGCGTTTTTCTTACAAAAGCATAAAACAATTTAAAGGAACTGCCGATTCCATAGAAACTTAAAAATGGATTATTCCACTTTATAAATAATAGTCCACGGCTCTGATATCTCGTTTATTTTCACCGTTTCTTTTCATACAGCAATGTAGGGAGATAGCTTCAACTATAGAGATTAAAAAGTTAAAACCCTCCTTAAACAGCTATATCTAGGGATAGCTTCAGCTATAGCAAGAAATTGAAAAGCTGAAATCCTACCTGTGATAGGAGCAATGCACAGAACAGTCTATGGACAGTGTGCTAGAATTTTTATCCTGACTTGTGAGATATGACTGGAAGAATCAAACCAGCCACGACAAAAAGTTTTATCAGTAAAATGCTCATGAGTAGCATAAACCTGACTTGCTTTACAGCCTAAGCCCATGAGGAAGTTATCTGCCTTCATATCATAATGAAGAAAATCCTGCCTGTGACTACTCTATTCTAGTTGGACAAGTCTTCGAGAGTTGGACCAAGAACATCAATGACCATGACATTGTACTCCCCCTCCACTCCAAACCATTTCAAACAAGGAATTCCAGTTCCAACTGAAGTTTGAAAAATAAATACATTAAATAGGTGAAAGCATATGAAACAAGGGACATATTTCCTTGTATTGGTACCTGCACTCTTGGATAACCATTTACAGTTTCAACTTAGAAGAACTTCACAGCAGATTCACATAGATTAGTCCTAATTTGTGCAATCCGGAGAGCATAGTCCAAAGCAATAGCTCATTGGGGGCACATTCACCTAAGACGAATCAAACTGCCTGGGGATACAACGAATCAAACTGCTGGTGTTTGCAAGTGCGTGATGATCATTTCAAAGATTAATAGTGAAGTTACTGAACTTGTAGAAGTGAGTGACCGTCTGTGTAAAGATCAATTATCAAGCTGGTGATGAAGAATCTGCAGGAAAATAATGATTTCAGAGACTATAACACACGACTAAAAATCAGTAAATATCAAGAAGGTCAAAGAATTCATTGAAGTAAAATAAAAAATAATAAGAATACATATGTCATAATGCAATCTGCATTTTCGACAATTCAATGACTGAGCGGCGGAAGTTCATCTGAGATGACATAAAATGGAAAATTCAGGTTTGATACATCAAGAATATCTGTTGCTGGCTCTGTGCAGTTGTCAACCATGATAATTCTAAGATGGATCCGGTAACTAAACCATTGTTTGGTTGGCCATTAGGCCATGTTCCTCTCTATTGGAGCACGCATGATCTAAATGTATAAGTGGAAGTACTACTGCTCCTTCCATTCGAAATTGTCCGTAATTTTGACTTCTCAAGCATGGTTTTTATTAATTATCTAGACATGTTCTATACCTAAATGCCCAGAAAAAAACAATGTGTAATTACAAAAACCAAAATGACTAACAATTTAGAACAAATGGAGTACTATTTATTTTATCTAATATTTATGTTTTATCATTGTTTCTTTTTTTCTTATAAACAAGACACTGATAATCTTTGAACGAGATCAAAGTTAGCCACAGCAAAGAGAAGGGGTGGCATACCTGTTGGGCGCTTGTTGTCGGCTAGCGGTTGGCGTCCGCCGGCGTGGAGCAGCAACGGCTCGAAGAGATGAGATTCAGGGTACACCCTGTTTGGGTGCAAAATTAGAATTAGTGACTATTCCTCCAACTATTACCAATATGAATCCAACGGGGCCTAGTGTGCAAGCAAAAAAAGTAGGGCCTAGTGTACATACTGATAGAAGTGCTCTAATGCACAATTTCAATTGCATCTGTTTTTGTAAACTTGCTATGATTCATATTATGTATGTAACTCACCGACTCAGATATCATCTCTTGAGGATTCTATTTCAACATCAACATCAACATCAACAAAGCCTGTAGTCCCAAGCAAGTTGGGGTAGGCTAGAGTTGAAACCCAACAAGATACCCAAGTCATGGTTCCGGCACTTCAATAGCTGCTTTCCAGGCAATCCTATCCAAACATAGATCTCTAGATATATCCCAAGCTTTTAAATCCCTATTCACCGCCTCCGCCCATGTCAACTTCGGCCTTCCTCTGCTTCTCCTTATATTATTAGCTTGGCTTGGGACTCCACAGCGCACCGGTGCATCTGGCGGTCTCCTCTGGACATGGCCAAACCATCTCAACCGATGTTGGACAAGCTTTTCTTCAATTGGTGCCACCCCTAGGCGATCACGTATATCATCATTCCGAACTCGGTCCATTCTTGTGTGACCACAGATCCAACGCAACATGCGCATTTCTGCAACACTCATTTGTTGAACATGTCGAGCCTTTGTGGGCCAACATTCGGCTCCATACAACATCGCAGGTCTAATTGTTGTCCTATAGAACTTGCCTTTTAGCTTTTGGGGTACCCTCTTGTCACATAGAATGCCAGAAGCTTGACGCCACTTGATCCACCCTGCTTTGATTCTATGGCTAACGTCTGCATCAATATCTCCATCCCTTTGTAGCATCGATCCCAGATATCGGAAGGTGTCCTTTTTAGGCACGACTTGACCTTCCAAACTCACATCTCCCTCATCCTGAGCCGTTGTGCCAAAGTCGCATTTCATATACTCGGTTTTAGTCCGACTTAGTCTAAAACCTTTAGACTCAAGGGTCTGCCGCCACAGCTCAAGTTTCCTATTTACTCCCGCCAAGCTTTCATCAACTAACACTACATCATCGGCAAAGAGCATGCACCAAGGGATGTCCCCTTGAATGTCCCTTGTAATCTCGTCCATTACCAAGGCAAAGAGATACGGGCTCAAGGCTGACCCTTGATGAAGCCCAATTCTAATCGGGAAGTAATCAGTATTACCATCGTTGGTTCGAACGCTAGTCACAACATTGTTGTACATGTCCTTGATGAGGGTCACGTACTTTGTTGGGACTTTATGTCTATCCAAAGCCCACCACATAACATTTCTTGGTATCTTGTCATAAGCCTTCTCCAAGTCAATGAAAACCATATGTAGGTCCTTCTTCTGCTCTCTAAATCGCTCCATAACTTGTCTTAACAAGAAGATTGCTTCTGTGGTTGACCTTCCAGGCATGAAACCAAATTGGTTGGTAGATACTCGTGTCCTTCTTCGCAGGCGGTGCTCGATGACTCTCTCCCATAGCTTCATAGTGTGGCTCATCAACTTAATCCCACGGTAGTTATTACAACTCTGGATGTCACCCTTGTTCTTGTAGATTGGTACCAAAGTGCTTCTTCTCCACTCCTCAGGCATCTTGTTCGATCGGAAGATATTATTGAACATCTTGGTTAGCCATACTATAGCTATATCCCCAAGACATCTCCACACCTTGATTGGGATACCATCCGGGCCCATCGCTTTGCTCCCTTTCATCCTTTTCAACGCTTCTCTGACCTCCGATTCTTGAATCCTCCGCTCAAAGCGCCTATTGTTGTCATCAAACGAGTCGTCCAACTGAACAGGGGAGTTCTCGTTCTCCCCATTGAACAATTTGTCAAAATACTCTTGCCATCTTTGTCTGATCTCATCCTCTTTCACCAAGAGTTGCTCCCTCTCATCCTTAATGCACTTGACTTGAGGATTCTATTTCCCAAGCACAATTACATTTATAATTACAATATACTGGAACGAATTACATTAAAAAATCCACTCCATGAGCTACGCACACATCAGAAATTTTAGCAGTATATGCACAAATTGCACAACCGACTGTGTTTAAATAGAAAAGTTAACAGCATCATAGGATATGACATTTTGGCTCGGTTGATCTTGAGAAAAACACCGTGGGCTAATCAGGTCAATTTCAAAAGAAGATTAATAAATCCAGAGGTACAGAGCATAGTTCATCACATTCATTCAAAGTCTACGTAACAGGTCCCCAAGTCCCTAACTATACTATCCGACAAAGAAGCAGGGAGATGGATCTGAGAGACCAGGGAGAGGATCGGAGTGGGGATCAGAAACGGGCACGAACCAGGACATTCATGTAGATGTCAGGATCGAAGGAGATGGAGTTGATGGAGTCGAGGGGCGATGTGGTAGGGGACGGCAGCGGATGGGTCGGTGTTGTAAAAGCTAGCAAGGAGGCCTAAGACTGACCGGCTGGAGCCGGTGGGGGAGGACGGCGGCGTGGCGGCTTCCAGCGGAGACGAGGCAGAGCCACATGAAGGAGCGACGGGTGCGGCTCCTCGCAGATCTGCAAGGGGTCGGAGCACGGAGCAGGGGTGGGGCAAGGCGCGGAGGATGGTTGCGACTTGCGAGGCATCGGCGCCACGGCGGCGGCGGCGCGACTTCGTGGTAGGGAGGGAGAGGAGGAGGCACGTGGATCCGTCGCGCCAGGGAGGGGTACTACCTGTACCTCCAGCTCTCCCTCGCCATCCGCCTCACCTCGCAGGCCTTCCTCGCCGGGGCCCCGCTCGTGTCCGACCTCCTCTTTGGCTGCGGCTCCGGAGTCGTCGCCGACCGCCACGCTGCTGGCGACGGCGCGGATGATCCGGAGGCCATCTCCTACCGGCTCTCGAATTTTTTTTTTGTGATAGGCTCGAACCCGTGGCGTCTCCACAGGAGTGTGGGAAGTTTTTAATCATAACCGTTGCATCAAGTCATTGATTTTTTAAGGAGAAAAATAATTTGAAAAAGTTTTTAATTATAATAGAGATTTGAAATCTATGATTTATTATATTGGTAACCATGACATCCATGATATTATCTAGTTAATATTTACAATAATAATATGTGTAGCCTTAGAAATATTCATATAATAATAAAATCATTAGAAATTAGACAAACCTTATCCTACCCTAATCTTACCTCCTAATATATACCTTATATAATATATCATATCAAATTAAGGCATTCCGCGGGTGGAGCTGAGGTCGTTCGTCATGAACACTAAGTTCAGCCGGTGGCGTCTCGAGTACTAGTCGTACCAGTTGTGCTTCACTCAATGAACTTAAACGTCCTTTGTTCTTGATCACGTCCTTCGGGTCGATGTTCACTGACCCTGGCCACAAAATATCGAGAACCGAACCGAAAGTATCGAGAATCAAACCGAAAATACCGAAACTGAAATATTCGGTTCCGAGTTTCCAGGAACCAATCTCGAGGAACCAAATTTACCGAATTACCTAAAATGTGATGAGTTTGAGTGTTGCTATATTATTGATTGTTCCATTGTAGACTATTATATTATGTATTTTTGGTACTCACTCTTATAGTCTTGTGGACATTTATAGGTATATGTATTTTTTTACTATTATTCTTCGTAAAATTATATCAAAATTAGCTTTTGAACCTATTATTATATATCTCTGTAATTAGTTTGGTACTGTTCGGTAAATACAGGAACCGAATTGAAAGTATCGATACCAAATTATCTCGGCACCTATTTTTTCTAGGAAACAATCGGTACCGATTTTGTGAGGAACTGAATTTACGTGGGTATCGGAAAAACCAAACTGAGCGGTTCGGTATTACCGAACGGCCAGCGTGAATGTCCACCACGAAAATGTCGCGGCAGGGCCACACAGAGTGGGTGAACAACGGTCGCCTACACGACAATGCTTTTTGTCGACCACTGATCGAACACCGGGTGCCCGATTCACATACGTCTCCGGTGGCCGTCGAAGTCGTCTTCTCCATTTCATCTAGATCACCACCGTCGGGTCGGTCGCCTTCTCCACGTATGAACACGCGCGAAGTAACCGGTGGCACTTGTCCAGTTAATTATCTAGCGCGCCCTTGGACTTGTCCTGTGTCGATGAGAAGACGATCGCATCTCGTTAGACACGCACGTTGGGGATGGCGCAGGCTAGCTTGCTTGCTGGTGTTGAAGGAGAGGCGCCTATACATACACATGTACGTGCATTATGTCCTCGCATTGTCAGGGTGTTCTGGTTCCAGATTGACGAGAAGATGTTGCACAGGAGCTCGTCGCCACGTGGCTGCCGTGACGAGGCCGTCGTCGGCCGGCGAGCTGGAGACTGACGACGAAGGCACGAAGCCAACAGAGAGCTCCTGTGCTGCACGCACGCAGACGGGGGCGCGCTTGCCTTGGGCGAGGTGACGCTCTGCTCCTCCCGTCCGTCACGCTGTTGAACGACGAGCCGAAACTGTGATTGGTGGCAGCAACTGAAAATTGTGCCGGGCAGCCAACACCAACGACAGGAGGGTATTTGTGACCCTAGCTACTTTCACTTGCCTGTTTGCATGTCTGCAAAGAGGGAAAAGACAGACAGGCAGGCAGTCAGGCAGGCATACACGGTCGCCATCAAAGTTGAAGAAAATATATACGATGCACTGGTGCCTCCAAAATAAGAAACATGTGAAATAGTAGCATGAACTGCTAAATACTACTACTATAAGACATATCCATAGATTTGCATTTGCTCCAGCGACACAAAAGATAAAAGCAATACTCATCATCATTTAGTAGCAGTGTAGCAACAATAATTATTTGTCAACATAATGCGCCTCTGGCAAATCTCACACAGTGCAGAGACACACAGGCGCACACACACACAAAGCACACCGAGACACCACACGGGAGGACATCACCAGCAACAAGAGACTCCATGAGGAGAGGATCTCAAGCAAGCAGAGGTGTACACCCAACCACTAGTTGATGATCCGCTAGCTCTCATGCTGCTGCTGAAACTGATGACTGATGATCTCCCCTCCTTGTTTATTTATTCTTGCTCTCACACACGTACAGTCACAGCAAGCTCGCTCATGAAATTAAAACCAAACACAACAGGATCCATGCAATGCAATACTCATCATTATTTAGTAGCAGTGTAGCAACAATATTTATCTGTCAATATAATGTGTATCTCTGGCAAATCTCACACAGAGACACACAGGCACACACACAAAGCACACCACACAGAGGATATCAAGCAAGCAGAGGTGATGATCCCCCTAGTTTAGCTCATGCTGCTCTGCTGCTGAAGATGATGTCTGATGATCTCCTCTCCTTGTTTATTTATTCTTCCTCTCACACGCCCGCACGTGCAAGCTCACGTACCAAATTAAAACCAAACAGGATCCATGCAGCAACGCAATGCAATGCAATGGATCGGAAGCAGCACAAATGTCTAGCACACACAAATAACCAGCATCATCTCTGCCACACAAAACATCAAGCAAAAGGAGCTGACGAGTGCCTAACATGGATCAGGCGTGCCAACCGTTCTTTGCCTGACAGACGATGCAACACACCAGTGTGCCTCCACACACACACACACAATGACAAAAGCAATCGTTGAAGACTCGACAGAAGCAGAGCAATCCAAGCATAGCATATCTTTGATCTCTTCCTGTGTTCATGACGAACCATTCCATTCCATTCAATTCCATTGAAGGGATTACTTCCTACCTACATACATAAAAAAAAGACGACGAATACAGGTGTGATCCATCCATCAGTGAAAGCAGGTCCAAATTTATATATGAGTTAAATACACCGGGGGCCTTGAACTTGTAAGCGTGTGTCACATAGGCCCCTGAACTTTAAAAATGCATTTCTGACCCTTTAAACTTGTTAAATGGTACACATAGGTTCCTGAACTTCGAAAATGTATTTTAGGACCCCTAAACTTGTTAAGTGGCACACCACATGCCCATACTTAAAATGTGGGTATTTTTTTACCAATGTGGCGTTGCTAGGTGGCAAAAAAGATGCACCAAACCCCTTGAAACCCAATGTGTGGCACTATCATCATCACAGGAGCCACCTCCGCACAGAGGTGCTCGTCGTCAGGAAGGACAACGAAAGGAGGATATAGCTAGAGGTGAGGTGGCGCATCAAAGAAAGCACGACCCTGACAGCTAGCGATGCTTCTAGTTGCAGGCCAAACCGCAGTCACGTGACTCCTATCAGTAATGCTTCCGTGCGTGACTGGCCATGGTATGACCGAAGCAACGCGCAGAAGCATTGCCGACTGGGGCCACACGCACGAGGTCTGGCCTACAAGTAGGAGAAGCATCACTGGCAGCTAGGCTCGTACTTTTTGCGACGTGCCATGGCACAACCCCATCCTCCAGCCGTAGATGCTCTCCTCGCGAGCACCTCTACGCGGAGGTAGCTCCTACACCGATGACAGCAACACAGATTGAGTTTCAAGGGGTTTGATGCTTAATTGTTTGCAAAGTAGCAATGCCATAATGGCAAACAAAAAAATACCCGCGTGAAAAGTATGTGCCTGTGGTGTACCACTTAACAAGTTTAGGGGGGATGAATGTATTTTCAAAGTTCAGGGGCTTATGTATACCACTTAACAAGTTTAAAAGGGTCAGAAATCCATTTTCAAAGTTTAGGTTCCCCGTCCGCGCCTCCCTAGGCCTCCTGTGCACCTCCGTGTCTCCTCCATCCCCCTTCTTCTCCGGTAACGATGGTCCCTGGGAAGAGGCGCGGCCGATCCGGCCCCTCCTCGACTGGATATGTTCCCTCCGCGCCAGGACCTGACCCTTCCGCGTCCGGATCAACCGGCGTAAGGTCTAGGCCGGCGGCCAACGGGAGGAGGCGTGACCGATCCGGTCCTCCTCCACCGGATCTGCGATTTGCCCGGTGGTGCTGCGAGGTGGCGACCTGCTCGGGTGGTGGCCGATCTGGCACGCGCCCCGGTGGGCTAGGCGACGCGGACGACGACACCGTTCTCTCCACCGATTGATGGATGGACGGACGGCGGTCGGCGTACCTACACCGGTGAAGGGGTATGGCGGCGGCGGGCTGATCTGGGTATCTCAGGCCTGAATCCGCCGGCTGCTGCCCCGTGTTTGCCCCTTCTCGGTGCGGGTGGTGCTCCGACGATGCGGACTCGCGTGGGCGTTTGCCTCGGATCGGGGACTTTCCCCAGGCGGCGGCTTGGGGGTCGATCCGGACCCCCGGGCACCGGATGGGGATGGCAATGTTGGCACCGGCCATCTCGACAAGCCGTCCAACCCGCCCTCCCACAGACCACGTGGCTCCCAGGCGGCCTGTAAATCGGCTCCGACGTAAACATCAAAGGACATCGTCCCCCCTGTTTTTCTGCTGCCTCACTGTGTCTGGTGAAGACCCTGCCGATCATCTCCGGCATCTTCGTATGTAGGTTCGGCTTGGATGTGCCTTGCAGGATATTGGAATACGGGTGAAAACCCTACCTGGTGGTGCTGGGCCGGCGGCGATGACGCAATCAACGTCATTTTTTTCCCTTGGAGGCGTCGCTGGAGTTCCCTCTTCCTTTCGTTGATGATGGCGTCTGTAGACGTCATTTACCTTCTTGAAGGCATCAACACAAGCACATCCGCTCCTAGCCATGCCTGCACTGCGGCATTTGGGGCTCAGCTGCGGAGTCAAGAGCTAAGCCAAGGATGCCCTCTCGTCGATCAAATAGAAGGTAGAAACATTTATCGTTTTGCTGTAATTGTCCTGGTCTATGTATAAGACTGACTTTTCTCTCTTTTGTTTTTCTATCTCTTTTTGTATTTGTTGGCTGTGTACATCCCCGGATGTAGAGACCGGATATAGAATATCCTTTATCGGAAAAAAATGTGATACACACTTACAAGTTGGAGGGCCCTGCTGCATTTAACTCTTTATATATTAGGTACAGACATGACTACGTCTCTAGGATTAACAGCAATGTTGCTGCATAAATAAATGACAAAGCTAGCTAGCACAGCAGTGTGGTGGGGTTCAAGCAAATAAAGCAATTCGAAAGAATTAAGCAAGCAAGAGACGTACATACATGAAGGAGACTAGGAGAGGTTAATTAATACAGTATATACAGTATGAATGATGGATATAGTCGATGAATTAGTTACCTGAGCACAGAGGCTCGGAGGTGCTTCTTCTTGTAGTACGCTGAATGAGTGGGCTTGTAGTGGGAAGGGTGGTGGCCAGCTGATTCCCCATCCCACTCAAGGTCGTCCCACCAGTCCTTCTCGCAGTCCAACTCCACCGTTGGCAAATGCGTCATGTCTTCTGATGATTCTTTTGTAACATCTCGAACAGCTGGTAGGCGCTTGAGGCCCCAGCATCCCTTGATCTTCACAGTATTGAGATTGGGTGCCAGCATCCTGCTGTAGTGCCGCCCACAGATGCGCTGCAGCTTGGGTAGGTCATACAAGTGGATGTGTTTCAGGCTAGGGAACTCTCTGCTGCTGGGTCGTCGTCGTTCCTGCTGCTGCGATTCAGCTGGATCAGATGGGAAGACCTCCCTGAGGTCCCCGCAGCACATGATCTCAAGGGTTTCTAAGCTACGACATCCGTTGGTATTTGATGTGTACAAAGGGAGTACATGTACCAGCCTAGAGCAGTGATCAAGGTGTAAGAATACAAGATCCTCAAAGGAACGAGATCCAGGTCGAAACAGGGATGATGTTGTGGTCCAGTTCCAGATGTAGCGCGCCTTTGGGAGTTGGGATACCCAGAATGTCTTCAGCCACACGAAAATTTCTCTTTCACCTTGTTGAGGAGATGCACTGAAAACAACGCCTTCCAAGTTGGGGCATCTCTCGAGTCGGCACCATATTAGTAATCCCCACTCCAAATCTGCATCAGCAGCAGGTGCAGGGCCTGGGAGACATGTGATGGATAGGCTATCGTGCAAGTGCAAGGTCCCAGCGTTCATACTCACAAGACGCGGTAGAGTTGTGGCTCTTCTACTAGTTATTATTAATTGTCTAGTACTTGTAGCAGTACCACCCCGTAGTAATTTGGTTTGTGTCTCCTCATCATCTTGTATGCTAATGTAGCAACGAACCCAATCAGAATCCTTAGGAATAGGCGGGCAATCCCATAACCAGTTGCTCTTCCTCCTCATGGTCGTCACTAAGGAGGAGTCCTTAATAAAGCTGGCATCTCTATTATTGGCATCATCATTACCCTGCGATTGCGAGTTGCTGTCATCAGAGGTGGATATGATGATGATGTCATCATCGTACAAGCTAATACCACCTGGCTTGTGCAGATTATTTGCAGCACCGCTGCCACAACCACCACTAGTATTGATTCCTTTTTGACCTGGCTCAGTAGATGAAATCTCCACGTGCAACCTTTTTTTGTGTGTCAAGCTCATAAGTGAACGGAAAAGCCTTGGATCCCTTACAAAAATATATGAATCTGAGTCGATGAATGTTCTGTCCTTGCCACACACCATCGCTGCTGCTGATGACCTTCCTATGCTAATAATACTTGCACTGTCACCACTGGCAATAGCAACTTGCTGATTATTGGGCTTTCCTTCTTCCCTGCAGTCCGATGCTGCTGCTGCATAGGTGGTGGTGTCAATGCGCAAAATCTCCAACCATATCCTCTTGCTTCGCTCCTGTGGTGGCCATAATATCGCGCACAACTTCTCACATCCTAACAAGAAGAGTCGCCTGAGGCCCCAGGCTTGCGTTGCACTAAGGTCAAGGGTTCTAATTGCTGTACCTGACATGTCCAGCTCCACAAGGCCATCAAACAACCCTCTCAACAGCAGGTGCTTCAGTTTGCCACACCCCCGGAAGGAGATGCTCTTTATCTTCTTCTTGTTACTGCTGGCAGTGACACTACTACTGATCCAAGTAAATGACTCTAGTGACAGGGGTAGGGCGTTGGAGTCAATTTGCTCTAGGTCACTACAACCATCAAGGATGACTGTCTTGAGGATGTGCCAGCTTGACAGGTCCGGGAATAAAAACGATGATGATGATGCTACCACTGGCGGCGGAGATTCTTGTTGATTTCTGCTTTCACCATTGTCCGGAGCAGCCTTATTTGAATCATCATCATCGGCCACCACTCGAAGCTTGATTAGCCTGCGTCTATTGCTTCCAGCACCACTGCAACCATGAAGATGCATCATGCTCCGGTTACCGACTCCTTTCACATTCAACTCCCTGAGGTCAACCATCAGATCCAACGTGTCCCTTGATAGCAGCCAGTACCAGTCTGTATAACTCAGCTCTAGCACCCATAGATTCTGGAAGAAGCATGCTCCATTGCCTTGTTGGCTACAGTTTCTATGATGATGATACTCCTTTTCTTCACCATTGTCTTGTGTGATCTGGTCTTTGCAGTGGTCAAGCATGAGGAATCTTAAATTGTTGCAATTCAAGAAGGGAGGAGATGAGAAACTGAAGTTGCAGTAGGAGAGATGCATCACATGTAGACTGCTCCAGTCAGAATGCTCAAATAACACAGCTTCTAGGATTGTGGTCACTGATGATGATCCAGCTCTTGTGCAGAAGAAGGATGTTGCCAGAGATGGCACTTTGACTTTCTTTGAGTATTGGGAGGTTGCAGAAACCCAGCGTTCCATATGCCTCCACTGGTCACCACCCAGCAGTTGACATATTCCTTCAGCACACTTATTACAGTCCAGGTTCATGTTCCTTTGCAAAGCTTCGCTGATCTCCCACGCTGATCTACCACCATCAATGGAATCCTGAATGATCCCATCACATACCCAATAGTTGAACGCATGGGATTCCCAATTGATGTCCCGATCATTGCCTCTCTCTGCCATGTACAAGATGCATTCAATGACAGTATTAAGGCTCATGTCAGATTCAGGGACACCTGTGTAGTTACCAACCTCCTCAATCTCTGCATACAGGATGTTCCTAACATCATCATCCTCCTCTTGTGACGATGGTAGATCAGCACGTATAGCAACATCACTCAACCCAGCTAACTCCACATCATCATCCTCTTCACCATGCCTTGCTGTGACGTGAGGCAAGAACCTGCCCCTCGATGTCCATAGCACTCTCTTGCTCAATTCCCCAACTGAAGGGACACCAACCTCCCATAGATCGATGTAGCTGCCACTCCAGTTGTGCAAAACCACAAGGAATCTTCGGTCACTAAGTTCCTTCATGATCGCAAACTTGACAGGGGGAATCACGCCTCTAGCACTTTGCTCCACCCCATCAAAGTCATCTTCTTCATCACGCTGGTCGAACAAGGCCATCACCGGTTCTGGTAGTTCCAGCTGCTCTGCAATCGCCTTCTGCAGGGCTCTCTTGCTCTGCCCCCTTGAGAAATCAACGTGGATGATCTTTTCCAAGCCCCCTGCTGTTGCTGTCCCAGCAGTATCAGCTGATCCTAATGATGATCGTAGTCGTTTGACAACCTCTTTGAGTACAGCTGATGCTCCCCATCCACCCCAGCCATGGAAGTATATTACATCTCCTCCCTTGTCCGTGTCCTCCAAAAGATGAATTATCTGTTCTGCTGCACCATCTATGCTGTTTGCCGGGAGCGTGATCCTCTGCAATAATTACTAGTACCGATTAATTTCAGAAATCAATAATTTTTTTTATCAAAATTGAGCATACGTCCCTAATATAATAGTACAAAAACTCTTCCTCTCCAAAAAAAAAAGAGGAATTTAATTTGTGTGCAAAACATTGATGGATTTACCTTCGGGGGCATGATGAATTGGTCTGTCGCCGGCCTCTTGAGCTAACTAGCTCTACAAGCTAGGAGCCCCATCTGAATCTGCAGCTCTTCTAGATTTTGACGTCGGAACGAAATGTATGCATAGCAGCACTGTAGTACTTCAGATTTCCTCCTCCAGACTTCACTCCAGCAAATAAATAATCGATATCTTCTGCACATACAGTGTATGCAATGAAATAGGTATACATTATAATATAGATGCAATAATGTAGTACATGTATTTTATGGACCATTCATGTCTCAGCTTTGATCCTTGTCGATAGATAAAAATTGCAATTTTAATCAACAGATCTCTGAAAATACTAGTAGTAATCATACAAAGTAAGCAGTCCTAGATATATTACAGATGAATTTGCATTGGAGAAGGCCAATGCTTAGGTACTCCGGTTACCTCCCATGAGGTAATATCTTAAATCAAATCTGGACCGTTGATTTTTCTAAACTTAATAATTTACTAAATAAATTAATAAATAAAAAACCAAAAAATAAAACACCATGCGGCCGGTAATGACGGAGGTATACATACAAACGGCGCGGCTGTGGACAGCCCGTCCCGCGTCCGTACGCGCCGCTTACTCGCATGCGGGCATGTGCGGCGGCCCGTTTTCCGCCGTGCTATGGTTACGGCGTCCGCGGCGGCCCGCAATTCCGTCCGCACGCTCCGACATCAGAGAACACTTTGAAGATTCAATTAGAAATTAAGCCAATCGAGCACACACACTATATCAGAATCAGAACAACATCTGGTACAAGCAAATTAGGAGGTTGTGCCGCGAGAAGATGAGTCGCGCCTCGAGGAAGACTGGCCGGCGGCCATGGACATCGAACAAGGACAAGATCTCGTTATCCACGAGCAAAGCTTAATTGGGCCACAACAGCTTCGTCGCCAGCCAATCACGCGCAGGCAGACAGCCGGCCGGCAGCCGCCTACCCCACCGCAGCCGCAATTCCCCTCGCGCGTCGCGGCGGCCGAGAGCGAGGAAAGGAGGAGGAAGCAGCCACCGCAGGCGAGGACAGAGCAGAGAGCTAGCAGAATGACCGACGCGAAGGGATGCCAGGCAAGCGGCAGCAGTCACGACTCGCGGGTAGCTAGGCGGGATGGAGCGGCGCTGCTGGGTTACGCGGGTTAGCATGCATAAACCCACTTTTTTTAAAATAAAAATTCAATAAATACTATTACCGAGGTAATAAAAGATCATGACCGTTGGATCGGAATAAATGGACGATCCACATTTATTTTGGAGTACCGTAGCAAAAGCTGTTGGAGAAACAGAAATAGTAAGCTAACCTTGATCCCTCGGCGTTAATCCTGGACGATATGCAAAGTACTAGTTCAAGCTGGAGAACAACATGTGCATTCCCCTATAATCCTGATCCCTGCGTTGAAAACTTAGTAAAAATATGTAACTATAATTAACTAATGGATGTATATATGGACTTGCATTGGAGAAGCAGACATAATTTATTAGTAAAATTACCTGAATCGTGGCGAGAAAACAGACTGTGGGACGGAGTCTATATGCCGCCTAGCTATCTGGAATTAGTTATGCCATGCTTACAAATGGGTTGGCGATTGACGCGTATAGACGAAGAAGCGCCGCTTGAATGAGTGCAGGTGCTCGTTCCTTACTTCCTGTTTGCTTTACTTTTCTTTTTGCAAAGCAAAATCATCATTCATCAGATTCTTTGCTTGCAGCATCAATTGCTTTCTCCCGGCGGGGTCTAGACAGTCAACGAGTAAATTTCTAAGTTTATCGAAGGTCTAGACAGTCAACGATTAAATTTCTAAGTTTATCGGAGTTCTTTATGTTAAAAAGATACGAGAATGTATACGACACGAACTTACTACTCTCTCCGTCCCCCAATACAAGCCGTCCTACACATGAAGACCAACATGCAGGAACAAATACTCTACTGACCCCTATGAGAATCTTGTGCATGCATCTCGGGAGCAGTGACCAGCTGAGAGCCTCTCCACACAACGTTGCTTTTTCTATTTGTTTATGAGTGTGTTTAGTTCCTCAACTTTCCATCACATCTCCATCACATCAAATTCTTATTCTCCGTCACATCAAAATATCATCACATATATGGAGTACTAAATATAGATGAAATAAAAAATTAATTGTACAGTTTTGTTGTACTTTGCGAGACGAACATTTTAAGCCTAATTAATCAATGTTTGGACAATTATTACCAATTAAAAACAAAATTACTACAGTGTGACGTGACAAATGCTACAGGATTTTTTTCACCCCATTTCCAGGATCTAAACACAGCCCTGGAAGGCAGGAAATGATGGATGGACTGATTGCTGTACTTTGGTATAGGAGCTAGAAGCTATAACGTCTTCCTTTGTGATATTTCTTTTGAACGCTAGAACGTCCTGTATTGTGGGACAGAGGGAGTACGTCTAGTTTGTTGCGAGATCGTGTTACCCAGTGCGGGGATGCTCGTAGAGGGGAGCTACAAGCGATGGAGAGAGAGAAGCAGGTTCCCAGGTCTCGTGCGTAAGAGTTCTTGGTTCTGGTGTGTGTTCGCGTGAATGTGAGTGAGTGTGTGTGAATCAGAGTATCGAGAGAGAGATTGAGGGTCCATCCCCTCCCTTTATACGTAGGGAGAGATGGTGGAGTACGGTAGAGAGAGATATAGCGTGGGCCCGGTATGGGCTGCTGACTTGAGAGCGCTTTGGGCTTCTGTTTGCCTTCCTTCCCGGGGAAGACTGCGCCTGTAGACACGCCGACAGGGTCCTGTTCGTCCTTGATGAGACTGTAGCCATGCGCCTTGTAACCGGGGACGCCACTGTCCCCTAATTAGGGCATGGACAGAGGTTGGCAGCACAGGGCCAGACACCCCCGCGTTCCGTCGTACAGGGTTGTGAACGCCCTAATTCCTGTTCAAGTGTCCGTCGAAGGTATGGCGTGAGTATGGCGAGTGTATATCGGCGGTTAGGCAACACAGGGACTTGTACCGTAGTGAGTATACAAGGGTGGACATGGCGGTTTACGCCTTGGAGCCCATCCCTAAGGACAAGCGACACTGTGGACCTTTTGACTATGGACTAGGTCGCCCGGGTCGGTCGTGGCGATAGCGCCTTCGGGAGAGGATGACGTCGTTGGGTGACGTCACACTAGCTCGGACGAGGCGGAGGAGCCCCCGAGGGTGTGTGCGTCACAGATGATGTCCCCCTAGCTTTGACGAGGCGGAGAGGCCTCCGAGGGTGTATGCGTCACGGATGACATCACCCGAGCTCGGACGAGGCGGAAAGGCCTCCGAGGGAGTGTTGTTGTCTTGGTTGGTCGGAGCAGAGAGCCTCCGAATGAGATGACGCCTCCCCTGCTCGGACAGGGCGGAGAGCCCTCGAGGGTGATTTTGTTTTCTTGAAGTGAGATGTTTAGAGTACCCTATTCTCATATATCCGACACGCACTTTAATAACCATCACAAAAGCGGTTGGGCTAAAAAGCAATTGAAATAGTTTTATCTGTCAGTCCGAAGGGCCAAGGATTAGATGTAAGAGCATATCCACCAGTACCAAAAAAAGTATCCTAAAAAACTTATCAATAAATATTGAAAAGGAAAAATAATCCTCTCACCAATGGTTTTCCATAACTTACTCTAAAAAATTAAAACGAATAGGAGCACTCAGATTTTTGGTCATCGCCTGTGCTGTGCCACACCGTTGCCACCATGAGTCGCCCCACAGCTAGCTATCCTCAGCATCCAACTCACATCTAGAAGCTCCCAAATAGAATCTCTATTGCCGCGTCTACCTCGCAGCAGATCTGAAAAAAATTTAGAGAACGTGCTAATCACACGTGTTTCATTAAGAAAAAGAAATTGTTCAAAGCGATTGACAGGTAATCCAGGGATTACCGTCCCCAACCACTAACAGGCCCGCTAGCACGACGTTGTGTATTACATAAAAACACGGTAGGGAAGCTCCAGGGTGCCCTAAGAACTAGAGCGCCGACACACGCCTTGCCTCAAGCGCCGCCAGCCGCCTGAACCCCGCCGCAGCCCAGAGCGGGGCCTCCTCCAAGATGACGCTCACGAGCAGCTCTGCTGACCTGGGGACACCCCCGAAGGTTCTAGAGTTCATTTCCTTCCAAATTGTCCATCTAGTGAGAAATAAGAGCGAGTCGAAGGCTCGGCGGAGGTCTTTGCGCATGGTCTTCCTGAACCGGAGCCACCACTCCATGAAACCAGCTCCAGCCACAGGTAAAACGGACCCCAGCTAGTAAGCCCGGAGGCAGCGTGCCCAAACTTCCCTGGCGAACACGCATCCTAGCAGAATGTGGTCGATGGTCTCGTCTTGTTGATTGCAGAAAACGCAGAGCCCATCATCCTGCAAGCCATGCCTCCAGGGCCGGTGAGCGGTCCAGCAACGACCATGCATAGCCATCCAGAAGAAGAACTTCACCCTTTGCGGCGCTTGGGTTTTCCAAAGCCTCCTCGCTCCGAGCGGCGTGGAACAACCCACAAACATCGCGCCATACGCCGAAGAAGCGGAGTACTGCCGATCTGCCGTCAGCTTCCAAGCAAAGGTGTCTGGGGTGCCTGGCGTCAGCGCAACCAACTGCAGCCGCTCCGAGAGGATGACAAACTCGGCGATGAGCCTCCAAGAACGTACCCCCGTGATGTGGCGCACCCAGGTCGAGTTAAGGAGGGCGTCGGCGACAGTGAAGTGCCTCCACCGCTTGGGCACCGCCGCCAGAACAGCCGATGCAATGATGCTGATGCTTTTGCCATCAATCCATGAGTCCACCCAGAAAGCAGATCTGAAAAATAGTGGTTAGAGATACAGTTTTGACAAACCACTCAGATGACAGCAGGGGCAACCACGATCGCCATCCTCAGCACCCAAACTCACAGCCAGAAGCTACAAAATAGGATCTCCACTTCTCAGTATTCTCATATATGAAAATAGTAACCAGAAATTCAATTCCGGTCAACCTCTAGGCGGTGATAGTCGGGTTGATGGAGTGCCAGGAAAAGATCACCGCAGTAACGGTAGTCCACATATATTCGCGGGTGGATGCCTCTATTTTTCCAAGCATGCATATATTTGGGTTTAGGATAGAAAGTTGTTCGAGAATTTTTATTTTTCATCCTGTCAAAAAATCAAAGAGATTGATATTACCAAACTTTTGAAGATTCTCTAATCTTTCCTTCCTACTCTTGGTTTTTTATGTATGGCCAATTATTTTTTTTCACATAAATGAATGATCAACTAAATTTTATGAATTTATTTTCCTTTTATGTTAAAACAATTGTTTCAATTGGCCACATTAAAACTTACATCAATAAATTCACCAAAAAAGAAAGAAAAATAGCATCAACAGATCTTCGTCTACAATAAAATATAAGCATGCCCGTAAATATAAACCACAAAAAATATCTTCAAAGTTGAATTCATGCATGGTAAAATGTGCACAGATCATACGTATTGAACAGTATTTTAAACAACAGTCCATAGAATTTAGAAATAACTTTTTCAGACCGCTAATGGCATCACTATAGTTCACCATTTCTTTTGTAGTGATGTAGCAAATGCACATATCCTCCGGCTCTCAGGCTCCCGCGCTCGCCCCGCATCTCGCTCCCGCGTATGTAGAGAATCTTTTTTTTCGAATCGAAAAAAATACAATATCTCCTAAACCGTAGCCCCTATTCCAAATCCGTTTGCACCAGGTTGTTGAAAAAAAAGTGCTTAACAAAACGAGATCCAACAAGACTATATTTGATGAAATTTTTTTTTAAAGTATGTAATTGCAACTTCAATGTACTATGAGTTGTCATCATGATTACGACACAATTGCAACTTGGCGAAAGTAATTGCAACAGATTTGATCCAGTGCAACTGGACCTAACGTAGTTGCAACCTAACGTGATACAATTACAACTAGAGTCGAGTCAGTTGCAACTGGACAACAGTTGCAAAACTGACGCGATCCAACTACAACTAGAGTCGGTCCAGTTGCAACTAGACAATAACCAATTGCAATCTGACGCAATCCAATTACAACTAGAGTCAGACCAGTTGTAACTAGGCAAGAAACAGTTGCAACCTGACACGATCCAATTACAACTAGAGTTTGGCCAGTTGCAACTCGACAAAAAACCAATTGCAATTAGACAAAAAACAAGTTACAATAATCAGAGTGGGTGCATTCTCTAAAGAAAATACACCCAGATGTAGTATAGATATACAATATATATATATATATATATGATCACACTATTTAGCAGCCTGGCCTTTGAATACTATTTAACACACCGGCTGTCGGAGACAACACACGCATTTTATTCCGGCGAGGTTGTGTGTAATAATTCTTAGTGTAAAACAACCATAATTTACTCCATACAAATGTTTCAATAATTACTCTGGTAGGTAATGCATGAAGCTTGGGAGAATGCATTGAATGCAGAGCACCAACTACGGTATGAAATGATGCATGCGTGAGTAATAAAAGGTGGTTGCATTTTATTCCTAGTGGTTATATACGCGAACTGCAGTAATAAAAGGTGATTGGACAATGGATAAATAATTAACACTATGAACAAATAATGATTGGGACGATAATGCCTTGGTGACATTTTATTTCTAGTGGTTATGTATGGGAATTGTAGTTATAAAAGGTTATTGAATCATGTATAAATAATTAACACTATGAATAAATAATTACTGAGATTATGGTGCCTTTTATTTTTGACGAGCACCAAAATAATAACATATAGTATTGATTATTAATGATCACATGTAAATTACCTATGAATAGTAAAATTGACAGTGGTAATCACTATCATCCGGTCTGTCATAAGGGTATCTAAAAGGACCTTGATGTCGCCTAGGAGGACTAGAGGGGGGTGAATAGGCCAGCAAATCGAAATTCTACTTGAATGGAGACCTTCCTAGGATAGTATAGAACCTGTAGAACCTCTTAGAATAGGTAGGAGCTGCACCACCAAATAGATTGGAACCAAACCCTAAAAATCACCTAGAGGACAAATGCAAGTAACACAAATAACACAAACACAAGTGACACAAGATTTATCCCGTGGTTCAACGTCGCCACCAAAGCTGGCCTAAGTCCACGTTATTGAGGTTCGCCACACAAGGCTTAGGCTCGTCCCACAAGGCTTGCCTTTCCCTCGTTCTCAAATCAAGAGAGTGAACTCTTAAAGTGAGGGGTGATTTCTTAACTTCAATGAGATGGTTACAAACCTCCCGGGGCTGCCACACAAGTTGGCAAGCTCCACGGGCGACGCTCTAGCCGGCTAGGAGCAAGCTCCAAGAGTAACGAATGTAATCCACCGGCTTGAACGCGAACTAAGTGCTCTAGACGATGAAGAACAGTTTGGGCTGCTCTCTAATGGAGTTTGGAGGCTCAATCTCTCAAAGGATTGGAGAGGAATCAAAGAGAGAAGCTTTAGGGGCTCCAATAGAGTTAGAGAGAGGGAGAGAGCTTTCTGTGTGAGCACTGGAGAAGGAAATGGTCGAGATGACCGTTGGGGCAGCAGGAAGGGGATAGAAGTACTTCCTGCTGTCCAACGGTAACTTTAAGTCGCGGCACTGCCGCTCTCAGGCCCGGCACTGCCGCTCAGGTCCGGCACTGCTGGACTTAGGCCCGGCACTGCTGGACCTCAGCACTACTGCTCTTGGGGAGCAGCACTGCGGCTCTGCCCAAAAATACTTTGAATGAAAAACTATTTTGCAGGGAGTCTGAGCAAGGTATGAGAGGATGTTTGGTGGAATTTGAGCACTTGGTTGCACATTTAAGCATGCACATTGCATCCCCCTTCGTAGTACAGCTTTTCCTAAACTCAAATTCAAAAGATCAAACAATTTAAATGTCTTTGAGTTGGTCACCGCATTCTTTGATAATTTAGGGCTGCACCATTGAATGTATTGTCCTCATTCTTATAATACCTTGAGCATGTGTTTGCAATCATCATTATCTCATCTCTTTGAGCAAACATACCTTAGAGCTTGTGACTTGAATCTTTCCAACACATATGAATTTAGCCCATGGCTTCAAGTCACTTCCACTAATAAATTGATCCTCAACATAATATGACTCCTCATAGCTCGATTAGTACTTCGACTCAATGCAAGTACTCTCTTCTTCACCTTAGCCATAGTACCTCGGTCTCCTTGAACTTCACCTTTGCTTAGTACCTCGAAGTTCTTTCCTTGCTATCTTTACCCTATCAAGCCATACTCAAGTCACATCATATTAAGCACCGATTGAAAACCATTTCTTCAATATTTTGATCCTTGCTTGAATATCTTATAGATATGAATGTTGAGATCAATCAAGCTTTGATATATGAGACTCCATATTAATATGGTCAAGTCAATTCACAATTTCTTAGATCTTCCTTATTTTGGCTTGACACTCCTATTACTCACTTCAATCTCTATCTTTAAACTTCTAGCTTGATCATATTAATGTAAAGTGATTCTCCAAATCTTTGTCCATACAAGCAAACTAAAGTAGAGATCATATTATATCCAATATACATTATCTCCTTTATCATTTGACCTTTGCTTGGTGTTTTCTCACTAATGCACTATTGATTCATTATTCAATCCTTGATCAACACTAGTTTACTATCTAACTCTTCTTGTTCATGTAAAGCAATCTAATATAGAGACTAATCCATAACTATCAACTCATGTCTCACTTTCCATTTGCTAAACATGCTTGCTTTCACATGATACTATGATATCCCACAATATATAAGTCATTTCATTGATTCCATTTGCATTGTTGTCTTTTGCTTGAACTAGATTGTTTTCATAGTCTTCCAATACAACAATACACAATTTGACCTTCATCTGAACACTTTGTGGAATACCATCAAGTTTGCTTTTCTTGTTTAACCTTTGATACATTTAGCAAACTTGTTAGACCTTTAATTGTATTGTCATTTATTTCACCAAAACCCACTAAAAGGCTAGATGCACTTTCAGTATCTTTTATTATTAACATTATCATTTGGGTTTATAAATAATTCAATATGGATGTATGAGTAGTAAAATTGGCGATGTAATCACCGGGTGTCCGGTTTCTAGTTAGGGTACTTTTTATTACTAATAGTATTATTTGTATCTATAAATAATTCAGTCTGAAGCTGTAAGTAGTAAAATTAACGGTGATAATCATCGTGCAAAGTATGTTTTTATTACTAATAGTATGCAAATAATTCAGTTTGGACCGATGAGTAACAAAATTTGTGATAATATCACAGGCATCTGGTCTTCGCCCAGAGTAATTTTTTATTATTATTAATATCGTTTGCTTCTATAAATAATTCCGTCCTGACATGTGAAGAGTAAAATTAACTATGATACTTTCGTTCGGACATGTTATCATTTGTTTCTATAGGAGTTTTTTATTACTATTTGCTTCAATAAATAATTTAGTTAGACCATGTGTGTTGAACTTATAGCATCTAATTTTTATTAGAAATTTTTAATTATTATTTGATTCAATAAATAATACTAATTTTGAACTAGGTGTGTAAAGTAATTATTGTACTACTTACCAAGGTGTATTTTTATTACTTATATTCTTATTTCTTTCGATAAATAAATCCACACACACCATTCATGAGTAAATTATCCATAAGCACATACTAGGTGGTAAAAATACAAATGGGATTACCTATTTAAATTAGAAATATTTTATCCATGCAAGCGTACTCTCTCCATACTCATATTAGTTGACATTTAGGATAGTAATACAGTCTTTAAAGCATAATTTTGATGTCTTATATTTTAAAAATATTTATTGAAATATAATATATGTATACTTTATGAAAGTATTTTTCAAGACAAATTTATTGATATGATTTTTATTTTTCCAAACTTAATAACTTAATACCTATTAATGATTTATATTTTAAATGTTTGACCCAAACCTTTTTCAAAACATCAACTACTATAGTTATTGAGGGAGTACGTTTATCCTTAGAAATAAATAAAAAAACATTTTTTAAAAAGTAAGTAAAACTAATCTAAAAAAATCTAGTGGATCCAACAAACACAGTCTGCAGTTCGTTAGATTAAAATATTCTTTATGTCATGTAGAAGAGGAAAAAGCACATGTTTTTTCAATATTCTGAGATCCATGCATCTGGTGTGCCTGCTTCTCCGGGATTCATCACCAAACTGCATTATGCCGGTCTTCGACGCTATTAGCTCTAGACTTTGATGGTTTTTTTTTGCGACGAAAGAAAAATTATATTATATGAAACATGGTTACATCAATATATTACAAGCACTTTGCAATACGAGATAGTACCCACGTTGTGAATAGCACAACTTAAATCCTAACATGTTAATCGCTTTGCAGTGTAGATGACCGCACAGGCAAACACTCGACAAATGGCCTGAGAACAACTGTCCAACGAACGACGGTCAACATTCCTGTAGGGGAATTGAGAATCTTTTTCTTCTTGCTGGTGTCTTTCTTCTTCTTCTTTCTGTCACCGAAGAATGAGGAAGACTTATCTGAAGGATATTCTCCCTAGTCTTTCATTGTGGCCAGATCTAACCACAACAAAACGAAGAAAAGACTGGAGAAAATTATTCCATGACGGCGACATCATCTCCGCCTTGATGCCGCCGTCCGGAAACAAAGATCTCCATGTCGTCATGTCGATGAAGATGGTGACGCCGAAGTTGTCGCCGTTGTCTTCAACGAAGCCGCCACAGAGAAGACGATTCCATCCTTCTCCTTCACCATTGTCGGAGAAGAGGAGAAGGAGGAGATAAAACTCCAATACCAAAAACTTTGACATGAAGAAACCCTAAATGAAGGACTCGATCTGCTGAAAAAACTTATTAAAAACAATGGATCTCCACTCCCTTCCCCCCGGTGAAAACTTATTAAAAATAATGGATCCCCACTCCCTTCAGCCCCCGACGAGATGGCGAAGGGAAAAGGAGGAGGACCAGCGGCGGGCGGCGGCGGCACTAGACCGAGACGAGACCTACTGATTTGAATAGAATGACTCGTGTAATGACTTTTATGGCTTGGGACTGACTAAAAATGCAGATCAACAAAGAGAGCACTCGTCGGAGTGAATGGAAAAAGAGTCAGTTCTCTTGGAGTTAAAATGGGGTTAAGAAAGGGGTAAAATCAGATCAACATTTCGTGAAAAAAAATACATCGGCTCCCTGAAAAACAACAGTAGCCATTTCTGAGGGGAGATACTCCTTCGCTAGCCAATAAAATTATATCTGGGACCTGACCACGGATTCACGAGAGGAGATGGTTGTAGTCCTCCATGGATGGACCCCAAAACGGATCTGAACCTGGGGAACCATGCCGTCCTGGTTGAGGACGAGATTCAACGACACCACCGTCGGTTGGGGAGAGGGAAGCCACTGTTGCTGAGGGTGGAGAAGCAGTCCCCGCATCTGCGCTGCGCCGAGGATGCCGCCGCCGTTGCTGTTGCTGGGGAGATCCGTGCGGCCGTCGTGGGGGATGGAAGGTCCGTCGTGGCTGCGGTTGGGACCGGGAAGGACTGCCGCGGGGAGTCCGCTGCTGGCATCATGGGGAGGCCGCCGACGCCGCCATGGGAAGAGCGCCACCGGCCGGCCACCGCCACCGTCATGGAGCGTCACCGGCCGCTGCCGTCGTCGTCGTCTGCTAGGAGGCCGAAGAACAGGGAGGAGAGAGAGTAGGGGAGCCAGTGGAGAGGATGGATTATGGAGAGATGGTGAGCGCGGATTGAGCGCAATGAAAGCAAATGGAGTTTCCTCCCGGAATTACGCGGACGCCATTAACGATGAGAGGAATATTGGGTCCATAATTTTTAATTACCAAATATAGTCTTAGGAGTAAAAACGTGTAGGCGGGTCTGGTGCCTGGCCGGAGAGGGGCGGCGTGCCGCCAGAGCGCTAAATTTTATTCAGCGTCCAGGCTTCAAAATAGTAGTTACCTCTCTCTCTCTATATATATATCTATCTATCTATATATTAATTTGAGGTATCATGCCATATCATTTTCACAAAACTAATATTGTGTAGAGAATACAGCGTTTGAGTTACTTTGGTGACTCGGTGTTCCTTCCTTTTGCTTTATTTGCTTTCCTGCAAAGCGCAAATCAGTAACATGCTGCCTGCAGCATCCTGCATCCATCCATGGTCAGATTCTTGGCTTGTACGAGATGATAAAGATAAAAGGGAAAAGGAAAGGAAAAGGAAAAGGAAAAGGGAAAGGGAAAAGGAAAGGGAAACCTGTAACTGTAATAATATAATGGCCTTATATATAACAATCTAAAAAGCGTCGCTTAACAAAAAAAAACAGAGAAATGTAATGCAAGTTAAAATTTTCAAAACCATATTAATTACTACCAATGTGGATGGAGCGACAAAAAATAACCACATGTAGTCAGTAGGGAAATGTAATTTTCACTACTGTTTAGTTCCGAAAACTTTAGAAAATTTTGGCACTGTAGCACTTTTGGTTTTATTTAGTAATTATTGTCCAACTATGTCGCAACTAGATTCAAAAGATTCGTTTCGAGATTTATAACAAACTGTGTAATTAGTTATATTTTTTATTTATCTTTAATACTCTATGCATACGTTTAAAGATTCGATGCGATGAAGAATCTTAAAAACTTTTGGAATTTTGAGGCCAACTAAACAAACCCTTAGTGCGCTGAATCTGTTGTCAAACACATCTCCAGACTCTAGTTGTTCGGATTGTTTTCCTCTCTAGCTATGTACCAAACGAATAGTCAATCCAATATAATATGGTTGAGCAGCTAATGTTTGATATTTTTTTTAAAAAAAAGAAAAATAGGTCGTTGTAAAGATTCCAAAAAAATCTCTCAGTTGGGATCTCATAATACGGCAACAAGCTAAGCTGCTCCTCCCCATTGACAAGTTTGGATACAGCTAGAGCTAGTGTTAGTTTCTAACTCTAACTCTATTCCTAAACTAACTCTAGCTCATAAGGTGTTTGGATGCAAGGGTTAGATTATCAATAAATATATTTTTCTAACTGTTGGCTCATTTAAACCATGTTTTCATCCTGATTTGGTGTGGCAAGCATTTTGTCGTCCAGCCTCCCTGCCGCTTCCACCCACTGCTGCTGCAGCTGGACAACGACGTGATCGGCCAGCAGTCCCCGCCCTGCGGTCTGTCCACCGCGCCACCGCCGCCCACGGCGTCGCAGGTGTGCCGGGTGCTGGTCTCGCTGTCGGAACTGCTGCACCACCCGCAGACGCTGGAGCCACTGCGCCCCCTCGCCAACGTGCACGGCAGCTTCCGCCAGGCGCTCACCGCGCTCAGCTCCAGGCTGGTGTCCGCGGCGCACGCGCAGCGCGCGACCTCCCGCGCCTCGCGGCCGCCGTGCGCGGCGTTGCCGCCAGGGCCCCAGCTTTGCTCCCTGTGGGCCTCCGTGCCGACACTGCAGCGCTCGCGGCCGCCGTTGCCGTGGCGTCCGGCTCCACGACCGTCTTCTCGGGCCTCTCATCGCTCTCCGCCTCCGCCCGCGTCGTCGAGGTCGCATCCACGCCGTCGAGCGGGTGGGAGATGACGTCGCAGGTAAGGGGCTCGCCGGTGAGCAGAGGGCGAGCTGAAGACGGGGACGTACCTTTGCGGCGGCGGCGGTCCTTCCTCCGGTCTCGCGCGGAGTTGGGGACGGGAGGAGTCGCGAGAGCGGATAAGAGTATCTCTTAACGGTTTTTTTAAATGAGCTTGGTATTCTTATTTTTATAAAAATATTAAAAATCTCCTATCCAACGTTTGACAAATGAACTTGACATTTTTATTAACTTGACATATACTAGATGATATTTGGCATATATGTCAAACAACAGTTCACTTGACAATCGCCCCGTACGCTACTGAATAATGGGAAATCGTTAAAGATTGACCTTTGCCATATTCATTTGCGACTTGACAAATTTTTAATTTTGTCAAACAAAAAATACAAAACCGTTGGAGATGCTTTAAGATCCCGTGCTGCAACAATAAGAAAAAAAATTTAATAGACCTCAACACAACTAGTCAAATAATCATCTTTTGATAGGAATAGTATTACAACTAGCTCAATCTAATTCTCCTATTTAGATATTTTTAGACTAGTTTAGCTTAAACTAACTTAAGCTAGCACAAGCCCACTAGCCCATGGATCCGGCCAATGGCACACACCGACCCACCAAGTCTCGTTGGTGACGCCGTTACGGTGAGCACCCTGAAGGCGTTGGGATCGGAGGAGCCTCGTCGGCTGCAACGTGCAACGGCTGCCGTTCTCTGCCTCGAGCTCGATCAGGGGTGGAGACACGGCATTGAGCGGTGTGCAGGGACAGTCGTCTGCCCTCACCGTACCGATCGATGGGGGGGACAGAAAGAGCTAGTAGCTATATAGGGAGTGTTTGGTAACCTGCATCTGGTAGGTCTGGTTGGCTGGGCTGGCTATGGTACATGTGATCGTGTTTGGTGCACGTACGAGCAGAGACAAGCCAAGTCGAGAATGTGTTTGGTTTGTCGGTACACAAGCGTTTTGTGACACTGAACGCCGGGCCCGATCACTCCGTCGTGCACTCGTGCTCCAGCGAGCCAGGCTCTGAAAAAACGCTCTCCCATATCGTATCTCCAGAGTCTGGCCCAGACTGTTTTGGATCTCGTGCAGCACAGACTTTAAGACAGGGTCAAGTGCATCAAACACGATAGGTTGGAGAGCGCGAGCCACCTGGCCCTCTCTCAAACACGGCAATAGTAGGCACACTCTTTTGTGGCTGCAATTGCTTTGGTGCTAGGCGGAGGTATTCGGCCTTCCTATAAGCTATCAATGGGCCTAAACCGGCAAGCCCATGTTGCGGCCCGGGTGCCAGAGTGGGCTGCTGACTCAAGCGGCCCAATTCGCATTCGCATTGTCTCCGGTGGAGAATGCAATGTCGTGGCAGCCTATGCCTCCGCTACTCAGTCAGCGTCTATTTGTGATCCAAAGAAAAGCCAACTCCTCTAGTCTAGCAAAATATATAGCCAAACAAAAACTGACGGCAGGCAGTGTCTTTTTTTTTCTTTCTTCTTCATAAGCTTTTTTTTTGGAGCAAAAAATAACAATGTGGGAAAAATTTATCTGTTGTTCCAGGTGGACACGCAGGCGCACCTGTTGCCCTCCTCCTGTCCTAGCTATCAGTAACAACATTCATGAAATGAACTATGGTCATCTTCTTCCAGTAAGCACGTGTCAGATTAATTTGTTTGTCTATTTTGGTAGTTTTGCTACAAACAATAACACAGATTAGACAGCCACATGTAGAATCCTCCAATAACAATGAACAACAACAGTCTACCAACAAAGGGGGTAAATAGAACGAAATTCAACGCATCAAGAGTCTGTTTAGACCTATTACCATTAAAAAAAATAGCTAATAGATGTTATTTTTTTAGTAGAGATCTGTTTTTTGATAAAAATGCTAATGACATAAATAGTTAGTAGAGTAGTTCTCTACCTGCTTGAGTAATTTTTAATGCTAACCGATCCAAATGCTTAATAGTTAGTAGTCCCAAGTGCAACACATATAACGATTCCAAAATTCTGAAACCTCAAGTTTTCAGTCTCTGCTTGAGGTGTTGGATTTGAGTAGAAGGCGGCCAAATATCCGTGGATCGTCCGTGCAGTGCAAACTCTGAATTCCCTGCCTTTACCTCCAGAAGATAGCAGGGAGTGGGAGATCTATGGCCGTCGTCGTCTCCACGTCAACCGCCAAACCAACCATCACCCCCTTCCCTTCCCAGCTTCCCCTAGTAGTATATCTCATCGGTTCTCGGTCCCGCCTCATCTCACTCACCCACACACCCGGCCACCGCATCCCTCTACTCGTCACCCATGGCGCCGCCGTCGGTGTCCGCCTCCCACCTCCTAATCACGGCCTCACTCCCAAAGCCGAAGCCATCCACCCTCTCCCTCCGCCCTTCGCGGCTCCCACTCACCAAACCCATCCCCACTGCGGCAGCTCTCCTAGCGCTGGCAGCCTCGCCCGCGCTCGCCGCCGACGCGCCGACACCTACCCCTGCGCCGACCCCAGCCCCGGTGCCCGAGCTACTCCAGGCCGAGGCGCCGACCCCGACCGCCAACCCCTTCTCCACCTCTCTCCTAACAGCGCCCAAGCCCTCCACGGCGGCCTCCGACCTCCCGGAGGGCGCGCAGTGGCGGTACAGCGAGTTTCTCTCCGCCGTGAAGCGAGGCAAGGTGGAGCGCGTGCGCTTCACCAAGGACGGCGGGCTACTCCAGCTCACCGCCATCGACGGGCGGCGCGCGACCGTGGTGGTCCCGAACGACCCAGACCTAATCGACATCCTGGCCACAAACGGCGTCGACATCTCCGTCTCGGAAGGCGACTCCGCGGGGCCCGGCGGGTTCGTCGCCTTCATCGGCAACCTTCTCTTCCCGTTCCTCGCCTTCGCGGGCCTCTTCTTCCTCTTCCGCCGCGCGCAGGGTGGGCCAGGTGCTGGTCCCGGTGGGCTAGGTGGGCCCATGGATTTCGGTCGCTCCAAGAGTAAGTTCCAGGAGGTGCCTGAGACGGGTGTCACGTTCCTCGACGTCGCTGGCGCTGATCAGGCGAAGCTGGAGCTCCAGGAGGTGGTGGATTTCCTTAAGAATCCCGATAAGTACACCGCGCTTGGAGCTAAGATACCCAAGGGGTGTCTCCTCGTTGGTCCGCCTGGAACGGGAAAAACCCTCCTCGCGCGTGCCGTCGCAGGGGAAGCTGGGGTGCCGTTCTTCTCCTGTGCGGCTTCTGAGTTCGTCGAGCTCTTTGTTGGTGTTGGTGCTTCTAGGGTGCGCGACCTCTTTGAGAAGGCTAAGGCTAAGGCACCGTGCATTGTTTTCATTGATGAGATTGATGCTGTTGGGAGACAGCGTGGTGCTGGACTTGGTGGGGGTAATGATGAGAGGGAACAGACTATTAATCAGCTCTTGACTGAGATGGATGGTTTCGCTGGTAATAGTGGTGTTATTGTTCTTGCTGCCACTAATAGGCCTGATGTGCTTGACTCCGCGCTCCTTAGGCCAGGGAGGTTCGATAGGCAGGTCACCGTTGATAGGCCTGATGTTGCTGGACGCGTCAAGATTCTTGAGGTCAGTGTAATAATCGCCTTTTGCTACTACTACTACTACCCTGTAAATTTGTGCTTTGCTAGCAGTACCTTGATGATATGCTTCTGAACTACTAGTAGTGTTAGTGAACTTATTTATAAACCTGCTTAGAGCCCCTGTCAGGCTGCCATCGTGATGCAGTTAGTCTAACAAAGGGTACTTCCTTGCTTGGAAATTGACAAACACAAATAGAAAAAAATCAAATCTTTGCAACAGTTAGACTGGGCGCTGGAGATGCTCCCATCTTCTTAATAATGTTATAAGATATTGATTGCTAGGTCATAACTAATTTTATTAGTGAAATGGGCTAGATATTTTGGCAGTTGGCTGGCCCTTAAGGCCTTGTTTGGATGCGCATGTATCTATCTCAAACCACATGGATTGGAGTGGATTGAAGTTGAAATTAGTTCAAATACACTTCAACACATGTGGTTTGAGGATGACACATGCGCATCCAAACAAGGCCTAATGTATAAGTAATCAGGGTGATTTGTTAAATCTACCAACCCCATGGTTCTATGAATTGAGTAACCGAACAAAGGGTTCATATCCTTGTAAGATTAGAACAAATGTTTTACTACCGTTGTGAGTTCCATTCGCTATGCCCTTAATGTATCTCCATCTACTCCTGCAGCCCAGCTAACCTTTCTAAGTACAAGCTATACTAGCATGCGCATAGTTTTTTTTTTCTTCTAAAAAAATAAATCCTTGATTCCCCCACAGCATCCTGAGTTCATTTTAAATGTATACTTGAACTTACTACTCATGTTTGTTTTACAAAATAGGTCCACTCCAGAGGAAAGGCTTTGGCGAAAGATGTTGATTTTGACAAAGTTGCTAGAAGGACCCCTGGTTTCACTGGTGCTGACCTCCAAAACCTCATGAATGAGGCTGCCATCCTTGCTGCTCGCCGTGATCTTAAGGAAATCAGCAAGGATGAGATCTCTGATGCTCTTGAGAGAATCATTGCTGGGCCTGAGAAGAAAAATGCTGTTGTTTCTGAGGAGAAGAAGAGGCTTGTCGCTTACCATGGTAAATGTTGTCAAAATATATTATAACCAGAAGTTTGACTCTGCTTGTGGGGCTCAGGTTCCTAATCTGTTATTGAACTTTTGAATTTGTAGAGGCTGGGCATGCCCTTGTCGGCGCCCTCATGCCAGAGTATGATCCAGTAGCCAAGATTTCCATCATTCCTCGTGGCCAGGCTGGTGGACTCACATTCTTTGCCCCAAGCGAAGAAAGGCTCGAATCTGGATTGTACAGCAGGAGCTATCTTGAGAACCAAATGGCTGTAGCCCTTGGTGGCAGGTGCTCTTCTCACGAAATTTTTTGTTCATTTCTGCACCATTGATTATTGCTATTGCGCAGAGTGATGAACTGTGTGAGCTATCTCATGGCTTGCAGGGTTGCTGAAGAGGTGATCTTTGGCCAAGAAAATGTGACAACAGGAGCTTCCAACGACTTTATGCAGGTTTCACGTGTTGCAAGACAAATGGTTGAGAGATTTGGATTCAGTAAGAAGATCGGCCAAGTTGCGATTGGGGGACCTGGTGGAAACCCTTTCTTGGGGCAACAGGTATGCCACTCTAACTGAAATGGACTTGCAAGAATAATTATTTTAGCCTGAAAATCCAGAACATGTAAAAACGAACCGAATAACTATGCATGCAAACTTCGACAATGGCAGCATATGTGCTCAACAATGCTTATCTCCATGTGCTCGGTTCCCAGAAATTTCCACCAGCATCTACTTGGGAAGGTCATTTTCTACATGTTCTGTTGTGCCTACTTACCTTTTGATGACCACTGCAACCTGGATCCCCATCTAATGTGTTTGCATAACACACCACTTGTATACTGCCAATTCTATCATCATCGGTTTGTACCAACAGTGTGAAACTGTGAATATGCACGTATCCCGTTTTCTGTGGCTGCTGTGACCCTGGTTGCCCTGCCTAACATGGAAATATCTTATCTACATTAGCCTTTTCTTCTCAGAATTTCCCTGGCTAACTCTTAGCCAGTCAGAATAGTAGTCTCACAAGTGTTCACATTTCCTAGCACCAGTTTGAAGGGCAATCTGACAAATATTCACATTTTTTTTGCTCACAGATGTCAAGCCAGAAGGACTACTCGATGGCGACTGCGGACGTCGTGGATGCTGAGGTGAGGGAACTCGTGGAGAAGGCCTACTCTAGAGCTACCCAGATCATCACAACACACATTGACATCCTCCACAAGCTCGCCCAACTCCTGATCGAGAAGGAGACCGTGGATGGGGAGGAGTTCATGAGCTTGTTCATTGATGGCCAAGCCGAGTTGTTTGTCGCTTGAGATACCACAAGGCGTGTGGCTAGCTAGCTCGCCGCGGTGTATATGCTTTTGAGTGATTTGTGCGAGAGCAGTCACAAAGGGAAATGGAGAGCCCAGCTTGTAGGAACCACATTGATGTAGCCAAAGATGTTTTTGCATACCTGTATAGTAGTTGATTGTAAAAAGCATCTACTGACTTTGAGCAAGTAAAATGTTAATGCTTACAATTAATAGCACCCGGTTAACCTGTCACCTGTGAAAATATTGATAGGGCTTATGACAATCCAGTTGCATTTAGAAGAAACAGAAGGCAATGAATAGGACTGATGCTGGCTCAAGACAAAAGATACGGACAGCTCTATGTTCCAGGTCTATTATTGAATATTGAATAAGAACACAAACAAAGTATTACGATAATCCAATGAAACATAAATGCATCAGCTTTTCCTCGCACACGCAGCTTCAGAAGGTACTGATTTTTACAGGTAACACCAGGTTCTGCTGCGATCCGGAGGGGACGAGATTGCCAGCTGCCTGAAAGCCCTGCACATCTCATGGAAAAAAGGAGTCTGCTTCATCAATTCCTGAAAATGTGATCTTAGCAGCTGCATGCCTGAATCTGTGGGGCAATTCCACATCATGATAGTGTGCTACGTCGTGCCCAAGCCCCCAGGGGCACTGAGTGTCCGTCTTCCTTGTTCGGCGAGACCACGGTGGCACAAACAGCTTTCCGGCTTTGTTTGTTCCTAAAGGTGAGTATTCTCAGCGAATTCCTCAGATTATATTTTTTATATGCTTTGTGGTCATGTGATGTTAAGTTAGTTCCAAATTTTGCCTTGAACCAGTAGCCTCATTTTTTTTTTGAGAAATCAGGAGGAGCCAGGTTCCTACTGCAATTTTATTGAAAAAAAAAAGTAGAAGGAAAAACCAGGTTACAGAAAGGGGAAACCAAAACTAAAACCTAAAACCTAAACAATCCCAAGATCAGGGCATAGAGAAAAAAAGAAAAGGAAAAAGAAAAGAATTACAGATGAGTGTTGATCCATAATTCTAAAATGGGGATAATTCTTCACCCTGTTCGTTTCACCATTTTCGGTGGCTGATAAACCGGTGTCACCGGCAAGACTACTGAATCGGCCTCTGGCTCTGCTCGTGAAGGAGAGAAGAAGCAAACACGGAACAGGTGGCCCAGCAGCCGAGTTCACAGACCGGAATGGATCAAGTGAAGTCGACCCACTAAGCTGAAGCCCATAGCATGATCGTTAATTCAGTACCCGTTAGGCCCATGAAACGGGTGAGGACGCCTGATGACTCCTATGTACTGCCTTCGTCTCCAAAGGAAGAACATGAACTGGGTTGAACTCTCTGAACCGTGCCTTCGAGGCCGGCGGCGGCGATCTCTCGGCTCGGCCGGAGTTCGAATCTTGTTAAACTCGGTTTTAGTTATCTAATCCATAGCAGTAAGGTTACAGCCGGCTGATGCATTTTTGACTGTTTTTCTGTGATACAAAAACACTATTTCGGTGGCTGATAAGGCGGTTACTTTTGCCCTGTGTAGCAGTAACAGAGATTCCACTGTAATATATCTTTTGCAATCTGCCACCGAGGGGTTTTTGCTTCTGAAAATCACATCATTTCTCATCATCCAAACAACCCAGCAGAATAGGATGAAGATATCAAGGGCGAAATCAACCTTGAGGTGATTTCAACCAGTAGTCTCATTTCTTGCTGATTCCAGTAATAATGCTACAAGGTGCTAAAATTGATTACTGATTGCAACAGGCCAATCTTATCTTACTGTTCAGAACTTGATTCTAGCACTTTGGCATGTTCTTAGTCTTGTTTTCTTCTAGAAGTCTAGAACCAGTCTGTTCGGTACAATACTACTCTGTTGGAACCCTGTTGTTTGGCTGAATGCAGAATATACATGTCTGAATGTTTTACAGTGGGACAATGCTACGGTACAAACTTTATCTCAAATCAATCTGAGCCATTGATTTATTTAGATTTTATGAATTTATTAAATTAATAATTAATTTGGGAAAAGAAGAAAAGATCCCTCCAAATCCATAGTCCCCGGAGAAAAGGAAACAACTCTCCTTTATTCACGCACATCAGGAGCACGAAAGTCTGATTCTATTTTCTTTCGTCGTTTTCCTTTTTTGGTTGTCCTAAACTCGTAATGATGAAGAATTTTCTATCATCTTAAAAATATTTATATTTTCTATAGGGTATCCCAAAAATACTTACATTCAGGATTGTGCATGCGCATATGTTTTTTGGCTGCATGTTCCAAAAAAAAATGTTTTTTGGCTACCAACATCGTATTATGGATTTACGTGCACCTATCTGTACAAGTATATCGTCTATCAATATTTTATCATGAGTTCATGTATATACATAGGATTTTAGATTTGTACCCGTTCATGAGATTTGGGTTAAAAAAATACGTAAACAACATTGTACCAGGTGTTAACATCACATGCATGCGTACAAAGTGGTAAAAATGTATAAACATGTCACGATATGCCATGCCTAAATTAATTAAAGTTTCAAAATAAAAAGATTTGCCGCACCGCCCTATGAAATCCATATGTGTATCAGTTAGATGTACAGAAAGATTTTGTAATCTAAAAGTTTCCTTAATTAGTCTATTTTATAAAATAAATAAATATATTTTACATATTACCTCCCGTAACCGTAACCATCCGATCTAATTAAATGAACGGTTCACAGTTATTTGTATGTACCATAGCAAAACCCTTTACAGTGAATGATTTAGGAATATCCTGGTTCAACCACTTATTTGCATAGATAAATGACTCTTTATCTCATTATCAGATTGACCCCTGTGTTATGGAGGCTACAAATTCAATCTCTAGTACATATATTAATATCACATATTGAGGGTACACACATAATTAAATTTCCAAGAAACATCATTTTATTCCAAACCCAAAACAGAACATCAAAGATGAATGAAAACAGAAGTAGTTAGCAACTTGTCTTCTATGGTGCACTTGTTCTGTTCATCCTTCGAATAGCTCCTGCAGCTCCTGAGGAGGGAGTCCTGGGGTGATCCTATTGTTGTACTCCAAGTATTCCATAAAGCCTGAAACGACTAGACCAATGGTAGCTTCACGCAGCCTTTTCCTCAGCTCAGGTGCGGCCGCGACCCAAACACGCCCTATGTGCAAAAAAAAAAAAAAATCCAAAACAACTTATAATTTGGACAAGATAGAGTATATTTTATATAAGAAAAATGTGAAACTAGTTCTCTTTTAAAAGTGATATCTGCCCTACTATGCTCTATTTAGAGTTATTCGAATCTTATTTATTTTGAAATAAACAATGAGCATAATTTTGGACAATAAATTAATAGGGACAAAAATAAACAAGTCCCACTTTAAAAGACAAAAACAGGTAGATAACATTTTTTTATAAAAATGGTATTACTTTCACATTTCTTGATTAAAAATAAATCATTATGATTTAGATATTAAACTAGATTTTTATTACTTTTGCAAAATCGAAATAAAAAACATATTTGGATCTGAGGACCAAACGCTTTTCACAGATGGAGGCCATCTTGTTTCTGTTTTGTAGTTCTAAGTTGAAATATGAATTGCCGTATAAGGTGGAAGTTAAAAAAAAAGACTTTACCCTTTTAACTTTTCCCTAGGTCAACCTCTCAAACTGACCTAAGTTTATAAGAAAATGCACATCCATTTACAACATAAAGTTAATTTCAATGCCCACCATGTCATATGTGCTTTTTTTTTAGAACTGCGATATGTGCTGACGGTTGCATCTCTTTGGCATCGTACATGTTAATATATTACATAGAGTTGGTCAAAAGGATTGAAATCTGACTTACTAAGAGCATCTCCAAAGAGCCCTTTTTTAAATATTATTCTCTAAATTATTATTTTGAGAGTCATTTGCATAAAAATTATTTTCTATATTTTTTCATTCTCTAACAGTTTTTCTATATGTCGCGCGCACTCTATAGAGTCATCCCCGTCTTTTATTTTTAGCTAACGTAAGATCCGGATTAGAAGATGACTACATTTTTTATAACCATTTAGAGAAGCTAATGAAGCATAGTTTTTTATCAAAATAGCATTTAGGAAAAATATATAGAGTCTCCTGGAGAAGCTCGGAGAGTAAGAAATTACTTCCAATGATAAAATGATGTGCAAATAAGATTTTCCTGAAACTTTAATAATTTGGAAAATAATTGTTTGGGCCCTTTAGAAGTGGCCTAAATAGGGCTTAACCGAGAGATGTGACAGGACAGGACAGGACAGAACAGAACAGGGAACGCCAACATGGAGACGTGGTCTTGAATAGCTGCGTGCCTGAATGTGAGGCTCAAGTAACTCCACATCGTGGTGGGTGTCTGGTGTGCTACGCCGTGCCCAAGGGGCGCATTGTGTCTCCGTCTTCCTCGTCGGTGCGACCACGGCACGAACTGCGGCGACTGCTTCCTCTGCCTCATTTGTCAACAACGACTTTCAGTGTTTGTTTGTTCCTAACGTGAGCATTCTCTTCTTAGCGATTTCCTCAGGTTGTTTCTTTATGTGCTTTATGTGCTTGTGGCCATGCGAGGTTAAAGTTTATTGCAAATTTTGCCTCGAACTAGATTTCTGCTACTAAGTGCCAGGGTTGACTACTGATTACATCGTGCTAATCTTATCTACTTGATCTACCACTCTGGCTCGTTGTTCGTCTTGAGTTCTTCTGAAACTGTACTATTTACGGCACTACTCTGCTTCAACCCTGCTTTTTTTAGCAGCACTCCTTGCTTGCTTATTTAGGGAGATACTAGCTCAGCTGTGGAGGTTAGGTATTCAATCTATTGTATATACTGACAGTCTGACACGGTGATACCTGATTAGGGTACAGGCATAATTAAAATTCTCAAGCAACAACATTTTATCCACCCCCCCCCCCCAAAAAAAAAGACAGAAACAGAACAGCAAACATATGTGAAAACACAAGTAATAGCTGGCAACTTGTCTTCTATAGTGCATTTGTTCACCCTTCGAATAGCTCCTGCAGCATCTCCTGCAGCTCCTGAGGAGTGACTCCTGGGGTGATGCTATTGTTTTCCTCCAAGTACTCCAGAAAGCCTGAGATGACTATCCCAATGATAGCTTCACGCAGCCTTTTCCTCAGTTCAGTGTCCGGGACTTTCCAGAGCTTCTGTGCAGCGTAGGTTTTCTGAAACTTGGACTCAAACTTTCTCAGTGGTGAGTTTCTCTTGAAGCAATGAGCTGTGGAATTGTGCAAACATTTCAGCACTGGCGCCCAAGACACTTGCAGATAACTGTGTATGTATCTGTTGATTTTGTGAGTGAGTCTGTTCAAAAAATGTGTGAGGTCATCAATAGTCCAAATTGCCTCAAGCTGTTGTCTAATGAAGTAAAAGTTGTTAATCAAGAGGATGAACAGGCTCTGGTCCGAAAACAAGTTTGATACTCTGGCAAGCTTTTCTTCTAGGGAACCAACCATCTCCATGATCAGGGTAGTCGTCATAGAACACGTATCTTTTTGAGGTAGTGAAACGGAACACATATCTTTCACAGGGAGCAATGCTTTATGGGACAGAATGTTGATGTACTTTATCACAGATATAGTGACCTTGTGGATGTCGGTTGATGATTGCAGGATCTGAGTAGTGCCCCATGAACAGGAGTTGTCGTCCAGGGACGGAATGAGAGCCGTCCTGATCAGGTCAAATGCGCCCCGTATGGCACGATCCAACTTACCCAGTTCTGCTGACAAGAAGCCTCCCATGATATCATCACAGGTTACCCTTGTGGATTGTGAACAGGGTGAGGAACTGAAAGACATCATGATCTGTTCCGATGCCACAGAGAGAGCATCATGCACGTCTAGCAGTGCCCGGAGCTTCTCAGCTGCCCCCACCACACTGCTAGAAAAAACATGTTGTTGACCACTAGGATCATCAACATTCAGAGGAGCAAGAGCAGCGATCGCGTGAACAAAGGTGAACATCTTCACCAAGGTTTCTTTGACAAATTGTGCAAGTTCGGAAGCAGCTGCAGGTGGACCAACACTTGCCTCCTCCTCTTCGCTACGAAGTCCACTACTAAAGCATTTGCAGATGGATGTGCTGATCACCTGTAGAGCTGGTGTCCAACTCTTTACAAGACGCTGTAGCTGCCGCGAGATGAAGATCCTCTGTGCGGTTGCACCAAGCTCAGCAAGCCGGAGAAGCCAGGCGACATGCAGCTCTGAGAGCCACCTGTTCGGGGCAGTGACGTTGCCATTGGCATCGGCACAGAATTCCTCCACCAGGCCCCTCATGTGCAGGCGCGTCTTGGCTACCTCTTGCTTGAGCTCCATGGCTCTTTCTTGTTGGAGCTCCTCCTCCGTGTTTTCCTCCATGGCCAGAGGTCGTTCTCCGACTGGATCGAATGAGTTGGTGTTGATGGTAGTTGAGAGGGTGGTAGTGGTACCTGAAGTGGAGGTTGTGCTACCGGAAACCGGCGGCCAAGAGCCGCCGCTCCATGCTCTCTGCCAGATCGCCGCCATAATCGATGAATCTGCCGTCTGCACACACACACAAACACACACTTGGGTACTGTTACTGTCTGTAATCGATGAATCTGCAGTCTGCAGAACGATGCAAATGAATGGCCAAGGAATAATCACGTCACCTCTTTGAGTCTGACTTAAAAGGTTTCGTTGGTTTGATCCCATCTCACATCAGCGTGCTGTTGGGAGCGGGTTGACCTTGTCACCATCACCCCAACTAACCAAATTTGTTGTGGCAGCTGGAAGAGTGGAAGTGCCTGTCGCTAAGTCCAGCCCGCTTTATTTATTATAGCCCATATGGATTTTGGGACAAGGCTAAATCATTTGTGGGATTGTGGAAAATAGTGTGCCTTCCATGCTAGTGCAAGTTCAGGCTTCAGAGCAACAGTTTAATTGCAGTCAAATATCTTATTTTTGTGTAAAAAAGGACTCGAGTGGCTAGACAGACTCTTGATATTCTAGCTTAAGAAAAAAATCTTCTCACGCAAATGGAGAAAACCCTCAACCTCTATCCCATCCTTACATAGCGTACCATAGCTCCATGAGATGAGTTAGACCTGTGCTTTGGTTGTCGGGTAGACGAGGGAATTTTTTCCCCTCGATCACTGCGGCCAAAGCCACGGAGAGTGAATCCCTCAGGACTCAAACTTTGACCAACCCGAGGAAGAGGTACTGAACCTGCACTGACCACTCGGGATACCGGGGTGATATCTTATTTGTGTACATATGGTGATACTGTGGTTGCACTTTCTCATCTGTATTAAGTTTATTTATATCTATACCTAATACCTAATAATATAGAGATAAAATTTCTATCCTCTTTTTTCGGTCCATCCATTCTTCGATTCGTTTTCGTCTAACTACCGGACAATAGAGAGTGAGTACGATTCCAAAACCTATTGAATCGTGTATAAGATCTTAGGTATAGATAAAAAAATTGTCTCTCTTAATGTTGATGAATCTAATCCCCACGTGAATACAACTAGGACTATAATACTAGGAAACGAGTCATGATAGAACACAAATTCCTTTTCTAATACTCATGGACATAGCTGCATTCATATTATATAGGAAAGAGTCCTTATAGGACACAAATTCCTTTTCTGCTACTATTCTCATTGCCGACATCTTAATTAAATTATAGTCTCGTTGTATCGTACGGACATATTTGCTAGAAATAATAAAAAGACAAAATTTTAGCCTTTTTTTGTCTAATTGTTTTTTGGTTCTTCGTCTCATGGGTACACTATCGAGTCCAACTTAAATACGGTAGGGAGACATAATCGTAGTTGTTCATAATTTTTTTAGCAGTTATGGGTCTTCTCTTCTAAGTCCAGAACTCTATACCTCGTGGACCATGATTTTGGCTTTGTCCGACTCCTCTGCACACTCAACAAACGAAATCAAATCCATATACATATACATGTACATATCGAGAGAGAAAAAATGTATAATAAGTAGGTGATGACAATAAGATCCGTGGACACAAATAAAGATTCTCTCAGCGAGATACCACACTCTAATTGTTGATGTGCAAACTGCTCGTTCATGATACGGAGGATGATGCAGTTGATCCCGGGCGGTCGCAGCCGGCCGCAGTGTTCTGCAAGGCCCGAGTTGCTGGCACCCTCTCTAGGCCTGAGCCGTGCAGAGCCTCCTCCTCAAATTTGTTCTCGTTGTGTATATCAATTATTATGAAGGCAAGTCATGAATTTAGTTCTTCCATTGCTACATCGGCATAAGTTATAATGGAAATTTATGATCAGATAATTATTATTACTACCTCCATTCTCTTTTCTTAGCTCCGATTTTTTCCCCCCTATGATGGCTATGTATATCAATTATTATGAAGGCAAGTCATGAATTTAGTTCTTCCATTGCTACATCGGCATAAGTTATAATGGAAATTTATGATCAGATAATTATTATTACTACCTCCATTCTCTTTTCTTAGCTCCGATTTTTTTTCCCCTATGATGGCTATGTTACAAATATTTCTTTTCTATGACTATGTTACAAATATTATTAATACTAGCAAATGTATTTATGCGTTACAACGGAAGAAAAAGTGCCATATATAACTATTTATGTTTTTCCTTTTTCTATAAAACTTGAAGAAAAAGAAACTGAAAAAAAACAGAAAAAAAAAGATGGCCAATAAAATTCGTGGCCACAAGATCTCTACAGCAAAAAGACAGGAAAAAGTCAAAATATGTATGGAAAAACAGAGAAAAACAAACAAAAACAAACAAACCAAGACTATTGTTAGGTATAAATATACAAATGATAAGAAACAATTTGATGATAAATCTTGAGTATCCGTTTCATGTTATAAATCTAAATGCTTTCTATATGTTCTTTGTAACGGAAAAATCTATCAAGATTGTTTTTAGCAAACCATCGAGATTGTATTCTAAATCAAGTACATACTTAATAAGGAATTGTCGTATAATTACCAACATTAGCTTACAATAAAGATGTTACGATCATCATAAAATAAGTTATAGCTTTCAAATTTTATATAAATTGTAAAGTATAAATAGATATGTATCATTCTAATAATTGATTTTCATGAATATTTGATAATTTATTCTCCCGTTGCAACGCACGAGCATTTTTGCTAGTACTTTCTAAAGTGTGACTAATTTTTTATAACAGTTGGACTAGTAGTTAGACAAATTTTAACATTGCTACTCCCTCCTCCCTAAATTATAAGAATTTTTTTTTTCTCGAATACACAAAAGTTTTGCGTATCTTTGTATTAAGAGAAGGAGAGTTTTACAAATCGCATCCTTCAGACGTACTAGGATGGGATGAGGATGAACATCTAGTGCAGCCTACCCTAGCTAGTAAAACACAAGATGATTACTCGCTAACTAAGCTACCGAGCTTGGAGTTCCCCGCTACAATCCACCGATCCACCTCATTCTTTACTGTCTATAGTAGTTGTTGGACGGTGGTTGTCACGTTGCGGAAGCATCGACTGTTGCGCTCTTTCCAGAGTTCCCATCCTCCACAAGCTCGCCCAACTCCTGATCGAGAAGGAGACCGTGGACGGGGAGGAGTTCATGAGCTTATTCATTGATGGCCAGGCTGAGTTGTTTGTGGCTTGATAATTGAGATATCAAGGCGTGCTGGCTGCTGCTAGCTAGCTCGTCGCGGTGTATATGCTTTTGAGTGATTTGCGCGAGGGCAATCACGAAGGGATGAAAATGGAGAGCCTAGCTTGTAGGACCCTGGCTTGCTTGTTTTTTTGTTTTCATGAGACGTTGTTTGAGTTGGCTGTGTATATCTTTTGATGTAGAGGCCGTATATTGATTATATCCTTTATCTTAAAAAAAGATTGCAAGAACCACGTTGATGTAGCCAAAGATGTTTTTGCATACCTGTATAGTAGTTGATTGTAAAAGGCATCTACTGACTTTGAGCAAGTAAAATGTTACTACTTACAATTACAGCACACGGTTGACCTGTTGCCTGTGGAAATATGGATAGGACTGATGACAATCCAGTTGCATCTACTGAAAAGAAACAGGAGGCCAATCTATAGGTATGAAGATAATGCAATGATGAAACATAAAATGCATCAGCTTTTCCTCGCACACACAGCTTCATATGCCGGAGTAAAGGTCCTGCTGCGATCCGGAAGGGGCGAGATTACCGGCTGCCTTCGAGCTCTGCACATCTCAGGGTCAAAGGAGGCTGCTTCGTCAATTTCTGGAAGTGTGGTCATGTGATGTTAAGTTAGTTCCACATTTTGCCTTGAACCAGTAGCCTCATCACTTGCTGGTTCCGTAATAATTCTACAAGGTGCTGAGGTTTTTATTACTGATTACAACATGCTAATCTTATCTTACTGTTCAGAATTTGACATAGCACTTTGGGCGCATTCTTTTTTTTTTTTGACGCAATTTTGGGCGCATTCTTGGTCATGTTTTTTTTCTGGAACTCTGTTTGAACCCTGCGGTTTGGCTGAATGCGAAATATACATGCATGTCTGAATGTGTTTGGATACAAATTTAGTATGAGCAGTACTAGTTGATTCCTTATGCTTACAGTGCATGATTTACGGAGATCATGGTTAAAGGACTCATTTGCATACATACATAAATAAATGCCTGTGCTGTGGAGGCTAGAAATTCAATCTCTAGTACATTATTATGTACTGTACATATATACTGACACCTGCTAAGGGTACAAACATGATAAAAATAAAATTTTCCATGCAACAATGTTTTATTCCAAACCCAAAACATAACATCAAAGATCCATGGTGCACTTGTTGTGTTCATCCTTCGAATAGCTCCTGCAGCATCTCCTTCACCTCCTGAGGAGTGACTCCTGGGGTGATCCTATTGTTATCCTCCAAGTATTCCGTAAATCCTGAAACGACTTTCTCGATGATAACTTCACGCAGCCTTTTCCTCAGCTCAGGGTTCGGGACCTTCCAAAGCTTCTGCGAAGCATAGGTCGTCTGAATCTTGGACTCAAACTTTGGCAGCACCGAATCTCTCGTGAAGCAACGAAACGTGGGATTGTGCTTGTGCAGGCATTTCAACACTGGTGCCCAAGTCACCTGAAGATAGCTCTGTATGTATCTGTCGATTCTGTTAGTGAGGCTGCTCAAAAACCTTAGGTACGTGAGGCCACGGAGATGGGGAGGCCAACTTGTGTCGAGCAGCTGCCGTATGAGGTAGGAGTTGTTGATCAGAAAGATGTACCCGAGGCTCTGGTCTGTGAATGACTGCGAAACTCTGGCAAGCTCTTCCTCTAGGGAACCGATTACCTTCATTGTCAGGGTAGTCGTCGAAGAAGACGTATCTCCCTGACGACGTGCGTAATTCGCGGAGAGCAATGCTTCAGTGGACAACACAATATTGATATAGTTTATGACGGACCGAGTGACCTTGTGGATAGCAGGTGATGATTGCAGCAGGGTCGTCTGAGTAGCACCAACCCTTGGCCCTGCAGCTGCAGAGGAGGAGGAGGAGAAGGAGGAGTCGTTGTCCTTGTCGGCGTCCATGGATGGCGGAGTGACAGCAACAGCAATCCTGATGTGATCAAATGTGTCTCGTACGGCCTGATCCAGCTTACCCAGCTCTGCTGACAAGAGGCCTCTGATATCGTCTGCTACTCTTGTCGGCAGCACATAGGGTGAGGAGCAGAAAGCCACCATGATCTGTTCTGAGGCTGTGGAGAGAGCATGGCGCACATCTAGCAGTGCCCGGACCTTCTCAGCTGCCCCCATCACACTGCTAGAAGCAGGAACATGCTGCTGTTGGCTGGTGGCACTGGCACCATCAAGATTCAGAGGATCAAGAGCGACAATCGCTTCAACAAAGGTGACCATCTTCAGCAAGGTTGCCTTGACAAACTGTGCAAACTCTGTAGCCGGTGGGACCCCAATGATTGCTTCATCGTCTCTGTAAACTCCACTTAAGCATTTCCATACGGATGCGCTGATGGCCTGCAGAGCCGGGATCCAAGTCTGTGCAGGACTGTGCAGCTGGCGTGAGATGAGGGAGGTCCTCTGCTTCCCGGACGCATCATCGAGCTCAGCAAGACGGAGAAGCCAGGCGACGTGCAGCTCCGAGAGCCACCTGTTCGGCGCACTGGCGTTGCCGTCGGCACTAGCACTGAATTCCTCCACCAGGCCCCTCATGTGCCCGCGCGTCTTCGCAACCTCCTCCTGACTACTGAGCTCCATGCCACTCTCTTCCGTCTTCTCGTCTCTGACTTGACTGGTTCGGACAAGGCGGTGTATGCGGAGGCGGAGGTCGATAGGGTCATGGTGGTACGGGTACCTGAAGCGGTGGCGGTGGTGTTGCTGCCAAAAGTGGAAGTCTGCAAAGCGCCGTCGCCGTCACCGTAGCCGCCTCCGGTGCCGGTGGATGAAATCTTCTTCTTTTTTTTTTGAAGATCGGATGAAATCTTCTTGGACCTCCATGCTCTTCGCCAGACCGCCGTCATCCCAGTCCTGGCTGCTCGAAATCTCTCAGTTTGTGCGTGGATTTGATGCTGAACCCGCACGCGGCCGGCCAGAATCGATCAATAATCCGCCAATGGAATGGAATGATCAAAGAAAGGTTCATCGAGTCCGGCAGTCTAAAAAAGGACCCGTGCTCTCCCATCTCATCTCACAGCGTGTAGTGTGTAGGCGTCGGGTGTTGTTGACCTTGACTTTCCAACGGGCCGGGCCTAAAAAAGAACCTGCCGCTAAGCCCAGCCTGCTACACAGAGAATAGGAGGGCTAATTTTGTGGGCTCGCTCGTGGAAGACTTGTGCAATTTCAGGGTTTGTTTGGTAGAGTTGTGTTCCAATTGTGCTTACTAATTCACTGGTGAAGTGATTTTGTGGTTGAAAATGATTCTATTTGTTTGTTTAACCTAAACTCTCGAAATCAGCATGAAGAATCACTTTCACAGAATTAGGTGAAGCTATTTTTTCAACTCTCAATCTCTTAGTTCATTTTAGAGAATCGCTTCACATAATCGACAGAGAATCACTCCTCAACGAAAAAAATGTTTGATAGACGGGGAGTGATTCTTCCTGAAAAAAAGTGTTTGACAGACAGGGAGTGATTCTCCCTGAGAATTAGCTCCGCGGAGCGCTCCCAAACGGCCCCTCAGAACACTCGCCTGTGTATTTTGTAGAGAGTACTCTCACCCCTATGACAAACACGTACGTAAACCCTATCCCTATGAGCATCTCCGAAGGACTAAGCCGACAAATCTCGAGCTTCACGAAGTCGCCACAAACACCTCGTTGTCGACGGGGACGTCGCTTACCACTAAAAGAATAGCGCCGGTAAATCCTGAAATAAATTCAGGAAATCACAACCTAAAATTCGCTCTCACGGGGAATTGAATTCAAGACCTGTGGGTGCCGCTCGAGTGACTTAGCTAACTAAACTAAGCACCCTTTGGCTACTCTCTCTTGTTTAGTTTCGCTGAAATTTGACTTAGGTTAATTTGTGGTGAGAGGAAAACATCTGCTATGCAGAAAGGATGGTGTGATGGTCAGGCAACCATTGCTTCTCTGCTCCTGCAGAGGATCTGCCGGGCACTACTCCTGGGAGCATGTGTCGATTGAGGAGTAAATAAATGTTGTGTCCCAAGAGTTTCATCTCTGTTTTTTCCCCGAGACCCCCAAGAGTTTCATATCTGGTGACACATAGATTCCAACTAATCCAGCACATCATGGCATCAAAATGACCAATGGCGGACGCACGTGGGGGGTGGGGGTGGGGGGGGGGGGGGGTGGGGGGGGGGGGGTAGGGGTGCAGCCCCCACCCACGTGGGCTGGAAAATTTTTTAAACAGATTGTCAATATTATCCTTAATCAAATAATTTGTGAGTTGAACAATCAATTTCTAGAAAGTGTCATCCAAATACGCGTCGCAGTCTACCTAGGGGGTACCTTATGGTAGTAGATTGTAGGCGGAGGTGTGGCGACGACGATCAAGCGTAACACAGAGAGCGTAGACACGACGATTTATACAAGTTCAGGCCGGCAAGTCGCCGTAATACCCTACGTCCTGTGTTTTGGTGGCTGGATTGATCTTGCGTATTAGGTTACAAGATTTGTAGATGATCTGAGAGAGGTTGTGAGAGTTTTCGAGGGGTCCCTGCTCGCCTTATATAGCCGGGGAGCAGGGTTACAATTTCCATATCCTAACAGATTACGATCGGTTCCCTATGGCAAAGGATCCGAGTCTATCTACTATGATCTTCCTTGGCAAGCACGGCGGACTAGTCGCGTGCCGCAAGGCCTCGCGGGCTGGACCGTCTCCTGGTCGGTAGGCCCATAAGGTCCGTGGGGATATGCCGAAGTAATATCCCCAACAAGTCCCCGAGCACGTTGCATTCTTCTGGCGAGCCCGCAGCGTCATCCTCAGAGGTTTCCAGCTGGTCGCCATCACGCGGAGTAGTCGTTGTAGAGTCCCGACCAGAGTGACTGGTCGAGGTGCTGCTCGGAGGAGTCTCCCGACCAGGTCGAGCTGGTCGAGAACGTCGTAGCTTGATGCGCGAGCTGGTCGCCTTGCTGAATGCTGCGGCTGCTTGTTGGAAGAATGTGACGTGCTGAAGAAGGAAAAAACTTTTGAAAGGTCCTTCCCTGGTGAAGTGTACCCACTTAGGCTCTGCAAAAAAACACATAAAAACAGCAGAGCTTTGTCGAGAAAAAAATCAGTACATTCACCGCAAGGTGAAGTGTACCCACTTAGTCCCCGAGCATGGTAGCAGGTGAAGTATGCACGTGGTGCCATGCTTTATAAAATTGTGCATAAAGTATGTAAATTGAAGCATAAGTTTTGTAGAAAATGATGGCAAATACCCGTAGTCCTCGAGCCTGATTTAAGAAGCTGGAAGCTTCTTGTATTAGAGTCATGTATGTAGAGAATAAAGAATTGAAATACTAGTTTAGTAAGAAACGACTGCGAATACACGTAGTCCCCGAGCCTGATAGAAGGAGCTGGAAGAGGTTCTTGCATCGGGGTCATTTGGTTTTTATTCGCAGTCCCCGGGCGTCAGTCCCCAGGTATTGTCCTTCGATGCCTTAGCCGCATTCCCCGAGCCTTGCTCGGCGTGAAGTTGGACGAAGCCCCCGAGCCTGGTCGGGAATGCGATCAGCACTCGGGTCGTAGTCGCTGTCGATGTGGTCCCCGAGCGTGTTTGTGCCGCCCACTCTGTGAATCTTGTCGACCAGATTACTGTAGTCAGCTACTGTTGCTGCGCAAAAATTACAAAGATGCGCGTCCAATCCCCGGGACTGTAGCGTTGGTGATATTGCAAAAAATTATTAGCCGTAAATCATGTAATTGACTGTAAGTAAATATGTAAGAAGAGGAAGTAAATGGGTCGTGTTTTATCTGCGTGATTATCGGCCCGTTTTTGAGGCGCAAAAGGTAGGCGGCGTGGCGGTTCCGTATTTGATCGTTGCGGTTTCCCAAAAACCCTTGAAGTCGAAGCGCCGCGCCGCTTGGTATAAAAGGCTATCCTGATGGTTGACGGAACGGGAAGGGTCGCGTTTCTTTGCCTTAGTGCGATTAGGATTCGAATAGCCGGCGATTCGGTGCCATATATTCTTGGTAATCTGAGAGGATTCCCATCCGTCTTGTTAATAATCTCAACGCGTGCCGCCGGCAAGGTTTAGGCGAAGAGTAGGAGAGTTCGTCGGTGCTAGGGTTTGGTCGGCGAAGATGGAGGGAGACAGCACTCGCCTTGCGGACTTGGTCTTTCGGATTCTTCTTCATGTGATCGATGGCGGCGACAATGTGCGTGAGTATGTGAGGATTCGCCCAATCTGCCGTCTCTTTCGCCGATTTTGTGACGACGCTTCGACGATTCGGCTCGTGTCTCTTCGGCGTGTTCAGGACTTTTGCCGGCCTTACTATCCTTTCCTGGAGAATGCCTTCGAGCAGCGCTTCCTCAATGTCGACCACCGGGAGGCCTTGTTCTTTCGCGGTTTGGAGCGGTTGATGTTGCAGGGGCGGGATCCTGTTGGGCAGGAGCTTATTGGTAGGGCGGTGGCTGCTGGAGATGATGTTGCGATGTACTTCAGGGCCATGATGCTGTATTACGCTGATTCGGCAAATCCGGAGACGCTTGTTATCCTTCATTGCCTCGGCGGAGGTGTTCTTCTAGATGGTCGGTTTTGTGATCGAAGCTTGTGTCGTCTTCGGGAGCGTTCTCGTGACGATATGCACAGGATCTGGCGGTGGTGGTGGATTCGTGCCCCGGAGGATGTGCCCAATTTGGTCGTCGTCGTCGGTCCTCATATGTGCGTCTGGAACGAGTGCCGTCGCTTTGGTACCAACACGCCTGGGATCATTATGCACTGTAGCCTGCAATGTCATCTTCGGCATGAGTTTGATCTCTGGACTAGGAACATTAGTGAGGTGGTCGCCTATCGCATTAGTAAGATGAGGTTGTAATCATTGGAATAACTTGTCTTTAGGTGTGGTCTCTTCTGCCTCAGAGTCTTGACTTTATCTTTGTGTTCTATTTTGCTGCGGGACAACAGTAATTTGTATCTCGGATACAAGTATTCGGACGTATAAGTGAAAAACTACAAAGTTGTAATATGTCCGGGGCGGTGAGCTTTTGTTTCACTTGTATGTCCTGTCGTGCCTGCTAAGTCGTGAGCCGTAGTGATGCAACGTTCGGCCTTGGGTCTCAAATGGTCCACATCGTAGGGCTAGCGCCACTTCACGCGTAGGATACATAAGGACTCCCAAGGAGGCACGTTGCTGACAATCCACGGCGTAGAAGGCGAACAGCTCATGCACGCTTAGGATGATACCAGAGACATGACCTTTTTCTGAGAGGCTCGATCGTGGCGTGACTAGGGCCTGTGGAGACCATTCCTGGAGACGCTGGGCGCAAAGCCATGCTGCTTGTAGAGTCGTCGACCGTTCCGTGGTCGTATACAGATTCTGGGCGCATAACCTCATGGCTCCCGACCCAAATGATATCGCCCGGTTGTTGGAGAAATATCATTTGGGAGGCCCGTCAATGTGGTCGTAACGATTAGGGAAGCTACTTCTATTCGCTATGACTCATTGACAGACCAGCTTCGGGAGCTTTCTGGTTATGGCCAGGATGTTTGGAGAAACGCCATGTTGCGTTTTGGCAAGGTCGTTGAACACTATGGAAGTGTTTTAGAGAGGTCGTCGATCATTAGTAGCCGCACTGTCGTGGTCGCCGAATGTTATTGATGTTTTCATGATGATGGTGAAATGGCGTGGGTGTTTTTTGGAGTGGTCGCTCTATGTCATGAGCGTGTTGCGAAGATTGTCATACGCCGTGAGCGTGTTGCGGAGATCGTCATACGACGTGGGCGTTTTGTTCACATAGTAGGTTCGGTTAGATGAGACAGGAGAAACAAAGCACCTTTATTCATTGTTTTGGGAAGAAATAGTACAAACTTTGGTGAACTATGCTTGTGTTAGGACATCTTCTTGCATTACTTGGAGCTGGCGGCCTCTATATTTGTTCGCTGGCGGGGGTTGGAAGTGGTCGCTGGTTGCTCTGCTTCCTTCTGTTTTTTCGCTGCCGGGCTGTCCACGTCTTCGGAGTTGTACGTGTCCGGGACACAGGGCTTCTCGACGGCGTTTATCGTCTGCTGTTCGCATTCGTATGCGATCTTGAGGTTGGTACCGAGGCTGAGGATGCCTTGCTGCATCGGGATCTTGAGCACCATGCAGGTGTAGTGCGGAACCGCCATAAGCTTGGAGAGTGCTGGTCGGCCTAGTGTCGCGTGGTAGGCCGTTTCGAAGTCGGCGACGATGAAGGTGATGTGTTCCACCCTGAAGTGGTCTTGATTGCCGAACTATACAGGGAGGGTGATCCGGCCTACTTGAAGACTCCATAGTGATTTTGGTAATTGATGAAGCCTAAGTACTAACCTATCTCTAAGTGGTTGAGTAGGTTTAGTACATTAAGAAAAAGTGACAATGAACAAGTGGTGGAGCAAGGATGGAAGCTAAGGAGAAAGCAAATCAAAAGCTCACACTTGGAGAAGATGAGAGAAGGAGGAGACCCTAAGAGCTATACAAGGAAAAGGTATAAGCTAGGGCTTTTTGATTTAGTGATCAAGACACCTAGTGGGTGTGATCACATTTAGGATAGATAACTGTACTATTAAGAGGGGAAAATAGTTAGTGGTTATAACTATCAAGTGCCATTAGGTTGATCATAATTGCATTGCATCTAAAACCTAATGAGAAACCCTTGTAAAACTTGTTAAAATATGCCACACACATGCACAAGTCAGTGAAACACTTGGTGGTGGCACATGAGATCAAGGGAAGCAAAAGAGAAGAAATTCAGAGCAAGAAAGAAGCTCCGGACCAGTTTTCTTAGAGGCACCGGACCAAGGCAAGTAGTCCGGTGGTTACTCCCAGCACTGGTGTCTAGGCAGTGAAGCTCCGGACCAATGGCGAAGAGGAGCTCCGGACCATAGACGAGAGGTCCGGAGTCTTGGTCAACAGTCAGTAGAAGACAAAGACATGCGTCGGACCACTCGGCATGGTCCGGTGGTGAGGTCCGATGGTGGAGTCCGGTGCTCGGGTGCTCCCTGTATGAAAACATCAAGACTCGGAGGAGGCTCCGGACCACCCTGCTTAGTCCGGTGGACTAGTCCGGAGGACAGGTCCGGAGCACAGGTGCTTACTGGATTCAGACGTTGGCTGAGGCAGAAGCGTCGGACCAGGCGTCGGACCAAGGCGTCAGACCAAGGCGATTGGTCCGGTGGTCACTCCCAGCGCGCCAATGGTCGGTTTTTTCAAAAGCTCCGGACCACTCTGCATGGTCCGGTGGTGGCGACTAAAAGTGGTCCGGTGGCTACGTTTTCAGCTGCTCCAAAAGAGAAAAACGGCTAGTTTTTTGAGGAGGCTATAAAAGGGTGTGTGGCTGGTTCAAGGAGTCTCTCTTGCACACCTGGACATTGCATACTCTTTGTGAGCTTGTGACACACACTCCCACTCATCTCTTAGTTGATTGTTCATCCATTTGAGAGATTTGAGTGCATCAAGTGCATTGCATGAAGTGATTCATCTTAGTGGCACTTGGGAGTTGATATCACTGCTAGTTTCTTGTTACTCTTGGTGATTGCCATCACCTAGACGGTTGGAGCAAGCGGTGTGGATTCAAGAAGCTTGGTGATTGTGCTTCGTCGACCACAAGTGGTGATTGTGAGGGGTTCTTGTGCCTTCCCCGCGGGAGATCGCAAAGGTAACTCTAGTGGATTGCTCGTGTCTTTGAGTGCCTCATATTGTGTTGGTTGTGCGGCACCCGGTGACGGGTTTGGCGTGTGATTCCAATTAGCGCGTGAACCTCCAAGTGAGTGAGCCGATCAAGTGTCAACCTTTTGTTCATCATTGTGATTGATTGGATTGATTGGAGTTCGCTTGATTGTCTCATTACCTCGACACGACGGTATTATCACTCTTCCCATCTTTGCATTACCTTATTCATACTTGTCTTATTATATTAGGTTGTGCCTAGAGGGCTACTAGACTTGAGTAGGATTTGAGTGATCCTAGAGCTATATTAGGATAGCAATTGTGGTTAGGAGGCTTTGCATTCCTTAGTTTGCTAGTGCAAGTTGAGCTTCGCCATATTGTAGTCTAACTTGTTGTTGAGTTTGTTTTAAGTTTCCAATTTAGGCTATTCACCCACCTCTAGCCTTGGGATAGGACCTTTCACTACTGGTGTTGACGCCTTATTCGGGATGATGCCCCAGAAGGAGAAGTTCGCGGGCATGAGGTCCTTCTTGGAGTATTCAAGTTGGCGGAAGGCATCAGCGAATATAATGTTGAGGGCACTACCGCCATCGACCAATACCTTCCTGAAGCGGCATGTGGCGATGGTTGGATCAACGATGAGCGGGAAACGACCAGGGTATCTATAATCTGTCCACTCGTCTTCTCCGGATAAGTTGATGGGTTGTTCTGACCAGTCTAAGTGGCGGGTGTTGTTCGAACCTTCACCTATTGCTGCTTCCGAGTAGACATCCTTGCGTACCTGACGGCGTCTCCTTTCTCCTTCAACAACCACGACGCCTCCGAAGATGGAGTACGTCATTGATGGTGGGCAAAACTCCGGTGCTAGTGGTTCTTGGTCTCTTCCCTTGTCAGGGTCGTCCATTCTTGCTCTCTTGTCGTTTCTTCCCTTTACCGCCGACTCAAGGAGATCGCAATCACACATGGAGTGCTTGGAGTTCTTGTGTATGGGGCAGGGGTCGTCGAGGATCTTTCGTAGCTGGTGTCGTAGTTCTTCTTTGGTCTGGCGTTCGTGTTGGCGACGTAGCGGTTGTCTCTCCTGTGGTCGTACCTCTGTGGGTAACGCTCGGAGTTGCCCGATCGGTAGTCCCGGTAGTCACCGGCCCTTCCATCGCTACGGTAGTCTGATCAGCGGTCCCTGTCCCTTTCGCGCTCCGGGGAGCGGGAGTAGCTTCGCCTGTTCTCCCTGCTTCGTGCTGCGTAATCTTGGTTGGCGTAAGGATTCACAATCGTCATGAGTTCTTCTATGGTTGTCATGTTCTTCCGTGGTAACTTGTTTCTGAGCTCGTCGGCCCGCAGATCGTTGGAGAAGATGGCGATGGCCTCCGGATCGGAGATCTCTGTGATGCTTAAGCGTTTATCGAAGAAACGCCTGATATACTCGCGGAGACTCTCGTTGCTCCTCTGGCAGACGTTTTCCAAGTCATAACGTGTCCCCGGCTGGACACACATGGCTTTGTACGTCTTGATGAAGATTTCCTTGAGCTGTTCCCAGCTATCGATTGTGCCTTCGGGGATCTTCTGGAGCCAACTGTTGGTTGAGGTTAACAACATCACCGGTAGGTAGTTGGCCATGACGTCTTGGTTTCCTCCTGAAGCGTATACGGCGATCTCGTAGGTGGACGCCCATTGCTCTAGGTTTACCTTGCCATCGTACTTGTCCACGGACGTTACTCTGAAATTCAGAGTCCACCAGACAACACGCAGGCGAGGGGAGAGAGGGCGCAAGTTCCCAATGGGTGGTGGTGTTAGGTCACGTCAACGATTATCATCATACCGTAGAGATCTGCGTCAGTACTCCCTCGGAGGGCTTCGTCGCGCCGGCTCCGGTGTTCGTTCACGCCGGGGGTTGCCGGGTTCCTTGCCGTCTCGTGGGGGGGATCTTCGCCTATACTCCCGAGGAGGGCTTAGGCGTGCCTGCTCCGGTGTTCGCTCGCGCCAAGGGTTGTCGCGGGCTTCACCGTCGCGCGGTGGAGATGTTCGCCTGTACTCCCGCGGAGGGCTTCTGGAGTGGTTTCTGCAGTGGGACTGGTCGGAGAATTCAGTTGGACGAGCCGCTTTGTTTACCTGGACCACTGCTGCCATGAGATGGGCTTCTATCTTCTCGACCTCTGGCGTCGGTGGGAGTTTGGACAATTTGCAGGTTGTTGCGGCCAGGTTGGCGCTTGGGGTTGGGTGTACCGGAACGTTGCCTATCTGGTCAAACTCGTGCTGGAGATTGCGTCCTGGCATGCGAGCTCCGTTTCTCTGGTCCCGCTCGCGCTGTTCACGTGCAAGTCGTTCGCGTTCACAGCGCTCCTCGTCTCGCTTCTCTTGCTCGATGCGCTCCCGTTCGCGCCGTTGTGCGCGCTCGATGTTGCGTTGTTCTCTTACGATACGATCGGCCTCCGTCTCGTTGTCGCGGGGAGCGCTGTCGACGGAGACTTGAAAAATCATCCCCCTGAAGCCTGGGGGGAACTCTGGGAAGTCATTGGTCGATCCAGAGGAATCGGGTGTTTCAGGCCTCGTGGTGGCGACCGAGCCTGACGAGACCGTGCATCGAGGGACACTGCCTGGTCAGAGTCACTGTAGATTGGGGAGATGATGACGGTGTTCACGATCGGAGTTGCCGGGATTTGGTCGGAGACCGATCGGTACATTTGGCGCTGGAAAACAACAGCTTGATTACTGAGCCCATAAGGCATTGTTGGAGAGGGGCGGATGTCCCTGGTCGTCGTGGCCATCGTCTTCAGCGGCGTGGTCGGCGGCCGTGGTGGCCGGAGAGTCGACGCCGTGCCACCTGCACGAGGTCGAGGCAATCCATGATACCATTGCTGGAGCGATCGATGGCGTCGACCAGGTCGTCGATGTCGATCTTCTTTCGCGGGTGGTGTATCGGCGCAGCGGAGCGACGCACGGGCGGCGGCGCGTCTGCGCCGTGTGGAGTAGATCCGACGGTCCAGGACATAGACCCGATCTGGAGCATGGTGTCGGTCGCCGGGAGGACCATCGAATCCGGAAAAGTAACCGCTTGACAAGCCATGAAGTCGATGCACACACCCCCTACCTGGCGCCAACTGTCGACGAAATACACATCACAGTCTACCTAGGGGGTACCCTACGGTAGTAGATTGCAGGCGGAGGTGTGGCGACGGCTACCAAGCGTAACACAGAGAGCGTAGACATGGTGATTTATACAGGTTCAGGCCGGTAAGTCACCGTAATACCCTACGTCCTGTGTTTTGGTGGCTGGATTGATCTTGCGTATTAGGTTACAAGATCTGTAGATGATCTGAGAGAGGTTGTGAGAGTTTTCGAGGGGTCCCTGCTTGCCTTATATAGCCGGAGAGCAGGGTTACAATTTCCATATCCTAACAGATTACGATCGGTTCCCTATGGCAAGAGATCCGAGTCTATCTACTAGGATCTTTCTTGGCGAGCAAGACTTCTTCGGAGTCCTTGGCGACCACAGCGGGCTGGTCGCGTGCCGCAAGGCCTCGCGGGCTGGGCCGTCTCCTGGTCGGTAGGCCCATAAGGTTCCTGGGGATATGCCGAGGTAATATCCCCAACAGAAAGATCACTCAAATATTGTCCTCAATCAAGTAATTTGTGAGTTGAACAATCAATTTCAAGTGATGTGAATTCTTAAAGATGGAAGGCTATTTGTATTTGGTATTTTTTATCTTTTTTATCTTAATTCGATGTATCTTTGATTTTAAGCACTTTGAATCAATATCAAATTATCAATTTTATCTAGATCTATTAGGGTCTGTTTGATACAACTCACAACAATTTCATGAATTTCATGAAGTTATTGTGAGTTGTTTTTTTATCAAACACTTCTTTTCAAAACAGGTTCACCCATGAAGTTGTTTTTCTCCCTCTCTCACAAAGACATAAAGTGGGATGAAGTTGAAAAAAAGTAGCTTATTTCATCTCTCTCCTCCTCTTCTCACATATACATGCATAAAGTTGTTGGTGAAGCTGTTTTGCTAAACATTTTTTCCAAAATAACTCAGCTTCACTTAAAGAGTTACTCATAAAGCTATTTTGTAAAAAAAAATTCATTAGTAAGTCTAAGTTGTACCAAACAAAGTCTTTAGTGAATTGTATCTAACGAGAAAAAAAATAACCTATGTTATTTAGCCCCCCACTTGGTCCGTTTCTGGATCCGCCACTCAAAATGACAATGTTTGGCTTGAGCGACGTTTGGAGTTGAACTTGATTTTGGAGAAATTTACAATCCAGAGGTTTCCTTCAAGAGAGAGAGAGAAGAGCAATATAATGTAAATATCAATATCACTGTTGCTAGCACAAGCCTGGAACGAAGAGGGTACATACCGCTCTTGTCTGTTCAATATTTATTTATGAAAATGGCAGAGAAATACAGGTTGCCAAATGAAGTTTTATAGTGCTTCATAATTTCGTCTGCTTCACATACAGCTTCAGAACGAAGACAAGTCATTTGAAGCAACAACACATTTCACCAGTTGGTTCAAAAACAACACATTTCATCAGTTCGTTAAAAAAACAACACATTTTCATCCATGAACCAACATTATTGGGAACATATGGTGGCTTGTCCTGTGTGTTTCGCACGATCTGTTCATTATCCTTCGAACAACTGTTGCAGCTTGTCAGTCAGATCCGATGGACTGAATTTTGGGGTGGTTGCTTTGTTATCCTCTATGTAGTTTGTATATCCTGGAATGATTCTCCGGGTGATTTCTTTCCGCAACATTTTCCTCATCCTAGGATCTGGGACCTTCCACTGCTTTTGGGTAGTGTAGGTTTTCTGAAATTCGGACTCAAACTTGGACAATTGGGAGTAGTCTCTCCCGAAGCACAGAGGTGTGGAATTGGACAGGCATGCCAACACTGGTGCCCACGAGACCTGTATATAACTCTCCAAATAGCCCGAGAGGAGTGTACGGGTTTCTACCGGCTCGATACAATCTGGTTTGCGAGAGGTTGCCACCTCGGTAGAATCGAAAGGATATTTGAGGAAGAATGAGTCTGAGGTCAGGTTGTCCAGTATGAAGTATAAGTTGTTGATCAAGAATAAAAACCTAAGGCTTTGATCTAGGAATAATTCTGACTTTGTGGCAAGATACCATCTCCACTTGCAGGCTGTTCAAAGGTTCAACGTCTCTGAAACGAGGCACGTACTTACCAAGGTAAGCTGCTTTGTACACAGCTGTATGGAGTGCACTGTAACGATGTTGAATGAAGGTGACGTACCCCATTACATGCCGACAGGTCTCGTGAATATCTGATGATCCTTGCCAAGTTGGAGTACCCGACGAGTTGGAGTTGTTGCCATCCTCATCCTCTATCAACAACTCCAGGAAACGAATCATATCATGTTCCATCCTTGTCCATATAGCCTCATGCGCCTTGCTATCTGCTGCTGACAAGAGGCTGACTATCTCGTCCTGTATCCTTTTCACTTGTCCATCTGCAGAAGGCTGTGAAAGGAACGAAAGTTGGATCTTGTTTAAGGCTCTGGACAGAGCATCGCGCACATCCAACAGGGCATTGAACCTGTTCATGTAGATTGATACCCAGGCGACCCATTGCCAACAAGATCTTGTCTAGTGGTCTCATCAGCCGGAGCAAATACTAAATCAACAAAAGCAAGCATTTTCAACATGACTTGTCGAGTGAATAGTGCAAACCGGTATTGAAACTGAACACTAGCTTTGTTCTCAGTCACTTGTTCTTTGCCGACCAGTACAAGACCGACCATCTTCATCATTGTTTTTTGGATAAAATGTGCAAGGTGGAATCGATCCGCCACAGCAGCAGCTTCTTCTTTCCCATTCGCAATCTCCAGGCGCTCTTCTTCTTCCTCACAGATACTGGGCAGGGCCACGGAGCCAGGATCGGAATCGGAATCGGAATCGGAATCGGAACAGATCGACCCCATGAGACTGATGGTTTTAGGATTGGTCATGAGACTGATGGTCTCCGTGATTTTAGCGAGAGCCCGGATCCAGTTCGATACATTGTCCAAATCATGACGGAATACTACAGCTGCAGATGCACCATCGTCGCCGAGGTGGAGAATCCACGTGGCGCCCAGCTTCGCGAACCATCTCTCCACGCTCATGTTGCCGGCGCCTGCATCAAGGATGCTGAATTCTTGGACCAGGCTTGTGATCTGCTCTTTGTCGTTCCCACCGTCTAAGTCAAAGTCGAAGTGCATGGCAGCCTCCATACACATAGACATAGAGACAGAGGAGAGGCGAGAACCCCTAGATGTGTAGGAAGTTGAGACTATGGTACCTGAGGAGGATAAAGAGTTTATATTGCTCGTGTAGGAACTGGACCCGGCGGCGCTCTGCTTGTGGATGTAGCTCGCAGGAACATGAAGCATGCTGTCTGCACGCTGTAGATCCATTGAGGAGAGGTGAGACTCGCGAGAGATCTCCTTTTCCTCGGAGTCGTCGTGGTAGTGGTAGCTCTTTCCATCCCTGCCCGTAGCCTCCATGCTAAGCTGCTATCTGCTAGTTACCTACGGCTGGCGGCCCCTTGTTTGTAATTGGCGATCGATATGATCAGCAGCAGGGAGAGCAATATCGATCTCCCGATCGAGGTCGAGCAAATGCCCGTTGACTTTGCTGGTTTGGGGAAGAGCTCAAGAGGATCGAGGTTGATCAATAAAGACCCAGAGCTCCAAACGACTCTAGGTTCTCTGACGCAATTGCTGTTCACATAATCCATTTTTATCTCTCTTCTCTTCCCCTCTCATATAGCCAATGTGAGCAGATAGAGCTAAAAAAACTGTCTCTCCTACTTCTACAGCAAAGAAGCTGGAACCGTTTGGAGCCCTGCCAAATAGAGCCAAAGGGACATTTTTCGTGCATGCATCACGTATTCACGCGTCTTCAGTCTTGACCAATTCTTCCGGTCCGTGTATCTCTTTTTTTTTCCCTTGAGACCATGGGAGCGAGGTTGTCACTTGTGAACGCGTCTGCTGATGCTGATCCGGCAAGCCTTGACGAGGAACAGCGTCTGCTGTTGTACTCGGCGGCCAGGCTGCAGGCTCCGCGCGGCCCAGGAGACAGGCCCAGTCTAATGTCCGTCTGGCTGGCCCAGAACGAATAGCTTAGAGTGTATAGGCAGGAGTGTGTATTTATGTTTTGGGAAACGAAACCTGTAAACGCTACTGAATCAATCCTGTCTTCCCGTTCCCCAAGTTGCTCTCCACACCCTGTGTTCCTTAATAAATAAATTTCTAAAGTTGTTCAAACTTTTTGAATTTTAACCGAATTTCTAAAAAATATATTAAGATTTATGATATCAAATTAGCATCGTTAGATTTATCATAGAATATATTTTTACATTGTGTACATCTTAGGTCATAGACAATCTTTAGGTCGTGCTCTATGAGTTTGGTCGCAAGTGGGAGTGCCATCTTGCAGACCTGGAGCATGACCTCGAGCACAACACCGTCGTCGACCAGTGGTGCCTCACCTCTCCGGAGTCCATCTGCACTGAGCTGGAGTCCATCAACGTCGAGCACATCAACGCCAAGCATGGCGTCCACGTCGCCACCCTTGAGGAGGCTGCCACTGATCTTGGCACCTGGTGCCCGCAGGCCGCAGGTGGAAGCACTTGTTGACGACCTCAAACTCGAGGTGCAGAAGATCTCCAAGCACTAGGACCTCGATCCAGCGCAAGCCCATGCAATGCACATACAGCCCTTGATGCATATGCATATACAGCACATGCAATAGATCCAGCCCAAGCCCACGCAATAAATATACTCGATCGTGGATCACGTATGTGCTTGCCTCTTCATCACGTATTCACGTGCATTCATGCATATATGCGACGCTGGTCCAGAGCTAGCTCCTTTTGCAACGAGAAACGAGCTAGTGCAACGGATTTCACGTTGAACAATGTAAGTAGTAGTACAAATGTACAATGTATATAGATGCATGCATGCATGGTGGTGGGGTTATCCTGTATTTTTGCAGTGCATGGTGCATGGAACTTGGAAGAACGACGTACGTACGGACCAGCATGCATGCATGGACGTTTGAACTTCACTGCATCCTTCAACCTTCATCTTGTAAATTAGTTTAGTTCCCACACGTCCTTGTAGCTGAAGGCGATTACGTGCAATATTTACGGCATACTTGATATACCATGAGCTAATTACTATAGCTGGCTAATTTTAACTCAAATCAGCTCTAATACATCTAAACAAGAGGGCTAATAGATGAACTAATTTTTAAACCAAATCTTTAAATAGTTGTTAGCGAACTAGCTAGTCAATCTTAGCTAATTTGAGCTAATTTTTAATTAACAAACTAATAACTAGTTCTAGCTCATCCAAATAGGCCCTTACTGAAGAACAACATATATACACGGTACACGCACACAGAATTGAATACCATATTGAAGAAATGGTCTATCTATGCAGCAAATTAAATTAAATTAAAAGAGGGCATCTTTGAAGGCATATAATCTCTCTTATATATGTTAGTAGCCAGTGAGAGATGTGCGGTAGAATTTAAAAAAATCAAAAAACATACACACACACACACATATATATATATATATATATATATATATATTGTAGATGCTTGCTTTTTTCTCTCTTTTCAACTGCGCACCCCTTGTGATAGCACGCTTTTAGACGACCAACTTGCAATTTCCACAATGAGGATGGCGCACACCCTATATCTATATGGCACAATTTCTTCCGTTATTCGTGCATATCAAACAAAACACTGATGCACATATCTAAAAGCAATGTGTACGGATTTTGAAACACTCTAGCACGAATCTTAATGTGAAATGGATGATGGGAGATAAGGGGAGGGCGTGCACCTCGTTGTGGTTTGCAATTTCCGCTTAGACGACACAGTGGCGGATGGAGAACAAATGAAAAGTAGCAAACGATCGAAGCGACGATGATCTGCATTCCACACAATACCAAGACGGCTAGACTGAAGGAACTAAAATGCTCTAGTACAGTATCGGCTGGATTTAATAAGTTGTGGCAGTGTACATTGCCATGCTGAAGCCCCGCCACTGCTTTTAATTCAGAAGCTCAGCGCGAAGAGTTGTTGAGATTTTGCCCTCATCAGTATGAAATTAAAAGGTATGCTGAACTGCTTCAAGACTAAGGAGCTAGCTAGAGAAGAATATGCATGTACAAAACAAACAGTGCCTTAATCATAATGTCAAACACACGGGGAAACCATTTATTTTATTTATTTCATGAGACAATTAACTCGATCATAGCAGGAAACAAAGATATGCATATACATGGGCATTGACCGCGCCCGACCTACATACTTGATGAACAACGTACTCGGGATCAAATCAAAGTAATTAAACATGCTAATTATGCAGGATTAACAACAAAGCAAGCAAACATGCATACTAATTAATTATTATATTGGGAGTAATAATAATCTACGCGTCAGCGTGATCTTCTGAGCCTGTAGCAGTGGCCGTCGTCGTCGTGCTGCTGAAGGGCTTCTGGTCGTAGCAGTCCAAGTGATTGCCATGGCCGCACTCATCGCCGTCAATGACGTTAGTGAGGACGCCGAACCCCGGAACCCTCCAGGCGGCCAGGTCAGCGGCCGAGGGTGTCCACTGTCCCGTGACGACGTCGTGGCACGACGGCCTGGTCGGCCACTTGCGCGGCTCCATCCACAACCCGATGGCCGTCTCGAAGAAGGCGGTGGCGTTGGTGGTGGTGACTCCCGCCGGCTTGTAGCAGAAGCCCCAGGCCTAGGTTCCGTTAGGCGCGTCGTCCCACCCACCGTGGTGTCGTGCGACTCCTGCGCCAGCCACGCCGCCACCTCGCGCTTCCGTGTGTCGACGTCGCCAGTGGTGCCGAAGCCGCCGTCACCGCCGGCGGCGGCGGTGGCACCGGAGATGAAGGCGTCGTAGGTGAAGAAGCCCCTGGCGGGACAGTTGTCGTCGTTGCGGTAAGGCAGAAGCTCCTCGAAGAGCGACGGCGAGACGATGGACGCCACGCTGTTGGTGGTGTTGGCGCCGGCGTCGCAGCCGTTGCACTGGCTCAGGCAGTCGCCGGCGCGGTAGTAGGCGGGGCTGGAGCCGCAGAAGCCCCATCTGCTGCAGCAGAGGCAGTCTGGGCAGAGCAGCGTGGTGGCGTTCGGGCCACACTCCGGTGGCTCCGCTCGTGCTGACATGGACATCGCCGTGGTTACCATGGCGACTACTGCCAGCGTTCTCATCGTCATCATCACCATGGCAAATTAAATCTGCAAGCTAGCTATCTTAGCTAGGTGGATCGATCAGTAGAGCAGTATACTGCAACGTACTGCTGGTGATCTGATACTCTGGTGATCGAGCGTGTGTTTTGCAAAAGCGGATGCAGAGCGTCTCGTCCTTATATAGGCGCTGCCGAGCAGAGCGCGCAGCTGGTGGTTGAGTTGGCGCCATTCAATGGATGCATGCATGCTCATGTCATGCATGGATGCGAACACATGGTGGATATGTGCCCATGATGTTTAGTTTTGATGATGAGCGATTGACCAACACTTGAGCGTTTCAGTTTGAGTGGCTTACCCTAACCTTTTTGCGAAAGCAAATGTGTGCCTGTCTATCGGCTTGTGGTGTGCAGGTACTATGCCTAGTGACAGTGGTCAATGGCGTGGAGAAAGTCAAGTAGAGGCTTGCCGTGCCGATGGACTGAGAGCCGTGAAGGGCGGAAGCGGGGCTCGGACTGAGGGACCATGGGCGCCGGCGGACTAGCTGTGGTGGCTAGTACTTGGCACCGGTGAGTGCGAGAAGACATGGAGGTAGACCGAGTCGACCAAGTCAAGACGGTGGACGTGCGAGTCGAGCGGAGGCTCAGGGGACTCGGAGTCCAACCGGGCGAAGACAAGGTGGCTCTCGTCGAGTGGTTTGATGGTTTGGGCCTCAAAACCATCCGCGTCGGTTTTCGAGTTTGGGCCGCAAAACTCGGGGTTCGGTAGTTGAGCCGAAAGCTACCGGTGGCGGGTTTCGCGGGTTTGGGCCTCAAAACCCGGGCGGAGCTTCCGAGGAAGCGGGAATGGCACGTGGCGGAATCCTGGAGGTTGCGTCGAGGCGACGGCAACTCCTGGCAGGAAGCGGGGCCGTCCATTCAAATCGAGGGAGATATTTACCGGAGCTTGGACTACAATGCTTAAGCTAGGTAGTTCACTCATTGTATCTAGGGGGGTCTTTGGGAAATAACCAAAGCCTCTAATAAATAGAGGATGAAGGGGTATCCTCATCCTATCTCTTGAACCCTAATCATTTGCCCCAACTCTCTCTCTCTCTAGCCTCTCTCTAGTTCATGAGATCCCTAGGTTGATTTCACCAACCTCTGTAAGAACTCGAGTTTGTTGTGAGGAATCGGAGGCCGTAACCTCCGTAAGCCATGGTGGCTTCGATTTCTTGATCGTGTCGCTGTTTTGCTTGTGTTCTTCGCGTTTTGCTTTTGCTCCCTCTTTTTCCCGAGATGATTTCTCTTTGTAGGGAGTAGCTCTTGCAAATCCTTTTGAACCAAGTTGTTCGTATTCGTGAGGAGCATCTTTGCACCGAAGGAATTCTCCTCAAACCTCACGAGTGCGCAGATCGGGCGATTTCTTTGCGGTGTTCTTTGTTTTGCCTTTTCTCCCCCAAATCCGAGTGTTCTCGTTTATCCGACCCAAATTGAGCGATGATTTCTTCGGGATAGCTCCCCAACTGTACAAGGATCATGCCTACAAAGTTTGGTTGCAGTTGGAGTTCATTTGGTTGAGTTTTGGGAAGATTTGGAGGAGAAATCACGATTTTCGGGTTCACTGTGCAGTTTTCGGGAGCGTCGGACGCTCCGAAGGTTTGGCGTCGGACGCTGGGGCGTGCTGACGTCAGCGTCCGTCGCCTCGCTGGTCGTCGTTTTTCGTTTTTTCGCGTCGGACTCTGGCGACGGACCGTCCTACGCCAGCGTCCGTCGCCCTCTGTCAGCGTCCTACGCCAGCGTCCGTCGCCCTTCCAGTAGGGGCTGATTTTTCTGGGTGCGTCGGACTCTGGCGACGGACCGTCCAACGCCAGCGTCCGTCGGCCTTCCAGCAAAGATTTTCAGGATTTTCTTCGTCGCTGTTTTGGCCGTTTCTCCCTCTTCCGGACTCCGAATTGAGTTCCGTTTGTTGCGTTGGTTTCGTAATCACGCAAGGAACTTGATGAAACACTTTTGAGACCAGTTCTCATAAGTATTTTTGGGAGAGCTCTCTTCTCTTCTCCATAGGGTTTGAGAGCCTCACTATCGGTGTCACGGTTTGAGTTCTTGGTTTCCGGAAGATCCGCTGTACTTCTTGGTCTTCGCCAAAGGTATCCACCCTCTCTAGGGTCGTGATCTTGCTGGTGGAGTAAGTTTGCTTGCTGGGGTTGTTTTTGGGAAGAGCGGCCCGAATATTTCCGAGTGAAATTTGAGGCTCCCATTCACCGCCCCCTCTGGTCGCCGTTCTCGGTCCTTCAATTGGTATCAAAGCAGGTTAAGGATCATTCCACCTTAAACGGTTCTTGATCCGCGAAGGCGACATGGAGCGAGGTGTTGGCAAACCTCCGTTCTTCGATGGAACGAATTTCGCCTATTGGAAGGTGCGCATGTCCACTTACCTTCAAGGGCTTGATTCGAAGATCTGGGAGATTTGTGAGAATGAGGACTACGTGGTTCTTGGCGCTCGGATCACTGAACTCCAAGCTACGCAACATGCTTCAAACGCAAGAGCCCGTAGCATCCTCTTCTCGAGTCTGTCTCTTTCTGAGTTTGAGCGGGTTTCGAGTCTCACTACGGCACGAGAGATCTGGCAAACACTTGTGCGATATCATGAGGGCAACCCTCAGATCAAGTCCAGACTCTTCGACACGTACCGTAGGGAGTATGAGAACTTCGTTCAGTTGGCCAGCGAATCTGTTGACGGGATGTTCACTCGCTTCCAATCTATCGTCAACAAGATGCGTGCTAATCGGACCAACTTGCCTTATGATGATCATGAGATGGCTATCAAGCTTTTGCATGCTCTTGATCGGAAGGTATGGGAGATGAAGGTGGCTGCCATCCAGGAGTCACCGGGCTATGACGCCCTGACCGTGGACGAGCTATACAGCAAGCTCAAGTCCTCGGAGATTGACCACCAGACCCGGGCCAAGCTTGAGAACCCGTCGAACCCATCCATGGCGTTGGTTTCCGGCCCCGGCGGTGTGTCTTCTTCTTCCTCTAACCCTTCACACTCTTCGTTCGCTTTGTCTTTGATGTCTGTGACAGAGGAACAAGTGGAGGCGCTTGGAGATGATGAGCTGGCTTTGGTCATCACCAAGTTCTCACGGTTTCACAACAACTGTTTGAACCGTCGGCGTGGTGGCTTAGCCAAGGGGTGCTACCGTTGCGGTGATGAGGATCACTTCATCGCAAACTGCCCCAAGAAAGCTGCGGGTGACTTCACCAAGCGCAAGGACAAGCGCGAGCACCGCTTCGAGGACAAGCACAAGGCCAAGGGAGGCTACAACCGAAAGTCCTCCAAGAAGGTGATCGACAAGGTGAAGGCCAAGCACCGAGCCTTCCTCGCCTCCCTCAGCGACATCGATGCCTCCTCCGACGGGGGTTCTTCCTCAAGCGACGATGAGTCGAAGGGAAAGGTTGAGGACAAGTTCAACGACCTCTGCTTCTACGCCGACGCCAAGCACGGTGGCTTTTGCACCATGGTGATTGAAGAAGGCAAGGTCGGGAAGTTCAAGGATGGCCCCAACTATGACTCCGACACACCCGAGGTATCACCCACCATCGAATCCCTCTCTCTCGAGCTTGAGTCTCTGAACGATACCTTGCTCAGTCAGGATGCTTTGCTCAAGCGTGCCGCTTGTGAGAGGAACGATTTCAAAGCAAAGTACCTTAGCACGCTTCATGAGCTGGAGTTTGCTATGGCACAAGTGGTGGTTACCGAGGAGGTAGAGTGTGATGCTTGTGCCATCCACATGTCTGATCTTGTCACACTTCAGGACAAGTATGGCACTCTACTTGAGGAGATTAGTGAGCTGAAGGCTAGGCCTAGCTTACTTGGTGCGTGCAAGTCTTGCTTAGGCTTGCGTTCTGAGCTGGCACAGAAGGATGCTAGGATTGCTGTGCTAGAGAAGGTCAGCTCAGATAGCACTAGAGAGTCGGATCGCTTTGAGGCTTTGGAGCTTGAGATCGTATCGTGCAGACACGACAAGATGCGTGCCGAGGAAGAAAACACATACCTTCGGTCCATCTTGAGCTGGGTGTCTTGCCGAGAGCCGCAGTTGGGGATGATGCTTAGCCTGTGCAAGCGAGCTGGCAACACGGGAGTAGGCTTTGATGTAGGTGGGAAGGACGATAGCTTGTTCGGTAAGATCGGTGAGTGCAGTGGTTTGAGCGAGAATGAGAAATCCACCACAACACCCAAGCTTACCAAGATCACTCCACCTAAGCCTACCGACCCCTCCAAGTTCCCTGTGAGAGATGGTGTGTTTGAAGAGCCACCCAAAACCACTCCACAGAAGCAAGTGTGGATTGCCAAACCAAATCACCTTCGCAACCCACTTGATACACTGCCAGACATCTCTAGTGATCCCCTTCCTAAGAAAGCGAGAGCCACCCAACCCAACAAAAGAGTGCCTACCAAGAGTGTGGTGAGGTACCATTGTGAGTATTGTGAGCGGGATGGGCACTTGGCTGAGTTTTGCTTTAGGAGGAAGAGAGATGATCGGAGGCAGGTTGAGTTGAACAATCAGGACATGTACCACCCACGAGTTGAGGTGCGTGAACCGGAAGTTCAGAGGCGCACTTCTAGGCCTATAGGTGCAATGCCTCAAGGTGCTAGGCCTCAGGAGGCGAGACCACGTGGTGGTCGTGCCCGGCGGGGTATCGGTCGTGACCCATACGACTACGGGCCTCGTGGCGGTGGCTCTACTCCACCCTTCTTTAGCGGACCACGTTTTTCCTATCGTGGTGATCGCTATCCTCCCGTGGGGCAGGAGATGTTTGGTTTTTCTCCTAACCCATTCATTGGGAAAGTGGGACAACACTGGTATCCTTCACAGTTTACTAACCCCAGTGTTGGTCCGTTTGCTCACCCTATGTCTTTTTATTGATGTAGGAAGGAGGACTGGAGGAGACTTGGCTTGTGGATTCTGGATGCTCACGCCATATGACCGGAAGTGCCAAGTGGTTCTCCAGCCTCGACCCCGTGCACCACACCGAGTACATCACATTCGGGGACAAGAGTAAAGGTAAGGTTGTCTCCTGGGGGTCCATCCGAGTCAATTCGTCTTTTGTCCTCAAGGATGTTGCTTTGGTTGCGAATTTGCATTTTAATCTTCTCTCGGTTTCGCAACTCCTTGAAGACGGTTTTGAAGTGAGTTTTAAGCCAAACTTGTCTCGGATTTTGGACTCTTGTGGTGAGCTTGTTTGCCGGATTTTACCCTTCGGGAAGGTTTTTCGTGTGGATTTTTCTATCTCTTCCGGACCTTCTCGTTGTCTTCTTGCCGGTTCTTCTTCCGAGCTTTGGAAGTGGCATAGGAGATTGGGACATTTGAGTTTTGACTTGCTTGCAAGGCTTAGCTCAATGGACCTTATCCAAGGATTACCAAAGCTGAAGTTCGAGAAAGATTTGGTTTGCCATCCTTGCAGACATGGCAAGATGGTTGCTGCTTCCCATCCTCCCGTAACTCAAATTATGACCTCTCAACCTGGCGAGCTCTTACACATGGACACAGTTGGTCCAGCTCGGGTTAGGTCGGAAGGAGGGAAGTGGTATGTGGTTGTAGTCATTGATGACTACTCGAGGTACTCTTGGGTGTTCTTTTTGGAGAGTAAGGATGAGGCTTTTATGCATGTGCGTGATCTGATTTTGAGATTGCAAAATGAGCTACCTAAGCATGCCATGAGAGCTATTCGCAGTGATAATGACACAGAATTCAAGAATGCTCAATTTGCATCTCTTTGCTCTTCTTTGGGTTTGGATCACCAATTTTCCTCTCCTTACACTCCCCAGCAGAATGGTGTTGTTGAGCGCAAGAATCGGACCCTTGTTGAGATGGCCAGGACGATGCTCGATGAGCACAGGACTCCTAGGCGGTATTGGGCCGAAGCACTCAATTCTGCTTGCTATGTTTCCAATCGCATTTTTCTCCGGGCTTTTAAGAAAAAGACCTCTTATGAGCTGCGATTTGGGAGACCACCCAAGGTAAGTCACCTACGGTGTGTTTGGGTGCAGGTGCTTCATCCTCAAAAAGGGCGGTAAGTTGGATAAATTTGAATCACGGTCTTTTGACGGTATATTTCTTGGTTATTCTACTCACTCTCGTGCTTATCGTGCACTTAACCTTGAGACTAACCGAGTGATGGAAACTAGTGAGATTACATTCGATGAAACTATGCCCTGTGTTTCCACTGCTTTTGAGCTTGCAGGTGATGATGAGGTGAACATTAGCATCTTTGTGGAGGAGGAGTAGGACGACGCCGATTGGGGTGATCCCGAGCCGACTCCACCGGCTGCCCCAGTCGACCCTGTGACGTCTACTTCGGCTCACGGCCCGGACCTTTCTACTTCCTCTACATGGGGGCCGTTCGAGCAGCTTCCTCAGTCGGTGCCCGTTGCACCTGAGGGAGCTCTAGCTGCTGTCGAGGGGGAGGCGACTTCTTCACGTGAGGCACCGCTACACATTCAGCATCGCCACCCTCCTCAGACTATGATCGGCGACATCAACGAGCGTACCACACGCTCCAGGTCATATCGTATCTCTCACTTTGTTCATTCGGCCTTTGTCGCGTCTTTTGAGCCCCGAGATGTTGGACACGCATTGATGGATCTGGATTGGGTTAATGCCATGCATGAGGAGTTAGAGAACTTTGAGCAAAACCGCGTTTGGGTCTTAGTGCCACCACCGCCAAGTTGCCACCCTATAGGAACCAAGTGGGTTTTCAAGAACAAACAAAGTGAGGATGGGGTGGTAGTGCGTAACAAGGCTAGGTTGGTAGCGCAAGGCTTTTGTCAAAAGGAGGGAATAGACTATGAGGAAACCTTTGCTCCCATAGCTCGTTTAGAAGCCATTAGAATCCTTTTAGCTTTTGCGGCTTCTAAGGGTTTTAAACTTTTTCAAATGGATGTTAAAAGTGCCTTCCTAAACGGCTACATAGAGGAGGAAGTGTATGTTAGACAACCTCCCGGTTTCGAAAATCCCAAGTTTCCAAACAATGTTTTTAAACTTCATAAAGCTTTGTATGGTTTGAAACAAGCACCTAGAGCATGGTATGATAGGCTAAAGACCTTTTTGCTTGCTAAGGGTTTTAAAATGGGGTCGGTAGATAAGACGTTGTTTCTCCTCAAGCAAGGCAAAGACACTCTCCTTGTCCAAATTTACGTGGATGATATCATCTTTGGTGGTTCTTCTCATGCTCTTGTTGCCAAGTTTGCAGATCTTATGAGCAGGGAATTTGAGATGAGCATGATGGGAGAGTTGACTTTCTTTCTCGGGTTGCAAATCAAGCAAACCCGAGAAGGGACGTTTGTGCACCAAGGCAAGTACACGAAGGATATCTTGAAGAAGTTTGACATGGGCAAGGCAAAGCCCCTCTCGACGCCTATGTCAACTACTACTGCCTTGGATGCGGATGAGGAAGGAGAAGCAGTGGACCAGACGGAGTACCGCAGCATGATCGGGTCGCTTCTGTATCTGACGGCGACCCGGCCGGACATTCAGTTCGCCGTCTGCCTGTGTGCTCGCTTTCAGGCGTCCCCACGGACATCGCACAAGCAGGCGGTGAAACACATCATGAGGTATTTGCGCTTCACTCCCGAATTTGGTCTTTGGTTTTCTACCTCCTCCTCTCTTGTGCTTTGTGGTTATTCTGATGCCGACTTTGCCGGTTGCCGTCTTGATAGGAAGTCCACTTCTGGGACTTGCCAGTTTCTTGGTTCTTCTCTTGTGTCTTGGTCTTCTCGCAAACAGTCTAGTGTGGCACAGTCGACGTGCGAAGCTGAGTACGTTGTCGCGGCTAGCTGTTGTTCGCAGTTGCTTTGGATGATCGCAACTTTAAAGGATTTTGGTCTTGAGCTTACTAAAGTGCCTCTGTTGTGTGATAGCACGAGTGCCATTAGCGTGGCCAAAAACCCTGTGCTTCACTCTAAGACCAAGCACATTGATGTTCGTTTTCACTTCTTGAGAGATCACTATGAGAAGGGCGACATTGACCTCCGGCATGTCGATACCCAAAACCAGCTTGCGGATATTCTCACAAAACCTCTCGATCAAGTTGTGTTTTCTCGCCTTCGGGGTGAGTTGGGTGTTTGCTTCCCTTTTTAGTTGAGGGAAGCTCTTTGTGTTTCTTTTTCTTTTTTGTCTTTTCTTTTAATTGGTGTCATTGCATTTTGCATCTCATTTGCATTGGTGCCATAGTTCATATTAAGCTTCATACGTATAGCCGATATAATGAATCTATGCTCTGTTTGAGGTGCTTTATGTGTCTATGGTGTTGCCTAACTTAGACTCTCTTTGATCTCTTGATATGCAATAGAGCTAAGTTAAAAAAGCTTTAAAACTGAATTTAATTCCCCATGTCACCTCTGAAATGGCACTAGCATGTGTAGGCTTTTGAAGATCCTTCTTGGCTGCCTTATATATAGCTTGTATCTATAGCTCTTCATTGTTTCATTCACTTCCATTGAGCACCATGCTTAAAAATTGATCTAAAATGAAATTGCTCACTGTTTTGTGAATTGGGAAGATCGAGTTGGGTCTGCATTGTGAGCACTTCACCGTGTGTTCGAGACTGCTTCCCATATGGGTTGATACTTGAGCGGTGTCGTGTATGACCAAAACCGGTGTGTTAAGTCCTTTTACTTCGCCCGGTTGGTAAGCAGTGGCATTACTTTGCTTACAACCACTCGCATACAACTTAAATGTGCCTAAAACTGAAATTTGGCTGCAAAACTCTGAAATTTGAAAAATTCATTCAGTTGGGTCATTGGTTTGTTGTATGAACTTTGCTAGAGATAGTTTTACTTGCTATACATGAGATTGCTTTTGAGATAGGTCCTATCTTGTTTGCCATGTATAGTTGTCTCTAGGAGGTGATACCCATTCCTTGCTCACACATGTAATGCTCTCTAAAATAGCTTCTAAAGTGATCTTTAGCTCAACCTGAGTCTTAGTTGGGCACGTAGAGCTTTTCCTATTCTCACAGGATCACATCATTTAGAGCATCCTTTCATTGTCTTTGCTCTATGTATGAAGCTTGTAGCACTCATTTTGCATATCATGGCATTTGTGGCCGGTTCTTGCGTTTTGAGCTTTGATGAGATTCATGTGTCAACAAGGGGGAGAGATGTGCATTTCACTCCATCTACACTTAAGGGGGAGAGTTGTGCATTGTGGGAAGAAAGCATGAGGGAGAGATATCTGATCAAGGGGGAGAAAATATGCATTTTGTGAAAATTTCACCCTTCCTTGGTATTTTGTGTTGCTTTTGTCCAGGGGGAGCTTTTGCTAGATGTGTTGAGCCTTTGCCTCTTCTGGAGGGTCTAGCTTGTGTTTTGGCTCCGACAGGTTTCGATTGGCTTCTTGAGTTCTATGCGTTTTTAATTGGTATCTTTGAGCTCCCTTCGTGTTTCAATTGGTATTCTAAGCTTTGAGAGCTTTGATTGGTATCTTTGGTTTGCTAGCGGTGTTGAGCCGTTTCTGCCTCTTCTTGAGGGCTAGCTTTGTTTTGCTTGGTTGCGTCGAGCCGTTGCCCATGTCTTTGGGAACCAAGTTTTGGATGCGTCTTGCTTCTCTCAAGTGACCCCGTTTTGGCTTTCTTAGCTTTTGGTCATTTGGAGAGCTTTACCTTGTGGCTCAAATCTGAAATGCACTTGTGTTGACAATGCACTCATCAAGGGGGAGATTGCGAACACATGGTGGATATGTGCCCATGATGTTTAGTTTTGATGATGAGCGATTGACCAACACTTGAGCGTTTCAGTTTGAGTGGCTTACCCTAACCTCTTTGCGAAAGCAAATGTGTGCCTGTCTATCGGCTTGTGGTGTGCAGGTACTATGCCTAGTGACAGTGGTCAATGGTGTGGAGAAGGTCAAGTAGAGGCTTGCCGTGCCGATGGACTGAGAGCCGTGAAGGGCGGAAGCGGGGCTCGGACTCAGGGACCATGGGCGCCGGCGGACTAGCTGTGGTGGCTAGTACTTGGCACCGGCGAGTGCGAGAAGACATGGAGGTAGACCGAGTCGACCAAGTCAAGACGGTGGACGCGCGAGTCGAGCGGAGGCTCAGGGGACTCGGAGTCCAACCGGGCGAAGACAAGGTGGCTCTCGTCGAGTGGTTTGATGGTTTGAGCCTCAAAACCATCCGCGTCGGTTTTCGAGTTTGGGCCGCAAAACTCGGGGTTCGGTAGTTGAGCCGAAAGCTACCGGTGGCGGGTTTCGCGGGTTTGGGCCTCAAAACCCGGGCGGAGCTTCCGAGGAAGCGGGAATGGCACGTGGCGGAATCCTGGAGGTTGCGTTGAGGCGACGGCAACTCCTGGCAGGAAGCGGGGCCGTCCATTCAAATCGAGGGAGATATTTACCGGAGCTTGGACTACAATGCTTAGGCTAGGTAGTTCACTCATTGTATCTAGGGGGGTCTTTGGGAAATAGCCAAAGCCTCTAATAAATAGAGGATGAAGGGGTATCCTCATCCTATCTCTTGAACCCTAATCATTTGCCCCAACTCTCTCTCTGTCTAGCCTCTCTCTAGTTCATGAGATCCCTAGGTTGATTTCACCAACCTCTGTAAGAACTCGAGTTTGTTGTGAGGAATCGGAGGCCGTAACCTCCGTAAGCCATGGTGGCTTCGATTTCTTGATCGTGTCGCTGTTTTGCTTGTGTTCTTCGCGTTTTGCTTTTGCTCCCTCTTTTTCCCGAGATGATTTCTCTTTGTAGGGAGTAGCTCTTGCAAATCCTTTTGAACCAAGTTGTTCGTATTCGTGAGGAGCATCTTTGCACCGAAGGAATTCTCCTCAAACCTCACGAGTGTGCAGATCGGGCGATTTCTTTGCGGTGTTCTTTGTTTTGCCTTTTCTCCCCCAAATCCGAGTGTTCTTGTTTATCCGACCCAAATTGAGCGATGATTTCTTCGGGATAGCTCCCCAACTGTACAAGGATCATGCCTACAAAGTTTGGTTGCAGTTGGAGTTCATTTGGTTGAGTTTTGGGAAGATTTGGAGGAGAAATCACGATTTTCGGGTTCACTGTGGAGTTTTCGGGAGCGTCGGACGCTCCGAAGGTTTGGCGTCGGACGCTGGGGCGTGCTGACGTCAGCGTCCGTCGCCTCGTTGGTCGTCGTTTTTCGTTTTTGGCGTCGGACTCTGGCGACGGACCGTCCTACGCCAGCGTCCGTCGCCCTCTGTCAGCGTCCTACGCCAGCGTCCGTCGCCCTTCCAGTAGGGGCTGATTTTTCTGGGTGCGTCGGACTCTGGCGACGGACCGTCCAACGCCAGCGTCCGTCGGCCTTCCAGCAAAGATTTTCAGGATTTTCTTCGTCGCTGTTTTGGCCGTTTCTCCCTCTTCCGGACTCCGAATTGAGTTCCGTTTGTTGCGTTGGTTTCGTAATCACGCAAGGAACTTGATGAAACACTTTTGAGACCAGTTCTCATAAGTATTTTTGGGAGAGCTCTCTTCTCTTCTCCATAGGGTTTGAGAGCCTCACTATCGGTGTCACGGTTTGAGTTCTTGGTTTCCGGAAGATCCGCTGTACTTCTTGGTCTTCGCCAAAAGTATCCACCCTCTCTAGGGTCGTGATCTTGCTGGTGGAGTAAGTTTGCTTGCTGGGGTTGTTTTTGGAAGAGCGGCCCGAATATTTCCGAGTGAAATTTGAGGCTCCCATTCACCCCCCCTCTGGTCGCCGTTCTCGGTCCTTCAATGGATCACGTGCTTGCTTTGTTCATCAATCATCACACAGAGATCAAATATGAGGGACCAGTGTACGACCCACGAACATCACATGGACATCCATCATCGGTCCACAGGCACATTCATGCATGCATGCAGGGCGTTTTTTCTTTCAACTTGGGCGTTTTCAAAACTCTTTCTAACAAATTGATTGATTGATGCTTCGCGAAACAACTTTCAAAAACGGACCAAAGCTAAGGTTGTGGCTTTTTCCAGTTTGGCATCTATTTTTAACAAATTTAAACCCTTGACGACAATTTCCAAAAAATGGAATAGAGACCGGGTCAGGATGCCAAAGTATTTTGATGAACTTCAGAGACAGAGACAGAGAACTGGCGAGAGGAGCTGTTATATGCTACTGCAGAGGATCTGCGTCCAGGCAATCAGTGTCGTCGACACTGAAGCAAATATAGCTTCAAAAGAACACGATCGACTTGCATAAACAAAGTTTACAGTTAATGCAGACGAATGCATTTCGAGAATGACAGACAATTCAGGAGGCTTTCATTCGAAGAAGAGTATATAAATATCATTTATGCTACCAAAAAGCCTACGAGGTAGCAGAAGGTTCACGTAAACAACTCTCCAGTGTTCCTAATTTATTTGAAAAATGAATTGAAAGGAGAAATATATAAATACCGAAATAGAAGTTTGATGATGCGTCAGGTTTTGGTCTGCTTCACATATATCTTCAGAAGCCAAATTAATTGAAGCAACAACATTTCATTCAGAAACCAACAGTGGCCTCATTGGTGCACTATATGTTCTTATCAACCTTCAAATAGATCTTGAAACATCTCTTCCAGCTCCTGGGGAGTTACTCTTGGGGTGGTAATATTGTTATCATTTATGTATTTTGTATATCCTGATTTGATGATCTCGGTGATAGCTTTGCGTAGACTTATCTTAAGCTCAGTATTTGGGACCTTCCACAACTTTTGAGTGATGTATGTCTTCCTCAACTCAGACTCGAACATAATCTGTGGGTTGTAGTTTTTCCAGAAGGGAACAGGTTTAGTATTGAACAGAAATTTCAACAGTGATGCCCAAGATACTTGCAGATAACTCTCCTTGTATTCAGTGACTTTGTCAGATAGAGCCGCCACGTAGGCTTTGAGACACAAAGTGTGGTTTAGATGGCTGAGCCCCTCCCCATATGAAATATGAGTTAGTAAGTAGAAATAAGAACCTGAGGCCTTGATCTGGAGTTGCCTTTGACATGCTGATGAGCCTTCCTTGCAGAGAAGACAGCATCTCCACGATCATGGTGTTCAAAGGAACTCGATCTCCAATAATGTAAGGCACGTAATTCCCAAGACTAGCTGCTTCAGACACAATTGGAGAGATGGACGAATAATGCGACTGAATGAAGCTGATGTACCTCATCACGGACCGAGTGGCCTTGTCAATGTCCGATGGTGATCCTCGCCCTAAACGTAAACTATCCTCCGAGTCGCCTGTGGGCAGCAGGACACGAGTCCTAATACACTCCATTGTGATACATATGATCTCATCCAACTTGGCCTCCTTTGCTGACAAGAGGCTGATTATCTCGTCCTGATTCCTTTCAACTTGTGCAGAGCTTGGTGAAAGGAATATAAACCAGATCTTTGATAATGTCTCGGACAGAGCAAACCGCACACCGAGCAACAAACTTAGCTTGTCCATAACATATGGCACCGGCACCCGACTGCTACTACTAATAATATCAACTGTAATGCATATGACGTCAACAAAAGCGAGCATTGTCAACATGGTTTCCTTGATAAATTCTGTAAACTGGAATAATTGGAGTTGATCCGGGATGCTATCTTGCTCCCCACGCTGATTGGTCTCATCATGTTCTTCCTCGCAAATGCTGGGCATGGGCATGGAGGAGCCACGACCTGAAAACGAAGGCGTCACGAGGCGGATGGTGTCCGTGATTTCAGAGAGCATCTGAATCCAGCTCCGAGCATAAACGGGTCGACAGACTCTCACCACTGCAGCAGCAGATGCAGTATCATTATTGACTTCGAGAATCCAGCAGCCGCCCATCTCCGTGAACCATCTCTTCTTCAGGACATGCACGTCGCCGATGATGTACTCTGCGTCTGCGGACGGCGGCGGCGCATCTCCGACGAACTCCTGGACCAGGCGTTTAATGCGCTTCATCCGCTCCTCTTTCTCGTCGGTTTCGCTGCGGCTCTTGTTGTTGATTGGTTCAAGTTCAACAGCAACGTACTCGCTATCCTTTGTCTCCTTTTCTATCACGAACCAGGAGCGCATGTCCTCGTCCAGCTCCGACTCCAAGTCCAGCAGGTACATGGCCATCTCCATGTCCATGTCCATGGAGGTAGAGGAGAGGTGAGACCGGGAAGGAAAATGAGTAGGCAGACCCAGACCCAGACGGGACGGTACCTGAACCTGACGAGGAGCTGTAGAAACTGGACCTGGATCCTGTCTGCCGGCGGCCACCGCCATACCTAACCTCCATGCTCGCGGCACGTTGCTTGTCACTGCTTCAACCTCCCGTCTGCTGTCTATCTCCTCTCTTTTCCAGCTAAGCTTCTGGAACCCATCTCTCATATCTACGTGTTCTTCCTTCCTGGAACGACACAAGCCAAGCCAGAACGTTTGATGATAAACCCAAAGCTAAGCGGCATCGACTTCATCGCCCTACGAAGACGACAACACAAAGGGTGTATTTTCGTGAGCTTTGTGTGTTGTGTTGGGCGAAAGCGACGATGCGAAAGGTACGTACAATTAAGGACTACCGCTAGCAGCTCAATGGCATCCCAAGACGCTAGTAGATGCTTACCTAGTTACCTTATGAGTTCTGCTAAGAGGAAACTGCCAAACTGGGGATACCCATCCGTACTTCATCGTGAACCTGTTCATCCATGCATGGCCGGCAGGTCCGAGTTATTTACAGTCCTTCCATCCCAAATTATAAGGACGTGTTTGGAATAAAGAAATGCAAAACAGAGAAATGGTAGGAAACTCAGGAATAGAAGATAGTGAAAAATGGAAAACTACAAGACTAGAAATCATAGGAATGAAATTTTTGATGGTTTGGATTGTAGGAAATAAATTTGGACTAGAGAGCAAGCATATATGCGTTCCCTCCATTCCATTGTGTCGGAGTGGATTTTCTGCTGTGTTTTGTGTGTATGCAACCCTTTCCTCTGGAAAGACATGTTTTGTTCATTCGTTCCAAACAACAACTCTCCTTTCCTTTCCTGCTATTCCTATTACTGTGAAATCCCTTGTTCCAAACAAGGCCTAAGACATTCCAAGAATCCTGGACAGTCAAAGCATCTCAAGTTTGACCAATAATTACAGAGAAAACTATAAAGATTTATAACATCAAATAGACATACTATAAAAATATAATTGATAACGAATCTAATGATACTTAGTTGATATGATAAATATTATTATATTATCATATAAGTTTGGTCAAACTTTAGATACTTGGACTCTCCAAGATTCTTAAAATGTTTTATAATTTAAAATTTAAGATAGAGGGAGTATAGTTTATGGCTAGTCCTTCAACTTGCCTTGCCATGGATGTCATCCATGTCCATATACTGTAATACTATTTCTAGGTCCTTAAATTCAGTTTCGAGTCTCATCTAAGTATAAACATGCTTTAACCCACCCTGCATGTTGGCGTGTAAGAGCAACTCCAAGAGACATGCTATCTATGTTATCTATGCTATATTTGAAATTTTTGAAGAAAAAATAAGCTCCAACAGATATTCGGTTTGCTAAAATAAAAAGCTGGGTATCCCGGAAATTTCGCTTGTCATAGAAAGCAAGCCGGCCTCGCTCGCCACGTCAGCTTGCCCGCGTCGCGCGCTGAAGTTTCCCGTCGTGGGGATTCTGCGCGCAATTCCCCATCGCGTCCATCGCCTCCGAATCGTCACCCCGCCGCACGGCCAATCAGCTTAGTCATGGACAGGCTGCATCGAGCATCCGGGAGATCCCAACTGTTGCGGCCTATTCTCCCAACTTCAGGCAGATGGGAGCAGGAGGCGGATGGCAGCAGCATCAGGTGGATGCGCAACAGTTGGGATGGGAGCAGCTAGTGGATGGGAGATCCCAGCTGCGCCGGACAGATTACAACTCGTCTTCGTCGATCCCGGTAGACGGCGGATGGGAGCAGCAGGAAGACGCGCTGCTTCCGTGGTTGGAGAATGCGGCGCAAGGAGGCCAACGCCGACGAGTCCCTACAGCGAACAGTTCAGCTGCTGCTTTCTATGGCACCATGTCGCAGCGATCAGGTGGAGAGGGTCGGCTATCCGAGCGCCGGGGAGATCCGAACTGTGGTGCCCTCTACTCGCTCCCCATTGTCCCGGCGTCAGGCGGATTGGAGGAGCAGGGGTCGGTGGTGCTGCCGTGGTTGGAGAATGCAGCGTATGCAGGCCAGCAACGAGTCTTTGCACTGAACGGTGTTGCTCCTGATAGATAAGCCTTGGTTTATAGTGTACTTTAGTTTGTTATACTTTAGTTGTTAGTCTTTTCAGTCCTTTTTAGTTTTTGGACATTTGTTACAGTTTGCTTTTGCTTTAGACTAGTTTTACTTGTACTGCATTAGGAATATGCTCTTGGAGCAAACTTGTATCCAATGAAAGCTCTGTTGAGCTCCTGTTTATATAAAGGGATACAAAGACTAGAGACAAGTGAGGCCCTAGCAGAACAATCCTGAGTCCTACTTTACTAACAATTGGTATCGGAACTCTGGTTGCTAGAGAGCCAAGAACACCACCATCTCCACTCTTCCAGTCATGTCTTCCTCAGCAGAGCGCGCTACCGCGGCTGCCATCAAGGCCAAGGCGGTGGCCATCGAGGATGGTGCATCTGTCACCGGTGAGGGGGCGCAGGGCGGCTCCAACACCCGGACCGCGCGACTGCTGGCTGCAGAGGCAGCAGCGGCGGCGGCGATCCAGGCGGCAGCAGCAGCAGAGCAGGCGGCGAGGACCGCGCAGGCGCTGCGAGAGGAGATTGCTGCAGAGGAGGAGGAGCAGGTGGAGAAGGACGCCAGGCGCTCTGAGAGCCCGCGCGATCGGAGGGATCGGCGCCGCTCTCAGTCCCCGCGCGACCGCAGGCGAGGCCGCGGCGGCGGACGCCATGAGTCGCGGGACAGGGTGGTCTACCGCGACTCCGGCAGCAGCACGGCGTGGCCGATGCTGGACAAGACCAACTACCATGAGTGGTCGCAGCTCATGAAGTTGCGGATGCAGGCGTGCGACATGTGGGAGGCCGTCGAGGGAGGTCCGGTCCAGTACCGCGACGATCGGCGGGCGCTCGAAGTGATCGTGGCTGCTGTGCCCAAGGAGATGGGCATCCCGCTCGTGGACAAGGCATCGACAAAGGAGGCGTGGGACGCCATCGTTGCAGCAAGAATCGGCGTGAACAGGGTCCGACGGGCGACGCTGCAGCGACTTCGCCGAGACTGGGAGAACATCGGCATCCAGCCCGATGAGCAAGTCGATGACTTTACCATCCGACTGTCGACTCTGCATCAGGAACTCGTCATCCACGGCGATCGGGACATCACCGAGGAGCGCGTGGTGGAGAAGTACCTTCGATCGGTACCGGCGAAGTACGCGCAGATCGTCGTCGCCATCGAGCAATTCCTCGACTTTGAGGCGCTCACGCTCGAGGAGGTGACCGGGAGGCTCAAGGCGGTGGATGAATACGAGAAGCAAGCACCGATCGGGCCGATGACCATCAGAGGGAAAATGATGTACACTGAGGAGCAGTGGAGAGAGCGCTGTAGGAAGGAGAAGAAGGGCCCTGCCAATGCCGATGGCTCTGCCGATATCGATGGATCGGCTCCCAGGCAGCAGCGAGGTCGCGGAGGAAGGAACCATCGGGGCCGTGGCGGCGCGCGTGGCCGAGGGCGCGGCGCTGGCCGCGGAGATGGCGGCGGTGTTCGTGACCCCCCGGGTGACAACTGTGGGCCGAACACCTGTCTCAACTGTGGCTTAGAGGGCCACTGGGCGCGCGATTGTCGATTGCCACGGCGAGAGCGCGGCGGAGGCCGCGGCGGTGGAGGTAATCGTGGCGACCGAGGAGGTGATCGAGGTGGAGGCCTATGACAGAACCTCTTAAGATAGGGCCCACTTGTCAGGGTTAACCAACTTAACCCCAACAGATGATCCAAATCTTAATTAGTTCGTCAGGTGTCGCCACTTTGTAGCGGGTCATCCACCTTTTTCCGAACAGGATCACCTCATTACAATCGTTACAGAAGTAATACGAAATTTTTATATTACATCAAAGTAGCGGAAATTTAAAGTCATATTACAAACCATAAGTTTTGAAACATAACTTAAGTATCATACGTTAATAATACATCAAGCTGCTGATAGAGTATGAACAAACAACCGAGTTACTCTTGCCCCAGAGTCAAGCAAAGACAGTTTACTCCTCATCTTCATCTACACTGACCACGGTCATGCAGCAGGAAGCCACACAAACCGGGTTGTGTTCCTCATCTGCAACAGGGGTTAACAAACCCTGAGTACGAGAGTACTCCACAAGACTTATCCGATAAAGAAAAAGTATTTGGTGGACAAAACAGTATGCAAGTCATAGGATTCAAGGTGTGGTTTGCAAGAATCAAGAATTTTACATAAATGAGCATTTATAAAAAAAATTGAAATCATTTATGTTATCCATAAGATTACTCAAGTATCGATCTAGATGTATGATCGATAACAAGGTAATAACCATCCATAAAGGGATCCAACAAGTATCCAGTTAAAGTGTATTACTACAGAAAAAACAGGGTCATGTTCCATATCCGAGGAACACGACGATTCGAACCGGTTTATCCCAGCTGGGCTTCCCTATCACACGACATATACAGCCCTAAAGCATCATATGACTAACCTTTCCCTGGATTCCCTCTCGCCAAGACCGGGTTCCGCCACCCGAGAGCACAGTACACCTCCATCCAGTTCGCTAACTTGGAAGGTACACACTACTCTCGCCATCTCTCCACTCCCAGTGCGGGTTAACCGTTCTTCAGACGAGAATAGCCAGAGTCCAGCTTCCCGGAGTATGTGATAAGTACTCCAAAGTCACAACCCTAGTCATGCATCAACAGACGGTTCCTAATCGACACAGGCGGAAAGAACCCGCTCACCAGACACCGCTGATGGCTCTCCAACACCGTGTCCGCCCGGTCTTAGATTATTACTTCCAACAACAACAGCCCTTTCTCAGAAAACATAACCATTTGCCGAAGCAATACGCTATGCGTAGGTGACCGGAAATCACCTACTATCAAAGTTCTAAGCATACTAAGCATTTTTGCAAAACTTTGCATCTTTAAACAAGTGTCAAGGTTAAAGGTACAAATAGTACAAGGATAAAGCTATGCATCAAGTAGGAATTTAATAAGATACCGTAATGCAATAGTATAAACATAAGTGTATTTAAAGCAATCATTTTAAATACAAGGAAGTGTTTGAATGCACCGGGGCTTGCCTTGGTTGGAGGGATAAACGAACTCGGGCTCAGATTCGAGAGAGAAAACCTCTTCACTGGAGGTATCCAACCCAACCAACAAACAATCTACACGATATAATGACATGTTTAGGTGATGCTTAATAAACATGATGCTCAACACAAACAAACATGCTCTTAAGAGAAGACTAAAACAGATTGCACCTTGAGTACCACTTCCCTTCAAGAAGGAGAGCAACACTAGGTTATAAAGCAAATTAATTAAACCCTATTTATCTTGATTATCTAAGTTAATAATTACATCCAAAAGAACTGAGCAAACAACATTACATCAAGCATGTCCAACTTGTGTTTGCCACTGGACAATGACCATTTGTATCAATGCGCCGTGTTCAGGACACGGAGCTGCTTTACCGGATGATTGAGGGTTTTCGCCAGAGCCTGTTAGGGTCTGTCCAGGTGGGCTTCTGTCTCCGTGATCAGCTGGCCGAGGCTGACATGCGCGTTTTGGGTAAGCTTTGTGGTTCCTTCCCTAATCGCGTGGGACACCCTGTGTCAAGCTTGCATTAGGATCATCATTAACCACTGTTGACACCGTTTTTCGGCACGTGTCAAATGAGCTAAGACTTATGTTGATCAACAACCGTTGTCCATCGGTATCGGGAAATCATGAGTTAGTATTGCCGATGGGAGTATGCTGTGGGAAGACTAAGTGTGTTGCCGATGAAGCCGGAAGCCTCAAATGTTGCCGATAGGAGTTGAATGGCTCACCAGAGGGCGTTTACGTTGCTGATGCCGATTACCGATGAAGTGGTGTTGCCGATGCCGATGCCGATTGCTGGTAGGTGAAGACAAGTTACCAGTACAAGGTTGCCGATCGGGAAGTATTGCCGATGCCGATGGGCATGGGGTGCCGATGAGTACAGGGTGACTTAGCGCTTGGACATCAGCGGAGGATTACCGGTGGCCAAAGAAGGAAGTAGCGGATTGAAGGGATCTACCGATGGAAAGTTTTCATCGAAGGGAAGACATAAGGAAACTGGTGATTTTATACCAGTATTATTATAGCAGTTTGAGTCCGACACTTGCATGAGTCGTTTGTTTTCCTTTAAAATAGGTGTGTTTGTTTACGAAAATAACATTGTTATTTTAGATTCGACTCCTACACGAGTCAGTTTCCTTAAAGTTAGGGGTTTGTTTTAGGAAAGATACGAGTCGTGTCTTTGTACAACTCTCCATGCGGGAGTATAAATATGTGCTCAAGGGCTGAGTGTAACATATCAATCCAATATCAAACAAACCAATTTTATTCTTATTCTACTTTTTATCGCAATTTACCCTTTACTGCATTAGCTGTAGTTTATCAATGAGTTCTTCAAGCTTCGACGGGCTGCATCATCTTGATCTCCGTCAAACCCTTGTAAGTTCCACGTGGGAGTATCTCTGAGCTTTGACATCCGGGCGCATCGCTGTTGTCTCGTTCAGCTCTGCTCTAGTTATCCTGATCAAGCCTCAATCTTCGCATCCGGGCGCATCGCCGTTGTCTAGATTGAACCTTGTTCTAGTTATCGTCCTTGTCGATTAATTGGTCAAATCGACTGGCACGCCTCCGGATATCGAATTTCGGGTATAAGCCCAAGGTGTTCGCAGATCCTGACGCTTTTTGTGTCAACAACCACTAAGCACAAGCATTTCATTGCATTCATGTTTGCATATGCTATCATTTCATGTGTGTGTTTATATGTTTTGAAACTAGAATTAAATAGGTGTTGGTGCTCAATCTTGAGGTCAATCTGTTTAGCTAAACATTGCTATGCTTAGAGTAAAGTATGGTTTGCTTTATGTTTGTTTACCCTGCTTAATCAAGGTTAGTTTATCTGTTAAAGAATTAAAGTAATTCTTTTCCTAAATAGCTTAAATAAGTTTTTAATCCTCGACTCTTGAACTAATGGTTTTCAGAATTTATGATCTACATGAAAAAGGTAGAGAATAATATTCTGAATAACTTTGGTTTAAGTGTCAAAACTTATTTTGGAGTTTTTGAAACTGTTTTGAAGCAAGTTCTGTTTGTATCAAATAAAAAAAATGGGAAAAGGAAATCAAACCGGAACGGGCCGGGTTACCGCTTTCGACCCACTCGGCCTCGACCGCCGCTTGATAAAGGGACGGACCGAGGGTCGAACGAACGACCCCGGGGCCGGAGGCTCGATCACCCAATCGACCCTCCCCTCGACTTCGACCCCTCGAAATGACGGACATAGGGTCGAACGAACGACCCCGCGCAGGAGGCTCGACCGCGCAAGAGGCTCGACCGAGCAAGAGGCTCGATCAGTCAATCGACCCCCACTCCCGCACGCACGTGCCGCGCACGCCCGCGCGCACTCGCCCGACCGCGGCTGAACCGTACGTCGGCGTCGTCTGCCGCGTGGCCAACGATGCCTGACCGCGGATGTTCAACACGGCATCGCCGCCGCTACGGCCCTGCACCGACGTCGCTGTCGCCGACCAGCCCTCACTCTGTCTTAGTCGCGTCCGCACCCGCGCCTGCGCTAACGGCGCTAGGACCGAGTCTGCACCGTTTTCCTGCCGCTGACGCCCTGCTTCGCCGCCGCGGACCTGTCAGCCGCACTGCCGCGCGCCGCGCCGTCGTTTCGCAGTAACGCCGCCGCAGTGCCGCGTCCGATCAGCTCCACGCCTCGTCGCACTCGAGCGCGAATCCGCGCAAACGGCGCGTCGACCAAGTCCTGCTCTGCTTCCGCACACCGCAAACACGCCAGCGTCGCTGCCACCGCCGCACTATCGTATCACGGACCCACTGGCCATGCCAGTCGGCCATGACCGTGCAAAGGGGAGTGCCTACACCTCCTATACTTCCCACACTCGTCCGCACTCATCCTCACTCGCTCACTCGCTCGCTTTTCTCTGCCATCGTCGCGTCGAGAGCTCCGAGCATCGCAAGCGCCCCCTTCTCAAATCCACCACCACCCGAGCTCCTCTGCTCGATCCATCTCGCGCTAACTTTCGTCTTTGCCCCGCACACATGTTGCTTGCCTCGCTTTCACCAGCCAAGCACTCCAGTCCCCGGAACACCTCCGTCGTTCCTCGGCCCGAGTCGCCACCGCACTGATCAAACAAGTGTTCACCCTTCACCGTCTCGCCCTCAACGCCTCCATCTTCGTGGAAGCTTCACCGGAGCTAGCAGAGGTGAGAACACCTTTTGCCTAGCACTAGTTCGCCCTGTATCAGCACAGCGCCGTTGGTCGTGCGCCATTGCCGCCGCCGCGGAGCTTGCACGTGGCCAGAGTTCCACAGAGCCCCTCCGGCTCAACCAACCGTCGAACCGCACTCACCACATCACCACGATGCTCACGCAACACTACGCCGAGCCTCGCATCGCCGGTGATCACCTCACCGCATCGCACCGCCATGCTGCACCGCCACCGCACACCGCCGACTACTTTCACGGTCGCAACGGTTCAGCCAACCCCACCAGTGGATGCGGTCATCATCCCGAGCCTAGCACACCCAAACCCACCGCCGGAGACCTCACCGTCGGCGAGAACACGCCAGTCAGCGCCGTCCTCTGCTCCCTGCTCGACGACAGATGGACCTCGAGTTGACCGAGGGCCCTGCCTGTCAGTCGCCCCGCGCGCCTCTGCGTGTATCAAGCCGGTATCCGAAATGAACTTCCTTTCCTATTTTCAGTAATGTGCAATGCTTGTTTAATTTATATCTAGAGTTTGGTAAATCTAAAGGTGGTGAAATCAATTTTGTTAGACTCTATAAATGATGATCTTTCTGTTAAAAATATAAAAATGATTTTTGGAGAATGTCTTCAGTACTAATGTTTAATTAGTTGTTTTCTGCATATATCAAAGTTAATTGTGTTCCTGCTTAAAATGGCTAAATAAATATGTAAGGTTTTTATGCTAGCTGTGTTATCCTGTGTAGAAGCTAGGAAAAATATAACATGCCATGTTTTTGTGTAAGTTTTATTTATCATCTTTTAAAATATGTTTCTGCTATTTTCTTAGATTAATTCCTGTGGTAAATACGTGCATGTATAAATTATGAAACTTTTTGTGGAGTCTCTTTATGTCATGCTCTGTCTAAGAAAAATATCATATGTGGTATGTTGCATGGCAGAAAAGACACTTGTGGTTCAAGTGTCCTTTTCAAGGGTTTTCTTTGGAAAATCATATAGAGTAGTTTATGTTTGTGTTAATCATGAAAATTTCTTGATAAATATTTTTTTAAGTATAGTTTCTGCTAAAAATAAGTTATATCATGTTTCACCCTGTTATCTAGTAGCTCTAGTTCTAAGTGCTTTTTCTGCATTTAATTTCATCTCTTTGTATCTGCTAGCTGGTAGCTTTGCTATGAGTAAGTTTTCTGCAGTAGCATACAGTAGACATGTTTTACCCTCTGTAATTTTGGTAGATTTTTCTGAGTAGTTAATAATAGGGTTGTTGTGTAAAGTGGCTTTGTGGTAATTAATTGGTTAAATGCTTAGAGTCACTTTGAGTGTGCTAAATCTTGTTCAAGCATCATCCCTGCATCACCAAATTACTTATATATGCATTGCAATCATTTAGGATCCGTGGAGGAACACCAGGAGTCAACCCCAGAGACAGAAGCCTAGGAGGTGCAAGAGCTAAACGAGGAGTACCACGAGTTCGACACTAACCTCCCCGAGTGCCCTGACCACCAGCCCTCCACCTTCACTCAAGGCAAGCCCCGGAGCATTCTTAAGCCTCTCAATTTTATAATTAATCTACTTGAGTATTTTATACTGTGATGCATTAGGTGGTAGGAGTTGTTTGAATCCCAAATTGATGCATCACCTTCCTTGATTATTGTTTTACCTACCTTGTTACCCTATTAATCAAGTAAAAGCAACCGCTTAGCCTGCTTAGAATAAATGGTTACTTTTATATTTATGTTTCGTGTTATCCCATGGGGGTAATACTATCACGGTTGGCTATATTTGCTATCGTGGAAAGAACCAATAGTAGTAATGAATGCGGTCAACTGGAAGGCAAGTGCACCAAGTGGTTTAGACTTGGGGGCAGCCCGTCCGTTGGATCGTATAGGTTTGTATACGATGGTGGTCATCTTACATCTTTGAATGCTCCCTTTCACATAGGGGCCGTTGCGAGTATCGACCCCAAAGCCGAGTAAACACTGTCCGGGCCAGCGCTCAATCTGCTGTGAGCACCCTCTAGTTTGTAGATACGATCTGCCCCGTGGTGGCCAACTGATTTCTACAATTGGGTGGACCAATGTGAGCCCGCGGCGATACCACCTGGACTTTGTTGAGCGGTAACCCAATGCATGGACCCGATGGGGAAAGTGTGGGCGTGTGTTAAAGGTAATCTTGCCAGCTGGTTGTATATCGATTCGAATTGCCACCCCCCACTGGATATGGGGGATTATGCTGAGCTTCACCACGGTACGACTCCATGTGACATCGTAATGGTTCTACTAAAATTTTGATGAAGGAATTGGATATATGTTATTATATTGTTTGAGTAGTTCAAGTGAGTGCTCTAGTACAGGTGCAAACCTAGAAATAATAATAATAGGATGGAAAATGGTTGTTCTTGAATCTTTAGTTTCTTGTTGTTTGCTTTTTCCGCAAAAGCAAGTTTACCCAGATCCACATAAATAGCCTTGCATACCCTTGGAGTCTTTATTTTCAGTTAGACAGGTAAGTCTAGCTGAGTACATTCCCGTACTCAGGGTTTATCCCGTTTGTTGCAGATGGCCAAGTATACTTTGGTTATTGTAAGCATTGTCTCTATCCTTTCGAAGGAGAAGAGGAGTAGGCCTTGGGCAAGGTCTTCTACGAGCTCATCTTTTGCTGTTGTCGGGCATGACCTCGTGGGCACCCCAATCTTTTAATGATTTTTGTGTGGAGTAAAACTTCGGGTTCAGTTTCAAACAATGTTTTATTCGGCCACGGGTGTTGTGGTGTAAGTACTACTTTTATTTGGAACAACGTGTTGTAATAACTTTATTCGTACTTCAAGTATTTTCGGTTTAATTGTGGCTCGTTCGAATGTGCATACCTGAGTTTGCGCGATCCTTAGTGGGATATACGATTGTTAGAAATCCTTCGAGATTTCCGGACTACCGGGATTATATGGGCTCAAGTGTTTTAAGTGGCAGTTAAGTCAGCTACTTTGGTACTTGTTCTCTTATAATTTGGACGGTTCCGTCACATCGCGTCTTGTCATGATCCTCTTGTGATGCATCGTATCGTTTCCTCTTCAGAGCGCTGGAGGAAGAGCTGCGGGCGCTCCATTCCGCGGCGAACGACGTCGCCAGCTTTCTTCGTGCACCTAGGAACACTGCGGTTGAGTGTCTCCAGGCCACTACCGCACGCATCCACCATGTCATCGCGCGTGCCATCTTCTATGGTGCTGGAGTCGCGTTCGCCATGGCTGAGGTCCGCTCTCGGACGGATATGGTGGATGTCGCCGGGTTCCCGCACGAGCGTAGCATCGACCAGTACGTCCATCTCATCGAGCGTCTTTCTGATGCTGCCGAAGCCATCGTTGACGTCGTGCCTGTGGAGGATTTCCTTGCGAAGATCTAGTAGCTTGTTAGTTGGTTATGCTGCGTCGGTCGCGGTGCTTTACTTGCCTATATGGACTAGGCCTGCTGAGCCCCTATCTTTAGCTTCTGTAATCGTCGTCTTTTAGCTGTCGTTTCCGCCTCCTAGGCCTTTGTTAGTTTGCCTATCGTGTTTGTTGGACCATGCGTTTGGGGGCCGTCATAGTGCGGCTCCCGTGTTCTTCCTCGCACCCTCATGGTCTAGGATGTGGAAGTGAGCGACCTCATATCTTACCTCGGTGGCTGAGATCGAGGGCTTGGCGAGTTACAAACGGGTAGTCTAGGTGACACCCCGGGTCCTCATCTGTGGAGGCACACACTGGCGAAAGTCCATCGTGGACCGATCTCTAATCCTCGACAGTCGATACGTATAGTACCCGGATCCGTTCGATGGGATCCGAGGGCTCGATGCCGCCCCTCGAGGGGTTTACCACGTATTCTGTTATCTGTCAAAGCCTAAACACGTTTGCTAAGCGCGTTCGACGTGAAAACGTCTACGTTCTGACCGCTAGGGCCCACTTAGCAACGTCCCTCACTCTACGATTTTGGCCAGGGAGGCTGTAGAACCCGTAATGTTTTGGGCCAGCCAAGATCCCTTAGCCTAGTTACCTCATTTGTTATATGAGGATGACGGGTAACAAACGGTTTTTCGACCGTTACCCCGTTTTTGTCCCTGCATTTTGCACAGAGGAGATAGGAGGAATTTCACGTTTTTTAAATGGACGTACTTACTGGTCGTTCTCACCTTTAGTCGTGGTGGACTGGTTACGTTCCTGTTGACGCTTGCTTGTTCCTGGGAAGTTGGCGTCGTCCGTGGTCCATGGGCCCTTGTGGCAGCCAGTCGTTTGGTTTGGGGAGGCGGCCTACGCGTCCTTTGGTGGTTCGCTGGTGCCGTCTATGCCTGGAAAATGAAGAGTCGCGTCTCTGTGGGACCGAGAGGCGCGTGTGTAGAAGACGAGGGGACACAACCCTGTGCTATATATTGGGGGAGGTCTGGAGTACTACTCCCCACCGCTCTTTCTCAGTCTTCTTCTTCCTCTTTGCACCTGCTAAAAGGACTGAGAGAGGGAGTTTTCGTCGTCGTTGAGGTGGCGCGCCGACCTTGTCCGCGAGATGGATGCTGGTCGCGCTCGCCTCGCCATGGCGTCTTGTGCTCTGCTGATGCTGCCGGAGGATCTTCTCTTCCAGATCCTTCTCTGCGCCATCGACCATGGAGGTGACTACATCATCTACATGCGCCTTCGCCAGGTTTGCGGCCTTTTCCGGAGGATTTGCATCCGTTTTTGTCCCTTCGGGTGATGCAGCGTTTCTGTCGGTCCGGCTATATGCTTCGGGAGACGGTTCTTGTGCATCACTTCTTCGAGGCCGGTCATCGGGAGTCCTTGTGCTTTCGTGGCGTGGAGAAGCTGATGCTGTGCGGGTAGGACCCCACTGGTCGGGAGCTCATCAACCGAGCGATCCTGCCTGGAGATGTCGGAGCGATGTACTTCCAAGCCATGCTGTTATACTTCGCAAATCCGGCGAACCCCGAGGCTTTTGCTCTTCTCGGTCGAGTCGCTAGTGGCGCGCTCCCGGACGGCAGATGGGGCAACCGCGGTCTCACCTTGCTCCGTTTTGATTCCTGCGAGGATCTTCGCGTCATCGCGTTGGGGATGGACATTCGTTGCCCGAGGCGCGTGCCGATGATAGCGGTCGATGACTACCCTATCTGTACTTGGGAAAAGTGCAGACATCCTGGGTCGGCAAGCGAGAATATGCTCGGAGCTATTGTGTATTGTAGCCCGAAATGTCGTCTTAGCTATGAGTTTGATCTCTGGAGTATGCATTTCTCCGATGAGGTTGCCTATTGCGTCCGTAGGATGAGGCTGTGATGTTGGGCGACTCATCTAGGTTCTAGCCCTTTTGCTTTTGGAATGGTTGTAATGAACTTGAGTTGTGCATATTTGTTCGAATTTTTATTTTTATTTTGCATCTATCTGGTAGCCCCTGGGTGAGGGGTTTCTTTGTATGTCGTGCATAAAAGAGGAGCTCTTACCCAAGATCTTTGTGATGCATAAAAAGGAACAAATTTCGACTAGAATGTTGTAATGAAGGATTTTTTAGGGGTAGAAACGACGTAGTTATTGTATGTTCCAAGCGTTGGTGAAGATTTTGCCGGCGAAAGTCTTGAGTCGATAAGCTCCTGATCTTATTACTTTGTGGAAAATGTAGGGTCCTTCCCAGGGCAATGTGATCTTGTGCCGCTCCTTGTTGCTCTGGATTTTTCGGAGTACTAGATCTCGCAGCTGAAAATCCCTCGGTCAGACGCGTCGATCGTGGTACTGGCGTAGCGCCTGTTGGTACTTAGCCGAGTGTAGGAGAGCGGCGTCCCTGGCCTCGTCGATCTGGTCTATGGCGTCTTCCAAGAAGGTTTCTGCCTTCTTGGGGTCGTATGCCTCCACTCTTAGGGATTCGTACTCGAGGTCGGTGGGTAAGACGGCTTCCGAACCGTAGACCAGGAAGAATGGTGAAAAGCCGGTGGCCCTGCTTCGTGTCGTCCTCAGACTCCACAGAATGGAAGGGAGCTCTTGGAGCCATTTTTTCCCATACTTGTTTAGCCGGTCAAAAATCCTCGCTTTTATCCCCTGTAGGATGAGTCCGTTGGCACGTTCGACTTGCCCGTTGGACTTTGGGTGCGCGACGGAGGCCCAATCAACCTGTATGTGGTGTTCGTCACACCACTCTAGGAATTCACCCGCAGTGAAGTTTGTTCCATTATCGGTGATGATGGAGTTTGGCACTCCGAAGCGTTGGATGATGTTGGTGAAGAAACTGACAGTTTCCTCCGCCCCGATGTTAGTAATAGGGCGCAACTTGATCCACTTGGTGAACTTGTCGATGGTGACCAATAGGTGGGTGTAGCCCCCAGGTGCTTTATCAAACTTGCCGACCATGTCGAGCCCCCAGACCGCGAATGGCCATGTAAGAGGGATGGCTTGGAGTGCCTGGGCAGGCATGTGAATCTGCCTGGCGAAGAACTGGCAACCCTCGCAAGCACGAACCAAGGTCTGTGCGTCGGCTACGGCCGTCGGCCAGTAGAAACCTTGCCGGAACGCGTTCCCTACGAGGGTTTTAGCTCCTGCGTGATGCCCGCAGACCCCCTGGTGGATGTCTTGCAACAACTTTCCCCCCTGCTCGGTTGGGATACAACGTTGCAGAACACTGGTGGCACTTCACCGGTAAAGTTCGCTGTCGACAAGGACGAATGTCTTGGCTCGTTTGGCAAGCCGTTTAGCTTCCACCTGGTCCGTGGGGAGCTCACCTTTGGTGAGACGATCTATATATGGTTGTCTCCAATCCTTCTCCTCTGGTGTCGGCTCTCCTAGCTCTATGTTCATCGCTTCTGTTACCTCATCGCTACGAGCAGTCGAGGTCTCGGTGGCGCCTGAGGCCGCCGAGGAGATGGCGTCGGGAGAGTTGGAGACCTCTGATTCTCCGGTATTAATGGACGGTTTTGGCTGGTCACTTGCGAACACCCCAGGAGGTGCGGGTTCTCGACCCAAGGCTGCCTTGGCCAGTGCGTCGGCTTCTTCGTTCTGACGTCGCGGTACGTGGTTGAGCTCGAGACCATCAAACTTGGACTCAAGTTTTCACACTTCCTGGCAATATGCTTCCATGCGTGGGTCGACGCAGTTGGATTGCTTCATGACCTGGTTGACTACCAGCTGGGAAACGCCACGAGCGTCGAGTCGTCTTATGCCTAGGTCGATCGCAATCCGCAGTCCACTAAGCAAGGCTTCATACTCGGCCTCGTTGTTGGACGCTGGGAACAACAAACGCACCATATATCTCATGGTTACCCCGTGGGGTGACGTCAGGATGATCCCTGCCCTTGCGCCAGTCCTCATGAGGGACCCATCAAAGTACAAAGTCCAATACTCCTGCTCAACGGCTGGAGTGGGTAGGCTTGCGTCGGTCCATTCCGCAATGAAGTCGGACAGGACCTGTGATTTGATATCGCTCCGAGGGGCGTAAGCGATATTTTTGTCCATCAGCTCCAACACCCACTTGGCGATGAGATGGGTGGCGTCCTTGTTCAGGATGACCTCTCCCAACGGCGCGTTGCTCACAACTGTTACCTTGTGTGACCCAAAGTAGTGCAACAGTTTTATTTTAGTCATGACCACCGCGTATACCAACTTCTGTAGATGGGAATACCGGGTTTTCGAGTCGCTCAGCACCTCGCTAACAAAGTACACGGGTCTCCGTACCTTGAGTGCGTGCCCTTCCTCTTCTCTCTCCACGACCAAAACCGTGCTTACCACCAGCCTCATGGCGGAGATGTACAGCAAGAGTTCCTCCTCGTCGTGGGGTGAGACGAGGATACGCGCGTTGGTTAGCAGCTACTTGATGTGGTCAAGAGCTGACTGAGCCTCGGGCGTCCATGCGAATCGTTCGGATTTTTTTAGGAGCTTATACAGAGGTAAGCTTTTCTCGCCGAGGCGGGAAATGAAATGGCTAAGCGACGCGAGGCAAACGGTGACTCGTTGCACCCCCTTTACGTTATGGATCGGCCCCATCTTTTTGATGGCGGTGATTTGTTCGGGGTTAGCCTCAATCTATCTTTCGAAGACGACAAAGCCCAGGAGCATGCCTTTTGGGACTCCAAAAACGCATTTCTCCTGGTTAAGCTTGATGTTGTTCTTTTTGAGTTTCGCGAAGGTGAGGGCAAGGTCGGCCACGAGCCCGTCGGCGTGCTGGGTCTTGAAGACAATGTTGTCTACGTAGACCTCAATGGTTTTGCTCACAAGTTTGTCGAAACATCAGATCATGGTCCGTTGGAAGGTGGCCCTAGCGTTTCGGAGTCCGAAAGGCATGGTGACGTAGCAGTAAGATCCGAACGGGGTGATGAACGACGTCGCGAGCTGGTCTGACTTGTTCATTTTGATTTGATGGTACCCTGAGTACGCGTCGAGAAAGCAAAGGAGTTCACACCCTGATGTTGCATCGACTATATGGTCTATACGAGTTAAAGGATATGGATCCTTTGGACATGCCTTGTTGAGGCTCGTGTAGTCAACGCACATTCTCCACTTTCCATTCTTTTTTCGTACTAATACAGGGTTGGCGAGCCACTCAGGGTGGTATACCTCTTTGATGAAACCTGCTGTGAGAAGTTTCTTGATTTCTTCTCCTATCGCGGCACGTTTTTCCTAGTTGAAATGGCGTAGTCGTTGTTTGACGGGTCGGGAACCCGGCTTGATATGCAGAAAGTGCTCGGCGACGTCCCTGGGTATGCCAGGCATATCTGAGGGCCTCCATGCGAATACGTCGATGTTCGCACGGAGGTAGTCGACGAGCTCGCTTTCCTATTTGGGAGAAAGGGAGGTGCTGATGCGCACGGTCCTTTCCTCTCCGTCCCGGGTGTCAAGCACGACCGTCTTTGTGGACCCTGTAGGCTCAAAAGATCCAGCCTTCTTGGTGTTCAGGGCCTCCTCCCGTGATGCACTAGCCTTGGCTGCCATTTCGGCTGCGAGTTGTTTCGAGGCCACGAGCACCGATGTGTACGTGCAACACTCAACGTCGCACTCGTATGCGCGTCGGGGCGCCGTGCCCACTGTGATGACACCCTTTGGGCCTGGCATCTTCAGCTTCAGATAGGTGTAGTTTGGGACGGCCATGAACTTTGCATAGCATGGTCGCCTCAGTATGGCATGGTACGTCCCCCTGAAGCCGACAACTTTGAAAGTCAGAGTTTCCTTGCGGAAGTTGCCTGGTCCACCGAAAGTAACGGGCAGATCAATTTGTCCAATGGGGTCAGCCTTTTTACCGGGGATCACTCCGAAGAATGGATCCCCCGAGGGTCGCAGATGTGACCGCGGTATTCTCATCGCGTCGAGGGTCTCGGCGTAAAGGATGTTGAGACCACTCTCGCCGTCCATGAGGACCTTGGTGAGGTGCTTCGTGCCAACGATGGGATCAACAACTAACGGATAACGCCCAGGGTACGGTACATACTCGGGATGATCATTACGATTGAAAGTAATAGGGGACTCAGACCACTTGAGGAAGGTGGGAACAGCAGGGATGGTAGCGTATACCTCTCGGCGGGCGACCTTCTGTTGACGCCTGGAGCTGCACGATGCTGGGCCACCAAAGATCATCAAGGTCTCGTCAACCGGGATGTAGCCATCGTCCTTTGTTCCGCCGTCCTCGCCGTCGGCCTCTTTCTTCTTCGTCCACCTCTTCTTCTTTGCGCCGCCACCGAGAAACTTCTTCATAAGGTTGCAATCCTTGAGGAGGTGTTTGATAGGGGTCGCGTGGTTCGGACAGGTCCGTTCCAGCATCCTTTTGAAGTGATCGTTGGCAAGTGCGTCCTGTTGCTCCTCGCCCTTCTCGGTGGCGACGACAAACGACGAGTCGTACCGTTGTCGGCTGCGCCCTTTCTTGTGCGGACGAGTCGAGGGCCCTTCCGCATCCATCTCGTCGTGCTTGCCGTGGCTTGTTGCGCCCTGGAAGACGGCGCCGACCGCCTCCTCGCCGGAGGCGTGGTTCGTGGCGATGTCGAGCAGTTCCTTGGTTGTCTTGGGCTTCTTGTGCCCTAGTTTATGGACTAGGGACTCGCAAGTCGTCCCTAACAGGAATGCTGTGACGATGTCGCCGTCGGCTATATCCGGGAGCTCGTTACACTGTTGAGAAAAGCGACGAATGTACTCTCGGAGGGTCTCGCCTCGCTTTTGCTTACAGTTCTTGAGGTCCCAGGAGTTGCCGGGGTGGATGTACGTCCCTTGAAAGTTTTCGACAAAGGATTCCTTTAGGTCCCCCCTAGTTCCGTATTTTCCCTTTCGGGAGGTGCTCTAGCCACACGCGCGCCGTGTCCGAGAGGTAGAGCGGTAGGTGATGGATTATGAATTTCTCATTGTTCGCTCCACCTGCCTCGTAGGCGAAGTGATAGTCCTCCAGCCAGAGGCCAGAGTTCGTGAGCCCCGTATACTTCTGGATGTAGGTTGGTGGTCGGAAATGCGACGAGACCCGCGCAGTGTGTATGCTTGAGGAGAAACAGCGTGGTCCGGTGGGCTCCGGACTGAAGTCCCGGTCCTCCTCAGGGTCGTGTCGCCCACCTCTGTGTGGGTGTCGTCCACGTCACCTATAATTGCCATCTCTATCACTTTGCCCACGGTCGTCGCTTTCAAGGCGCGCACCGCGGCCTGGACGCCGTCTAGGCGGCTCCAGATCTCTCGCGGGGGTCGGCTTCTGCCTCTGGCGAGCGGAGTTTTCGGGCGGTGGCGTGTTTTGCACACTGGAGAGACCTCCCGCTCTCTGTCGCGCCGAGCTCTCCACCTGTTGAATGGTCGCACGGTCGAGAAGGACGCATAGCTCTCCTCTGAGCTTCTTTTCCTCCGGCGTCGCGGGTTCTGGAAACTATCTCATGAGCATGGCAGCCGCCGCTATGTTATGTTGCGCCCTTGGAAAGGTTGGCGGGGACCCGTCATCCTCGACTATGCGGCGATGTACGTCCCGAGCTCGGGCTCGGGGATCGATCTCCGGCCTCGGGTGTAGCTGCTGCTCGAGGAGGGCGTGCTCATCGTCGATTTGGCGGTGAGCGTCGTCGAGCTCGTTCTGCCGGGCTTGTATGGCGTCGAGGTTGACGTGCGGTGGCGTGAGGACCTATCGGTTCTCAGGGAGGATTTCGTTGCCATCCTCATCGAGGTCGCGCACGGCTCCCTCGGGGGTGGCTTCCCTTCCATCGCACATGAAACATTCCTATGAGGGAGCCTCGCTGACCTCAGGAGTAACACGTTTAGTCCCCGTGCTGTCCGTGTCGGAGAGAGCTAGGTCTTTCTCGGTCAGGAGGTCGTAAAATGAGTCGATGGTTCCCACGAACTCGTCGCCGGGGGTGTCGGTCATCCTCAGAGCAATGAGTCGCTCAAGGATGGAAGCGGCGCTGACAAGGCTGAACGGGTATGTTACAGGGACACCTTCCTTTATCGGCGCGCCTCCTTCGATTTGGATGGCCGTGTCGACGTGAGAGAGTGCTTGTCTCAGCGCGCGGCTCGGGGAGGGTCGTGGCGTCGTGCAGGCCTTGGTACGCCGACGGGGCCAACGTCTGTGAAGGAGCGGACAGTCACAATCTCCGGAAGACTGTTCGTTCGAGGCATAGTACGTCATCCGCCGTGAGGCGGGCTTCCTCCCTGCGTCGAAGCTGGGGAGGAGGTTGCTGACGCATCCTTCGGTGTCCTGGTGAACCTTTTCTGTCGAGGCGATAGCCCTGAGGCGGTCGCCGCTTGGCGGTGCTTCGTCGCCGTCGGAGCAGGGGTCCGAGTCCAAGAGGTAGTCATACTGGGAGCGCACGAAACGTAACACGGCATGCTCGGCCGCGTGGTCGGTTCTGTAGTCACCATCGTCAGAGTCCCCCATGCCACGCATGAACACTTCGAGTGAGTGAAGTCCTCTGTCGTCGTTCCAGGGGTTTCTTCCCCAAGTCCGGTGAGGTTGGCTCTAGGGCCCGATGACCCCAGGGCCTCAACCGGTGCAAGGAACAGGGTGGTCTTCGTTCGACCGTGCCAAGGCGCCGTCGACTTGGTCCGGCGAAGACAGTATGCGGGTGACGGTTCCGTCCGCGGAGTAAGCGAACTCCAGGCTCCCAAAGAGGATGAAGGAGAGCCCAGGGTTGTCGGAGATGGAGGTGGTCATTCGGAACCACTAAAACATCGCGACACGCGATGCCCCCTACCTGGCGCGCCATCTGTCGGTGTTTGGAAACTACCAACGAGTAAATTTGTATGCGTGTCGGGGTCCGAATGGTGAGACAAAGAGACAAGAGGTTTATACTGGTTTGGGCAAGAAATCCCCCCATCCAGTGTGGAGCTGCTCGTGTTCCTTATCTCTGCTTGCAGGGGGTTACAAGCTCATTTGAGAGAGGGGGTATGAGCCCCAGGTCTCTGGTGAGTGAGTGTGCTATCTGCTAGCTGTGTGTTCGTCGATGTGTGTTGCTTGCTTCTTGCTTCCTTGCCCTCCACTGCGTCGTCCCTCCTGTTCTCCTTTTATAGTCGCAAGGAGCCCAGGAGAGTTATAAGCGTGCGCCGAGAAGTATCTACATAGGATACCGTGCCTTATCCTTTCCTTCCTCAGGAAGGATGTTGGACACTTATAATACTATATTCCTATTGTCTTCGTATTTGGTCGGACAAGGGGTGTCGTGTCAGTCCTTCGTTGCACCGCCGGAGAATAGGGGGGTCCGGTTGAACCCGTAGCATGGTAGAGGCATGGAGTGCGTTGTACCGTTGGCAAGTACAAGGTTGTACCTTCTCGTAGTTCTTTTTGTATACAGCAGATTCCTTCGTCCCAGGCCAATGGACTCCGTTGCTTGTGGGGCCCTCTGTACCGGGTGTACCCTCATTCGGAGAGTTCCTGTAGGGGCCCGAAGGCATGAGAGGCTTATCGTTGCTCTATGAGGGGCGTGGTTCTCACTTTTTCAAGAGTTCTGCTCCATCTCGTCTATGGTTGGGGAGCTGGGAGCTCGACGTGTCTCCGTTCATGTAGGGGCTAGGACGTTATCCTAAGCCCTTGATTACACGGAGCGTACTATCCCTCAGGGCGTGGTACCTTTGCTCTTATCGGCATTTGCACCGTCAGTGGCTAAGGATTGATGAATGTCACCTTCTAGATGGGGGCAAATGAGTCATTTCTCTACCGTGGATGTCCTTCACGTCTTCCGTGGGTTAGGGAGCCGCCTCGCTCTCCGCGTCGGGCGAGACGGAACCACGTCGGCTGCCCGGGTCGGCGGGGTTTTGGGAAGCCACGCGCCTCCTCTTCGTGGGCCTATGGTGATTTATCCCTGATGGGTCTTTCATCCTTTTCTAGATGACCGTCTCCGGGCTTTTAGTTCGTTGATTTGTTTTTTTTTGAAATTACACAGTACAACGCAGACACTCAACACGTACGCACACTCGCCCCTACGAACACACGCACGCAAACCCTACCCCTATGAGCACCTTCGAAGGACTGAGCCGGCAAATCTTGAAGTTGACGAAGTCACTACAGGCGTCTCGCTGTCGACGGGAACGCCGCCTACCACTTAATGCATAGGGCCGGAAATTCTGGAATAAATCTAGAATAAAGTGTCGCACCCAGGATTTGAACCCTGGGTGGGAGCCCCCCAACCAATGGCCTTTGCCATTGCGCCGTGAACCCCTTGACTCGTTGATTTGTTTTTGAAGGTTAATCGTTAAATTAGATCTCCGAGAATATGTGTGTTCTGTTGCCAGGATTATCATGGACGGGATGGGACAAACACAGTTTCATATGTGTTTCGTTCTAGAGAGCCTCCACGTTACTCTTTATGAGACATGCTAGGAAAATAAGGTATGCTAGAAATTCTCATATTAATTTAGGAACATCAATTTTTTAGGTTCTCGCAATCTGTAACCATTAGATCGATTTTATTTTTACAATATTACTCACCTTTACCATTATTTATAGGTATAAAGACAAAAAAAATAAAAGATAGATACACTAATTTTTACCTACCATCAGTTGGAACTAGCGCAAGCGCCAGGCCACCAGTGACGTCCTGACATTCATAGCATCTACGTCAATGTTGGAACCGGCAGCACTACACACTAAAGGTATTATCCTTATTCACCATTAGGTATAATTTTCATTTTAATTTATTGTCCTTAGATTACTTGGCACAAATACGTTTTGATATTTTCCTTATCGATCATCAGGTATAGTTTTTTTTGTTCACTTTAACAATATAATGTCATTGGGTTACCTCGAGTTTACATGCTAATGATGCTGAAAAATTAGAGGACCATGATCCGTAAATTTATCAATAAAGTCTGTATGGACAAATATTAAAAATGATAATTAAAACAATCCAATTTTTTTTTATAAATTATCATCCATCTGTATCATCATGGAAGATAATGCTTTGATCCCTAAGTTTGTATTCAAATTACCATACATAACATTATGAAATATAATGTCATGTAATATATACCTATATAATTTGTACCTAAATGAGCCACCTCAACCATTGCGAAAAATTAACAAAAATCACTCCAACCTACATGTAAATACTAATATAAGCTATAACAAAAAATATTTGAACATCCCATAGTTAAAACTTACATTAGTACTAATATTTATTTTATAACCTTATCAAGGATGGTAAAATATCCTTAATTAGCAAACCACATAGCAATGACACATACAATTCACTTTAAGTTATGTTAATACTCATAATAATAAAATTTGTATGTCGTTTTCGAAAAAAGTTTAAACATTTTGATTGAAACAATATATCATATGAATACTAGTAACTTAATATTTAAGCATTATTTTTTAGTAAAAAATAGTAATATGGTATAATAAATTCAACACATTGAGTGGCATGGTGCATGCTGAAAAACTTATTCATGCCATTGTAAGAACTAGGAGAGTGTAGCCTAGGGCCTAGAATATACTTGAATACAAATAAAACATGAAAATTTTGTATGAACGATACAATAAGCACTAGAATTTCACATTATCACATCTATAAATTATTACACCAACTAGATCAAAAGTTGAAATTTAAAATATAGATTTTCATGATATCACATAAAGGGATGAAATAAAAGTTTATATATTTTAAGTTTACTTATGTTTCAACTAAATACATTTGGTTCTAGACAACATTAATCCAAGAAATTACTACTCACAAAACCACTAAAAGTTAAAAAGATATATCCTAAAGTTCTAACCAAAATACTAAAATACTTTTCCATGAAATCGGTACATAATAATCACCATTGTAATTAATAGCCATTGTATCTAAGCAGTTAGTAAGCATAAAATTTGGGGAAAAGAACCAAAATTTAGGTTCATGTCGTCAAAATAGAGTGTTGCTAAAGCCATCATAGTTTAGCAAATGTTTCAGACAAATGTATATTGGAGATACACGGTGCTATGTAAAGAAAAAAGTATGAATATGGATGAAGAGTACCTATTAGTTTAGAATATCGGAGAAGAAAAATATATTCAATATAAATAATTTTATATTAGTAAATGTCTCATAAGATTCTAACCCGTGCGGGAGCACGGGTTGATGGACTAGTAATTGTAATTGTTAAATTATCTTTGTGCCAACATATATAAGATTTTGTCAGGTTTGTAGTTTTGTCTAACAGTTTTTTTTATTTGTGAAACAAAAGTTGCAGACTGTGTCCACATAAATTGCAACGAACTAAAACTGTAATTTTAGTATAAAATATATACAATAGTTGTCACCTGAAAGAAAACTAAAATTCAGGCATCTGAAATTTACCAAATCACTTTTCCTATAGTTCAGGTGCCTGAAATTTAAGATGATTTCAGACAACACTAATATACCACCAACTAGTATAAGTTAGTTGTTAACTTTGTATTCTGTTATTTGTCTATGTGTTATAACATATTAAATTTTTACCCTTGTCCTCCTATAGAAATAATTGTAATTGTTAAATTATCTTTATGCCAACATATATAAGATTTTGTCAGGTTCGTAGTTTTGTTTAACATGTTTTTTATTTCTGAAACAAAGTTGCAGACTATGTCCATATAAATTACAACGAACTAAAACTACAATTTTAGTATAAAAATATATGCAATAGTTATCGTTTGAAAGAAAACTAAAATTCCGGCGTCTGAAATTTAGCAAATCCCATATTTACTTATTTAGTCGTCCAAATATCACTAGTGATAGTACAAGGCTGGGCTGAAGGTACATACACAGCTATTTTCCATATTTATCTAAAAAACGAGACGGAGAAAGATACAAGTTGCCGCATGAAGTTCTTTAGTGCTTCAAGTTTTCGACTTGTTCACATACAGCTTCGGAAGCCAAGGAATTTGAAGCATCTTTAAATTTCATCCGAGAACCAACTAACTTTAGTCGCCGCCATCCCTGCTCTTCACCTCCATGGTAAGCTTAAGCAGCTTAATCTAGCTAGCTAGCCCGGGCAACTGCTCTGCTCCCGGCGGCTGGCAGCTCCAGCTGGTACAAGAAGAAGATCCGTGGCTACCCAATCGGCCCCTAGCTACTGTTGTGTCAGTTGTCTCCGGGTGGGGCTGTCTCATGGCGATGGCGATGGCGCACAACAACATGCTTTCGATAAAAGCGTGGTGCTGGATCGAGGCCTTGGATAAAATAACGGTGACCGTACGTGTACCTCTCATGGAGTCGCTCAGTCCTGATGATCGTCGTTCCATGGGCCTGCTTAGTATTTTTTTTGAGTGAATGGCCTGCTTAGTATTTGCGAGCAAGAATAAGAAACTGTGACTGACAGTAGAGGCGTTGGATCAGCTCCTGATAGTATTATTCCGGCTGGATCTATTCCAGCCTCCACAATTCATCCAACGCCATGTTGAAACTGCTCGCTTTTGTTAAAACTCCAGATACTAAAAAGGCTTAATAAGGTGTTCCATATTTATTTTAAAAAAAAAACAATAAGAGACAGAGACCAACATGCTAGTATAGTAGTATGACACCTATATTTACTCGTCGTCCAAATATTACTAGTGATAGTACAAGGCTGGGCTGAAGGTACATATAGCTCTTTTCCATATTTATCTAAAAAATGAGACAGAGAAAGATACAAGTTGCCGCATGAAGTTCTTGTAACACCCTAAATTTTGCTTTCTGGAAAAATAGTAATAAAATGATTTAATTGTGATTTGGTGCTCATAAAAACATAGGAAAATAAAAAAAATTCGTTAAATTAAAATTTGCCCTTTAATTAGCAACGTGGTTGTGCACTCATGCCTCTGCATATGACTTAATGTTTGTATGGCATTGTTAAAACTAAAAAGAATTTAAAAAGTGGATTTCAAAAAGGTTTATGAAAATACCTTGAAAAGAAATTTAAAAGGATTTAAAAAACTCTTTAAAATTTTAAATGGAAACTTGTTTTGAAAAGAGATAAAACATATTTCATTTTGGTTTTGAAAATGTTTTGAAAAGAGATTTGGATTAAGAAAATAAAAGGGTTTTGGAAATGTCTTTGAAAATGTTTTTGAAACAAAAGAAAAAGGAAAGAAAAGAGAAAATAGAAAAAAAAACCTCCCAGCCCACCAACTCTCCCTCTCTCCTCCCCGGCCGGCCCACCAGCTCCCCCTCCCACCCTGCCCCCCCCTCCCCCCCCCCCCCCCCCCCCTTCCCCCCTCCCCTCCTTCCCCCGCGTTGGGCCCCGAGTCCACCAGGCCGGCCCAGCCTCCCAGCAGGCCGCCCCTGCGGCCCAGCTCCCCCTCCCCTGCCCCCACCGGCCCAATCCCCCCAGCGCGCCGCAGCCCACCAGCAGGCCAGCGCGGCCCACCCGAGCCTCAGCAGGCCTTTTCCCCCGCCGGCCCAGCGCGCCCCAACCCTAGCTTCCAGCCCCCTCCCCCTATAAATACAGCCCCCTCAGCCCCTCCTTTCCTCACGCCGAGCAGCCACCAAGTCGGCCCTGCTCCAACAGCAACCGGGCAAACCTTAAGCGCCTGCTGGCCTTGCGCTTTTTGCCTTGGAAAACGTGTTTCCACGCGGTAATTGTTTTATTCCAAAAATAAATTTCAGTTCTACCATCAGTTTTCAACTGTTTATAAAATATTCGTTTTAGCTCCGTTTTCATCCATTCGAGTTGCGTTAGATTCGTAGAGTTTTTATCTACATGTTAAAACCATAATCAATCTGTTTTGCAAATTTTGAAAATAAATATTTATTTAATGCCTTTTTAATTTCCAAGTGTAATCTCCAAATTTTGTTTAAATCATATCTTCTCCGTTTTAGATCCGTTTCGTCCTGTTCAAGTTGCGTTGGCTTCGTAGTGGCGTAACCTTTTTATTAGTGATCTTTAATACCATGTTAATAGCTCCGTAATTTTATGGTTAACTCTTAACTTGATTAATAACTATGCAACTTATTTTATATATAAAATATGATTAGTTCTACTTTTATTTCAAGATCCAAATATAACTTTGACTTAATCTAACTTGGGTGTTTCTTTGAAATACCTTATCCATTCTTTTATAGTTAAAACTAATAAAACTCATAGTCCTCTTTTATAAAAGCAGATCTTACGGTAGATGTATCTTACTAATCATAGCTTCGATTAGTGTGTTTTTCGCGACTATGTGATCGTAGAGTGGCGTAGATCTCTTTTTAAATCTTTTTAATTGATTGGTGTATTGTTCTAAATAGATATGTATGTATGCTATGTTTGGTCAGGTGTTTGAGTGGTGTTTGTGATTTTGTCCAATCGGTGAGTGTTACGTTGGAGATCAAAAAGTTGGTGTTTCAGAAGATCTTTTGAAGAAGTTAATCTTTGAAGACGTTGATCTTTGAAGAAAGGATCTGTTTTAAGGCAAGTATTATATGGGATCTTCCTTGATGTCCTATTCATGATGTTTTAAATCAAATCATATGCATGTGTCTAATCTTGTTGCCATACGGATCACCTAGAACTGTTACCTTGAACCTTGGAATCCTATGGGTTATTTGCATCTGGGTAGTTATTGTTAGTGCTCCATTAAATAAGCATGATCTTTAATCATGATTAATGACTATGAAATGATAAAGTAAAACTTGACTTTTTAGTAACATGAATTTAGGACCCTATCTGTCAGCAAAAGCTGGGACATACAGTACAACCATGAGGGCTATAATGGCTCTGGCTTTAGTTCAGTATGAGGGTAACTCTCTCGCATGTGGCAGTTCGCGAAAGTTGTCATTGTCGAGCGGTTGCGGGTTGCGGCTGGAGTGGCGACCGCTGCGTGTGTGTACCATCGAAGGGCTCCCGTATACCCCTTGCCCGTGGATCCGTAGTGTCTGTTGTTTGTCAGCGAGCCCCTTTGAAAGACTTCATAGTGAACCCTGCCGACCTTTCTTGGAAGTGGGTAAGAGGCTGATCCCCTCGGGCGAAAGGGTAAATCACGACTCGTGGGTAAAGTGTACAACCTCTGCAGAGTGTTAAAAACTGATATATCAGCCGTGCTCACGGACACGAGCGGCTCGGAAAACTCACAGACTAATAATAAAAAACTCACAGAAACAATGTTTACATGTTGGTTATCACTTTATCATGTTATTTGTGTTATTCATTCAATTGCTATATGATCATGTGGTTTAATTTGGGGGCTTAAGCATCACTTATGACACATCAATCGTAAAGCTTTGAATCAATTAAAAATGTTTATCGCAGTAAACCAGTGTCAACTATTTGAGCCTCATGAACCCCATATATACTTGTTGAGTACGAGATGTACTTACGCTTGCTTTTCTTTTCAATATTTGGATAAAAATCCCGGATGGGTACCAGTTTGCAAGAGTCTCGAGCAGTTAGGCTTGTGATCAACCAGTCAGTTGGTCCCTGTGGAGTGGAGTCTTCGCCTGAAGATCGGAGTGTCTTTCCGTTGTTTTCTCTCTTAAGGTTATTTCTTTGGCCTTATATGTTATGTATTTATGTGTTGTCTTTTGATATTACCTTGTTCTGTGACTATATGTGAGATTTAACTTCCTGTGCTCATATATAGGGTATATCTGATTTTGTTCTTAAAACCAGGTGTGACAGTTCTTTAGTGCTCCAGGTTTTCGACTTGTTCACATAGAGCTTCTGAAGCCAAGGAATTTGAAGCATCTTTAAATTTCATCCCAGAACCAACCGACCAACCAACACAGATGGGAAGCTTTGGCGACTTTGTATTCTGTGTAGCGCTCTGTTCATTATCCTTCGAATAACCCTTCCAGCATCACTTCAAGCTTCAAGGGACTTAATTTTGGGGTGGTAAAACATTGTTATCTTCTATGTATGTTGTATAGCCTGGAACGATTTTGTTTCCGATAGCTTTCCGCAGCTTCATCCTCAGCACCGGATGTGGGACCTTCCACTGCTTTTGTGTAGTGTAAATTTTTTGAAATTCGGACTCGAACTTGGACAGTGAGTAGTAGCTGGAGTTTCTCCCCAAGCACACAGGTGTAGAAGTAGAACTGAACAAGCATGATAATATTGGCGCCCAATATACCTCTATATATCTGTCTCTATATATCGCTCGACTTTGTTAGTGAGGGCAGCCATGTGGACTTTGAGAGACCATAAAAAAGAGTACTTGAGTTCAGTCAGTATGAAATATGAGTTGTTGAGTAAGAACAAGGACTTGAGATGTTCATCTTGGAATGACTCTGATTTGGTGTCAAGCTTTTCTTCTAGACAGGAAGCAATCTCTATGATCATGTCGATCAAAGGAGGAGGCTCAGCCTCTTGTCTACCAACTAAGAGTAGCTGCTTCTAATACAATTGGAGCCATTGACGAGTGATGAAACATGAGGAACTTGATGTACCTCATTACGCGTCGAGTGGCCTTGTGAATGTCCGATGATCTTTGTGGAGTCAGTGAAGTCGACTCCTCGTCGACCTCTGTCCACTCCAGGACTCGAGTCCTGATGTCCTCCATTGTGGTCCATATGGCTTCACGCACCTTGCCCTCCTTTGCTGACAAGAGGCTGACCACCTGGCTCTGTATCCTTTGGATCTCTGCAGAGGGCGGCCAATGGAATGACAGCCGGATCTGCGTTAAAGCCTTGGACAGAGCTATATGGACCAAAGAACAGTTGCACCTCAACGCCATTATTGGCTATATAGCTAGTTGCCAAAAGAAGTCTTTATTCGTGTGGACCGCATGACTAGCCTCTGAGTCCGGCAGCTCACTTGAGATAAATATAATTACTACCATAATATCTACAACTTTATATTATTAAATAATGGTTAAAATAATGGATCCCAACATCTTGTCCATCATCTCTGGGTATAAAACACAATGATCCAACTGCTTTAATTAGGTTTTGTTTAGATTTAATTAAATTTATTATATTAAGTCACGTGTGTTGAAATGGACTAAAGTAAAATTTGAACTAAATTCTCCCCTTATATGGATTGAGATAAATATGACAATATCCAAATGACCTCCAAAAGACCTTATAGGAGTACGTACATCGCACGGTCGGGCATAGTGCTAGCGTGCACACTGCTCGTGCTTAAGTCTAACAAATTAGCTAGAAATGGAGCAAATTTATTTCAAGAGTGAAAGAAAAAAAAAATGCACTATAGAAATACCGAAGTGAAGTTTGGTAATGCTTCATCTTCTGGTCTGCTTGAGGTACAGCTTCAGAAGCCAAGTCATTTGAAGCAACATCATTTCATTTTTCCAAAGCAACACAGATGGAAAGCTACAATAATTATGACTTGTTCCGTAGTAGTGCACTCTGCATCATCCTTCGAATAGTTCTTGCAGCATCTCTTCCAGCTCCCGGGCAGTGAATTTTAGGTTGATAGTTTTGTGGTCCTCTACGTATTTTGTGTAGACCGGAATGATTCTGTCGATGATAGCTGTGCGAAGCCTTGCCCGCAGCTCAGGATCCGGGACCTTCCACAACTTTTGAGTGGTGCACATCTTCTGGAACTCAGACTCGAACTTGGGCAGCGCCAACGAGTAACCGAAAAAGCAAAGTGGTGTAGGATTGAACAAGCACGACAACAACGGTGCCCAAGACACATGTAGATACCTCTCCATGTAGCGCTTGACTTTAGATAAGAGGGCTGCCAGATGGACATGGATAGAAGAGTTCACGGTGGTGTTGTCCTGAAGCCTCTCCCGCATGAAGTCCGAGTTGTTGATCAAGAATAAGAACCTGAGGCCTTGGTCTAGAAATGATTCTGAAATGTTGGCAAGTTTTTCTTCTAGACAGGACATGATTTCCATGACCATGCTGTCCAAATGTGGCCGGCCTCCAATCTGAGGAACAAACATACCAAGGTTAGCTGCTTCAAATACAATTGGATGCAATGATGAGTAGTTATCCAGCAGGAAGTTGATATGGCCCATTACTGACCGGGTGACCTTGTGAATGTCGGATGTTCCGTGTGGAGTTTGAATGCCCTCCAACAGGATCAGAGCCCTAACCCGCTCCATTGTGCTCCATGTCGCATCGCGCGCCTTGCCATCCTTTGCATACAACAGCCTGAACATCTCATCCCCTATCATATCAACCTCCGTCGAAAGGAGTGACACCTCCATCACTGATAAGGCATCAGACAAAGCACCACGCACACCCAGCAAGACATTCAGTGTTTGGTATAGTGCTGGCAACCCACAGGGATTGGGATCCATAGCAACAGAAGCTATGATGTCAACAAAAGAGAGCATTTTTAACATGGATTTTTGGATAAACTGCGCAAAGTGGAATTGATCCATAGATTTAGCTTTTTCTTCTTCCTCCTCGTCCTCCTCAAAAATAATAGGCACCACGAGGTCAGGACCCGGAAATAGGGACTTTGTAAAACCGATAGTGTTGACGATTTCTCTGAGAGCCCGAGTCCAGCTGGTCCCTGCATCAGACGTATGATGATCCAGTTCACATACAGATGCAGAAGCGCTGCTAGCGCTAGGGAGGTGGAGAACCCAGCCAACACCCAACTCCTCGAGCCACCTCTCCACGAGAAGGACACCACCCACGTCGGCGTCGTCGGCGTCGCCACCTCTGGAGCTACAATTCGCCGCTGCCGTCGATGCGGCGAAGAATTCTTGGACGAGGCTTCTGACATGCTTCATCTTCGCCTCATCCGTTTCTCTCCAAGGAACGTTGTCGTCGTCATCATCGCGAAGCCCCAAGCCAAGGTGCATGGCGGCGTCCATAGAGCTAGAGGACAGGTGAGAGCCGCTACAGATAGATGTGCAGTAGTAGGTGGTTGAGGCAATGGTACCTGAGGATGAGCTGGATCCTGTCTGCCCGCAGCTGCCACCCCTGCTCTTCACGTCCATGGTAATCTAGCTACTCCTTGCAACTGCAGATCTGCAGACACCTATCTAGCTCCTGATCAATGCTCAGCTCAGCCGCCGATATAGCCGCTGATTTGCAGTCAATGACTCACTGTCACAGCTCAAAGTTGGGATACAACTGGAGAGAAGAGGCGACAGGAAAGGAAATATCTTGTGATTATTCAGTGGTTGATGGGAGGAGGCAGCAGCCAAACGTCTTAGGAAAGTCATGGGTATGTCCAAGAGGCCAGGCCAATAGTTGGCAAAACTAAATTTGTCACTTATCTCTCCGCGCATTCGTGTTTCTAGGCCAATAATTGAGGTCCCTGGTGGTTATGTCGTTGGCCTGTTTGGATCTATGTCTAGAGCTAGTTTGAACTAAACTAGTTCAAAAGTATTCAAACAGGACTACTTTGGACTATTTGCAACTAGCTCAAACAAAAACTATCATCACTAAGATAGTTTTGGTGGAGTCCACTAATAATTTTTTTAGCTAGTTTTGGTGGGGTCTATTAAAATCCTTATCAAGAAAACTAACTCTAACCTTTAGCTGAGCTAGAATATCTTAAAAGATAATATAATTGGTGGAATATTTGATATATTGCATTAGGCCTCATGGACTGATTACATAGGGTACATAGGACTAGCACCTCTTGTGGCTAGACAATATGGTACTATTCCTGCCTATTACTCTAACATCCCCCGCAGTCACAGCGGGAGCGTTATAGACGATGAGACTGGAGAAAAACCTGACAAGCTAACATCCCCCGCAATCATAACAGTCGATGTGTCGCGTATGCTGTGGCTGGAGAAGAAGCCGATGAGTCCTCATGCAAGGCGGTAGCCCTTGGTGGCGATGTCGAGGTAGCAGAGTGTGAGGGCGCAATAGCCATGGTCGGAGAAGCTGTGCTGAAGATTGCCGAGGTCGACGTAGTTGTGATCGGGTTGCGGTGTCGATGGAACTGGGAATAGGAATAGTACCATATTGAGTTACATGCACCAACCAGTACAACCCAAAAGCTTAAGCTGATAGGGAGAGGTGGACAATTTACTTATATTCCAACACTCCCCCTCACGTGGAGGCTCCCTCGTGCCTCAGACGTGGAATAGGAACGAGCAACAATTATTTTATTTTAATTGCGTTAACCAGGATTCGAACTCGAGACCTCTGACTCTGATACCATGAAAGATAATATAATTGGTAAAATATTGGATATATTACATTGAGCCTCATGAGCTGATTACATAGGATACATAGGTCTAGCATCTCTTGTGGCTAGACAATATGATACTATTTATATTACTCTAACATATCTAAACATAACCCCTAGCTGAGCTAGAATATCTACACAAGAGCATTGCCGCACAAAGCAAGACCAAATGTCTAGTGATGGTTTTCATAAAGAACATGTGGATTCGGGTGGCGTTAGTTAATCGTCTTGAGAAAACTGGTACCCCTCAGGAACATACTAGCACGTCCGGCCGTTCTCCCGCCGCACCGGTTAGTTGAAAAAATTCAACGGAAACAAGAAGAAAAAAAACAAAAATAAAATAAAAACCACATGTTTCGTTATGTGTTTCCGTTGCACGTGTTTTTTTTAATAAAAGGAAGGGAAAAGGAGAAAATACGTAGGAAAAAAAAAGAGTTTTTTTAAAAAAAAGAAACTAAAATCCGTAGGAAAAAAAAGAAAAAGAGTTTTTTAAAAGAAACTAATGATAAAAAGGAAAAGAAAAAAAAGTAAACAGTGTGCATGAGCGTGTGAGAAAACTCTATTTTATTTTTTATTGAGTTATTTTTTTTTTAGATAATGGAAACAAAAGTTCTGGCTTTATCTTTCCTCTAGGAGAAAGAATCAGTCCAATTATTACGGGCACAAGAAAAAACCATAAATCAATTCCAATTTCCAAAACGATAAGAAAAACTCCATCTATAAAAAACAAATAGAAATATGGCGGTAGACTGTAAAATCCTGCATGCCTCCACAATAGAATTCTTGTGCTCATCCAAGCGTTATAATTGAATTCAAATTTGGAGGCAATATGTCCCTCGGAACAGTACCTACTAAAAGATTTATTTTTAGTATTTGTTAAAAATAAAATCATTCCTTGTGAGCCAGATTGTCAAAACAAAAAAATTGCGTCTACGGTGACTCAATAACTTAGATAACCTAATATATAGCATGACATAATCAATATACAACAAGTAACTCTATCATTATTTCTCTCTCACTTGAGGTGCCATCCCTTGTCCTAATGACTATATATATGACGACTTACCTTTTGTTCACCTATCCTTTTTCTTGTTCTAGGTATTGCCACATGTAACTTAAAAAACAAAATTGCCAAATAATGTTTACATTTGAAGCAACAAATAACGATGTTCAAATTTCACACCGAACTTATCAGTCCAACTTATCAGTCATCGTACAATATTTTTCTCAAACAATCAAAGTCAGTCGCAGAAACTATGAGCCAAACAGACTGTAACACAGAAGCAAATATTACTAAAATGTATCTACGTTGACTTGTCTTTTTTGTGGTAGTGCTCATCCTTCAAACAGCTCTTGCAACATCTCTTCCAGGTACTGGGGAGTGAATTTTGTGGTGGAAACTTTGTTGTCCTCAATGTATCTTGTATAGCCTGGAATGATTTTTGTAGTGATAGCATTGCGCATCGTTTGTCTCAGCTCAGGATCCGGGATCTTCCACAACTTTTGTGTGGTATAGGTTTTCTTAAATTCAGACTCAAACTTCGGCAATGGGGAGTAGCTTTTCCCGAAGCAATGAGGTGTAGGATTGAGCAAATATGACAACGTTGGTGTCCAACACAGCTGTAGATAGGCCTGTACATAGTCCTCGATTTTGCGATTCAGGGCTGTGAAGTATGAGTGCAAGAAGTTGCTGCCGTATGTAGTCTGAAGTTGCTGCAGAATGTAGCTTGAGTTGTTGATCAAGAATAGGTATCTGAGGCCCTGGTCTGTGAAGGATTGCGACGTTTTGGCAAGTTTTTCTTCTAGACAGGAGACCATTTCAGTTGTCAGGATGGCTAAAGGATTAGTAGTAGTAGTAGTAGTAGTAGTAGTAGTAGTAGTAGTAGTGTTGTCCCCAGCAGTCTCAGTGACATGCTGCTTACCATTGCCAAGGAAAAACACAATTGAGGTCACTGACCAGTAGTTAGCCCATAGGTACCTGATGTGGCTGGTTACAGACAGAGTGACCTTGTGAATGCCTGACGATCCCTGCATATTCATCACAGAGTCTTGGCCATCCTCTTCCATGGACTCCATGATCAGAGCCCAGATCTCCTCCATTGTGCCCCATACGGCCTCAGTCACCTTGTTGTCCTTGGCATACAAGAGGTTGGTTATCTCGCCCCGGATCCTCTTAACCTCTTCCGAGGGCATCGAAAGGAGTAGGACCTCGATCTCGAAAAAGGCATTGGACAGAGCCTCGAGCACACGCAGCAAAATACTGATCTTCTGATAAAGTGCTGGTGCTGGCACACCACTGCCATTGGCAACAGAAAATTCACAGATGATGGTATGATTAGGATCCAGAGCAACTAGGAAGTCAACAAAAGCAAGCATTTTCAGCATGGTTTCTTGGATAAACCGTGCAAACTGGAACTGATCCGGGATACAGCTCTCAGCCTCCTCTGCCTTTTCTTCTTTCTGTATTTGGTTTTTCCCACTTCTAATAACGTAATTCGATAACCCCCTTACCGATTTTCGAAAAAAACCCTCTGGTTCTTCTTCCTCCTCTTCGTCTTGTTCTTCCTCCTCCTCCTCCTCCTCCTCTTCCTCCTCCTCCTCCCAAATACTGGGCATGCCCACGAATCCACGGTCAGAAAAAAAAGACGCGGTGAGACGGATGGTTTTCATGATTTCGTTGAGAGCCCGGATCCAGCTCCGTGGATCCAAAGTATAGTCGGTTTGTATCACGGCTATAGATGCATCGACGTCATCAGAGATGTGGAGCACCCAGTCGACGCCCAGCTCTGTGAACCACCTCTCCAGGACACACATGTCACCGCCGTCGATTGTGCAATTCGCGGACGATGACGACGATGCACCAAAGAATTCCTGGACCATGCTCTTGATGTTGTTCATCCGCTTCTTCTCCGTTTCTTCGCGGGGATAGAGGTTGAGGGTATGTGTACGGTCGTCATCGTCGAACAAGTACATGCGCATGCTACAGCCGCTAGATGTAGATGTGTTGGTGGTGGAGACTATGGTACCTGATGAGGAGCTGCTAATAACTGTGTTGGAGCTGAAGCCGGTCGTCTGCTTGTGGTTGGCGGAGGAGGACGGATCAGAAACAAGGCATGGCGGTGGCGCAGCCACAGTCAGAGCAAGGTCGTTGTTGGAGTTTCTTGCGTCGAACGACGGCATGGGCGCCGAGAGAAACACACGACGACGAAGCCTGGTGCTGGATGGGGAATCAGAGGTATGATCCAGCATACCAGCGGCTCTGCCGCCACTGCCACTATCCATGCTGAATTGCTGATTTCTGAAGCTAGCTAGCTACTCGAGCCAGCAACCGCTCAACCGGCGATATGGTCTCCGTTGACTTGCACGGGTTTAGTTTGGGGAAGAACTCAAGTGCTAGCGAGGGGAGCTGAGGCTACGGCGGGAAAACATATATGTGGCTCAGTGGCTGGCAGTGGCAGGCATGCAGCAAGCCAGCAACATCTAGTAAGACGCTAAGTCAACGGAGAAAACAACAAGTCTTTGGAAAGCCAGCAACATGTTTTCCAAAGACGCGTTGGCAATACATACGTCCATTTTATTCCCGACGGCGTTCATCAAGTAAGGCGCGTTGTGATACCGTGTAGATGGCGCAAGCTAAGGGCCACTGCTCCCAGACGGCCTGATGAGAATTCTTCTGATTGTTTCTTTGATTCTTTTCATGTGTTGAAGGTATGCTGATGATCCTCTCAATTTGAGTAAGATAGCTATTTGCAAATTTGGCCTGGCAGTACTAGCCTCGTTTCTTGCTGGTTCTACTAAGTGGCAAAGTTGATTATTGATTACAAGTTTAGAACTTTCTAATCTTATCTTACTGTCTGAAAGTCGATCTAGCGCCTTGGCACATTCCGGGCCTCGTAGGTAGATACACTCCAACCCATATGGTTTGAGGTCCATACATCATACATAAACAAAGCTCACTCAATCCTTCTTGCTTAAACCAAGCTGACTCAAACCTGAAGATGTTTGATTTGAAACCTCTAATGTTGCCTACCTCCACTATTATAGGATTATGATCTAAGCCCACTCTATTGATGGAATGAGTTGTAACAAGAGGGAAATGACTTTCCCAACTGACAGACATAAACACTCTATCTAAGACTACCATAATCGGGTCAATTTTCTTATTTGACCAAGTGTATTGTCCTCCCCCTCTATGAATTTCCCTCAGACCCGTGTTAGCAACAAACTCATTAAAAACATTGATTTGACTGAAATTAGCATTACCAGTCGATTTTTCTTCTCTTCTCCTAATCAGATTAAAATCCCATCCAATTAAAGTGGGTAAATTTCCACTTCTAATAACCAACTCTAGACTGTCTAAGAAAGCTTGTTTCTGATTATCTTTAACAGGCCCATAAACATGGATCAGTCGCTAGACAAAATTATCTTCCTTTTGTGTTATACTAACAGCTTGAAAATGGTCACTACATTGGTAATCAAAGACCTCTGCAAACTCTCCACCAATCCCCATGAGTAGACCACCAGAATTCCCATTAGCAGGAACCCATTCCCATGAAAAGGAATGACTACCACCAAGGGAAGCTAACTCTCTATTTGTTAACTTTTGCTTTATGGTTTCATTGATACAAACACATCTGATATGTGATCATTCAAAATTTGCTTCACTTGAGCTCTCCTTCCCTTGCCTCCCGACCCTCTTATATTCCAAAACAGGGTACTCATTGTGAAACTATTTTTCCTTTCCTTTTCGAACCACCTCTTCCAATCTATCACCTCTCAATCTATCATTACTGTCCACCTCTTTATGGATATCTTCTGCTGCCTCATCTAACTCTTGTAGCAAATGGAGGTGCTCTTCATTGTACTTATTATCAGATAGAATCACCTCTTCAGAAATATTTGGATTTGGAACCAGACCTCTCTTTTTTCTGCTTCAGCCAGCATAGCTTGAGCTAACTCTTTAGCTTTGATAAGATCAATAGTAGCTTTTATTTCCTCCTCCAACTCACCCAAACTTAGACCACACTCCATAGCTATCATACTAAGATTTTCATTGTTAATATCTTGGAGAACAGAAAAAAGGGTTAGAGTTAGTAGATGTACCTTGATCATCCACTAGCAGCCCTCCTTTCAGCTCGAAGGAGAATTGGAGTCCCAGTGCCAGCAACTCTTGACTTTGTCTTGACCACCTCTATATTCCTGGAAGTTTTTTGTTTCTTGGACTTCAGAACTTGAGTTAAATTTTACTCCCCATTCTTTTGACTTAACTCTTGAGAACTGTTAGCTTTCATGCAATCATCAGTGGTAACCAGGTCATCCATCATCATATCCTTTTCATGGGAGACAGGAACTGAACCAGCAAGGTCCTTGTGAACTGGCAACACCTCTAAAGCTAAAGCATTCTTCTCACTTGCAAATTTGGGAGATATTTCACTCACTTTGTCTTTAGGATTGTGACCTTGCCCGATGTCCTTTTGAGTACCTCCTCTTCTTTCCCCTTGTTTACTTGACTCAGCTCCACCTCTTTTTCCCCCTTGTTTGCTTGACTCAGTCCTACCAGAAGGGCATACAGGATCAGGTGGATTGCCCTCAAAAGGATTGTAGCTATCAGATAAGTCATGGTCATTATCATCCTCCCAAGAATCTTCCCTGTCCTTCTTCTGCCTAGACTTATCAAGTGTTATTGGCCTTTTCTCATTCTTCTCATTTTCAAGGTTCCAGCTAATATAGAAACCTCTCCCATTGAAATAAACCTTGGATGCCCCTTTGATAGAAGATGGATCTTTACAGGAAACCTTCACTCTGATGGGGCCCAAGCCTGGGAGTGATTTTGCATCCACCTCTATAAAATCTCCAACCATGTAAGCAACTTCCTCAACAACTTTTTCCTTTCTAGCCCAGGAAGGGAAGCCACACACCAGAACCCACACCTGAGAAAGCATGTCTGAGCAACCTGTCATCAAATCAGATTTCTCCACTAAGACACTCATATCAGAGATCTTGCATTTAAACTCCTTAACCTTTGTCAGCATATCTAGTTCCTTGGCAGAGAAACCACAAACATGTACTCATTAGCTGCCACCTTCCTCACTTTCCAATCCCAAGAAGAGTTTATGAGATACTGTAACTTTGTGGTGACCTTTGCAACCGAACCTTTTCCTTCAATGATTGTCATTACCGTAGTAAGAGGACTCTTGACCAGATCTACTTCCTCAATTGGCACATGTAGGCTATAAAACAACTGTCCAGGGATCCCATGAGCACACAGCTTCAAACCCCTCATCTCTTTGTAAGGACAATTAGGTGCCATGTGCCCCCTAACTTTGCAGTTGTACCATAAAGGAGGGTTAGTGCACTGGGATCTATGATGACATTCCCCTCCACATATGAAGCATTTCACTTTTGGATCCACTCCACTCCACTCTCTTCCCTCTCTGTACTCATGATTACGCATCAGCCTGCTCCTCAGGTAATCCTCCCTGTGTTTGTAGCCTTCATCTTCATCACCCATCCTCTTATACCCTCTTGTGCTATTGGAGTAATCCCTACCAACAAAGCCACGTCGTCTTCCATCTCTATTCTCAGTCCAGCGTGAATTGTAGTTTATGTTCCACTCTTCCTCTCTACGATCAACATCTTGACCTCTCCATTCTTCACGACTCCCATAAGCCCTCTGATTTCCCATGTTTCTAGCAAAACCACCTCTACGATCCATCTCTACAACTTCAACGAAGAAGCTCCGAACCTCTGGATCTCTGTGAAGGTGGCACGATGTCCCGCCTCACTCCCTTGGGGATCCATAACCATCGATTGGGTTTGGGAGGTGGTGGTGGAGGGGAGAATGAATGGCCGAATAGATCAGAGATAGAAAGACCCCGTGCATCAAACTTAGCCCTATCTGGCCCAGTAACATTTGGCCCACTTGGCCCAACAGTTGTCTGCTCACCCAAACCTTCTTCTTCCTCCTGCTCCCCTAAGCCCGGTATCCTGCTAATGGCTAGCTCCAGGGCGTCTGTTGCTTCTTCCAAATCTCTCACCTCTGCTGCAAATGAGACAAGAGCCTTGAACAGAGACCACATGATTTCTCCCTCCTGCTGTTTCCTGAGATTCTCACGGTCCCAGGCAGTCAATCTCTTCCCAAATTGGGATGGGCTAGTTCCCTACCCCAATCTGATTGAGGGGATTTCGCCGATTAGCGATTTTGTAGCTCACGATTGATTACCACCAGGGAAAGCCAAAGTGAACCGCCTACGATTCATAGTGAAGGGAGTCAATCGGATGTGGGGAGCGGCGTGCAAACCTGCGTCATGAGGAACTCCACCGTAAACGAATTAGATGCTCCCCACCGGAACGCCGCCCTTCACAGGGTAGGAGTATACCCTCGTCGCACGTAGCCAGTGCCCTTGATGTCGCTTTCATCGCACGATGTCGCGGGGCACCCCAGGGACGCGTGGAGCTAAAAGTGACCTCCAGATACATGGCCTTCCACCGAGGATGGAGATCCACGATGGAGGCAGAGACCGTCGCCGCCGCTGACCGCCTCTCTCTATCGCCTCTCTCCCCTCTGGTGCCCCGCCTCAAGGTCTCAACGTGCATGTAGACCAAATTGCCAGATACCTAGCATTGTGATGTGTAATCTCAGTGTTTCTTGTTTTGTACAGGTCAACAAAAATGGAGCCGGAGAGCTCAGCTTTGTAAGAACAGTACTGAGAAAGACAATGGCATGTCTACTCTCTTATTATAAAAGAACATTTACTAACATTTGGGCAAGTAAAATGGTACCAATTCACGTACTGATCTGCCTTGTATGAAAAGTTAATGTCATAACACTGAGATCAATGCATATAGAGGTTTACCAGCCACCTTTACAAATCATTGCACTAGTAGTGATCAATGTCTCTTCCTGGGGTCAATGGATCGCTGGTACAGTTAGTTACGGCTATATTCTGATGAGTCATGAGACAGCTTAGCTTTGTGGATTCAATGCCTGCGCTATTGGTTGTTTGCCTGTTTAGGCTTTGGCTTTGGGTAGTAGGAACGCTACTACTGTATTTGGCATCCAGTAGTGTCGGTAAGTTTCTTTCGGTTAGGACGTGTGTGCTCTCGCCAACTGGTTTCCTGCGAGTTATACAACGTTTTCACCTCCTCTTAATGAAATATATGACATGCATGAGTCTGTGATTTGAAGAGAAAAAGAAGATAAGTAAACACCACTGGTGTTGGTACGAGCCTACAAGACAGAAGGTACATTACATACATATAGTTATCGGCTGCTCAATATTTATTCAGAAATGAATAGTGCAGGGAAATATAAATTGCCAAATGAATTTGTATAGTTCTTCAAATTTTTGCCTACTTCATATACAGCTTCAGAAGCCAAATCATTTGAAGCAACAAAATTTAATACGAATGCTAACATAAATGGATTGAAACATATGGAGACTTTGCCCTCCGTGTTATTGCAGTCCATTTATCATCCTTCGAACAGCTCTACATCATCTCCTCCAACTCCTGGGGAGTGAATTTTGGGTTGGTAACTTTGCAATCCTCTATATACAATCCTGAGGAGTGTATATGCATCAACCTCCTGGTTTTGTGAGCAAAGAGCATCCCAATTATGTATGCAAGTTGGATAAGGCCTTGTATGGTCTAAAACAAGCTCCTCAGGCATGGTATGCAAGATTGTGCAAGAAGCTTCTAGCTCTTGGATTTGTTCCCTCCAAGGCAGACACCTCTGAAGACTCCATAGTGATTTTGGTAATTGATGAAGCCTAAGTACTAACCTAGCTCTAAGTGGTTGAGTAGGTTTAGTACACTAAGGAGAAGTGAGAATGAACAAGTGGTGGAGCAAGGATGGAAGCTAGGAGAAAGCAAATCAAAGGCTCACACTTGGAGAAGAAGAGAAGAGGAGGAGACCCTAAGAGCTATGCAAGGCAAAGGTATAAGCTAGGGCTTTTTGGTTTAGTGATCAAGACACCCAGTGGGTGTGATCACATTTAGGATAGATAACCGTACTATTAAGAGGGGAAAATAGTATGTGGTTACAACTATCCAGTGCCATTAGGTTGATCATAATTACATTGCATATAATCCTAATGAACAACTCTTGTAAAACTTGATAAAATATGCCAACACACGTGCACAAGTCAGTGAAATACTTGGTGGTGGCACATGAGATCAAGGGAAGAAAAGAGAAGAGAATTCTGCCCAAGTTTGAAGCTCTGGACCAGTTGTGCTTGGAGCTCCGGACCATAGGAGGTGGTCCGACGGTCGCTCCTAGCACTGGCTGGCACACAGAGAAGCGTCGGACCAGTGGCGAAAAGGAGCTCCGGACCATAGGCGAGTGGTCCGGTGGCTCGGTCAAAGGCTCGACAGAAGATCAAGACATGCGTCGGACCAGTCTACATGGTCCGATGCTTAGGTCCGACGGTGTGGTCCGAAGCTCGGGTGCTCCCTGCGTGAAATTGTCAAGACTTGGTGGAGGCTCCGGACCAGGTGGCATGGTCCGGTGGAACAGTTCGGAGGTGAAGTCCGGAGGTCGGGTGCTTACTGGATTCAGTCTTTGGCTGTGGCCAAAGCGTCGGACCAGGCGTCGGACCAAGGCACCGGACCAAGGAGAGTGGTCCGACGGTGCTGTGTTCTTGCGCACCAACGGTCGAATTCAAATTGGCGAGACACGTGACGATCAATGGAGGCGTCGGACCAGGTGCTATGGTCCAGTGGTTGCGCAGAGTGGTCCGATGGTCTGTTTTCAGGCTGCGAAAAAGGCATAACGGCTAGTTCCTTGTGAGGGGCTATTTAAGGTGTTTGGCCGACCCAAGCTCACTCTCTTGCACACCTGGACATTGCATACTCTTTGTGAGCTTGTGACACACACTCTCACTCATCTCTTCTTTGATTGATAATCCATTTTGAGAGATTTGAGTGCATCAAGTGCATTGCATGAAGTGATTCATCTTAGTGGCACTTGGGAGTTGATACCGCTGCTAGTTTCTTGTTACTCTTGGTGATTGCCATCACCTAGACGGTTGGAGCAAGCGGTGTGGATTCGAGAAGCTTGATGATTGTGCTTCGTTGACCACAAGTGGTGATTGTGAGGGGTTCTTGTGCCTTCCCCGCGGGAGATCGCAAAGGTAACTCTAGTGGATTGCGCGTGTCTTTGAGTGCCCTCATCTTGTGTTGGTTGTGCGGCACCCGGTGACGGGTTTGGCATGTGATGCCAATTAGCGCGTGAACCTCCAAGTGAGTAAGCCGACACAACGAGGACGTAGCTAGTTGGCAAACTAGTGAACCTCGGGTGAAAAATCAAGTGTCAACCTCTTGTTCATCATTGTGATTGATTGGATTGATTGGAGTTCGCTTGATTGGCCCATTACCTCGACACGGCGGTATTATTACTCTTCTCATCTTTGCATTACCTTCTTTATACTTGTCTTAGTATATTAGGTTATGCCTAGAGGGCTACTAGAATTGTGTAGGCATTGAGTGATCTTAGAGCTATATTAGGATAGCAATTGTGGTTAGGAGGCTTCGTATTCCTTAGTTTGCTAGTGCAAGTCGAGCTTCGCCATATTGTAGTCTAATTTGTTGTTGAGTTTGTTTTAAGTTTCCAATTTCGGCTATTCACCCCCCCCCCCCTCTAGCCTTGGGATAGGACCTTTCAACCTCTCTGTTCTACTACAACCGTGGGGGGAAAACATTGTTCGTGTTGGTTTATGTAGATGACATCATAGTAGCAAGTTCCTCACAAGAGGCGACAGAAGCTCTATTGAAGGATTTGCATCATGAGTTTCCACTCAAGGACTTGGGACAGTTGCACTATTTTCTCGGAATAGAAGTCAAAAGAAATCAGCAGGGTCTAGTACTCTCTCAAGCAAGGTATGCTCATGAGATTCTAAAAAGATCAGGTATGGAAAAGGCAAAGTCGGTCGACACCCCTTTATCCACTACCGAAAAGCTTAATATCACCTCGGGCAGTAAGCTTGGCCCTGATGATTCTACACGGTATCGCAGTTTGATGGGAGCCCTTCAATATCTCACGTTGACTAGGTCGGATATTGCTTACTCGGTCAATAAGGTGTGCCAATACCTTCATGCTCCTACTACAGTACATCTAAGTGCAGTTAAAAGGATTCTACGGTATGTGAAGGGTACCATAGACACAGGTCTAAAGTTCAGGCATTCTAGCTCTATGTTGATTAGTGCATTCTCAGATGCAGATTGGACAGGTTGCGTCGATGATCGAAGGTCAAAGGGAGGCTTTGCAGTATTTCTTGGCGATAATTTGATATCCTGGACAGCTAGGAAGCAAGCAACTGTCTCGAGGTCGAGCACAGAAGCTGAGTATAAAGCACTGGCTAATGCTATGGCAGAAATAATGTGGGTTAAAAAGTTGTTGACTGAACTCAAGATCCTACATCCTTTTGTGGCACGGTTGTGGTGTGACAACTTGGGAGCAAAATATCTATCTGAGAATCCGGTGTTTAATGCTAGGACGAAGCACATAGAGATAGACTTCCACTTCGTTCGAGAGCAAGTAGCTAGCAAACTTCTGGACATTCGCTTCATTGCTATTGGGGATCAATTAGCAGACGGGTTCACCAAGGTTATCTCAGCAGCAAAGATGAAGCAGTTTAGATACAATCTTAACCTTGAAAGTGGCTAAGATTGAGGGGGGATGTTAAGATATTAGAGTCCAGACTTCTACCGTGTAAGGTTGTTACCGTGTCATGGTAGGTTGTTGTGATTGTGTCTAACTTGTACCACAAGTCTAGGGATCGGTTGATCCATTGTAATTCTGTTGTACATCGTTATATAAGGAAAGTACCGAGAGCCCGAGGAGGTACTCGTTTTGTTAATCTTCACACTGCTGATCACACGTTACATAATTGGGAGTGTCTTCTAATAAAACAAGTAGCTATCACAAAAATGAGCATATAAAATTTTATATACGCAGCGCACGTAAACTTTTATAGACGTTACACATGTTTGTTTGTTTTCTACTATAATGAACACATTCACTGGCATGTACATTAATTTCACGTGTACCCAATGTGCAAGGGTCACTTGAATAAATAATAGTTTATACTAATTAAATAGCGTCATATCTAAAGTTGCAAAAATAAAAAAGATTTACCATATCCAATAGATCATATATACATTAATTAGATCTTAAAAAAGATCTTTATATCTAAAAGTTGCTTATTTATCCTATTAGCTATTAGAAGGTAGTAGATGATTCTAATCATCCAATCTAATTAAATGAATGATTCACGGTTATTTGAGTGTACCATAGTAAAACCCTTTATGAAACCTGAAGCCGAAATAATTTTTCATTATCTCAAAAAAGAAAAAGATAATGCAGCCAAAACACAGAAGAAAAAATTGCTGGCCTGGCATGTTAATCTGCCCCAAATTAGTGTTGTTGTACTTGGGCCCTTGACCAATGTCAGGCCCTGACCTCCTCTAAAGATTCTGGGCCCTTTAGTGGCACCACACTCCCATCAGCGTACGTCCATTAGAACTGAATGGTTGTGGCCACGTGGGACAAAGGACGGGGCCAACACATTTTTTGAAATAAGAGAAAGTCATCTTGACCACCCTTAATTATTAAATAGTCTGATTTACTTCTCTTTCAACTAAAAAACAAAATGTTTACATTTCTCAAATTATTAAAATCCACGTCATGTCAGTCGTTGTAAGTGACGCCACATCAGCAATGAGAGAGATAAATCAAACGTTCGGTCGATTAGTTAGACTTTATAACAAAATTTAGGAATAAAATTATTCAAAATTATTTCTAGAATAAATATACATTTAAAATAATTAAATTTAATTGGATAGTAGAAAATTCATAGAAAAATTGTTTTAACTCAAAAAATATGAAACTAATTTCATATTTTTCCTAAAATAACGCTATACCTTTTTCCTACTTGCTCAGAAGTATTTGAATCTTAAATGGTGTCCTAAAATTAAAAATTGGACAAATATGAAATGAAGGCATGCACACCATGCTTGCATACCACAGCGTGAATCGACTTTCAACTCGACACTGCAAAAAATTTCTCCTCATGACCGCTTCCTCGTCCGTGAACCGTGATCACCATTGTAGATCTGCCCATACACACATAATGGAGCAGGAAGACAGTTTGGATGGGCTCAGGATGCCGAACTTCATGTATTTTCTAAAATCATGCTCTATTATCGTTCCTAACTATGAAAAAGATAGATAGTGGTTTTAGAAAAAAAAATCAAGAATGGGTTTCATGAATTTCCTAACATTAAATCAAATTTTAGTATTTTTAAATGTATTTATTATATAAAAATATTTTTACAATATATAAAATAATGTGTTACAATATACTTCATAACTTATCTCGCGATACTAATTTATCGGTGTTGTTTTATATCGATTTGGTTAATTTTTTTCTTTTGATAATTCGACCCCGGGGGCGCGGGAGAGGATCCCTCACTTGATTTAATAGATGATTGTTGGCTCTTAATCAGCCATACGAATTACAAAGTTCGTTTGAAGAAATGTTTTAACCTTACATGGCGTTACATTGCATTCGCAAGCATAGAACACCGAGTTTTAGCTATTAGTCTATCTTGTCTTGAGTCAGGATCCCAGAGGTAAGCTTCAGTTTTGCATGCTGCTAATGTCGCCAACATCGATGTCATGTCTGCCCTGAAGACTCTAGCATTCCTTATTTTCTAAATATATCAACGACATAGCAATAGGAAGGTGTTGAAGTGCTTTTATGGGATGTGATTGGGTGGAAGGATCTCCCGAATAGCTTGCACTGGCTAGTCTGATAGCGTTGGAATTTGCAATGCATTCCAAAATTGTTGGGCGCTTGGGCATCCGAACAAAATGTGGGCATCCAAAATTTGCAATGCCAGTCCGATTGCTGTTTTCTGTTGATTTGGTTAAATTTAAAATAGTTTAACTTAAGACAACTTTAAAATTCTGATTTAGCTTAAGATGGAGTGATTACCTCCTTATGAAGTGATGAGTACCTATGCATGACAGCTCCGGTAGAATGCAATTCAGGTGAGGACGTGAGTCACCTAGGTCTTGTCGGTGCCAAACTGCCAGCAGTGTCAGTCAACACTCAACACACTCCAGTCCAGTCATCGTCAACGCGTCGTTGTTCCAATTTCCTCCTAGTGGGAGCAGGAGAAGCTCATTAAAAGGAAAGGAGTAACGCGTTGGCGATGCACATGAATACACAGTACGTGACCCTCAATGCTTGCAGTTTCAGCTACATATATGGGCTCCGGCTGGGCGGGCCCAGTGCCCATGGCTTGGAACTAGCTAACGAGCTCACCGTGCCGGCAGGCATGGCGGCTACGTGGCGGGGAGTATGGAGGTGGACGGTCGCATCCACCAACCGAGGCAGCGGTGGCGGCGGCGGCGGCGACTACGACGACGACGACAACGGCGATATTGTGCAGCCACCATCACCGTGGCAGCCTGCTCTGCTTGATCACAGCTACGACGACAACTGTGGAGCCAGCAGCATTGCTTCAGGTACCATCCTGTCCAACACTGCCACCACCTACACCACCAGCACTGCCGTATTTCTTCCGTTCCCATTCACCACCGGCGGCGACGGCAGCATCACGGACGAAGAGAAGGCGATGGTGCGGGAGCACATCAGGGACCTCATCATCCATGGATCCCGTGGTGGATGTGGACCGGCTACGACGACCACTACAGGCGGCGGCGGCGGCAGCAATGCACTGGGCAGGTGGGAGGTGGCTGTCGGAGCTGCAGGTCAGCTGGGTTCTCCACCTTGCCCAGCTGGACGTGGCGTCCGCGGGGAGGACCTTCGTGTCGCGGCGACTCCAGCACACCGCACGCAGCTGGGCCATCGCTATCCATGCCATCGGCAAGTCCGTCGCTAGCTTCACTGGATGGTGCAGTAGCCAGGAGCTGCAGCTGGAGGAAGCTCTGCCCTGGCCACCTGCTTCTGAGTTGGTAGGATTCGTTGCAGCAACCTTCTTGCTCATGCTCCCTTTCGTCGACGCCGTCGTTGCACTGGACGACGTCGTCATCATTAGCCCTGCTAGCACTAGCAGTACTGACGACCAGCATGGCCATGGTGGTGTCGTTTCTGGCAACAAGGGTGCAGTGGCATCGGCTCACAAGTTCCGGACACTGGCAGATGTCCGTGACGCTCTCTCCAGGGTGTCGGAACAGGTCCAGCTGTGGCACTCGTGTCTCAGCTCATCCTGTTCGTCATCAACTGACGCAGAAGCTGCGAGGATAAGCGGGATATGAGAAGCCTGCTTTTGGCGAAGCTGGACAAGGTGGATGAGGCCATGAGGAACACAAGAGACTGCATCAGGACACACTTCATGTCCTTGATGTCGGACGGCCATGGCCATAACCAAACAATGTCAGGACTCAACCCATCGCCTGGCATTCATGTTGCCACTCGATTCGCAGTAAGCTACATCATTGTGCTATCGACTAGTTATAGCTACAACCATTCATCAGTGGATACTCCTACTGCATATGAAGCATCTCATCTGTGTCTCGGTGAGAACAGTATCAGTAATTCTTCTTCCAGCAACCTGAACATCGTGATCATCCGTTCACTGGAAGAAAGCCTTACCAGGATGTCGCTTTCATTCCCGGATCAGAGCCTCAGGTATCTATTCCTGGCCAACAATTTCTACTTCCTGTGGCACCAATTGCTCTCTCAAAATCTGCTTTTGGATGTCCTAACGGATGCCCTGGCTCGCAAGATTGACAGTTACATAGACAGTTATCTGCAAGTATCCTGGACGCCGGTGTTGAAGCCCTTGCACAGTCATTCATCTTGTTGCTTTTTCTTCACGAGATACTCAGCACAGCGTAAGTTCTTGTCAGAGTTTGAGAAGACCTACGTTGCGCAGAAACTCTGGAAGGTTCCAGACCCGGAGCTGAGGAAAGTGTTGCGGACAACCATCGTCGATAAAGTCATTTCAGCCTTCACAAAGTTCTTGGAGGATGGTGGCGTCAGCGCTTCAGGAGTCATCGTCAGCCCCGAGAACTTGCAGGAGATGTTGGAAGAGTTATTTGAAGGATAAATAACTGGTGCACCACAAGTTACCAACATTCAGTCAGACCATCTATGTCCATCGTTTCATTAGTTGTGGTTTTAAATAAGAAATGATCTTCAAAGGAGGATTGAGCTGCCGACTATAAGTTGAAGCACTACAAAGTAATAAGGGCCTATTTGGATCCATACCTCTACACTTTAGAGACATCTAAACTTTAGAGTACTTTAGTTCATTTTTTATGTCTAAAGCTCTAATATGAGGTGGGTTAAACGTTAGAGTTATCTTTAGATTATCTGTTTTGAGTTTTAGCTCTAAAGTTTAGAGGGGAGGATCCAAACATGCCCTAAGTATGTTTTGGGCTTTTGGCTGCTGTAACTTCATCAAACTTGTAGTTGAGGTATTCAGTTCAGTATAATGCAGATCTCGCTCTCTATATGCAAAAACTGCAGTAAAACCAGAGTAGGATACCTACTTTATCAATTAGCCCCTGTACTCTCGATCTACTACCGTTGGTAATTGTGTGTATTCCTGTTTTCTTATTGAATGTGGAGCAACAACTTCCTGGAGTAATGTAATTTGCAATCCACATGGAAGGACTGTACCAAATAATGTTAGATTCATATATAGCCTATGGTAATGCATTGCGTGATATTTTGTCGCAAATGAAGAAATCTAAAGCTGTGCTTGGTTTATGATTTTAGGCCCTTGTTTGGCACAGCTGGAACTTATGCAGAAATTATCTTATGGCTGGCTCCACTGCATGAAAAAGCTGGAGCGGCTGTCGAGTCATCTTAATTTATGGGTCGGTTAGATGCTGAATCATGTCGTAAAATTGTGAAATGTGACTTGTAGAATGGCCTAATATGAGGTCAATGCAACTTATCTTTCTCCGTGTTCGTAAATTGTGACACTACTTCTGACATTAAGATATATCTACATTTGAGTATATGAGAAACTTTTGGCAAAGGTAATTATGCCAACAAAAATTTGAAGAAAACTAAGAACGTCCACCAATACTGACTTGGAATGAAATATTAATTCCTCTTTTATTTAAAGCAGTCTGAATCTTATAACCAAACGACTTTGTAAAACTGCAAATGTGTATGTGTAAAGTTAAGTTAGACATTGCTGTTGAGGAGAAACTTTTTGCAGTGGCGAGTCGCACGTTGATTCACGCTGTGGTATGGAAGTATTTGTCTTGGTGTGCATCCTTCATTTCATATTTGTCCAATTTTTAATTTTAGGAGAACATATAAGATTCAAATAATTCTAAGCAAGTAGGAAAAAGGTATAGCGTTATTTTAGGAAAAATGAAATTAGTTTCATATTTTTTGAGTTACAAAATTCTATGAATTTTCTACTATTATATTAGATTTTATTATTTTGAATATATATTTATTCTATAAATAATTTTTAATAATTTTATTTCTAAATTTTGTTATAAAGTCTAACTAATCGCCCGAAAGTTTGATTTATCTCTCTCGTTGCTGATGTAGCGTCACGTACAACGACTGACATGACATGGATTTTAATAATGTGAGAAATGTAAACGTCTTGTTTTTAAATTGAATGAGGTAAATCGGACTATCTAATAATTAGGGGGGTGGGGGTCAATAAAACTTTCTCTTATTTCAACATGTGTTGGTTCCGTCCTTTGTCCCACATGGCCACAGTGCCACACCCATTAGGTTCTAATGGTTGTACGCTGGTGGGAGTGTGGTGCCATTAAAGGGTCTAGAATCTTTAAAGGAGGTCCGGGCCTAACATGGACCAAGGGCCCAAGTACAACATATATAAATTTGGGCCAGATTAACATGCCTGGCCAACATTTTGTTTTCTTTGTTTTGGCTGCATTATCTGTTTCTTTTTTGAGATAATGAAAAATTATTCCGGCTTCAGGTTTCATAAAATCATCAGTTTAGAAGAAAAAAAAACAAGAAAACATATCCTCCTTGCTCTCCTCGTGCAGGTTTCAGCTGCTGCCTCCCAGGTGTTCCCAGGCCAAAATCACTGGTCTGCAGGAAACAGAGTAGAACAGAGCAAAAAACAGAGAGTGACACCTCCGAGAGCGTGTCCAATTTGGCTAGCAAGAGTCTACTCATCTCGCCGCTTGCCGTAGTAGTTTCTGCCGCGTGGATTGATGAGGAACGTAGCCACGAGTCCCATAGTTGGACACGCTCTATGGTAGCAGCGATAGCATCACGGATGTCTATCAGCGCTTGGAACTTGTGAGATGATGCCACTCCACGCCCCCCATTTTTTCCAGAAACAATCCGGTGGTCGTCGTCGTCGTCGCTGCTACTAGGATCAATGATTTTCAATCCAACAACAACATCGACAAAAGGAAGCATCTGCGACAAGGTCGCTGCGAAGAATCCTACCAGCTCGGACACAAGTGGCCAGGTTTGTAGATGTCCATCTTCTTGCTCCTCCTCTTGGGCCTGGCTATGGCACCATCCAGTGAAGCTAACGATGGCTCTGCTGATGACGCGCAGAGCTATGACCCAGCTGCGTGCAGTGTGCTGGAGCCGTCGCGAGACGAAGGCCCTCCCTGCAACTCCGAGAGCCACCTGTCATAGACACCGCCGCCGCTGCTGGAGTCGATTGTAGCAGCAGCAGCAGCCACTCCAAGTCCAACTCCAAGCAGGGAGGATTCGCCATGGATGAGCTCCCTCACGTGCTCGCGTGTCTTCGCCTTGCCTTGCTCCGTGATGACTATCTCGTGACCGACCTCCACTGAATAATCTTCTTCCATGGGAGGCATGAACGATTGGGGGACGCGAGCAGCTAGAACTGAGGTGCTGCTGCTGATGGTTGTGGCTGTGTAGGTGGTGTTGGACATGGTGGTGCAGGTACCTGAAGCAGTGGTGGTGATACTGATGCCGCCATGGTTGGTGTAGTTGTAAATGTAGCCGCCATGGTTGGTGTAGTTGTAAATGTAATCAGCAAGGACAGGCTCCGGCGGCGGCGGCCTCTGGTTGGAGTGACGACCGGAATCGCCGCCGCCGCCGCCACTGCGCTTGGTGGATGAGACGACCCTCGACCTCCATACTCTCCGCCAGGTAGACGCCATGCCGGCGAGCTAATAGGTCGTAGTTGCTGCAAATACGAGTAGTATATAGGATATATAATGTGCATTATTGCCAAAAACATTTCTTCACCTTCTTCTTGACTTGACCCCGATCACGTTGCTGATGCGTAGTTGTGTGGTCGTTCCCCGGCCGTCTTCAAAACGGCAACGCGGTGTTAGACTTTGGTGTACATATTCACACCGACGAGACCTGATATGACCGTAGTCATTACTAAAATAGTGGATTTCTTATTTTAAGTAGCAGTAAACACTACAATTAGTCATATCACATAAGAATTATAAAAAAAATATTTATGTAAAAAAAATTCATACTAAATTTTGAATACCAAATACCAGAAGAACTTCACTTCACTAGAAAAACTTTTAGATTTTAGTATGTTATATTATCTAAAATTTGACTAATTATAGATTAAAAAATATTAATATTTATAATATCAAATAAATATATCATTAGATTAATACAAAATATATTTAATAATAATTAATTCAAAACCGTGAATAATATGAATTAGAAAATTAGTAAATGTGAATCATTTTAAGTAACACGGACGGAGGGAGCACTTAGTAGCTAGCTAGCTATAGTTTTCTTTGTCCGTCGTCGTCTCTCGTCCACGTACGGTACGGTATCCCATCCCATCCACAATGCCAAAAACTCAACTGTCCTTGACGTGTGCACACGGTAAAGACACGGTAAGAGTGGCCCCGATCCAATCCAAGCCCGGCCGCAGCTCATCCCAACCAACACACATGTACTCTCTCGGTGCCATAAAAGTGATGTTTCAAAAATCTATCTGTGAGAAAAATACGCGTATCTGTGAGAGAAATATGGAGTACAGCGATTAGCACATGCCGCTGAAGACTGAGACACCAGTTGTAGCCTCTTCCCTATCTTTGTCCTCTAAAAATTCCTCTTTACCGATACTATCTTAGTGTCGTTTGGTTCGCAGGCAGCAACAGCTACAGGAATGGAACGTATGCCGGGGGTAATGGGAATGAGGGGTGAATCTAGATGGGGGCTGGGTGGGATCCAGTCCCCCCCCCCCCCCCCACCCACCCAATGTGTTAAAGAAAATATAGAGGGATTGAGGGGAAAAAAGAAGAAAAATAGAGAGATTAGAGGAAGAAGAAGAGTTTAGCGCCCCCTCCCCCTCAATCTTGTTGTAAAAGGTTGAGAGAGAAGAAAAGAAGAAGAAATAAAGAGATTAGAGGAAAAAGAATAGATTAGCCCCCTTCAATTTTGTTCTAGATTCGCTACTGACGAGAATGGAATGTTTGCATACTCATTTTGTTTGGTACATATTACGTTGGAGGTAAAACAAACAGAAACAAAAAATATAATTGGTTGCTAATGTGATCGGATTATACCCTCTAAAGCGACCAAACCAAACTCTCACAAAAAAAAATTCTAGATCCAATCAAAATATTCCATATATATAAACTATTCTGTAGCGAGATATATATATATACTTCTTCTGTCATGTTTTTTTTAGTACCTCTCCTTTGTATCTTTTTCTTCCTTCTTGTATTCGCGTTGGGCCCGTCCGCATCTCTTCGTGCGAGAAATCCGGCCCACTCGTTTGCAGGAACCATTGCACGCGCGCAGACCCCCGCTAACAAGCAAGCAGCCCACTCGTTTGTAAAACTTTTTTTTTGTTTGCTTGTACCTACGTTTTTGGTTTCAATAAAGCTATCCGTAGAGGCTCTGGCCCTCCAGTTTTTTTTTTTAAAAAAAAGCAAGCAGCCCCCCAGTCCATGTCTTGCTTTGCTCCTTATTAGCTTGATGACATCAACCTTACGTCACACCTAAATAAGTCCGTTTTTCTTTAGAAAAATAAATCCAGATATACTATCAGAATACGTATATATAATGATAATAATAAAGGCATCCTTAGCCGTCCCTTTAGACAAATGCCCCCTTCAGTACAGAGCTGCAAGCTTATCTTCTTCAAATTAGAGTCAGAGAAAAAGAAATACTTGCCCAAAATTCAAAAGTACACAGACAGCTTAGTTTAACTTGGAGACCCTTGGTCTGATATCTCCTTTTCTTTTTTCAGTTTTCCTTTTCTAGTTCCCTAGTTTACCTTTCCCGGAGGCTGCTCCTTCCCTTTGTGGTTTTGCTTGGTTTATTATATGATTTATTTATAAGCTTCCAGTGGGGGATCATTTGCCCCTCCTATTCCTTAAAAAAAACAAAAGAAAAGATTACAGGGTTAATAATGTGCAAGCCAACCCAAAAATACACTAACTTAATTTACGGTGAACTTAACGAAATTGTGATTCAATTAAAACGTACGATTGAGCTACATTTTAAGTGCATACGGGGTTAGCATGGATCGATATGATACTCACTATTAATTTTCTCCAAAAGGCACTCAATCTCATTATTATTGTCTCACAGCTGTAATCACATACGTACACAAGCACGTATTGCATTGGCTCGTGCATGAACATCCATGATGATCGCAGCCTAAAAAAATTACTAACCTCCTTATAATAGTTGTACAAATTTATTTGGTTTTGTTCCGGTCATGTACTGCATACAGCATCAACCTTAATTCATCTCCAAGCTGTAACTAACTAGTAACTAAAATTTGGGCGTGTGAATGTTGAGCAAGGAAACCCTGGTGTGCACGAGGCTCCTGAACACCTTCTCGCTCTCGCTCTCCAGCTCCCTCACGCACTGCTCCAGCTCCTGCAGCTTCTCCAGCGCAGCACCCTCCCGCCGCTCCTGATCGCCGTCAGCCGTGCTCTTCCTGCTCCTGGACGACAGCGGCGGCAGTCTCTTCTTGTGCGAGAACGACGAGGCCGGCGACGCCAACGCCGCCGCAGCGTCAGCGACAACACCGACCTCGAGGAACACGGCCGAAGCGGCGGCCGCAGTATCATTGACAGCCTCAGCCACAGCCCTCGCGACCTCAGCCGCCTCCCCGGGCGCACCGATGCCACCGGTGGCAGGGCGCGCGCACCTGGTGCTGGTGGCCTCGCGCGCGACGGCGGCGGCGAGCTGCTGGAGCTCCCTCCCAGCCTGCCGCTGCGCGCGTGCTGCCGGAGCGTCACCAGCGCCGCTAGGAACGTGCCGAAGGCGTCGGCGAGGACGAGGAAGCCGTCGAGCAGGTTGTCCGTAGCGGTGGTGGTGGAGCGGGACAGCGCGGCCTGCGCTAGTGGGAGGCGGAGGAGCTCGTCTAGCACGCAGAGGACGCTAGTGAGAGTGGGTATTTGGGACCTGGGTTGGTCGTCCAGGACCGTAGCGCCACGAGCTGGTCGTCCACGTCTGCTAGCAGTGGGTGCGTGTGGCATGGCACGCTCGCTGACCGCACGTGCCCGGCGGACACTGATGCTAGCGGCCTCGATGACGACCTCGCCGCCGGCGGTAGGGTTGTGGTTGTTGTCGGCGGCGCCATCGATCTCGCCGTCGTCACGTACGAGTGATCTTTGCTAGCTGTGTGATCGGCGGGCTGGCGCGATGGAACTGATCGATCCAGCTCGAGCTCGGTGACAAGCTAGAAGCCAATCGTGTGTGCGTGCGGCGTGTGTGTATATATACTAGTGTTAGTGTGTGTATGATGTAGGAGGAGAGGATGAGTAGACGACGGTCACGACGTCGATCGAGAGGAAGGAAGACGACGAGGAGGAGGTAGCTATCTGGGGCTGTTGGGTGGTCACTGTTTGAAAAGCCATGCACACGGCAGCAGAGCTGAGCAAGCAGCTGGCCTGGGTATGTAGACGGATCACCGACGAAGCAGCACACGCGCTGACTGCAGGAGCCTCTGCCTCACGGGAGGGACAGCCAGCCTCGAAAGTACTGCTCCACAAGCATGGCCGCACGTATTGTGAAAAATCATATAGCTATAGCAAGTACAGTAGATTGTAGTAATTCATTCAGATAGTCCCTCAACACAAGCAAGCAAAGCTAGCATCTTTACAACCAATCAAATACGAAACGACACATCTAGAAACATATGCTAAGTACGCGAAGCTCATCTTTTTTGTTTTCTAAACATTTAGCCTCTTTTATTAAGGCTTCTGCTCCGGTACTCCCTCTTTAAAAAAAATACACGAATCTTAAAGTAGCTAATTAAAAGAATTAATTATTTTGTATTATTTAGCAATTGGATCTCGCCTGGGCCAGCCCGTCAGAGCCCAGCCCGAGTCCAATCCAGATTCAGAGGGTAAATAACATCTCCGTCAATCCGTTGACGCCACCGTTCCAGTAGGCGTGTGCTCTCATCCATTTCCGAGCAGCGGCGGCCACCGGACGGAGGCAATTGCGGCACCTCCTTCTCCCCTGCTCCGATCCTATTTTCTTGTGCCAGCAGCATTTCACGGCGCAGGGCACATCAGCCAGGGAGGCGGTTGTCTGCACCCCCGCGCCCCACGCTGTACTGGCCTCCCGCGCTCCTGTGAGCCGGGAGCCACTAGGTTCGGCGGCGCCGTCCCATTCGGCATGCTGTAGTGAGGATGTCCGTGTGATTTTGGGTGAGGAGATCCAGCGGCAGCGACTATCGATGATGGTCCAATGCATTCAAATTTGTGCAACCAATGCGATGGATGCGGTTGCAGATTTGAGAAGTAAACAGAAAGTACGTCGTACGACATGAATGAGGTGGCGGAATCTTCCTTGGTAGCTACTGCTCCTGATGTGCTTATCCATGTTCCACGCTTTGAGTTACAGACCAAATGAAGGATTATATTTAATTGAGTTTACAGAATTGAGAATTCATTTGTTATGAGGTGTGCAAATGAGGGAGCCAGTCGCAGTAGAAGCTGACTGTTTCTTTTATTTTGAAGCTGAAGAATTAACTAGCAATTTTTGTTCTTCTCTAAATTATCTGATTGTAAACTATTTCTTTTTATTTTTTGCAATTGATTTTCATGGCCCTGATCCACAAATTGCCCCCCCCCCCCCCCCCCCCCCCCCCCCCGCTGGTGTGTCCTGCTCGGGGAATGGACAGGAGGGGGAGGTGTTGTAGCTGCTCTGTCCGCCGGGGTGCTTCGCTCGGGAATGGGTCGGAGGAGGGGGAGGAGGAGTTGAAGCTGCTCTGTCCGCCGGTGTGCTCTGCTCAAGAGTTGATCGAAGGAGGAGGGGGTGCTCCAGCTGCTCCGTCCGCCGGCTGCCTCTGCTCGGGAATGGATGAGGCGGCGGCGTCAAAGAATTGACGGATATGTTACTCACCGTCTAAATTTGGACTGGACTCGGGGCTGGGTTCTGACGGGAGGCGAGATCCAATTGCTAAATAATACAAATATAGTTCGAGATCCATTACATCCTGCGGTGGTAACGATAGCTCGAGTTCTGTTCGACCCATTGCTAGGATCTACCCAACAAACTAATTAATAACCATCCCTCCCAAAACAAAACAACCAATACCCAAACATGCCCAGTCGAAATCCGAGGATGGAAGGAATTTGAAAATACATATGGGAGAAGGTACATTGAGTAGACTTTGGGGGAAGCTAAGGGAGATGATGCATGTTGACGTTGTTGCATAGTATTGTGCGTGAGATTCTAGGGTACGGCTGGCAGGCACCATGCATGCCAGCTGTGGATGTCGCGGTGTTGCCGGTGGACGGTCCAGTGGCCACAACATATATGTGATAGACTACAATATAATATGGTGCACTAGGGCATCTCTCATCTTATCTCATCTCTAGAGGAACTGAAAGGATCCCGCAATCGCAGTCGCAGACCACCCTGGCTATCCATCCATCCATCCATCCATATTCCATACAGATCGGATCGGACTGTTGACCTACCTAGCTACTAGCCCAGGGAAGAAGAAGAGATGAGCAAACTAACTTAGAAGCAATATCATCTAAGTGATACTAAGTGAAGAATATTGTAGCGTTATTATTATCAAGAAATGTAACGTATGCAAGATAAAAAATGCAAGGAATATAGATGAAACTAATGATCATCCTTTTTTTTTTTGAAAACGTGCGCACGTACCTCATTAAGAGAAAAAAGAGTTGTTAAGATACATCCCGTACGTTATTTCGGATGGCGAGGTGCCAAGGGAGCAACGGAAGACCACCGCGACCCACTCGTTCGCTTCGCCCCCCGATGCGGCCGATCACGGTGGTTGTTGTTGAAGAGATCCCATCAAATTCCGCTCTTTCCAAATCATGCATCCATGATATCAGTAAGACCAAGCCGTCGAAACCTCGACGTAGCGGCACTGGTACCATCTCCCGCGTGCGTAACCAGCAATCGTCCAGTCGTCTGCGGTCGGGCATAGATGATCCAGCCCTCCCAGCCGCAGCAGTCGGTACCGGCCACACCTCTCTTGTGAAGGAAAAAGACAAGAGGAGGTGATCTGCCGTCTCTGGTTCCTATGCGCAGAGGGAGCAGTCATCGTTATCATGTAAGTCGTGGCGTTTGCGTCGTTTCGCAGTCCATAGACGCCCGTGCATCGCAAGCCATAAGAAGAACTTGATTTTGGGTGGGCAGGACACTGTCCAAAGCTCTTTGGCCCCCATGGTGATACATGTCCAATGAAGAAGGCTTTGTAGGCCGAGGAGCTAGAGTACTGCCCATCGGCAGTCCACCGCCAAACCATCCTGTCAGCCACGCTAGTAGGGTCGAGCTCAACCTCCTCTAACATCGTCCATAGCCACAAGAACTGGGCCATGAAGGTTGACATGGAGGCAACTACCGCATCCCACGCCCACTGGTTGTCTGTCAAGGTGTCTTTAACTGATCGTCGTTTCCACCTTCGCGGGACCATGTGGAAAACGTCCGGCGCCAAATGGCAGAGCCTGCCAGCTGACAACCAAGTGTACGGAGGCATCAAACATCATGGCAATATCTCGCTCCAACGACACTGGAAGCCGGGCCGAGGCGGCCTCAGGAGATTCACGGTGCTTCCATTCCCAGCGCAGTCGTAGAGCATAGCCCTTATTCGTAGGTCGGGAAGACCGAGGCTGCCGAGCTCTCGCGGTGAGCACACCATTGGCTAGGAGACCTTGCACTTGCCTCCGGAGACTAACGGGGTGTCTGCCCAGAAAAAGTCGCACCTTTCTTTGTCAATGGCGGCACGCCTGAAGGTGGAAGAACTTTGTGCACGCATCTTCCTCCCAGAGGTATCGTAGCCACGCACGTTGCCGAGCCATGGTCCTGACCATAGAGAGGCGAGGCCAAGAATTTGAGCCTTTAGCTCACGGTGCCACTAGCGTTCCTCAGGTGTCAAAAGCCTGGACTCCGTTCTATTGTTTATTAGACATTTAATTTAGTGGCTCATCTCTTCTTAAAAATGCTTCCATGTCATAAAAAAATGTTTATATAGAAAATTATTAAATACAGATGAAACCTGAATAAAACTCTTAAGGCCTTGTTCGTTTTCTCCAGAATGAATTGTTTCTGGGGTCAAAATTATTCCGATCCTTATACAAATTACAAATTACACGTGTATTGCTAGCCGCTCCGGGTCTGGTTACTGGACAATCCCTAATAAGACAAAGCCTGACTATCCTACCTAGTTTTCTCTGTGTCTGATCCACACTTAACAGGCTGTTTCCTAGCTACCACCTTAGACCAGGTCATGCATGCATGGTTACATCACTCGAGCTTGCTTGCATTGCTTCCATCTCTCTATTGGCTGCAGGCAGGCAAAATGTCTATGGCGACGAGACATGACAGGTGTGCTGCATGCGCATGCCATTGCGCTCGTATATATCTTGCAGTTGTGACAGCTCAACCGATCGATCGATGTTTAGACGACCCGGCCCCAATTGTACGTGTGAACTCGAGCTTCTTATTTTCTTAATCACGCTAGTGTACACTCAGATCAAACTATATATATGGCCTGTTCCACCTCCTAAATTTTAGTAGATCAAAATATTTTAGTTATTTTTTATACCTTTTGAGTGACTAATAGAACTAACGTATTTTAGTTATTTTTTATTAAGTTTATTTGACACTTTAATCCCTAAAGTAACTAAAGTTTAGTCCACTAAAGTTTAAAAGATGGGAATAAACATGGCCTCTCTATAGCTAGTCTAGATCGGTTTTGGTGTCCAGATTCCAAATGTCTCATCCTGCATCTGCATGCACGGCAATGCCATCTATGACGACAAATGTTACTACTTTTTATTAGCTGTAACCCCTGATGCACACGCGGTTAATAAGCGCGCCAGATGCCTCCGTTATTTTGCCCGTTTTGATTGTTTATTAATCGGAGGCGGGGACACATGCATGCATGTAAGTTTAATTTCACGTTCTAAACTGAAAATTGACTAGCTCTGAATACGTTGTTTGGACACTGAGAACTAAGGCATTAATTTGACTGTATTGATGATTTGCAACTAGTTCAATAGAAAAGTCTGAGACTCGATCGCCTAACTTTACCACTTGCTCCGTATTACATTCTTTGGTTTAAACACCCAGTTTGAAATGCATTCGCAAGTAATTTCGTTTCTCATTCAGATAAGATTTGTCAAGATTTTCAAAATTTAGTTAAAGTTTCACAAGAACTGGGGCAACTGAGCATGAAGTAGATGGGCTGCTGGATCAAAGGAGGGCCAATGGGCCTTTTTTTTTTGAGGAAATGGGCCAGATTTTGAATGTTCACGATTAAGATTGTGCACTAGAGACATTCTTTGTTTGCCGCTCACTTTATTCTAAAACTATAAATTATTCTAACTTTCTAGCTAGATATATATAGCCTTTTACCATTTATATAGATATATAACCTAGGTGTATAATAAAAGCTATGTACATAAAAAAGTCAGAACAAATTACAATTTAGAACAGCGCGGAAGCAGTAGTTCAATCTTTTTATAACAAAATTTTAGAAATTTCCAGAGTTTTTCCCCTTATAAACAAGTGATATATAGGAAGCTGCAGAACATGGGGCTTTTAAAAGTAAAGATTTATAACAAGTATAAGATCATTCAAACAAATCACATCAATTATTCTCACTGCTTGTGGATCGTGGGATTCGACTATAGAATAGTGGCCATATTATGGGTCAGGACTCAGGACACACTACACTGCACATGGTTTGAGGTGATATAATTGATGAGTGTATGTTTAGTGAGGAAGATACTCTGGATATGAATAAACGTGCAGTGACTAACGTTAGCTTAAGCTATCGACTACAAATGATGGATATTGTTCCAACTTCGCGCCCTATTATTCTGATCGTTTTGGTGGTTGATAAATCGGATGATGTTACTTTTGGTTGTTTTAATTTGTTGTGAGAGAGAAATCATTGTTTCGGTGGCTGATAAACCGACTGATAAGTCAAACGAACATGACAAGTTCGTTCTTAATCTGATGAACAGTTAGATAATATCTTCCAGCTGATATATTACAGTGCAGCTTTAATAGTTTACCTGGGGCTATACACATGCATGTTGACTGAAAAAACTGTGTGTTACTAAAATCAAAGTAAATATATACTGAAATCAAAGTAAATATCTCCAACTGCCTGTACGTGAACATATACTGAAATCAAAGTAAATATAAAACACAAGTATGAAGTATCAAGTATGGCAAAATATCTTTTTCTTGTATATATGTTCTCTATCTATTTTTTTTCAATATGTACAGTATATACTGGAGTACACAGTATAGTATACACAACAGTTAGCTAGCTTGTGTTGGTGACTGATGCATTAATTCTCTAGATCGCCGGAGTACGGATGTTGAGCAACGAAACTCGAGTCCGAACAATGCTCCTGAACACCACCTCGCTGCCGCTCTCGCACTCGTCAATGCATCGCTCAAGCTCCTCGATCTTCTCCGGCGCGACATCGGCCATCATCGTCTCTGGCTTCTTAGCGAAGGCAGCAGCGACGAAGGCCGCGGCGGGGGCCTTCTTGTTCGAGGACGACGACGCGGCGGCAGACACGGACGCGACGGCCGAGAACACGGCGGCAGAGGCGGCAGCACTGGCCGCCACGGCGTCCATGAGCGCGGCAGCCATCTCGGCCTCCTCGGCGGTGACGGTACTGGCTGATGATCCGACGAGCACAGGCGCCAGGCGTGCTGATCTAGCGACGGAGGCGGCGAGGCGGGCGAGGTCCTTTTCGCCCCTGCGCTGGGCGCGAGACGCGGAGGCGAGCCTAGCGGCGTCGCGCCGGCGGAGAGCGAGGCGGGCGTCGGCCGTGTCAAGGCGGAGCGCGAGGAGCGACTCCTGGAACCCGCGGTGCGCGTCGGCGAGGAGGAGGAAGGCGTCGAGGAGGCGGTCGGAGGATGCGGCGCAGGCGCGGCGGATTAAGGCTTGTGGCTCCGGCAGGAGGAGGAGCTCGGCGAGCGCGGCGTGGAGCGCGGCGATGAGGGCGAGGCCTGAGGACGGGGCGGCGGTGGGGGTAGTGGCCCAGGCGCGGGCGGCGGCGGTTTGGGCGTGGAGGTGTGAGAGCAGCGGGTGGGAGGAGCGGGGGCATGGTAGGCTGATGGAGCGGACGTGGCAAGCGGCGGCGCGGGGACGGGTTGCGCGTGATGGGCTCAGCTGGAAGGAGATGGAGCGGCCGAAGCTGGGCGCCATTGCTTGTAGTCGTAGGTAGCTTGCTTGTGTTTGCAAGCTAGCTAGGGTAGCGCGATGGACTGTTCGTTTGTGTCGTCGTCGTCGTCGTCTGAGATGGAGATGGAGATGGCCGGGGAATAAGAGAGAGTGAGGTTCGATTCGTATATATGGAGGTCCCGGCACCGGGAGAAGACGAGCTAGGCAGGGAGGTGGGGGTGAGCTAGGTAGCTTAATTGGTACGCGCGGTGGTTGCACGTGTGGGTGGGTACGTAGCGGCAGGCAGCACGCAGCAGTGAGGTAGCAGGGCCTAGCTAGGAGGGGCCGGGGGACATGATCCGCGAGGACAGGTTGGACGGAAAAGGAGGTGCAGCGGCTGCCGTTGGAGTGAGTCAAACCAATGCAATGGAAGGCCATGGCGCTAGCTAGCAGCTGGGAGTATGGATCATTGCATGCATGCTTAGGTTATGCATGCATGCCATGTGTCATGTTGGCTCCATCTGTACAGAGGTGAGATGTGTTGAACATGCAATAATAAGCAACGGAAGCAGATCGATCTGTAACACGCACGCACGTCACGTCACGACGACCATCGCACATTCAGTATGGTTGAAGTAAACTAGGGCGCGCGGCTGGATCATCATCATCTCATGGATGCAGTCGCATTTGTCAAACCCTCAACGAACACGCGCACACGACCGGGTGGTTGGCTCGCCGCAAGGCTAGCTACCTAGATAGGTTGTAGTAGCGGTATGTAGTATTGTAAAACAATGCCAGGGCACACGAGAGGGCATCTTCAGGCTAGCTTGAGGTACTAACTAGCACAGTATTATTATATATCCATTCGATTCGATCCGATCCACACCGGTGGTAATAACCAGCTCGATCGGTCCATGCATAGCTAGTAGACCTACACTCATTTGGCCGCGTAGCTCGGCGCGCTAGCTAGCTAGGTGCCAGTAGATGTGGCCGCAGACGAGCTGATCGAGTCCACGGTACGTCGTCGTCGTGGCCGCCGCCGAGAGATGGAGATGGACACCGGGGATCGCACATGCACACGCGGGTGAGATGCTGTTTTGCAGGAGGCTCTCCAGCAACCGGACACGCGGCAGGTGAGGCGAGATTCGTTATTCCCCGGCCGGCCGCAACAGGCGGATCCATGCTGTGCACACGCAACATCTCGATCCATCCATGGACGGACGACGACGACGATCCACCAAATGCGGCGCCGGCACCAGCTATAGCGTGCGTGCGTGGTGTTTGCTCGCTCGTGTCGCTCCTTGTCCATGCGATCGGGGGACAGCAGATATATTCCAAGTGTTTCGTCGTCGTCTTCTCCGATCGATCGATCCCCAGAGCCTGCGATGCATTTGCCCACCCACACATCATCTCACGCGTTGGTTGTTGCCTTGTTGGCATTGCTCATCGCTCACCAGGAGATGGAGTACTACTCTCTAGCTAGCAGGCCGCACGACTGACTGGTCTGCTACCCCGGCCGGCTCATGTGCATTATTTCCAACCATCGAGCTGCTATAGCTTAGCTTACTCATCAGCCCTCACCCCTTAAGCGCTTTAATTATTGGGTTGTTGAAGGGATGCATGGAGTGTCAATAATTGCCATCGTGTGCATCATATATACCTAAGCCTCCACACGGTCCAACTGCAGTTTTCAGCGCTTTCACGCGCATCCACACGGACAATGCAAATGCATATTTTGGCCGGTTGTCATCTTCTTATGCCTACCTATCTGCCTGCACGCTCTCTTCTCTACAATAATAATCCAAGCATGTTATATTAGCTTGTGTATATAGTATAATGCTAAACAAAACTAGCGTGTAAGAAGTAAGAACCCATGCAGCCACCATGATCACCGGACAACTTCCCCAGCTCACATCAATTTCAGAAGGGATCACAACTTAGTAGCAAATATATATTTGCATTATTTTCCCACTTTTCCTATAGTTCAGGCGTCTGAAATTTAAGATGATTTCAGGCAACACTAATATACCACCAACTAGTATAAGTTAGTTGTTATTTTTTATTTTGTTACTTGTCTTTATGTTATAACATATTAAATTTTTATCCTTGTCCTCTTATAGAAATAATTGTAATTGTTAAATTGTTTTTGTGCCAACATATATAAGATTTTGTCAGGTTTGTAGTTTAGTCTAAAAAGATTTTTATTTCTCAAACCAAAAATTGCAGACTGTGTCTACATAAATTAAAACGAACTAAAACTGTAATTTTAGTATAAAATATATGCAATAACTGTCGCCTGAAAGAAAACCTAAAATTCAGGCACCTGAAATTTAGCAAATCCCTTATTTTCCAAACCATTAGTTCTCTTAATGTTTTGCGGCAACATATATTGAAACTTGCTATATTTCAGGTGCCTTCAGCCAACAATCTTATACAAACCAACTAGTAGTACAATCAAAATAACAACCTACAAAAGACAATTCACAATTTTTTATAGTCAAATAACTTACAATGACAGAACTTCCATATCCTTTTTAAGAAACAAAAACAGTCGATCAATGCCTATCTCAAGCTCAAGCTACTTCTAAATAGGTCCATTATTCATAAGCTTTGGAATACAAGCAATGCCTGACAACTTGGATTTATCATCCTACGTACCTGCTAAAAGACACACCACGCAAAACTTTAAAAAGTATGTATCATGTCGTCCAACGATGCTTGTTTTAGTTTACCGGTGTGCCGACTGAAAACAACCGATCGAGCTGTGCACATGCTAGCTAATAACGTCGTCTGGTCCAAGCAGCTACAACCTTAATCATCACATTATCATTATTTTGATTCATGAATTGAAGAAAAAAACATGCTTTAATCGTTCTGTAGCAAGTGCTCTCTCCCACCATCATCATAAGCATCACCACCAAATGCATCATGCATTGTACTATCTAGATAGAGAATTTACATATATATGCATTATTATGCCAGTAATAATGCCGCACGAATGGGTTGTCGTCCTCCAACTCTTCCTCTCCTACCTCCTATATCTCCTACCGCTATACCGACTGCAGTTGGTTGCAGAGGTTGAGTCGTTGGTTTGCGCACGAACGCTTCATGCTGAATTATTTGCGTCTTCTTTTCCCTTTAAGCTAACAGCCGCCAGATCTGCAAAAAAAAAAAGAGATTTCCTAGACATGAATCTTTGACATAAATAGAGACAGAGAGATTATATGCAGGTAGCTAGCAGAATATGCTTCATTATTGAAGCAAGCAAGTAATGCTAACGAGATATATATGTTCATATATATATGTACAATCAGTGGAAATCTCAATTGATAGCGAGCTAGCAGACGTTTGGGTAATCATATTTCAGGTCCATCGATTTTAGTACTAGAGAGGATAAGAAAGTATCTTAGTTATTTGATTATAATCAACAAAATTCAAGATGGCAGCTAACCACCGTATCTCCAGAGAGATTTGATTCTAAATAGGACAAATTTGCATTGCACGAATGGGTAGGTCCCATCAAGCAATAGCTAGTCAAGTTTGTTTACTAAAAAATTCTAGAAGCTTTTCAATATAATCCATATGATCCTTACCTGTTGAGTTTTAGTACCAATTAGCTAGCAAAGTGTGAGCTGTGCAAATAGTGGGTAGCTAATAACCATAAGATCTTTTTACTTTAAAACAATATTTGGTAAAAAAAATGTTTTCTTACTTACACATCTGAGACCAAGTATGACAGGTCCAATTATCCGAGACTGAGGACTGGCTAATTTGAAGATGGACGTCGGATGGGAACTACTCCACCAAGTTGACCTATAGAGCTATTCACCTAGCTTCGCACCCAATTCCAGGTTGTGATAGGATCTGAAATACCTGTGTGCCATTTAGGGTCAAAATCTTCCTTTGGCTAGCAGTACAGAGACGGCACTGGATAGCTAATAGGAGGCAACGACATGGTTTGGACGTGGCAAATCACTGCTATCTTTGCGACCAAGAATCAAAAACCGTTGGCCATATCATAGCATCCTACTCCTTCTCACGTCAGGTATAGTGAACTACCCTTGCTGTGATCGGGACCGATGCTTCGGAGATCAGAGGTGAATCCATCCTAGCTTGCAGAAGAGCGTGGAGACTAAGATGACATAGCAACAAGCTAAGAGGAAGGTAGCGGACACTCTCTTCACACCAGTGATATGTGAATTATGGAAAGAACGAAATGCGAGATGCTTTCGCAACAGTGCTGCCATCATTGTCCTAGTGCTTTCTATCATCAAGCAAGTCACTAACCATTGGATCAAGGCAGGTGCGTGCAAACTTGATTGTCTAGTGCGTGAGTAGTCGCCTATAATTTGAATGGGGAGGCTATGCTTAAATGTAAATCATTTCTCCTCCCTACGCACGTTCTATGGCGCTTTGAGTAAAAAAATCTTCATCTTCTTAATACAAAGATGTGCAAATCTTTTGCGTATTCGAGAAAAAAATATTTGCTTGTTTGAATGTAATTGCCATCTCTTGACTTTTCATTCCTAACTACATCCATCTACATGAATTTCATACTCTATCCCTTTGTCCCTCTTCTACAATAATATTGTTGTGAACCATGCTATGACAATATTTGTTTTCACTTATTATGACCAACTTCTCGCAAATAAAAAATATCCGACTATGTTGCATTGCTCACGAGGTTCTCGTCCATGAGCTTGCACAAGGAATTGATCGACCAATAGCCTGTAAGATATAAAAAAGGGTATATGTTTTTTACAACTTTTTTCATAACATTGGTTGACGGCATTTGTTTTCTTGGGTGAATGTAGTGGCTCTTTTTAACATTGTTGTATGAATACGATAGATACTTTTTATTAATTTGTAATGGAGCTTTACGCTATATGGTTACCCCACACATACCATGATAAGGCAAGCATTTTGCATTGGTTTCATCACAGGTGGCCAATGTTAAATATGTAAAAATATATTAAATATTGGCAACTAGTTTCGTTGATTATCAGGTAAAACTGTAAAACAAAATGTACAAATTAAACTAGAAAAGTGTAGTAGTATTCATCCTATCAAATAAGAGAAACAGAAAGGGAGTTAAATTAGAAGTTCAAAAATCAGGGCATATGCTTGTTAGCTCTAATAAAAAAATATGATACTTACTAATTAAGATGTATATAAACCACACTGATAGAGAAAAGCTGAAACAAGTCAGTTTGATCCATGCATATGCTTGAGCAGTTTTTCTTAATTAAACCATTTACTTAGAGGCGTAGAGGCAAGAGCTATGCATATATGACTTTGTTGCCATCGTGCCTAAATTTTATCAAGTTGATCAATCAAAGCCTAAATTTAAAAAACCTCGGAGTAGTGGTGCATCACACCCAATGACCGAGTCTGTGGCCACCTCCTTTTATTTAGTGTTCAATGTCCCTGAGATCTTGGGCAATGTTCAATAGAATATAGTGGTGCATTGATTAGTTTTGTCTGTCAATTGAACGCGCAATAGTGAATGATGTGTGTCATCAGGAACTTGATCTAGATCCAGATCAGAGCTAGCCATGCATGGTTTCACTTCAGAATTGTGAAATTGCAGAGATCTGAACTTCGCTCAAAATTTTGTTACAAATTACAAGTCAGTTTAGCTTTTTATAAGATAGATAATAATTTGGAATGAAGTAGAATTGAGTATTGTATATGCGCTGTGTGTGTCAAAGAGATGGGTTTAAAGCTGACGAACACGAATGCCTATCAAATGCGTTTTTTGTCCGATGAATTATAACTTGTAAGTAGTACGTATATCACAGGAATGCATGCATTTTGATGAACACAAGAGCCAAATAAACAACAAGAGCCTTTTTTTTCATCCAATAATCTGTATGTACAATTGCATTTTGGGCTAACAACGACATTTTGGAGTGTTGTTTGGATGGATGTCCAAAACAACGTAGAATCAGCATGTCTGGGTGCGAATGTTGAGCAGTGCGACTCTAGTGTGAAGGATGCTCCTGAACACCTTGTCACTCCCAGCTTCCATCTCAGCGACGCACTCGTCAAGCTGCTCCATCTTCTCCATCGCAGCCACCTCCCTATCCTCATCCGAGGCCTTGCTGCTCCTGGTGACCAGAGACATGAGCGTCGCCGTGGCCGTGGCCGCCGCAGGTTTCTTGGAGAAAGCAGACGCAGCGGCGGCTGTGGCGGCCGACGAGACGGCCTCGAGCTTGGAGAACACGGCGGCGGACGCGGCCGCCGCGGCAGCCAGAGCCTCAGCGAGCACCGCGGACACCTCGACCTCAGCGACGGTGGTGGTAGTGGCCGCGGGTGCCACGGGGAGGAGAAAAGGGAGTCTGGCGGCGGCGCGCGCGGAGGACGCGAGGCGGGCGAGGTCCTTCTCGGCTTGGCGCTGCGCGCGGACGGCCGACGCGAGGCGCGTCGCGTCAGCGCGGCGACGGCGACGGAGCGCGGACTGGGCCTCGGCGGCGTGGCGCCTCAGGTCGACGAGGGTCTCCCGGAACGCGCCGTGCGCGTCGGCGAGGACGAGGAGACCGTCCAGGAGACGGTCTGTGAAGGCGGTGGCGGTGGTTGTGGAGAGCGCGACGCGGGGCTCTGGGAGGAGCAGGAGCTCGGATAGCGCGGTGTGGAGCGCGTCGAGGTGGGCGAGGCCTGCGGACGGGGTGGAGGTGGTGGTGCAGGGGTCGGCGGACCAGGCGCGGACGGCGCGGGTTGTGGCGTGGAGGTGCGCGAGAAGTGGGTGGGCGCGGCAGGTTGGGAGGCTGATGGAGCGCACGTGGCGCGCCGCCTGTTTCTTCTTGGTGGTGGTGCTGGAGGAGGAGAAGGAGGAGCGTGATGGGCTGAGTGGGAAGGAGATGGAGCGGCCGAAGGCGGGCGCCATTGGAATGGCGAGCTCGTACGTTGATGCAAGATGCCTTCTTGCTCTGGACTCTGGAGCTTCAGCTCGTTGGGGATGTGGAGAGGACGGGGAGGAAGAAGAGGGGGTATATAAAGCGGAGGAGGCGCCGGCGCGTGCGTGCGGTGGCGCTTGTCATGGCATGCGTGGTTTGGTTGGTGGCGCGCGGGAGAGGCAGGCAGGATCCGCGAGGGACGGGGACGCGTGCATGGCTAGTGGCTGTTACACGTGCACGTGGAGAGGCTGCAGCTGCAGCTCGATCAATGACCTGGCCTGCTGCTGCTGATACTGGATTCGGGGATCTCCTCGCTCCCCACTGCCCACTGCCCTGCCGCCACGGCACCCATGCGTGCGTGTGTCAACGCTCTGCACCGCGCGCGTCGGCAGCGACGCTGTATGGCAATCACTTGGGTTGGGCATCGCGATCGCATTGTTTGTTTGTTCGGCCGGTGTTGTGTTGGGGTGGCGTGGGTGGTGCATCGATCGGAACGGAATCATGGCGGACGGCGACGCGCCGGCGGATGATGGCCGGACCGGTCCCCGGCAGAGGACGCGCCCGTGCGAGACGACCTGTCTGTGTCTCAACCTCACGTCGTCGTCGTTGCGTGCGCGCATGGCCTTGCCCGGCCTGGGTCTGCCTGCCGCAGCGGCATGCAGGGCAGGGCGATCAGGCGATGAGATCCGCCACTGTCCTGTTGGTGAACGACCGATCGATTTGCCGGCAGGCCGGTGTGTTTGCTACCCGCGGCCAGTACTTGTTTTCTTCTCCATCACACATTCACACACAACAAGATGGTGGTGCACGTACTGGTTGTTCGATCAGACTGCCTGTGTGCCTTGCTATCGCAAATGCGATCCGGCAATCATTTGCCCGGGCGGTTGTTTGCTTTCCTCTTCTTCTTTTTTTTTTTGGCCTGGCGGGTGTTTGCTTTTTTTTTGTTTTTTTTTTGCCGGGCGGGTGTTTGCTTTTCTTGTTTTTTTTCATCTTATTTGTTTTTTCTTGTTGGCAGTCAAAAAAAGGATGACGTTATAGAAAATACGTGCAATATTTTTTATCTCCAAATAATTTTGTTAAAAAACTAGACTTAAAGATCTTTGTGATGATATTAATCATTTAGTATAATTATTTATTGTCGATATTTTAAAAACGTTGACTTCTGAGAAAAAAACAATGGACTTTTGGTAGCCGGGACAATGTCTTTTTTTTTAGGAAAAACCATGTATAAAACGTTTCAATATTATATAAATGGAAAAAAAAAACGAGGAAAGCAAAACAACCACCCGACAAAAAAAAAAGAGAAGAAAGAAGATTGGACGGGTGGCCAAATAACCGCCCGGGCAATCGAGTGCCCCATCACCGCTTCCCACACCTCCTGCATGTTTTGCACATTCCCAACGTACGTAACGGCCATCTGCTGCATGCTACATCGCTCCGTCCTCTCCATGTAAGAGGTAGGAGTATATCCAAAGCCTGCTTGTTCAACCACCGGCCAGCCGGCAGCTACCGGATCCGATCGATGACAACGTGCATATCCACCTTCAAATCATTTTTGGTAGTTTCTATCTATATGTGATGTGTGTGCAAGACAAAGACATGTACGTCGATGAGGACTAAGGCCCTGTTTAGTTTCAAATAAGTCACCTACTCCCTCCGTCCCTAAATAAATGTCATTCTCGCTTTCTGAAAAATCAACGTTTTCAAAATACCGGCAATTATATATTAAAATATATAAATAATTATGCTAAGTAATTAGTATCATCGGAAAGATCTTTAAGTCTAGTTTTTTTAACAAATTTATTTGAAGATATAAATGTTACACGTATTTTCTACAAACTTAGTCAAAGTTGAGAAAGTTTGACCGACACGCATCCCATAACGACCTTCTTTTTGGGACGGAGGGAGTACTTATAAGTCTAAAAGTGAAAAAGTGACTTATTTTGCCAAACACCTCAACTTATAAGTCACCCCAACTTATAAGTCCATAAGTTACTCCACCACAACTTAAAACTTATAAGTCACCCGCTTTTACATGGGACCACACCTTTTTTTTTGGCTTGGGGGCCACACTCCACCCCTATCATGCATGACTTATAAGTCATTGGAAACCAAACAGACATAACAAGTCACTGATTTTAAGTCACCTGACTTATGAAAACCAAACAGGGCCTAAGGCCTGCTGGCATCGATGAAGCAAACATCGCAAGCAACGAACCTGATGCAGTATAAGGAAAGCACAACAAGTAAATCATCCATGTTTACACTGGCGGATCCAGAATGGGATCAAGATGGAGGCTAAGTAATGGAGATGATCATTGACAATAAAGATTTAATGGTGATTTATGACTAATGCTCACTTTTTGAACTCACGTCATAATTAAAAATGAAGATTTAATGGTAAATTTTATAGAGATTTAAGTGGAGAATTGAGGCTCATGAGGGGATGGATCCGCCAATGCATGTTTAGTTGTTTACTAGGAGCGGCCGCTACTCGTTGGTCATTTTGGCTTAACAGAAATAATTATAGTCTTTTTAAAAACAAAAGGAAAATATGTTTTTTCTGTGTAAGTTGTCTATTTACTTATCCACCGGGTACATACTTAGATTATTCTGTAGAAGATGGCTTCTCAAGACTTGGTTTCGTGGTGGTCACAGAAAAGGTGACGCACGTGGCCAAAGGTACGGAGTATATACTATCTCTCCAAGTCATCTCATAGATGCCGATCTAGTGTACAAATGGTCTCCTCTCAGTCTCATGGTTGTGTGCTTCTTTGTTAAGCAAAGGCTGGAAGAAATACATTTTTTAATGTCTCATATATCATATCGTTATAATGTTTTTTTTTTTATTTCTATGACACTCAAAAGAGTGTATCACGTCTTGTATATCCGATAAGACATAAAACGACCTCTAAGAAAAAAGATTACATCAAAGATCAAATTAATCATCTTTCTTCCTTCAAGCTACTGCAGTCTCGCCATATACAAGGCTTAATTGAGGACCGCAAAGGCACTCGCTATGAACAACGAGATTTAGAAACCACTAATGGAACATCGTCGTGAAGAACCCTCCAAATTAAGAACACAGGTGCGCTTCTAAAAAAATTACCTAGGTGTACTTATTAATCGTCCTAGACAGCACATAAGTAATCACATCATTAGCTAGCAATAATTAACCCGTACGTTCAAATCTCGAGGGCCAAGATAAGAATATATAGGAGTGTTATCAGCATATAGCACTATGACTACACGTTGTACCGTACTCGTAGACGACAGATCACGGCTGCAAGGCACGGCAGCAGCCAGCAAATGTATAAGGCATGCAGGCCGTGCCGGCCGGCCGGCCATGGCCGCCGATCGAGGCAGAGGCAGGCATCGCGATATATTCGCAGGCAGCAGGCATGTGTCTGTGCTAGCTTGCCCGCGCGGTGTCGTCGCTCAGCTCCGGCCGATCCCCCGTCGCCGACGGCCGGGCTGGGGGGCAAGCTCACGAGCGCGTCGGCGCGTCCGTCCATTATTTGCACGCATGGCCGGGCGCCGGCCGGGGCGGTGCCCGACACGATCCGCGGGTCCGGTGGTGCTAGCTCCAGGCCGGGCGACGCCGACGACGTACGGGCGAGAAGATCGGGGCCGCCGGGAGACAGACACAGCCGCAGTAGTGCATGTGCAAGGGACACCGGCATGCATGTCCGATCCTTGATCTCTGCGCTGTACGGTGCATGTACGTCGCGACGTACGGGCCTTGTTTTGTCCTCTTGTGCGTCGTCGTTGATAGATGCCTTGTCGTCTCTGCTGGTTACACTTCCTGTCCTTGTTGCATTACTTATGTTCCGGCCACCATTTGTACATGTGTACGTTGGATCTCATCAGCAACAGCAAGCTCAGCAACTCATTGGGAATTGGAAATGGCAACTGATGTTCTTTTGCCCCTCTTAAAACATTGTTCAGTACTACATATTCTAGTTTGGGGTTTCGCCGGCCATCGTTTTGAATCATCGTGGGTTTCTTTTAGGCAGCAGTATACTTGAATTAGCAGCCTCTATCAGCTAGCTAGTCTCTAGCCATTACATGAGCAACCTCATTATTGCAAAACCTGTGAGTATAGATGAAAGAGAAAGGAGTTTCACTCGCTAATACTCTCGGCCTCCGTCCCAAATTAACTGTCGTTTTGGGTTTTCGTGTCACAACTTTGATTAGATTTGTATAAAATACGTACAACATTTGTGTCTCCAAATAAATTTATTAAAAAACTAGAAGAAAAGGTCTATCTAATGATATCAATTATGTATCATAACTATTAATAATTTTTTATATAAAATTAATCCAAGTTTTTTTCTCGGAAAGTGAGAAAGACAGATCTTTTAGAACGGAGGGAGTACTCGCTAAGAACATAAAAAAGAATAAAGAGTAGAAAAAGATTCTTGATGTAAGTACAAGAAATAAAGAATATATAAAAGTGATTAGGATAATTCAGAAATAGTTTAGGATTCCTGATGTAAAATTATTTTCTACTCCCTCCATCTCAAACTATAAGACATTTTAAGAATTTTGGAGAGTCAAAACATCTCAAATTTGACCAAACTTATATAATAATATAATCACATTTACGATGTCAGCTAGATTCTTCATCAATTATATTTTTATAGTATATCTATTTGATATCATAAATATCTATAATTTTCTATATAATCTTGGTCAAACTTGAGATGTAATAATGACTCTCCAAGATTCTTGGAATGACTTATAATTTAGAATAGAGAGAGAGAGTATATTTTAGGGGTGAATTATTAGAAATCATTGAAGATGGGCTTATTTATTTCTCTCAATACTTTTTTAGGAGTTGAAAAAACATCATGTTTTTGAAAAAAAAAATATTGGGTACTCTTGCAAATACTCTTATAAGGGCATATGCCCCCGACCACTCTATAAAGGTTTCCACTCCCATACAATGTCCTTTTACATAGTGTGTTGTTTTGTCTCCTCTCTCCAAGCGGAGATCCATTGCGGCATCCAAACTCAAAATGGATCTCTGACGGAATATTTATAGCCTCTAATAATAGGGTATCTATATGGAAGACTCATTTTGAGTGTCAGGAGAGGTCTAACCCAAATCTGAGTATCCTGTCTCCTGAAGACTCATTTATATAAAGGATTGTCTTTTGGCTCGTGTTGTTGGAAAGACTAAAAATAGGTATTGAACCATTTGCCTATAGCGTTACCCAAAGGACGAATGGATCTTGTAGATGGTTAACATGTTGGAAATGGTTTTCTATGTCTTGGGGTGCTTTTACACGTATAAATCATACGTTTCATGAGCAAATAACTTCCTACAACTAACGCTTGAGCGATTCCTCTACTACCGAAGCGAGACTACTGTTATGATCCCCGCACGCAGACTCATCTCAAGACATGTCACATTTGATGAAACAACAATTTGCCTCGCTACCCCATGTGGGGCTTTCAGGATTCATTGAATTGGTCAGTCATTTCACAATCTATACCCAGAGCTCGCAACAAAACAAGAGCTTTTTGATAGCCCGTTCACTCTACACTACCATGCTTAGTTAGTCTGTCCGCAGGGATGGGAGTGGCGTAGTATCTCTGCCCTTCTTCGTAGTCTGTCTGCCCTTCTTGGTAAGTAGCTGGACTTGGATCTTCGTAAGAAACTGGAACTATGAAAAGTCAATGTAAATTGGCCTTTTTACCCTCTTTTTGTTCATGTTTAGATTCTCATTATCGTTTGAATTCTTCCTTTGGCTGAATCAAAGTTGACTTCTAAATTTTGCTAAGTCCACACAAAAACGTGGAGTTTTTTAGCACATTGGAATTTATTACCATATTGGTTTAGTCTCAACCATTTAATAGACATTGGAGCGCTGCGCTGAGATGCACCAATGTCATGGTTAGCCCCCTCGCCTCACCCGTGTGGAATTCAAAACAAATCAAGGGACTCCTAGTACTTAGCCTTGAAAGTAAAAATGAGTCGGTACACTGTATATGGGCCATTATCCTCGAAAGTAAGTAATCAGTCAACTCTATATATGGGTCTTGTAAGTAAAATTTCTAGTTTTGATTGATCCAGGAGCACATCCTGGAGCAGCAGAACAAATGTAGCATTGAGCGTGTGTGTTTTTTATTCAAACTCCAACACGACCTAAAAGTAGAAGCTAATCAACCACACTCTGTTAAACCTTGGCAAAATCTGAAGAGAAAATTAGTTAGGTCTTGTTCTTTAATTTGCATATATACTTGCAGATGGTCTTCATTTACAAGTCACAAGATTTCAGAATGCAGGCAATATATATAATGATGCAGCTAGCAGCAGGAAACATACACAAACGTAACTGCACAAAAACGTCACGTATTTACAGAGTTACAGTTACACTCATGCATATCTTGATTCCTGACTGCTAATCTCAACAAGTAATCGACATGCTTATGCATGTGTTGTGATTTCATTAGCCTGCTGGAGAGATTGTCTAGAAGATGTGGGTACGTGTGTATGTTGAGCAGTGCAACCCTGGTCTGCACGAGGCTCCTGAACACCTTGTCGCTGCCGGCCTGGAGGCCATCGATGCACTCCTCCAGCTCCTCTAGCCTCTCGACGAGCGCCACCGTCTCCTTCTCCTCCTCCGACACCTTCTTGGTGAGGCACATGAGCGCCGCGGTCCTCTTGCAGGAGCACGCAGCAGCAGAAGCCGACGCGGACATGGCAGCGACGGTGCCGAACAGCGCGGCCGACGCAGCGGCCGTGGCTGCGGCAGCCTCGGTGAGCAGCCCGGCAACCTCGGCCTCCGCCGCGCTGCTACCAAGGCCGAGGCGCGACTGCCTGCAGCTACCTGAGCGCGGAGGCCAGGCGCGCGCCGTCGCGGCGGAGCACGGAGACCAGCGAATGCCGCGAGGCGAGCGAGGTCCTTGCCGGCCTTACGCTGCGACCTGAGCGCGGAGGCCAGGCGCGCGCCGTCGCGGCGGCGCACGGCGGCCAGCGCCTCCGCCACGTCCCGCTTCAGCTCCACCACGGCCTCCTGGAAGCTGCCGTGCGCGTCGGCGAGGCGGAGGAAGGCGTCCAGGAGACGGTCACCGGTGGCGGAGAGCGTGAGCGCGGCCTGCGCCTCGGGGAGGTCCAGGAGGTCGCCGAGCGCGGCGTGGAGCGCGTTCACGTGCGCTAGGCCCGTCGCGGCGCTGGTGCCGGAGGTGGCCGCGTCCTGTGCCCAGGCGCGCACGGCGCTGATGTGCGCGAGGATCGGGTGGGAGCGGCATGGTAGGCTGACGGACCGGGCGTGGTACGCGGCGGCGGCGGCAGAGGAGGAGGGCCCCGTGCGGGGCTTGGTTGATGATGACCTGGATGGGCTCAGTGGGAAGGAGATCGAGCGGGCGAAGCTCGGCGCCATGCCTGTTGTTTCTATTTCCGTTGCATGTGTGCGTGCGTTTGTATCAGTAGCTAGAAGTGGGGAGCACTACGTCGCCCGCGTCGTGCGCGTCTGTTCAGTAGACCGTGGAGCTCGATCCGGCATTAGCGCCCACGTTCCGTGGCTGTGGGATGGCGCAACTAAAATCGGGGCATGGGCGGACATGCAGGTGATCATGCCGAGCGTGTAATCGAGTCAATAAAAGGAAGAGAAAACAGAAAATGCAGCAGTTCGTGCGCTGCGCCAAAATCACTCTGTTTCTGTTCGTCCCTGTGTTCGAGCGCGAGTTCATCACGAGTTCCAGAGAGTCAGACAAGAGAGAGTAGGAAAGGTAGCCAGCGTTCATCAGCAACAATCGATCCTGATCAGTTTCCAACAACTGGTATCGGAGCTAGATTTCGTCGCTGGGATCGTCATCAAGCCATCACCGCTGCGTTCATGCCTCGCGGAGGATCAAGCTCGCCGCTGCGCCGGCGATCGTAGTCACCCTCCGGCGGCCGCTCAGGAGGGAGCGGCGGGAGGAACCGTGGGCTGGTGATTCACCGCACGGTCAAGGAGGTCGGCACCACGCGATGGCCAATGCTGACAAAAACGAACTACACCAACTGGGCGGCGCTGATGCGCGTCATGCTGCAAGGGCGGCATCTCTGGGACGCCATCAACGCCGGCACGGACGACTTCACCGATGATCGGAACGCCCTCGAGGCGCTCTACAAGTCGGTGCCGAAGGAGCTGCGGGGCAGCATGGCAAACAAAACCACGGCCAAGGCGGCGTGGGACGCACTCAAGACCCGGTACATCGGCGTCGATCGAGTGCGGAAGGCCAAGGCGAAGACGCTGCGGCTCGAATTCGACGGAATCACCTTCAAGGAAGGGGAGACCATCGACGACTTCGCGGGCCGCCTCACCAGGATCACCGACCAGCTCGCGATCCTGGGCGAGGATCACGAGGAGGAAATTGTGCATAAGTTCCTGGAGGCTCTCCCTGATCTTTTTGAGCAGATTGCGGTGGCAATTGAGACGCTCCTCGATCTTGAGGACGTGTCTCTGGATGAGTTGGTTGGGCGGCTCAAGGCGACGGAGGAGCGCCTCAACCGAACGAAGGGGAGAGGTGGTGGCGGATCGGGCGGCAGCGGCGCCGGCAAGGAGATCAACGGCAAGCTGTACTTCACCGAGGAGCAGGTGATCGCCCGCCTCGCGTCGCGCCTCAACATTAATCCCGACGGGCGCGGGAAGGTGACGTTAGGTCAAGGCAAGCGTCGCGGCGGAGTTAGCCGCGGCAAGGAGCGTGGCAAGGACGCGCGCTCGGGGCCGCCGAAGGGCGGCAACGGTGGTGGGGATGATGATGCCTGCCACTACTGCGGCAAGAGCGACAACTGGAAGCGCGAGTGCCGCAAGAAGAAGCGGGATGAGGAGAAGGCGGCGCCTGCGGCTGCGAACCACCTGAAGGAATACGAGGTTGCTACGCTAGCCAGAAAACAAAACTTTTCGACCTCATAAACCAGGATCTAATGCTAGTTACAGGTTACGGGATTACCACTAGACGCGCAGGTGCAGCGGAAGACGACTTGATGTAGTCGTGTGCGTCGCAGCAGGCAGTGCAGTTGCGTGGTCGTCCGTCTCAACGTCCCCTTCGCACGGTTCGTCCTTATGCTCCAGATGCAGCACCTCCGAGGAATCCCACACGTGCAGGGAGGAAGCGTTGCGCCTCCGGGCTGCTAGGTCCGCGAGGAGCAAAAGGCGCGAGCGTGGGGAGGCGACGGCGGCTGCCAAAAGGCGTGGATCAATTCGCCCCGCGCCCACCCCTTGCTTATATAGGCGTCCTGACGAGCTCCCACGGTGGAGGCCCATTAGTAACCCTAAACCTAGTCTAATTCGGGTCCAACCCGAATTAGGCTTCCAGCCCTTTAAGCGTGCGACCCTATGGGCTCACGCATACATAGACATGGCCCAAGTACTCTTACTCGACCAATAGTTGATAGCGGCCTCTAGCAAGGCGTGTCAACTCCTATGCATACGTTATGATCATATCAGACGAACCACTATGACCATGTACAAGTTATTCCCTTTGCCACTCGATATATGGTTCAACTCGTGGGTTAACACTTAACCCAAGCATGGCCATGCATTTGTTGATCCAATCACTTGAGTGATCCAGTGATATCTCTCTCACGAAGAGAGGGGCAAATTCCATCTTGATTGTCTATGTCTCATAGCATGTTTCCCGACCACCCAAGGACCACCTTTATAACTACCCAATAACGGAGTAGCGTTTGATAGTCTCTAAGTAGATCGTTTCACATCTTGAGTACATACCACAATCTCAGGTCTAAGGACATAACGTACATGACATGAATAGAGACTTTCTCTTGTTGGGTCAGTCCACCCTACATGTCTCACATGTGCCCACATTATTAGTTTGACATCTCCATGTCTATGACTTGTGAAACATAGCCATCAACTAATACATGTGCTGGTCTAATATTCAAGTGTGCTCTTACAAGAATGCCGACCAGGGACAACTTTTAGAATAACCATTCAGGTAATTGAGTTCCACAAACAATTCACATAATTGTCAATCAATACTAGTTGTCTATAATGGATATTCAAAGAACACTTTATTAATCATGGATACAATCGGAATATAATCATCTACATGATTAGCTCTAGGGCATATTCCTAACACCAGCCACAGGCAAACCTGGCTCAGGCAGAGCAGGAGGCGCCGACCCTGTACATGGCGATGGTGACTCCGTCAGAGACGGTCCTCCACGGAGCCACCGCACCGAGCACGTCTTCCTCAACGAGCGAAAGGTCGTAGCGGACCTAGACGGCAACGGCGAGCGCGGGGAGATGCAGTGGTACCTCGACACGGGCGCATCGAATCACATGACCGGAGACGCGTCCATCTTCTCCGAGCTAAACCCCGGCGTCATCGGCTCCGTGCGGTTCGGGGACAGCTCCCTCGTGGAGATCGCTGGGCGCGGCACCGTGCTGTTCGCGTCCAAGAATGGTGGACATCGGGCGTTCCGTGACGTCTACCACATCCCACGGCTTCGCAGCAGCATCCTGAGCGTCGGCAACTCGATGAGAACGGGTGCAAGATCGAGATCGAAGAGGGGATCTTGCGGATGTGGGATCACGCCACCCGTGAGCTGCTCGCCAAGGTAAAGCGCACTCCCAATCGCCTCTACGTACAGCGCGCCGGCGTCGACTTCGACGAAGTGTTTGCACCGGTGGCGCGCATGGAATCCGTGCGGTTTCTGCTCGCCATAGCAGCGCATCACGGGTGGACGGTGCATCACCTCGACGTGAAATCGGCGTTCCTGAATGGAGACTTGGCGGAGGAAGTCTACGTCGAGCAACCGCCGGGGTACACTGTCTGTGGCAAGGAGCGCAAGGTGTACAGACTCCACAAGGCGTTGTACGGGCTTCGACAAGCGCCTAGGGCGTGGAACGCCAAGTTGGACAGCTCACTGTAGTCCCTTGGGTTCAAGTGCAGTGCGGCAGAGCACGCGGTGTACGTGCGAGGCTCCGGTGGCAATCTGCTGCTCGTCGGGGTCTATGTTGATGACCTCGTCGTGGTTGGAGCAAACCAAGCGCAGGTCGATCGATTCAAGGCGGAGATGGCCCAACTCTTCAGCATGAGCGATCTCGGGCCACTGCACTACTACCTCGGCATCGAAGTCCGTCAGAACTCAAAGGGCGTCACATTGTGTCAAGGCGCCTATGCGGACAAGATCGTCGAGAAGGCTGGGCTCACCGGGTGCAATCCGTGCAGCACACCGATGGAGCCGCGCCTCAAATTGAGCAAGGCGAGCTCTAATCCTCTGGTGGAGAAGACCTTGTACCGCAGCATCGTCGGAAGCTTAAGATACTTGGTTCACACACGCCCTGACATTGCTTTCGCAGTGGGCTACGTGAGTCGTTTCATGGAGGCGCCCACCACCGAGCACTGGAGCGCTGTCAAGCATCTGCTGAGGTACATCGCCGGGACGAGATCCTACGGGTGTGTCTACCGGCGAGGGGAAGGAGCTATGGAGCTGATTGGTTTCAGCGACGCTGATCACGCCGGCGACTGCGACGACAGGAAGAGCACCTCGGGGGTGTTCTTCTTCCTTGGCCAGAGTCCCGTGAGCTGGCAGTCCCAGAAGCAGCGCGTGGAGGCATTGTCAACGTGCGAGGCGGAGTACATCGCCGGCGCCACCGCGGCCTGTCAGGGAGTTTGGCTGTCTCGCCTGCTCTCTGATCTGGTGAACGCCAAGGTCGTCGCACTGTTGATCTACATCGATAACAAGTCCGCACTGGCGCTAGCCAAGAACCCGGTGCTGCATGATAGGAGCAAGCACATCGACGTCCGGTTCCACTTCATCCGCGACTGCATCAGTTCAGGGGTGATCGAGACGGATTTCATCAAGACGGGGGACCAGCTGGCGGACCTGCTTACCAAGCCGCTTCCGCGCGATCGCCTGCAAGAGTTGCGTAGCCGGAGCGGCGTCATCGACACTGGTTCAACGCAACAGAAGTAGGGGGGAGTATGTTGTTTCTATTTCCGTTGCATGTGTGCGTGCGTTTGTATCAGTAGCTAGAAGTGGGGAGCACGACGTCTCCCGCGTCGTGCGCGTATGTTCAGTAGACCGTGGAGCTTGATCCGGCATTAGCGCCCACGTTCCGTGGCTGTGGGATGGCGCAGCTAAAATCGGGGCGTGGGCGGACATGCAGGTGATCATGCCGAGCGTGTAATCGAGTCAATAAAAGGAAGAGAAAACAGAAAATGCAGCAGTTCGTGCGCTGAGCCAAAATCACTCTGTTTCCTGTTCGTCCCTGTGTTCGAGCGCGAGTTCATCGCGAGTTCCAGAGAGTGAGACAAGAGAGAGTAGGAAAGGTAGCCAGCGTTCATCAAATCGATCCTGATCAGTTTCCAACAATGCCTGCCTGCCTCCGCCGATCGAGCTAGCTCTAGCTGGTGTGTGTGTGTGTCTAGCGGCGTGCGTGTTCCTTGCTTATAAAGAGGCGGAGACGGAGGCAGGTGAAGCAGCAGCAGCCGGCGGTGGGTGGTAGCTCGTGTCGGCGAGGAGAGGTGTGTGCGTGGCTGGCATGTCTAGGTTAGCGGGCGCGAGCGGGCCATGTGTGCAGCGCAGCTGAAAATGACGGAGCTCTCCGCTGTGCTGGGGAGATCACGCGCTAGCAGTGGCAGTGACAGTGTGGCCTTTGGGTTTGCAGAACGCGGTTGTCAGACAAGTAGCTGTACGCGTGATGTGATGCAGAGTGTAGCCACGGTGGCAGGATCGATCTTGCCCACTGTCGACTGTTTTCTAAATGTATTTCCACCTGATTTCAGATCGTCTGAATAAAATCTGATGTTAAAGTACTCTAGTGTTGTAAAGCTTGTGCCTTGAGATTAACGAGTGACAGTAGGATACACCAGTTGTTAAGTATTTTAAAGCGTTGATTCAGCAATTGCATGTTTTGTTTATACATTTTTGTGGGCAGGAGACCATCTGAAGTTCTGAATGAAATCTCTTCTCTGATCGAGAAAACAGAATTCTGAATAAGGTCGTGTCAACCGGTGGACATTAAAAGTAACAAGTACACGGATCAATAATCAATCAACTAGGCAAAGGTTAAGCACACATTAATACAAAATTTACTTGTGTCCAGTCACGGATTGGATATGAGGTGTTTGGAAGCACCAACTAAACTCTGGTTTCTGGTGATTCAGGTTTGGTGACATCGGCTGGTGTCGGCGGTCTTCGTCGGCAGCGATTGCAGCCGGTTTATTTTCTCGTAGAATATAGGTTGGACAGCTGTCCTTCGTATCCTTTTTCGGTGTACTTGTATTTGGACATGTTTTTCTATAAATTAATACAGGTATACTTTATAAAAAAAAATTAGCTAACTAAATTTAGCTGTCATGTATCCAAACAGCCTACCTAAAACTCCAGTTAAAGTTTAGCTGAGTTTAGCTACTTCAACCTAGCTAAAGCCAGCTAAAGTTTAACTGAGTCTATTAGCTGGCACATCTAAGCACCCAGCTAAAGTTTAGTTGAAAGAACTTTTAGTTAACTAAAGTTTAACTCTAAAATTTTAGCTAACTAAATTTTAGTTGGGTGCTTCCAAACACCATCTTAGTTTGGACAAATGATGAAACCAAAACAACGAGTTGCAAGACCCTATATTTATTTTTTTATAATAGGAAGGACCCAATATGATGAGATACCTAGCTAGAGTATACTACTTGTCAACTTGACATATATAGGTGTGCATAGATTTAATCCAGATATCAAAACGGGATCATGATATGAATAATTGCTCACAAGAAAAATAATATAAAAAACAAAGAAAATAATTACTACACCCGTGAAATCTTTTTGTGCGCATTCATACTGTACTATCTAGTTTCTTCTTCTTCTCCACCAACCATGGTGGTGCTTCTTTACCGCTCGCATGGCCTACTTCAGAGTTCCTATGTGATGGCTCTTCCTCCCAACTTGCAAGCCCTCTTCCATACAGCAACCTAAGAAGGAGTAGCAGCCATTGAACACCACCTCTTTCCTACGCTTTCAAAGCATCTAGCACATCAGAAAGCAGAATAATGTTTTAGCCCAGAGGTTTGGAGGGTAACATAAGCACCAAATCTCGAAAACTTTTGCGCCATCAACCATGAATCCAGCATGCTTGGTGGTGTCACGCCACATAGGATAAGACACATTCAAAGACCAGATGATGGAGATTTGAAGGGGGACCTAAGCACTAGAGCTCGAAAACTCTGTCGCCAACTATGAATCCAGTATGCATGGTGCCATGTCGCACGGGAGAAAGGCACATTCGAAGAACATATGATGGATGTTTTTTGAAGGGTGACATAAGCACCAGAAACTCTAGCGCCATCAACCATGAATCCAGTATGTATGCATGATGTCACACCGCATGGGATAAAGCACATTCAAAGATTAGACGATGAGGTTTAAAGCAACATAAGTACCAAAACTCAAAAACTTCAGTGTCATCAACCATGAATCTAGTACGCATGGTGTCATGTGCCACAAGATAAGGCAAATTCAAACATAAGATGATGGAGGTAGAAGGTTTGAAGGGCAGCATAAGCATCAGAACTAAAAAATTATGGCGCCATCAACCATAAATCCATTATGCATGGTGCCATGCTGCACAGGAGAAGGCACATCCAAAGATCAGATGCTGAGTTTGAAGGGCGACATAAGCACCGGAACTTGGAAACTCTAGTGCCATCAACCATGAATCGAGTATGTATGGTGCCATCTGCACGGGAGAATGCACATTCAAAGATAAGATGATGATGCTTAGAGTGCAACATAAGCACCATAACTCAAAAACTCTAATGCCATCAACCATGAATCCAGTATGCATGGTGCCATGCACATAGGAGAAGCACATTCAAGGATCAGATGACGAGGTTTGAAGGGTGACATAAGCACCAGAACTCAAAAACTCTAGCGCCATGATCCATGAATCCAGTATGCATGGTTCCATGCCACATAGGAGAAGGCATATTCAAGATCTGATCATGCAGGTTTGAAAGAAAACATAAGCACCAAAACTCAAAAAACTCTGGCGCCATCAACCATGAATCTAGTATGCATGGTGCCATGCCGCACAGAAGAAGGCACATTCAAGATCTGACCATGCAGGTTTGAAAGGCAACATAAGCACCAAAACTCAAAAACTCTGGTGCCATCAACCATGAATCTAGTATGCATGGTGCCATGCCGCACAGAAGAAGGCACATTCAAAGATCAAATGATGAGGTTTAAAGTGTTACATAAGCACCAGAACTCAGAAACTCTAGTGCCAACAACCATGAATCTAGTATGCATGGTGCCACGCCGCACAAAAGAAGACACATTCAAGGATCAAATTACGAGGTTTGAAGGGCGACATAATCACCAGAAGTCGAAAACTCTAGTGCCATCAACCATGAATCGTGTATGCATGGTTCCACGCCACATAGGAGAAGGCACATTCAAAGATGATATGGTAGAGGTTTGAATAGAGACATATTTAGAAACTTTGGCACCATCAACCATGAATCCAATAGGCCAGCCACATGAGAGAAAGCACATTCAAAGATCAGATGATCCACGATTTTGTCATGTTATTGCACAAGGTGCAACTAAAACCATCGAGGAATAACCTCAAAGTGCACCTCTCTCTCTATGTCTCTATAGTTGGGCAACCCCCACCACCACCATCAATGCAAGGCACCTAGTTCTTCATTGGTCCCTTTGTCAGGCCTTGAACATGACCTTTTCCAGCAACGAGCCCCCAGTAGACAAACATTTTTTTGAAAGATCCGGTTACCCGACATATATATTAATAAGAGATAAATAGAGTTCACGACTACATGCGCAAGAAACACAAGCCCATGTAGCAGACCGCTAGAGGGGGTTTATAGTACAAGAGCTAATTACTCGCTACGTTATTTGCATCTATTAGGAACTTCATGTCCCTTCCTCTCGAGCAATAGCCCACAAGGAGCACTCATCTCGGATCATCTCCAACACCTGCCTTGCCGTACGCATCCACCAAATTTGGTTTTTCACTGTGTTGTTGAAGAAGTTGAGTTGTCTGGTATTAACTAAGCTAGAATGAAACCACATCACACCTGCCATTCAGTCCCACCCCGCTGTACCCCAGAGCCACATCCTTCTAGGAATAGAACAAGCAACCACTATCCCTCTCCTAGAGTGACAAGCACAACTGAAGATCCATAACTTAACAAGTAGCAGACCGACTGGCACAGACTCTAGCCTAAGAAGCATTAATAAGAGGAAATCTTGTTGCTCCCTCTGTATCTGAAAGTTTAAGGGACCTCTATCTCTGCTGCTCTGGACTTGGCTGCAATGGCTGCCAATGGCCTAGATAGCTCCTTGTTATCCATTCGTGTTGTCGCTCTGATGGCCTTGACCGCCTGCTCGGGGAGGCCGTCCCCGTACATGTCGATGTAGGTTGTGATTATTGCGTCTGGTGTTGTCGTCTTGTTGTTGATGAAGGAGAGTTCACGCATTAGTTTGTGTTGGGCACGCTCTGCAACCAGGACCAAAGATGGTTGGGCTGCCAGGCGTGCGCTTGAGCGCGTGGAGGCTGCTGGTGCTCTCTTCCTGCCTCTGTTTTTGGATGGGGGAGGCAACATCGGCCTCTCCAGGACTGGAGCGGGGATGAGTTTGAAAATCCTTGCACAGAAGTTAGCACAATCGTCAACCTCCTTGGACTCTATCTTTGTTGTTGCTGCCTTTATCGCTTGGATGCCGATGACCAGCCATGGCGTCCCGGCTGGCCGGATCGACCACGTCCGAGACATCGCAAGAGTCAGGGCCATTGTTGGGGACGAACTATGGAACAATATCAATGTCTATCTGACACAAAGTCGGAGATGTCAGCAGTCAAGTGATCAGGCCCTTGGCAGGGGTCGTCGAGCTAGGCGTCTGGCGTGAAGACAACTTCCTAAGGGTGACAAACATGGAAATGGTAAAAAAACCATGGGCCTTGCAATAGGGGCAGAAGCATGAGGTTGTGCTCTACCTTGTCTACACCGTCGCCGCCAAGCTCCACCCTAGGACACCATTCCTTTGAGTAAGCCTCATCACCCCTCCTGTGATCTAGGTATCCATCTTGTCTCTCTTATTCTCTCTCAACCATCCCTACCAGAATATGATGGGATTGTTTGGCTTACATGTGGGTCACTGTGTTATTATAACCGCACGCATGCTAAATCAGATATTCCGTGATCCACACGTCAGCTATACATCCCCACCGTGTTGTGGTGAGGACCATCCCTACCCAATTTGTTTCCGTGTCCTACATGTTAATGTTAGTGTAGAATTTGACCATTAGTGTTAGCGAAAGAACGGGATGACGATGAGCACGTATATGTATACATACATAAATGCACATGCACACGCGATAGATATATGCCACCGTGGCTGTGTGTCGTCGTTGGTGTTTGTGGGATGGCATGCAGGGGGCGGCATGGCGCAGCAGGCCGGACACGACACGAGGTGTGTCCACCCATCGCGCAGGGGCGGGATGCCATGGCGACAAGATCCGCGATGGCCGCGCGCGCGCGCGCAGAGAGAGAGGCACGCAGGGTTGGGTTGGATTGCGTTGGCTCTTGCCTTGCTAACCAGCCACCAGCAGATCATCTCAAGGCTCGATCGGACGCATTTTCGCTACTCCTACACATGATGAACACGTCGTTACTTGAGGTACTCTAGCTAACTAGCAGAGGTAGCCATGCAGACAGCTCGCACATGTGTCTCTCGATCCATCGAGACTCCAGCTCCATGCATCGTTCGACCCAACGACCTGCTTGGCTTCTTCCTCTCTAGTAGTATACTGTGCTGTAGTAGGAGAGTACAGTATCTCTGATTGATCAATTGGCTTGCTGTGTGAGAGAGAGAGAGACAGGATCTGGCCGGGAGGCATGGCGGCGGACGACAGGGCCTGCCTAGCTGCGACAGAGCCAGGAGGGCTATGCAAGCGAAGCCAGCGGGCATGAATGCGGGTAGCCCAGATGCATGAGATGCTTCTCGCTCGTGTTTCGTGCTCCTCCGATCCTGCTCCTGCATTGGCTCTGCATTTTGCAAACGACGCTGCTGCCGCGCCATTTGCGGTACATACGGTGGTGCGCCGCTCGAGCCTCTTGGCCGGACTCATCTCTCCTCTCGATCAGACCTCCCGCTCCATCCGGCCGGCCGAGACGACGACATATACGGACGTAACGACAACGACAACGACTATATATATAGAGAGAGTTGCTGCTAGCTGTTGCTCCAGGCTCCAGCTGAGCTTCAAAGCCAGGTCATCCCTAGCTCATGCAAATTATAGTATATACTCATCGGCTATTATGTGCTTTAACATATACTCCATGCATGCCCTGCTCTTGCTCACCGATCCCATGTCCTGCATGCTCTTTTTTTTAAAAAAAAAAAACTCAGCAAGAGATTTGCTGAACTTACAAAAAGGGGAGCGCATGCAGCTCATAGAAAAATGAAAGGAGGAGAATAAAGGATAGAGAAAAAGAAACAAAAGAAACTCCCACACGGCAACTATAGGTGCTAACGCTGACACACAAGGTGAACCGATGAAACTAGGCACATGCATATGCATGGCCTGCTTGAAAGGGAGGGAAGGGGAAAAAAACAAACTACTACAACCACTGCTAAAACATCTACCCCTATAGCAGGTCCCCTATGTTGTAACATTATGTCTGAAAGCCAGCTTGAGATTGAGAAGGTCGATGTCGTCCTCTGTAACCAGAAGAGTGGACTCCAATGGTTGTAGAGATGCATTTTCAAAGGTTCTCCGATCACGCTCGTTGCAAATGCTCCACCAAAAAATAAATTATAATGGTGTCAAAATATTTCTAATCCTTCTTCTAGAGTGTACGCCTTGATTTCCATCACATCACTTGAATTTGTAGGCGTAGTGCCTGTGACATGCCCAGGTTCGAAGATGCCTAAGATCAAACCAAGGAAGAAAACTTAATAGTTCAGACCGCTTTGTGAACCTTTGGACATGCATGTCCAGGTTTTGAAGATGCCTATGATCAAACCAAGGAAGGGAATTGAAGTAGTCCTGACCGCTTTGTGGTCCTTTGGACAAATTGGTGCAGTGTGCAAAGTAGCTGTGGATAAATAGATAATTAATTTCATTATTCTCTTTATTAGCGTGCATACAGATGTTAGGTGGCCATTTTTTCTAGGGCAAATGCATAACATAGGAAGGCATCAACTGAGACTGAGCTCAGCTGTTGCTGTTGGGTTGAGTTTGTTTGTTTATATAATAAATAATAAACTACTCCCTCCATCCTAAATTATAAGTCATTTCAAGAATCTTGGAGAGTCAGAGTTTATAAAGTTTGATCAAATTTATATAATATGATAATAACATATTTGATACCAATTAAGTATCATTATATTTTTTATTAGTTATATTTTCATACTATACCTATTTGATGTCATAAATCTTTATGTTTCTCTCTATAATTTTTGGTCAAATTTAAAATGTTTTGACTCTCCAAAATTCTTAAAATGACTTACAATTTGAGATGAAGGAAGTAGTAGTAACTAATGGAGATTCCCAGCCGGTCCCCCGGCCGCTCGTGCGGGTTGTCGTGCGTACGTCGTCCACCTCTCTCCCACCCATCCACTGCACACACGCCACCAGCTAGCTAGCTTAGAGCAAGTTTAATAATTTAACCGATCGCTGGCTGTAAGACTATGTCATATCACTTAAAGCTCGTGTAAGCAAAAATATGTATAATAAGCTGGCTAGTAAGTTAGCTGTATGTAATATTTTACTATTTAATGATTGTACGTATGGTACATCATCAATTGGGATCTCCTGTACCCTATAACTCTGTGGTTATTTCACCAAACATAAATTACGACGTAGCCATCCCTGAATTAAAATACATATAAAATATTTGATCGATGCTACATCCCATACGATACGCAGACAAGAACACATACCAACCATATGCTTGATTCGATTCCTCGCTAAATGGATGCCAGGGAGTTGGCGAGCTAGCATGCTTTGGAGAACGCAAGGATTACACCATGAACTGTTGAGTACAGAGGTGGTGGAATACATGAAATGAATGGCCGGCTTGACGGCACTAGGACTGGCTGACGCAGAGAGCTACAGCAATGGACCTGGTGATGCCGGCACACGGGATCAGGTTCGTCGCCCGCGTCAGGCTGCAGGCGTGCTTTCCTCCTCGTTTCTTGTGTTACAGCCCGGCGAAGAGTTAAGCGCCCGTCCAACACTCTCTCTCCTTTTCTCGCACTGCCAGATCAGATTTCTGTGACCGGGAGATGTTCACAGCCAACGCCTAGGCATTATTATACTTGCTCTAGCTTTGCTTCAATTCATGACGATGCATGCATCGAAGTTACCGACGACCTGCAGCTAGCAAGCATATCATATCATTTGCTGCATCCATTTGCACGGAAGTCAGACAGACAGCACTACGTACGTATGTAATAGTAGTGGTATAGTAGAGTAGAGTGAAATATTATATTAGTGACTGAGTCGTCGTCGTCGTCGCGGCCAACACAGGGCCCCGCCGGACTGCCGGTTCCAGCAGAGATCTGCCGCTGCCTACAGCCATGCGATGCAATGTAAGCATGCTTCTCCGATTCTCTCATCTAACGATGGTTGCTGATCGCCGTCGGAGTCGGAGAGAATTAATGGCCTTGTTTATCAGCACTATTTCAACATAGATTTTCAGCGAACCATTTTCTCTCATATCAGATCAGATCAGTATGAGCATTTAGCATAAGCTAAATTCCAGAGAAACTTCGATGAATCGATCCGATCGATCGCTATTTCCTGACAGGCCGGGAGTCCAACGTCCACTCGTCCAGCGCCCATGCACTGTTCCGAATAATCACCCAGCTGGCCAGCTCCGATCCAGTTCGATCTGCAGGGAGCTCATCAGCTGAGCCCAGCAGCAGCTGGGTACTGGCAGTGGCAGGCCAAGTTGTTGGTTGCAATTGCTGCATGGTGCATGCACGCTACAGGTCCTCGATCCCTGCTGGCTCCCTCTCTCTCTCTCGCTCGTCTGGCTATAGCTAGCTGGCAACATCTCATATCGCCTTGATCGACCTCAAAGACTGCAGCAAGCACGCATGCGATGCATCAGCAAGTGAAGTCAGATTGCATCCAAGTGGACAATGCCTGTTGGAGCCCTGCAGGAGCCCTGGACTGAATCTGAATGGATGGGTATGCGTGCACTCGATCCTCAACCGCGAATCCGCGATCACCTGGAAGCAAGATCCATCAATATAATGCAAGCAACTTGGCCGGCCTGCTGCGCATTACGCACACGTACGTACGCGACGGCCGGCTCATCTGAATCTCAACTCATCAGATTAAACAAGCAGCAGCAAGCAGGCACAGCGACTTTGATCAGTATATATCTGACACATCTGCAGTCTGAATCACTCTGAATCGATATCGACTCTAACGGCCTATTCATTTGGCTTATAAGTTTTTAATTTCTCTCAGTCACCAAAACGGCCGAGCGACGCGCTGCTGCCGCTGGTGTGAGGTGATGGATCGGATTCGTACTAGCTCGTACGCACGCCAGCTGCAAACCAACCAGGAAACAGCTAGTATAACGATTTAGGAGTGTGTGTTCTGGTTGCAGCGATCTCTCAATCATCTCGCGGCTACTGAGCTTGTGCACATCGATCTGAAATCGGCCAGCCTGCTAGCTACTGTACTGCTATATCGAGTCTGCAGAGTGAATTAGACCACCCTCATCAACTACAAGGCCTCGATCGGGGATTTGCTTCGGTGCTTGGCAACCATCATCCCTTGTAACTTTCTGGGCTGCAAGGAAAAACCAAAGACGAGGCCGGGCTACATATAGTATGCATGCACGGTGAATTACGCTGGCGGCCCAGCTTCTATTAATTGGACCTTGGCCTTTTAGCAGCCTACAACAGCTCCCAAACCGAACGTCAGACCAGCCTCCTTATTTTTGAAGTGGGCCATGGCCCAATACAAGCCTAGACTAAAGATGGGCCGCAAAAACAGAACGAATTTGTCTACTGGGCCACACAGGACCCTAGAACCAAGGAAGTAACGCGATGTGTTGTTGCTATTTTTTTTTTTTGCAATAGTAACTTCATTTTATATACGTGCATTGAATTTCTGTCAACAACCAAATATAAAGCTTAGCCCAAACAACCAAATAATTAACATAATCTTTCATGCATGAAGAATCTATACAATCTCGATTTTGTATTCATAAAGATAATTCAATCACAAATTTTATACAACACTATACCTTTTTATGCCTATTTATAAAAAAAAACTCAGCAAAAATTGACTCCATGCGCTGTAATAATGTTCTGAAATTAGAAACAAATTGGATGCTTCCATACAACTGTGTTTGCAAGATTAGCATATGCAAACCGATGCTTCATTCCAATTTAACAACTATCATATACTCTGTTTCTCCTTGAAATTGGATCCAAGGTTGGTGTTCGCTTCTTGAAGGCTTATTACGTTATGGAAAGACAAGCACATGAAACAAGCAAAGCAAAATTATGAGGTTAATCGAAAAAAGGGAACATAAATCGTTGAAATTTACAAGGCAGTACAACGCAAACAATGACAACACATCGCCTACCATTGAAAGGGAATATTCACTTTTATGGAGTGTCAAACTAAGGACATGAGGTGCTACTAAGGCTCTTGTAAATTATAACCAACAAAAGACTACATACCCTTTTTTTATAGTGATCTAAAGTATCGATTAGACGAAGGAGTCCATGTCAAATACAAAACCATGCTTGAGATCTCTGGAAAGCCAAGTGTCATATATAACCCAATGGTAATACGAAAAGAAGAGTCCTAGTATTAAATAAAGAAATTACTCGTGCAATCCTAAAAAAAGGCTTGTGTTGTCATCTAAATCATCAAAACTGAAAACCATGATTATGGACACATGATCCTTTACGACTCAGTTGCATAACCTTACAAAACACACGTGACACATACTTATGTTCATCAGTCACCGAAACCAAGCATTCTTTCAAAAATAACACTATACATGCATAGTCGTTGCCACTAGCTAGCACGACACAAAGAATGTCATTACTCCAGTGGCGCTGCACCTGTTATGTACTCCCTCCATCCCAAATTATAAGACATTTCAAAAAATTTAGAGAATTAAAGTATCTCAAGTTTGACCAAACTTATATGACAATATATAACATGTATGATGTCAACTAAGTATTATTCGATTTGTTATTAATTATATTTTTATAGTATACCTATTTAATGTCATAAATCTTTGTAGTTTTCTCTATAATTATTGGTCAAACTTAAGATGTTTTGACTTTCCAAGATTTTTGGAATGTCTTATAATTTGGGATGCAGAGAGTATTGTTTATGGAAGCATTAATTTCCCTAGGAGCCCATTTGTATATTTTTAAAAAGGGTTTCAAGCTAGAGAAAAATAGACAAAATTTAATAATCCTACTACCAAGGAGCTAGGAAGAAAAGTGTAACAGAGTCTTGCGACGAATCCTGCGTTACCATGCATAGGATGCATGGTTAAATCAGAAATGCTCATAGTGAAATTGCAAGGCAAAAACACAACCGCGGCAGGTAATAAGATTGGACCCTAGAGATTGAGTGAGAACTGAATTATCGCAAGAGGCCAACATGGATATATCACGGGTGCGATTGGGAAGGAGGAGCAGATCGTCCTCGGTTTCTCGCTACCATGCAGTGACACCATCATGTGATCCCAAAAGGCCAAGATAGAGGAAGAATCATAGAGCAACGAGTGACACGTACATGAATGTTGGGCACACATGTGACGCTACATGACACCATGAATCCATGACTGTCAGTCGCTAGACCATGGATGCATTGCATGCCATGCATATGGGCCCATGGTATTGTCATGCCACCCTACACTATTTCTATTTCTGCTCTTATATCCTCCCTCCGCATTAATTTCATTGATTATGGAAATATTCTCACAATAAATCTTTTTTAGGGATATAAATATTGATATTAGTTTTATAAACCTAGTCAAACTAACTAGTGGTAGTATTCTATATAGATGTCAGTGTTATAGCAAGGAACCACATGTACTAGCTAGAATGTATGCTTGGCACACATGTGTCACGTACTACTGGTGTGTTTGGGTTGTAGAGTTACCCTATGCGGCTATGCTTCATGAGATGATACATTAGGAGTTTATCCCATAAATTTTAGTGGAATCAAAATTCATTTCTCATACATATAGTGATTATTAATTAGCTTGTGAGGAATAAGACGACGATAGATCAATTCCATTCCTCTGCACAAACCAAATAAAAAAAGTGAGAATTGAAAAGAAGATGAATAATCTTATTCCTCAAATCAAACATACGGACTAAGGAGTCCATGTCAAATACAAAACCATGCTTGAGTTTTTTTTATTTGAAATTGTTAAGATGCTCAAAAAAAACTAATGACATATTTAGACTAAGGGTATTTTCGACTTTTCACACCTGTAGTTTGACACCGTTAAAGCCCAATTTAGAGGTAGTGGCGTAGAGGGTAAAAAAATAGTGCAGTGTCATTGAAGACCACCAAGCTTTTTCAATAGCACATAACGAAATACTGATGTTTTATAATGACGCACAAGAAATTTATCCTCTGTAATATATCCATATGGGATGAGTAAATGCACTTCCGTATTCACACACAAAAGTTGGGATGCATACTGATTTTCGAAAAAAATCATAGGAACTTGTATGAGCACTCAAAGACATAACTTTTGGATTTTTTTCTTCTATTACACATGCCCTAGTTTTGTCATTTTTTATTTTTGAAAAAAGATTTTGCATCCTATTGTTTTTTTGTGTTTTTAGTACAACACACACGCACGCACACCAGCTCATCCATATGAACACACAAACCATATCCATATGAGCACATTCGAATACTAGACCAACAAATTCTCAATACAATTGATAAAGTCACCACAAGCATCTCGTTGTCGATATGAACGTCACTTCATGTCGCATGTCATTAAGATATTCCCTCCTACAAGTAGTCAAACCAGGACCATAAGTGTTACTGTGCCTCTCGTAACTGTCAGACACTACACATATGGACGAACTATAGAAAATGAAATTACGAAAATGCATTTCCTGAATTATTCGAAAGACACATATTTCCTATCCTCTCATTTTTGCTTCTATAGTATAGCTGCTCGATCTGTCACTATCGGATCAGTCACAGCGAATCTTGCGCACCAATCCAAAGCTAGTGCCACCTCATCATACATTACATCGTTTTGCGTTTCCTTCATGCAATGCAGTACAATGCGTCCATGCATGTCATGTCAGGCAGCATGTATCAGACATCAGCTCTTTGTTGTTTTGCTTTTAGTTTTAATTTTCTTCACGAACCGATCGACGACGAACTCCATCATCAATTCATCATTATTCAGCTCATAAAATAAAAAAAAATGCGGCGATTCTATCATTTACAGTACGTGCGACGGAGATTCATCATTATGTACAAGCGAATCTCGCTCGCCTGCTGCAGGCTAATGCCATTGTTTGTCAGCCCGCCAGATCATCTACTCGTATCTAATCTACTCTAGCTACCTGAGCTCCTCGCTGCCGGCGACCACCGGCGGCCGGCGGCGCGCGCGGCAGGATCGGTTGCAGGTGCTGAGAGCGACGTCGCGGACCCGGATTCCCGTGTCGTACACCTGGCCAGGCCGCCAGTCCGCCGGCAGCACGGGCGGCACGGGCTCCCCGCCGCCGCCGGCCCGCAGCCACTTGCCGCCGACGCCGGCCGTGACGACGAGCCGGAGCTGCAACGGTCCCGCCGGCGCGCGCGACGTGCGCCACGTCACGACGCCGCGCCTGCGCACCCGCGACATGGGCCGCCACGACGTCGCGCCAGGCGTCGGCGTTGCCTGCGCGGGCGCGATCTCGACGGCGGCGATGTCCGTCTGCCCGCCCTGGTACAGGAAGCTGATGGACAGGTGCGCTGGGTGCCTCCTGCTCCCTTCGTCCTCCTCGATGCGTACTGACAGGTTCTTGTTCTTGTACTCGCAAGGTATTCTGCATCGTGTTCATGGTTCAATCTTTAGCTCGGAACGGAAAAGCATGGCGCGGTCCGACCGGTACAGATGTAGTGCAGAGAAATTTTCTATCACCTCCTGAAGTCGACCTGAACAGCATTGCCGTCGTCCAGGCCGCCGGACAGCAGATGATCGGACGACATGCCGGGCTTGGCCATCGCAGCGAAGGTCTCCCTGGTGAGCAGGAACCCCGTGTGGTTGGCGGCACCGGCGACCACGACGACCTTGACGCCGCCGTCGCCGCACACACTCCGGTCTCTGCATCTCAACTGCAAGCAGAAATACCACGTACAGTACTGTCATTTAAATTGTAGAGATATATACATACATATTGCAGAGAAAGCAAGTCGCCTGCGGACTGCAGTACACCGACCTGGTAGCAGGCGCCGCAGCCGGTGCCGTCGCGGAAGAAGAAGTCGGCACCCGCGGCGGCGACGTGGGGCGCGCCTCCGTCCAGCTCCGCGTAACCGCAGGCACCGCCGCCGCCGTCTGTACTAGTATCACTACGACGCAGCAACGCTGCAGATTGGATTGATGTGAACGATCGAGTGGTAAGAAGGAAACCGAACCGATTCAGCTTTTTTGAGATGGACGAACGAGAGCTTCATCGATCGTGGAGTGGGAGTGAACTGTATTTACGACTTACCGTCGAGGTCAGGGGAGGCGGTGGAGTGGCGAGGGCACCAGTCGCAGTAGTAGTTAACGTTGTCGATGTTGGAAGGAGGAGGATGACGAGCAAGGCAGGGACAGGGACACAGCAGCAGCAGCAGCAAGATGATGAGGCCGCTGCCAGTGTTGAAGAAACGAAGAAGCACTATGCTGAGCAGCATGGTCATGGCGGAGTGGACGGAGTTGCTTTCAATTAGCAGCTCGGTCGAGCCAGAGGTAGGTCGTAGCTAGCTGCTGGCCGGCGAGGCGGCGGTGATGGGTAAGAGACGACGACGACGGCCGGCCGGGGTAGCAGCGATCGAGCTACTATATTAGCAGCTAGAGCTAGTCAGCTAGCCAGGCATGGGGTTGAAGTTGAATGTTACTGGTAGTAGTGGTCTAGTGGAACAACAACGTGGGGGCATCAACGCAACGCAACGCAACGAACTGAGGCCTCTGGCCCTCTGCCAATGGCCAATGCCAATGTCAATGCCAGCCAACGGGAGAAAGAATAAACGGCGCGCGCACGAGTCGAGAGAGTGCGTCGAGAAAAAGACCCGATAAATTCGTCGCCGTCGAGATGGTATGGGCGCAAGGCAATTGGCCGGCGTTGCGCATGCTGATGGGGTTGGGTGGAAGTATAAACAAAATGGCTGTCGCATCCATGGCGTGCAAACACTTTCTGCCGCCGCATTCGTCGTTCCAAGTTTTCGGCCTCTTTCCCCTTTGGCCACACCACACCATACAAGCTACGAAAATTGCCACTTTTGGAACTTCCGCAAGTAAATTGACAAAAAAAATCAAATTTTTATGCGCCTTCTATATTTACATATAGACGGTTTTTAGTTTCCACCGTCACTGTAAATTATCATCGGACCCGAGACATTGCCCACCTCTGATCCACGAATAGATTTTCAAAGTCAGAAGGCCCTGTTTGCTTCACCTTTTTAGTCATGGTACAGTGTTTAACAGCATGAACCACTTTATCATTTGCTAAAACCATCAGCCAAACATATATGTCCACCTCTGTAACACCTATTGCAATAATCATTTAAAATACACATTCTTTTTAGTTTAGAGGGGACCAATATTACAAATCCCACTTCTGGAAATTGTTTTTAACTGCCTTTGGAGTCCCATTTTTGTAGTAGTGTTTACCATCTAAATAAACAGTATTTGCATCATTCATAAATTTGAGAGAAAAAGGTTCATCCTATATATATCGACCTCATCTGCAGGTCGATTCTAGTTAGATTTCGGATGTCAATTGTAATTCCATTCACTTTTCAACCCTCATCTGTCAAAACATTTTCATCTACTTTTTCAAACCTCGACATAATTAAATTCAAGATGGTTTTCACTGACTTGTAATTTGCGTGGTGGCATCACAAAAATTTCCCAAGTTTTTGGCACTCCTGTCGAGAGAACCACTTTGGCATCAAGTTATATATAAAATTGCCACTTTGAAGATCATAACTTTACCATCAAACTAAACAGTGCCGCTCATATAATTGAGAGAATTTTTTTTCCCTATGACTCTGAACTTGCTGAGTTCAATTTTGAACCTCAGTCCTTATGGTTCACTTTTCAACCATAGCATGGACTCAGATGATTTTGGTTGACAAGGATATACCATGGCCCACATGACTAAATGGATAGATAAGATGGTTTAAATAAAAGGTTGAAAAATACCTTCATAACTTTTCATAGCAGATACGCCGTGCATCTTAACCGCACGATCGACGTGCCTGCCATGAAGGTACACACACACACACGTAATTATTGTTTATTAATTAGTTTGTCCATTAATTCATTAATTAGTCTATGTTATGTGATAATTAATCACGCACATGCTAGATACAATACAATATAATGATCCCGTTAGTTATGATTAATTTGCCACTACACCACCATCCTAATAACAAAGATGACGACGACGGTTTCTTCCACGCAGATACATATACTCGCTTTGTCGACATCATATCATCCCAACTGTCCATTGGATCGGATCTCCTCGGAAAAAAAATTGTCCATGGATCTGCGCTGTAGTCGAATATGGATCATCCTAGTTTGATAATGCTCGTTCAGTTATGCTCACGAACACAATTATTAATGCTGATCTGCACGGTGTAAACTAAACTAAAGTGGCCAAAGTCGTACCAAACGCATCTACGGCAAACTGTCACTCCTGAGTCCTGATTATAGAGGCCATTTTGACTTAGGCAAAGGAGGAATGACTATTCTTAATTTACCCATTCGTCACATTCTTGTTAAGATACAAGATCGAGCTTAAGTGTGCCACGTTATTAATTGATGATGCTAAACATAAAGTGTACAACATTAATAATTGATGATGCCAAAAATAAAGTGTATATTGAAGTTTTCATTGACTTATATATATTGGTTGCATTCGAAATGATGCTAGCTAGACCTAGACAAACTTGTATATATCTAGGATCACAGGTACTTTGTCTATTCCAAATTATAAGTCGTTTTGGCTTTCTAGACATGTAACTTTTGCATTGCACTTAGATATATAATATCTAGACACATAGTAAAGACATGCATCTGATTTTATTTTTTATGAAGATTGAGACTAGTGGTGCTGATGATAACCAGGTGCAAGCAAGTCCAAGTCCATGAGCGAATCCAATAAGGTAACATATAGGAAAAATCTCAATTTACCACAACAGAGGTGGTGTAATTTCCCTCCTTAAACTCCTAAATCCGATACCTCTCGTAACTCCCAAAATCATTCAAATTACCTCCATGTGCCAGTTGAAAGTGGTTTTCAAGGATGATTCATGATTTTTAGTTTTAAAAAAGACGTAAAATACCTGATAAGATATTTAAAACACAAAAAAAATCTCCAAGCTTCTAAAATTTCGAAGAAAAATCCTAGATATAGATTGGTACATGAAAAATCCAAATAAACTGTTTAGAGATCATGAAAGTATATCTAAGAGGTCAAAAAGTTAGGGTTTAGCTCTAGGAAAGCGAGAACAATACTTAAAAAACTAAGAAGTTCCTAAATCATTATGATCTATGCCTAAATATGTTTTGAACTGTTTCCATAACAAAATCAAGAGATGAAAGCAGCGTGAATGTATTGACCATTTAATGTGTGTTGCACTCTTGTTGGTTGGCATTAATTAGGATGTTATATAGTTTGGATTTTTTTTCATTTTCTAGAATTAAACCTATTTTTAGAAGATGTTCTCAAAATATTTAAGTTTGTAAACTTAGAGACACTTTGTAGTTTTAAAACCTTATTAGGTATTTGTTTTACTAGAAAAGATGATGAAACCATCTTGAAAAGTATTTGTAACTTGGACAAGGAGTTAACTCGAATGGTTTTAAGAGATGAGAGGATAAGATATCCGAATTTGAAGTTCAAGAAGAAAGAATCAACAACGACGATAGTTCGGAGTTTTTTTTTTTTTTTTTTTGAGAGAGAGAGAGAGAGAAGAAGTTTAGAATGTAAATGGAACTTTGGGCTACTGCTAGCCCAGATGTCCTTGCGTCACATTGCATGGCAGCCCATTCAGAACAGTAGCATGGACTACTCGATCATTGGGCCTTACCCTATTTGAGTTGGAGAGGCCCAAACTGTTAATCATAGCTGTAACACTCAGGGCTAGTGAGACACATTAGGCCCACTGAGTCTCTTTTTTTGTTTGTTCTCTTCTTCCTTTTCTTAATGTTTTCATTCATCAATTCACTTCACACATGATCCCGAGTCAAGATAACTGGATGTCTAGTGGGCGCTAGGCAGATCAGCAGATGGAATGGAACGTGTTGTATGGGCCGGCCCATGCATTGGCCCGATGCCTCCGTTATCCCTAGTTAGCTATCTCAGCATGCATCATGCACATATGCAGTGCCACGTCTGCACTGCACACCATTCTGACTTGTAATCTACAGTAGCTTCTTGGATTATTCTGACAGCTGGATTTCGAGCACGAGGACGGACGTACGCCGACAGACCCAGCTATTGCTGCATGTGCAAGGAAATAATATATACGAGCACAGCAAAACAAATTGGAGGTTTCCGCTTGGCAAAGTTAAATGTATGGTCATATATTGCTCTCAAGAAACAGAGAAAAGAAACACCAGGTCACCACTGTTAGCTTAGCTAGCTAGATATATAGCATGTTTATCGCGCGTGAAATATATAATAATATGTTCTACGACCGACCGACACCGACTGTGTTAGCTTAGCTAGCTAGCATGTCATGTTTAGCAAACTACTCCCTGTGTCATTTTCGCTTCTGAAGAAATCAACTTTTTCAAAATATCAGTAATTATGTATTAAAATATATAAATAATTATGTTAAGTAATTAGTATCATTGGAAAGATATTTTAAATCTAGTTTTTTTAATAAATTTATTTAAAAATATAAATGCTGCACATATTTTTTATAAACTTAATCAAAGTTGAGAAAGTTTTACTGAACATTATCATTTTTGGGACGAAGGGACTATACAGGAAGCCTTGCTTGCTTTCCGCATGCCTGAATGCATGCATGCAGCTAGCTAGAGGCCAAATGGATCGATCACACACTCATGCATGCAGTAGCAAGCTAGTTAGATGCATGCATGAATGCCAGCAGCATGGGCCTTCCCATTTTCAGCCCTTTCTGGTCAATCATGAAAACCTTCCTATAGTAATATAGTACATTTTCTATTTGCTTTCATAAATTCAGAAACAAGAATTATTGAGCCATTTGAGTATTTGACCGATCGAGTACATATATTTCTCGTAGTACTTGCATGCATGAACTTACTATATATATAATAAGTGGTCATCACCTCGATTGCAATGTAGTGGCAGCCAAAAGAGCTAATAACAATCCATCTCCATCGATCTAGCACAAATTAAATAAGTTGTGCTCAATTCGTGTGTGTGTGAGCTAGCCCAGTAGGTACGCAACGCAGCAGATATATAGGCCATGGATGGTCTTGTGCTCTACCTGCTTGTTGTGATGATATCGGCGATGCAACTGATCCCCGCCGTCGTCGTCGCCGCCGGTCACCGGCCGCCGGCTATGTACGTGTTCGGGGACTCGACGCTGGACGTCGGGAACAACAACTACCTGCCGGGGAAGGACGTCCCGAGGGCCGACCAGCCTCACTACGGCGTCGACTTTCCCGGAGTTCCCACCGGCAGATTCAGCAACGGCTACAACACAGCTGACTACGTCGGTGCGTATGTACGTCGTCGCTAGCTGCATGCGTGTGTATATATAGATTTATGACGATGTTTATGATGCAGCCAAGAGCATGGGATTCGTGAGTAGCCCACCGCCGTATCTGTCGCTAGCGGCACCAAGCATGTCAAGCCTTCTGGTCCTCACCGCTCTCACCACCGGCGTCAGCTATGCTTCCGCAGGAGCCGGCATCCTCGACACCACTGTAATATATGCATGCTCTCTCAGTTACATTTACATATCGTCGTATGTAGCATATCTACTGTTACTAATAAGTACTGACAACTATATCTATCTCCAATTCTAAATGCAGAACGCTGGCAACAACATTCCGTTGTCCAGGCAGGTGCAGCACTTCAAGGCCACCAAACACAAGATGACCTCCACGATGGGATCCCGCGCCGTGAACGCCATGCTCTCCAGGTGCATCTTCCTCATCGGCGTCGGCAGCAACGACATGTTCATCGCCTTCTCGACCACCGCGCAGCAGTCTCAGTCTCAGAACAACAAGTCAGCTGTGGAGCAGCAGCAGCAGAGCGACGTCGTCGCCGCTTTCTACGCCAGCCTCATCTCCAACTACTCAGCCGCCATCACGGTACAATACTGAAAACCAATTGCTAGTTAGGAATTCGATGGATGGTCATAACGTATACTCTGTGTGTGCATTCACCCATCACCTGCAGGAGCTGTACTCGTTGGGCGCCCGGAGATTCGCCATCATCAACGTGGGAATGGTAGGGTGCGTGCCACAGGTACGCGCGCTGGACGCGGCAGGCGCATGCGCCGACGGCCTGAACCGCCTCGCCGCCGGCTTCGACGCCGAGCTCAAATCGCTCATGGCCAGCCTCGCCGTCCCCCCGAGGCGGCTGCCGGGGCTCGCCTACTCCCTCGCCGACTCCTTCGGCCTCACGCAGGCCACGTTCGCAGACCCTCAGACGTCGGGGTACACGGACGTCGCCGCCGCGTGCTGCGGCGGCGGACGGCTCGGCGCCGAGGCGGATTGCCTGCCGGGCTCCGCGGTCTGCGCACACCGCGGCCACTACCTCTTCTGGGACCGGGTTCACCCTTCCCAGCGGGCTGCCATGCTCACTGCTAAGGCCTTCTATGACGGCCCGGCCCAGTATACCTCGCCCATCAACTTCAAGCAGTTGGTCTACACGAGCTGATCGATCGATTTGATGAGCCCATTTGCTGCTGCTTCATTCGGGGACCAGTGAAATAATTTTCCTAAGATGATTACATATAAATGAACCATGGTACATCCCATGTTACATGAATAATTTACCTATAGAAAAACAATGTTGAAAAAATCTTATAATAGAATCATTGAGTCTGAGTGTTTTATTTGGTATTATGGGGTATATATATAACAAAAAGAGTACGTTTATAGAGAGAAGAAGACGATAGCTGTCAGCCTCAAGCGAGTCGGGCTCTCTCTTTAGCGGGTCAGAAATAGTAGTTCCGATAGATAATATACGGTGTGTCGTGGGAAGAGTGCATTTTGTGGTGAAAATCATTTCCAAGAAATGCGTTGTTGGCTTGTTGCTCACGCCCGGCACAGATGTAGATCCGTGCTACTACAAATGCTAGTAACGGCGGCTGCGAGATTTGTTTTTCTGACCATTTTTGTTTGTACAAAATACAAATGGGTTTGGTGCCTGGCCAATCGTCAGATCTGGAAGTAGTATTATTGCGCACGATTTCTAAAATATGCGAAGGTGCATATATATGTATACTTAGCTTTAACATTTTTCTTGGTCTTTGTATACCCTGTAATTATGTATGTACTCATACTTCATTGCATTTTGTATACTAATATTCTTATATCAGAAAAGTATGTACTGATCACACTCTTCATAAAAAATGTATGTACACGTACATACGTAGGTATATGTACTAGTACTAATACTCTTATCAAAAAAGTATTTACACATACGTACGTTAGTAGTCTCTTTATCAGCAAAAGTCTAATCACATACTATATGTATATGCACATAATCAGTATTTACACACATAGGTATACATATGTATGTACTCATACTCTATAAAAAAAAGTATGTTTGTATACTTTATGTATATGCACATAGTAACCCGACCAGATTAGTAAAAAAGTGTAATTATGTCCTGCCCATGATGGAAACAATCCGTAGAAGGCAACCCCCATGATGGAAACAATTCGTAGAAGGCAACCCCAAGAGATAAGCCCCAATCTTGCAAGCTAGAGATGCCAGCCGCCGGCTAGTCATAAGTTACGGATTTGTATCGTCGCATGTATATACAGTGTATCGTCGCATTTTTTAATTCAAGTATATACAATTGGATTCTATCCAGACCCGTGAAGTGGTCACCGGCCCGTTAGCTACATCTATGCGGGACTAGAGTACTTATAATTGAAAACTTCTTCTTCAGGTCACTTCCCTGTTTCAGGATCAACGATTTACAGCACGTCTATTATGAATACAACGGCTAAAATTAAAAAGTTAGAAGCCGCTTTCCACTCTCCCACACTCCACTCACCTCAGCTCCCGCACGCCGTGTGCGACCAGGATCGAACCACATCCCCGCACCAGCACCACTTTTTCTCCGAAAAAAATTAAACATCAACGCTGCTGGTAGAGGCGGAGAGCGCGTGCGTGCGCCCAGGACGACGTCCCCCTCTCCCGGTCTCCCCGGACCCGTAGCTCTCCCCCACGCGCGCATGACTCCGACCTCTCCGCTGTGACATCTTGCAAGCGCGTCTAAGGTTAGGGTTCCGGGCAAACCACGGGAGCAGGCCTCTGAATCCGTCGGAAGCGGTGGCAGGCCCAATCGATCGCAACATGGCGGCGTCACGGTGAGACAGACCAGTGCGGCAGCACACCCTCGTGGCGCCGTGCTTGGGTGGCCCGGTCGCGGCATCCTGGCGGGGCGGCGCACCCGCGCGACGACGCGCAATGGTTGTTAGTAAAGTAGGACTCAGGATTGTTCTGCTAGGGGCCTTGCATTGCCTCTAGTCTTTATATCCCTTTATATAAACAGGAGCTCAACAGAGCTTTCGTAGGATACAAGTTTGCTCCAAGAGCATATTCCTAATGTAGTACAAGTAAAGCTAGTCTAAAGCATAAAGCAACAACAAGTGTCCAAAAACTGAAAAAGGACTAACAACTAAAGTGTAACAAACTAAAGTACACTAGAAGCCAAGGCTTATCTATCAATTCTCCCCCTAAGTCTTGCTTCAGCCAGTCTTGGTGATCTTCTTGAGCCCGATCTTGCCTCTCATGGTTTCAAACTTGGTCCTTCCAAGTGACTTGGTGAGAATATCGGCAAGCTGCTCATTTGTGCCGATGTGATCAGCCTTGATGCTCTCCTCTTCCAGGCAATCTCTGATGAAATGGAACTTTGTCCTTATGTGCTTGCTCCTGTCATGGAACACTGGGTTCTTGGCAAGTGTAAGTGTCGATTTGTTGTCCACCTTCAACTCCACAGTTTCCACTCTTCTTCCTAGCAAATCGGCAAGCAACCTTGATAGCCATAGTGCTTGGGTTGCTGCTGTAGTCATGGCTACATACTCAGCCTCACAGCTAGAGAGTGTCACTACCTTCTGCTTGACCGATTGCCAACTGACCAAGCTGTTGCCTAGGAAGAAAAGACAGTCAGTTGTGCTCTTGCTGGAATCAATGTCTCCAGCTAGATCTAAGTCACAATAGCCCACGAATCTTGTCGATGAGAATCTTGCCGATGAGAGCCTTGCCGATGAGCACCCTGCCGATGAGGGTGCCTTAGTGAAGTGGAGGCCATAGTCAAGGGTACCAGCCAAGTACCTAAGAACTCTCTTGACTGTCATTTGATGTTCAGTGGTTGGTCTCTCCAAGAACCTGCTCATAAATCCCACTGAAAAGGCTAGGTCTGGTCTAGTATGGACCAAGTACCTCAAGCTTCCAACCAATCTCCTGTATTGTGTTGGATCCACTTCTTCTGCTGTGCTCTCCTTGCTCAGCCTCAATCTTTCTTCCATCGGTGTGGCAGCGGGGTTGCAATCGGTCATGTTCCCTAGCTCCACAATCCTCTTGGCATAGTGGCTCTGCCTCAGAGTGATCCCACTACTGCCTTGCTGCACTTCTACCCCAAGATAGAAGCTAAGTAACCCAAGGTCACTCATCTCAAAGATGGACTGCATCTCTGTCTTGAACACCTTCACTTCCTCTTCCTTGACTCCAGTGATGATCAGGTCATCCACATAGACTCCGACTAGTGGAACAGAGCCATCTGAGCCTCTTCTGTAGATGACAGCTTCATGCTTGCTCTGAACGAACCCCATCTTCTTCAAGGTTGAGTTCAGCTTTGCATTCCATGCCCTGGGTGCCTGCCTCAGCCCATACAGTGCCTTGTGGAGCCGATAGACCTTGTCTTCTTCTCCTTGGACAGCAAACCCAGGTGGCTGCCGCACATAGACCTCCTCCTTGAGCTCTCCATTGAGGAATGCCGATTTGACATCCATGTGATGGACCTTCCATCCTTGAGCAACCAGAGCTAGCAGCAGCCTGACTGACTCCATCCTTGCCACAGGGGCAAAAGCATCCTCATAGTCGATCCCTTCCTGCTGCACAAAACCCCGAGCCACAAGCCTTGCCTTGTGCTTGATCACATCTCCATCGACACTCTTCTTCAACTTGAACACCCACTTCAGGGTGATCGGCCTATGACCGGCTCGAGGTGGCACCAGCTCCCAGGTGCCGTTACGCTCAATAGCGCCCAGCTCTTCCTCCATCGCAACTTGCCAAGCTGGATCATCGGCAGCTTCGGCGTAGGTAGTCGGCTCGCCCGAGCAGGAGAGGTTCAGCTCGGCGAACAGCCTCTGAGCCAGCGGCGGGGTGGCCTCATCCCCGATGAGGTCAGTGATGCGTCGGTAGCGCGGTGGCTTACTGCCATGGTAGGCGTCCACCCTTTCTTCATCGTTCTCCGGGGGAGTCACGTGCTCGACCCGAGGACTAGAGTCGCTCGTTGCCGATGGCGCGACTGCCGATGGTGTGGCTGCCGATGGTGCAGCTGCCGATGGGGGGTCTTCTGCTTCCTCATCTTGTGACGACTCCGGGGTATTGAAACACGGTGCCGATGACGATGGTGATACCGATCTGGGAGCTCCAGGCACCACCTCTTCCCAGGGGTACTCGACGGTGAAGTCGCTGCTCTCTTCCGCCGATGTGCTTGCCGATGCCGATGTCCAGTCCCAGCCATGGCCCTCGTCGAACACGACGTCGCGGCTGATGCGCACGCGCTGGGACACTGGATCGTAGACCTTGTAGGCCTTCGTGCCCTCCGCATAGCCGATGAACACGTCGGCCTCGCCGCGATCATCCAGCTTGCGGAGCTGGGTCAGACGCCTGGTGTAGGAAACACAGCCAAACACCTTGAGGTGGCCCAGCGTCGGTGATCGGCCATGCCATGCCTCATAGGGGGTGATGCCCTCCAGTGCTTGCGTCGGGGCACGGTTCAGGAGGTTCACCGCCGTCATCACTGCCTCCCCCCAAGAAAATCTTGCCGGTAGACCGCGCTGCTTGAGCAGAGCTCGCGCCATGGCCACCACCGTCTGGTTTCTGCGCTCAACAACACCATTCTGCTGAGGGGAGTGAGGGGCACTGAAATGCCTTTTGATACCTTGATCGGCACAGTAGGAGCTGAATTCGGCGACGGTGAACTCGCCGCCGTTGTCGGTGCGCAAGACCTTAAGCTGGCAGCCGCTCTCCACCTCTGCTGCAGCCTTGATGCGCTTGATTGCCTCCCCAGCAGCATCCTTGGTCGGCAGCAGCGCCACCCACATGAATCGGGTGGCGTCGTCCACCAATAGGAGGATGTATCGGTTGCCTGCCGATGTCGGTGGTGTCACAGGCCCGCAGAGGTCGCCGTGCACCAACTCCAGGTGCTCCTGGGCACGGTATGCCGATGCCGATGGGAAAGATCGCCGCTTCTGCTTGGTGGTGACGCAGACGTCGCAGACCTGCTCTGTGTGATCGATCTTGGGGATCCCACCGGCCATCTCTCCTCTGCTCAGGCGTCGTAGTGCATCAAAGTGCAAATGGCCGAGCCTCTCGTGCCATTGTCATGCCTTGTCGTCCTTGTGCATGGCGAGACAACAAGGCTGCATAGCTTCCAAGTGAAGGATGTGCCTGGTTAGGCTGCCGATATACCTTGGCAAGCAGGCGGCGACTACGATCCCAGATGCGCAGCACGCCATCGGCAATTTCTACCTTGGAACCTCCTTCGTCCAACTGTCCGAGGCTCATGATCGAGTTCTTGAGGGCAGGGATGAAGTACACGCCTTGCAACATCCGATGTTCGCCGGTCTTGCCTTGGAACACAATGGTGCCGATGCCGCGGATGTCCACCTTGGACGCGTCCTCGAAACGCACAGTGTCGCGGACATCGGTATTCAGATTGGCAAAGAGCTCGCGCCGCCCCGTCATGTGGTGCGTTGCTCCGCTGTCGAGGTACCAACCTCCCATCTTCTCTTCTTCTTCTTCATCGGCACCGAGGAAAACTCGAGCCCTTGGCTCCTCCAAGGTGACTTCATGCGCGGCCAGAGAGTTAGCCGATGCATCCTTGTCCAGCTCGACAAACACGTGTGCCATGAACAGCTCGCCGTCTTCTTCGCACTCGACGTACTGGGCACGCCCAGCGTATCCACCAGCACCGCCACCGCGGCCTCCACCTCGATCACCTCCTCGGCCGCCACGATCACCTCCACCGCCGCGGCCTCCGCCGTGCTCTCGTCGTGGCAATCGGCAATCGCGCGCCCAGTGGCCCTCCAAGCCACAGTTGAGACAAGTGTTCGGCCCACGGTTGTCACCGGGGGGGGGGGGGGGCGCGAACACTGCCGCCATCTCCGCGGCCAGCACCGCGCCCTCGGCCACGCGCGCCGCCCCGGCCCCGCTGGTTCCTTCCTCCGCGACCTCGCTACTGCCTGGGAGCCGATGCATCAGTATCGGCAGAGCCATCGGCATCGGTAGCGCCCTTCTTTTCCTTCCTCCAGCGCTCTCTCCACTGCTCCTCAGTGTACATCAGCTTTCCTCCGACGGCCATCGGCCCGATCGGTGCTTGCTTCTCGCACTTATCCACCGCCTTGAGCCTCCCGGTCACCTCCTCGAGCGTGAGCGCCTCAAAGTCGAGGAGTTGCTCGATGGCGACGACGATCTGTGCGTACTTCGCCGGCACCGATCGGAGGTACTTCTCCACCACGCGCTCCTCGGTGATGTCCCGATCGCCGTGGATGACGAGTTGCTGATGCAGAGTCGACAGTCGGATGGCAAAGTCATCGACTTGCTCATCGGGCTGGATGCAGATGTTTTCCCAGTCTCAGCGAAGTCGCTGCAGCGTCGCCCGTCGGACCCTGTCCACGCCGATCCTTGCTGCAGCGATGGCGTCCCACGCCTCCTTTGCCGATGCCTTGTCCATGAGCGGGATGTCCATCTCCTTGGGCACAGCAGCCACGATCACCTCGAGCGCCCGCCGATCGTCGCGGTACTGGACCGGACCTCCCTCGACGGCCTCCCACATGTCGCGCGCCTGCATCCGCAACTTCATAAGCTGCGACCACTCATGGTAGTTGGTCTTGTCCAGCATCGACTACGCCGTGCTGCTGCCGGAGTCGCGGTAGACCCCCTGTCCCGCGACTCATGGCGCCCGCCGCCGCGGCCTCGCCTGCGGTCACGCGGAGACTGAGAGCGGCGCCGATCCCTCCGATCGCGCGGGCTCTCAGAGCGCCTGGCGTCCTTCTCCACCTGCTGCTCCTCCTCCGCAGCGATCTCCTCTCGCAGCGCCTGCGCTGTCCTCGCCGCCTGCTCTGCTGCTAATGCAGCCTGCCTCGCCGCCTGGATTGCCGCCGCTGCTGCTGCCTCTGCAGCCAGCAGACGCGCGGCCCGGGTGTTGGAGCCGCCCTGCGCCCCCTCACCGGTGACAGATGCACCATCCTCGATGGCCACGGCCTTGGCCTTGATGGCAGCCGCGGCAGCGTGCTCTGCTGAGGAAGACATGGCTGGGAGAGTGGAAAGGTGGTGTTCTTGGCTCTTTAGCAACCAGAGCTCCGATACCAATTGTTAGTAAAGTAGGACTCATGATTGTTCTGTTAGGGACCTTGCATTGCCTCTAGTCTTTATATCCCTTTATATAAACAGGAGCTCAACGGAACTTTCGTAGGATACAAGTTTGCTCCAAGAGCATATTTGTAATGTAGTACAAGTAAAGCTAATCTAAAACATAAAGCAACAATAAGTGTCTAAAAACTAAAAAAGACTAACAACTAAAGTGTAACAAACTAAAATACACTAAAAGTCAAGGTTATCTATCAATGGTGCAGGCAGGCCCGGTCACGGCGTTTCAGCTCAGGCTCCCAAGCGCGGCTGTGCACACGCGCGATGGCGCTAGAAGCCACCAAGCACGCCGACGCAACGGTTTTGGCAGACCCACCCATGGGGCGAGGTCCCCTCCAGGCGGACCCATCCCATGCGGTGCTCGATCGATCTTGGGAAGTGGAGGACTCAAGGTTGAAGACGACGAAAGGTGGGCCTGCCCGCCTCCATGGGACCCTCGGCGACCCCCGCAGTTCGGCCTCCCATCCCAACAGCCACTGCATCTGCCTTCTGTACCTGCGGCGGCTTGTTCTGCTCCCCGTCCAGCCCCGGTGAGTTTTATGCTGACTTCATTTCTTTGTTTTCAGTTCAACAGAGAGTGAATCATTTTAGACTTTGAGCTACAGTCCGGTCCCGATGAGTCTTGTGCTGATTTGATTTCTTTGTTTTTAAGTCAACGGATCGGAGAGTGAATCATTTCAGACTTTGAGCAACGCATACAGCATGTGGCAAAAAATTTCCGGAGGTTGGAGCCGGCTTGCGGACCACTGCATTTTGCCAATTGCCATGTGCCCTGACTCTCGTGGCCACAACACAATACGATCCTGTTGGGACTAGGATTTGGAACGATCTTATCAAGGACAATCAAAGAGCAAAGAAAACCATTTTATTTGCTCTGACTAGGACTGGGACCTCATCCAACAAGGAACCTTTCTACCTCTATTGCTAGGACTGGGATTTTCTCTTTGGTATTGATGGCCTTTCTACCTCTATTTCGGCATGCATATTGTTCTGTTGGATTTTTAATTCATGTGGAAAGTTTGTCTTGTTTGCAAGATTTTATCAATATAATTTGTTACTGTAAAATGCATGTTAACTGTTCATAGAACGTGTTCAGGCTGAATTGCTGGAATGCATGACATCTTTCCTCATTGTAAGTAGACACATCTTTGCCACAATTGCTATCAGTTATGCTTTTTTTTAAAAAAAAACATTTGTGAACACAATTATTGTACTGGCAGTCGATGAATGTCATTGATTATTCTCTCCTTGTGGGAGTGGACAAAGGGAAGCATGAACTCATGTTTGACATCATTTATTATCTGAGGAAATATACTGCCCGTGTAAACAATTGGAGACATGGGTGAAGACTTCTAGATATTATGTATTATGTATTATATAATATCTAGATATTGATTCATGAAAAATAAATATTTTTTATTAATTTAATTATGATAGCAATGCATCATTACATATTGTTATATTTTTAATACATTGTATATATTAATTGACATGTTTCCTCCGCTCTGTATGATTTTCTTGATTGAAAACCAAATATTTTTCTTATAAATATTTTAGATGTTTGATTTGTCCGTAGCGTTAGCAAGGACATTATACTATAACATAAAGATTAACAATTTTACTTGAGAGGGAGTATAATATATTTCAGCAATTTTTATCATATATGAATTTTTATCAAATGAGATTGAATTACATCGATGCCTTTTGAACTTGCATTGCTCTAATTTTTGTTTTGCAGCCACATAATTATGTTTTTGACTAAATTTAATAAAATATTTCAAATTTGATAGAATCAACTTTGAACGTAATATAATCCGTAGCGTTAGCACGGACAAATATACTAGTATGTATAATTTGAAATAGGAGTAACTACAGACGGGTGTATGAAAAACTCACCCTAAATCCACACACACATAGAGGATATATTCAAGTGTTAGGTATGGTGCAATTAATACCCACGTACGACCACATATCATCAAAGAAAGAGAAAAAGAAAAAGAAACTATACCGTACACAAGGACGACCCTGAACTTTGAGCGAGCCGCCCAGTTGATCGAAGCCTGCAGCGTGTGTACTTTTATGTATGCATGTGTGTGTTTATAGCTAGCTAAGGCAGGCAGCCGTCTCCTTCACCACACTATCATCAGCTCCGATCCATCTATCGCAACAGGTAGTAGTCACGTACACAGCAAGAGCGGTGCGTTTGGTAGAGCTCAGTTTCATTAGTGAAATAACTTTTCCTATCTTCAGCTTAGAAAACAACTTTATTGATGAAGCTAAACTGTATTAGTGAAACGTTTGACAAAACAATTTCTTCTAACAGTAGAAAAGAGCAAGGTTTTAAATAGCCGGCTATAGCTGCTACGAGTGACAGCCGCTATGACGTTTAGCCTGCTATAGCTGTTCCGCAACCCTGCCTCTAAATTTTATAGCCGGCGACGATTTAAAACCTTGGAAAAGCGTGAAATATCCATGATATCCTTTTTATCATTTTCCTTTTCTTTTCCACCCCACGCTCGCACACCGCCGGTGCCCCACACTCGATCTAGGGGCAAATCGGCCAAGGGCCATGCTGGGGTCCACCGCAGTCAGGTGAAAGCTACTTGAAGCTACTTTTTGGGGCTTCAACATCAGCTTTTGCTACGTGATCGAGAGCGCGTTTCCAGGGCTTGCGCACGCAAGCTGTTTGTTGGAGGCTGTTTGGTTGGCGCACGGTCGAAGCGGGTGTTGAAGCGCTACCAAACACACAAGCAGAAGCTGTACGCACGCAAAATCAAATGGCCATGGAGGGTCGTCGTCGTCTCGTTCTGTGCCTTTGCCTTGTGATATCCGCGCAAACAAAGCTAGCTGCCGTTGCGGCCGGCGCCGGCGGGGTAACGGTAGTCCAGCGACGGCGGCCGGCGGCGATGTACGTGTTTGGTGACTCGACGCTGGACGTCGGCAACAACAACTACCTGCCGGGAAGGACGTCCCCAGGGCCAACAGGCCCTACTACGGCGTCGACTTCCCCGGCGGCGTTCCCACTGGAAGGTTTAGCAACGGCTACAACACGGCCGATTTCATTGGTAGGTCGGTCGCCGTGCCGTGCATATATGCATGTCTGTGTTTGTGTGATTGTGTAGTACACGTATAGAACAGAATAGTTTTGATTCGATCCTATTTCTCTTCTATATATATATATATATATATATATATATATATATATATATATATATATATACATAAGTACGTGTTGGATCATTATTGCAGCAAAGTGCATAGGGTTCGTGAGCAGCCCTCCGCCGTACCTGTCGCTGGTGGCGCCAGCAAGCTCCGGCGGCGGCCTTCTGGTCCCCACCGCTCTCGCCATTGGCGTCAGCTATGCTTCCGCAGCAGCTGGCATCCTCGACTCCACGGTAAGTACGTAGTGTGTACAAAGTGAGCTCCAAGCCTGCCTCCGATCGACGTGCGTCGTACTTACTATATATAGCATTCATAGAGCTGAAACTTGAATAAAAACAAGCTACTAGCTGACAAGCAAGCATGTATGAATGCACGACGACGCAGAACGCCGGCAAAACCATCCCGCTGTCGAAGCAGGTGCAGTACTTCAACGCCACGAGGTCGAAGATGATCGCCGCGGCGGCGGGATCCTCCTCCGACGACACGGTGGACACCAAGATCATCAACAAGTCCGTTTTTCTCATCCTAATCGGCGGCAACGACCTATCAGCGTTCGCGAACGCGGAGCAGAACAGGTCCGGCGGCGACACCGCTGCCTTCTACGACAGCCTCATCTCCAACTACTCGGCCGCCATCCGGAGCCTGTACGCGCTAGGCGCACGGAGGCTCGCCGTCGTAAGCGTGGGGCTCGCCGGGTGTCTTCCGGTGGCGCGGGTGCTGGATGCCACGGGCGCGTGCGTGGAACACCGGAACCAGCTTGCCGCCGGTTTCAACGCCGCGCTACGGTCCCTGCTCGCCGATGACCTCACCGAGTCCGAGCTGCCCGGACTCATCTACTCCCTGGCCGACTCGCTGGCCGTCATGGCGGACACCTTCGCGGACCCGATGGCGTCGGGGTTCACGGACGTTGCCGACGCGTGCTGCGGCGGTGGCCGGCTGGGCGCGGAGGCGGCCTGCGCACCGAACGCCACGCTCTGCGCCGACCGCGGGCAGTACTATTTCTGGGACAGCATCCACCTTACCGATCGGGCCGCGAGGCTCAGAGCCCAGGCATTCTATGACGGGCCGGCCCAGTACACTACGCCCATCAACTTTAAGCAGTTGGTCCATCAAAAGCGAACCACGGTACATGATCCCATGTTATTACATGAAATATAATTGACCTGAAATTCGCAAAAAAAAAAGACCTGAAAAGTGTGTAGCTCAAATTAACAGAAGTAAGATGATATCATGGTGTAAGATGATATCATGGTACAATTACATGTTTATTAGTTCCTCCTACAACACTCCCTTCAAGCCTCCTTCCTCCAAAGCTCAATACCTTTAGTTCTAGCTTGTAGAAAAAAGGGGTAATTATAATTTGAGCTAGTAAGCCACTGCCCATATATCACTTGCCCGGTTGACCATGAAATCTGCAGTCCAACAAAAACAAATAAAAAAGTATAACAAATTATTCTTTGGTGTAAATAACTTGCTAATTGCAACACTTATCCATAACTTGCTAATTCCATTTTCACTGATGCAGTGACGATCCAAAGAAAATCAAGATGTAATGGATGGAAATATGACATCAACAATCTGGAATACAACTTGGAACATCCTGCGGATATGTTGGCTCTGCAAAAAAAAATTCAGAAGTTGTTTGTACCTATTTCGCCATGTAGATTTGCATAAAAAATAAGCTTTGAAGGTATTACAAAGCTGTAAGAAAAATAAACTTATCTCAACACACCCTCTGATCAGCATTACCATATGCCCATATTATTGGAGGATTATTGCTATTATTGGAGAGTGACAATTGACGAATCACTTGCCTAACCGATGGATGAAATACTTAGCAACCTTTTCAGAAACTCTTTTATGGCGTTGAAGGTATGCATGTAGAAGTCACCACCTCGACAATACTCCGATATGAGATATATCCTCCCATGATCATAATCATACACAATAGTTATTTATGGTAATTATTAGTTAGAAACATAGTGTTCTACAGTACATGTGCATGGGTGGGGAACTTCTTTATTTGATCACAAAGCACTCGTAACACAGTGACAATCCACTAAAATTCCCCAAAAGGTCTACGTTATAAAAAAATCTCCAAAAGTCCAAACTTTGCAAAAACCCATTACTGAACCAACTCCTAAGCAACAAACACTCATAAATTATTGAGCTAAACTATTTAGATCGCCAAACTGATGCATAAACAAAAGATCGCGTTAGGGTATCACAAATCATAAAAGCAATCTATCCTCAAATTCAATCCACCTGATTGCTAGATCCCCATCAATACAAACCCATAAACCCAATCGAACCAGAATCCTCCCATCAAATTTAAGGGTGCGGGATTGGAGTACGGCTGGGGGACAAGGGGATCGGGCGTGTAGCGTGATATCGATGCATGACTAATAGTCCGCCTCTGCCCATCGCCGGCGTCTGCCCACATCGCGGCGGGGTTGCGGGAGTCACACTATCATATGTGTGTCGTACGATAGAGTCTGCATCCTGATCCGCGAGCGCTGTCTGTGGCTCATCTTCTACGCGACGGCATTCGCGGCGCATCTCCGCGCCTATTACGCTCGCGTGTCGCCCGTCGCCCATCGCAGGAAAGCTGCCAATTGTCGGCCTTTCGTGGATGTTGACTATTGAGGTGCTATTTTTTACATTGCTCGTGAGATTCGATCCCTGGCTGGCTAACCGTGGAGGGATGTGCGGGGTGGATGGATTTGCGTTGAAGCCTGAGAGATCCAAATAACGCCTGCAGTCAGATGGAGTTGAAGCTTGCAAGGAATGATTAGACACCATAGATTTTAATGATGTTGAAATCCTAGGTGTAATTTTGTTGGTGCATGATTGTTATACTGACACGATTTTGGGTGGACTGGGTGTAATTTGAATTGGTCCTTTATAGTAAAGACATGAATCATTGAGAGTCAGTTTTGTGCCGACGACTATTATGTATGGGTCTAGTTACTTTAGGAACGTGAGTCGCATTTAGCAATAGTGAAGATTGAGTAGGAGAGGTTTGGCTCAGCTCAAAAGGATGTACGGCTCGGCCCAGTACACTACGCCCAAGCCCAACTTCATGCAGTTGGTCCACGCGAGCTGATCGATCGATTTGAGCCCATTTGCTTATTCATTCAGGGACCAGTGAAATAATTTTCCTAAGATGATTACATAAAAGTGAACCATGGTACATTCCATGTTACATGAATAATAATTGACCGATTAAAAACTAAAGAAACAATGTTGAAAAAATTCTTATACTAGATCGAATCATTGAGTCTGGTCACTTGAGGAATCTGAGTTTTATTTAGCAGTATGGGTATCGTACCCTTTCTCCTCATAAATATATGTGAGAAGAGAGATGTTTGTAACAAGCAACCTGTTTCGCTTGAACTTATATCAACCTGTTTCGTCTATATATCTGCCTTCGCACATGTGCCTCCGTACCGTTCGCCTCGCCCTTCCACTTCCACACACATGTACACACCGTACCTCCATTCACCATTATTTGCCTCGCTCCATGCATGCACCACCATGGATCCAACAACCTAGCTACGTACCTACGAACACCAACACGAGAGTAGAAAAGGCATGTTTTCTGAAACGATCACCTCTAAAAATCGTTAGGTGCGTTTTAGAAGTCAGGCATATTTTCTGCTCATATATTTTTTTAATAAAACGGGGGTGCCTCTTAAACCAATTTCGTCGAGTAGCGTGGAATACTCATGCAGTCATGCATACCGCTGCCAGCACGTACGGGGATGGTGGGGTTGACGGACGATCACGATGGAGATGGACGACGGGTGTTTCATCCGTAGGGTACGACATGGCCGGCCTAGCTTTATCCAATGCATTAATTAATAATAAGCTAGATATTGATAGTACGAGCTAGTATTTTGGAAATGAAATGGTCAAAGACGTACGTACATACTCGAAAGTCATGGAATCATATGCATATATGCATGGCGCGTCTGTGTAGTGGCGCTTGCATTGCATTGCATTGTTGGCCCACTAGTACGTCCATATATCATCATCATTCTTTAATTATATTTGTGTGTTGTGTTGCGATCCATCACATATGTATAGGAGTAGCTAATAACAAAAAGGAGCTATACATATTAATTTTGCAGGTTTATAGGGAGAAGAATTAAAACTCTGTTCGCTTTAACTACTTACCACAAGTCAGTCTGTTACTGCCTGGAGAATGCATGCAGCTGGTAGGAGGAGTATATATTCCAAGAGTGTAGAGTACACACGTGATGTGATGTGCGCATTGACAAAATATATAGTGCAATGCTGAAACCAATGAGCTGCACCTTGCACTGCATGCATGCATGTGATGATGTGAATTAATTAATTGGAGAACGAGAGATAGCAGCCACGCATAACGGACCGACTGGCCGGTTCGTTATGCATGCTTCCAAGAAATGCATTCTGCGATCTCGATGGCTAGATGCATGCATGACACTTTGGATATTCATATAATGCACCATAGAGAGGATATATTCAACTGTTAGGTATGGCGCAATCAATACCTACGTACGACCGCGAGACCTCCGTATATTATATCATATAAAAAAGTACTCCATCTATTTCTAAAAGTATGGATTTCTAGCGTTATCTTTTAAATTATTTTTAAAAAAAAACTCCAATTGAGTTTCTTAAAAAAACACATTAAAATTTATAGTATTATTAGATTTATCATAAAATATATTTTTATATTATGCTTATTTTATACCATAGATGTTATTATTATTTTTTTAAAAAATTAGTTAAAATTTAAAAAGTTTGACTGACATTTATTTTATGAATTGATTTATTTAGGGATGGATAGAGGGAGTACACACTATATAGACGACCCTGAACTTGGGCGACCCGCCCACAGTTGATCGAAGCCAGCGTGTGCCCGGCCTCATCAGCTACGGCCTACTACGGTGTGTGCTTTATGTATGTATGCATGTGTGTATATATAGCTAGCTAGCTAAGGCAGCCGTCTCCTTCACCACACCATCACCAGCTCCATCGCAAGTATCTAGTCACACAGCAAGGCGAGATATACGATAGTACTGAGCACAAGCAGAAGCTCTACGTACGCAAAATCAAATGGCCATGGATCGTCGTCGTCGTCTCGTTCTGTGCCTGTTTGTGATAACCGCGCAAACAACGCTAGCTGCCGTCGCGGTGGCCAGCGGCGGCGTCCCGGTCCAGCGGCGGCGGCCGGCGGCGATGTATGTGTTCGGCGACTCGACGTTGGACGTCGGCAACAACAACTATCTGCCGGGGCCGGACGTCCCCAGGGCCAACAGGCCCTACTACGGCATCGACTTCCCCGGATTCCCCACCGGAAGGTTCAGCAATGGCGGTAACACCGCTGACTTCGTCGGTACGTCGTCGTACTGCATGGTGCATATATATAGTTTGATACTTTGATCTACACAGTGCACAGTATTATGTATTTTGTATATACAGTGAAGAGCATGGGGTTCTTGAGTAGCCCTCCGCCGTATCTGTCGCTTGCGTCCAACTCCGGCCTTCTGCTCGTGCCAACCGCTCTCACCGTTGGTGTCAGCTATGCTTCCGCAGATGCTGGCATCCTCGACTCCACCGTGAGTACACACATCGTCTACTGGCCCTGGATGGAGAAATATAGAAATATATATACATATATACATATATACGTATACATATCAGTAGTGTACGTATATGATATATATATATGATGATGATGATCGATGTGTGGCCGGCGATGGAGAGTATGTAACTATACAGTATTATACTGTACTATTATGCATGCAGAACGCAGGCAAGTGCATCCCGTTGTCCACGCAGGTGCAGTACTTCAACACTACCAAGACCAAGATGGTCGCCGCGGTAGGCGCCGGTAAGGTGAACAAGCTGCTCGCCGACTCCATCGTGCTCATCGGCATCGGCAGCAACGACATGTTCGTGTTCGCCGCCGAGCAGCAGAACGACGTCGCCGCGTTCTACGCCGACCTCCTCTCCAACTACTCGGCCACCATCACGGTACCTCTACATACAGCACGCCGGCCGGCCAGCCATTACTACTTCTTCTTCCTCCTCCTCCGATATCCATTGCTTTCTTCGCTTTACACATACGCGCGCGCCCATGGCACAGGAGCTGTACACGATGGGCGCGAGGAAGTTCGCCATGATCAACGTGGGGCAAGTCGGGTGCGTGCCAGTGGTGCGAGTACTAGACGCGGCGGGCGCGTGCGCCGACGGGCTGAACCAGCTCGCCGCTGGCTTCGACGACGCGCTCAGGCCACTCCTCGCCGGCCTCGCCGCCAGGCTGCCGGGCCTCGTCTACTCACTCGCCGACTCCTTCCTCCTCGCGGAAGACACGTTCGCCGACCCGGCGGCGTCCGGGTACACCGACATCGCCGGCGCCTGCTGCGGGAGCGGCCGGCTGCTGGCGGAGGCGGACTGCCTGCCAAACTCCACCGTCTGTACTGACCATGACGAGCACGTCTTCTGGGACCGGTATCACCCGTCTCAGCGGGCCTGTCTTCTCACGGCCCAGGCGTTCTATGATGGGCCGGCCCAGTACACAGAGCCTATCAACTTCATGCAGCTGGCTCAGTCCAGTTATAGTTTATAATGCATGATCTATATATATAGGAGTGGAAACAAGAGATTGTGTTCACGTATATAAATATATAGTTTTATTTTTCTAAAAAAATGTATACATGCATAGTTTTACATACATGACACATATACATGTATAAACAATAAAGTATACTCGATCTATACGGCCAATGACCTATATATATACAAGGGATTATGTTCACGTATACACATGGGCGGATCTATATAGTAGAGTGTGCCACAAAAATTTGAAAAACAGTAGAAGTGTCTAAATTTTCACCATATTTACACCCATAAAATAAAAGTCTGCGTACCCACAAGGTAAGCACACCCCCTCGAATTTGCTATAGCTCCGCCACTATATATATATATATATATATATATATATATATATATATATATATATATATTATTATGGAAATAAAAATATGTACTTTATATATGACACTCTTTTAGTCATCGAGCATAGAGTGTTAGGTACTTAGGTACCTATGTATGAATCAACACTCCACGAGCTGAGATCGACCTCCTCCACACACACGAGCTGAGTTGAGAGATGGTCCAGCCAGCTATAGCTATATATAGAGCGTGTGGTTCCCTATATATAGAATATAGCCAGATCGAGTTTCGATCTATATATTGGTCCTAGCATGCAGCTTTGCATGCCACCATGCATTATTGCATCAAGGTTCACTCCACGTTGTACTACGTGTTCGGTTAATTCTTGGCTGCACGTACGATGGCCATGGAGATAGAGCATCGTCGTCGTCTCGTTCTGTGCCTGGTTATTGTGATATCCGCGCAAACAATGCAAGCTGCCGCGGCGGCCTCAGCCGCCAGCGGCCCGGCGGCCTCCGGCCCGGCCACCTCAGCCTCTAGCGGCCCGGCCGCCAGCGGCCCGGCCGCGGTCCGGCCGCAGCCGCCGGCGATGTACGTGTTCGGCGACTCGACGCTGGACGTCGGCAACAACAACTACCTGCAGGGGAAGGACGTCTATAGGGCCAACAGGTCCTACTACGGCGTCGACGACTTCTCCGGGTCCGGAAGGTTCAGCAATGGCGGCAACACCGCTGACTTTGTTGGTACTTATTAACGTCTACTTCCTCCTCCGTTTCTAAATAACTATTATTGTTAATGTTCATACCATAAATTTGACTCAATCATTATTTGAAAAGTCATTTAAATAAATGTGACATATATTTAAGGACAAAGAGAGTATATTATTTTATTAAAACATCTCTAACGGCGTTTCTACAATCTATTATCTCAATCATTATTTGAAAAATCATTTAAATAAAGATCATTTTCTATATTTTTGTATTTTCCAATATCGTGCTTTTGTATATCTCATACATATATAGTCTATAGAGTTATGCTCCACAAGAATCCAGAATAGAGAATACCTATGTTTAAATATTCAATTAAAGATATTGTTGGAGTGTAATTTTTTTTATCAAAATCTTTATTCTTACAAATTAAAACGATGTAAAAAGTCTTTTAGAGATGCTTGCATAGTCACTTATACGACTTTTACTGGCTGCACTCGATCCTATAGTCTGATTATGTACGTATATACAGCGAAGAGCATGGGGTTCGTGAGTAGCCCTCCGCCGTATCTGTCGCTTTCAACCAACTCCAGCCAGGACACTGCTCTCACCAGCACCACTGGGGTCAGCTACGCTTCCGCAGGTGCTGGCATCCTCAACTCCACCGTAAGTACTGCTCCCTCCCTCTTAAATTACAAGGTATTTTAAGATTATTGGAAAGCCAAAACATCTTAAGTTTAATCAAAGCTCTCGAGAAAAGTATAAAGATTTATGATATTAGATATATATACTATGGAAACATAATTAATGATATACTATCATATAAGTTTAGTCAAATTTAAATGCTTTGACTTTTTAAAATTCGTGGAATATCTTATAATTTGAAATGGAGGGAGTACATGTGTCATCTTTAGCTGTGGTGGAGATATTCATACAATATAATAATATTATACTCTCTCTGTTGTATTAACTATCATTTTTTATTTATAGAAAATATGTGAAACATTCGTAGGGAGTACATTCGGTAGTATAGGATATGACTTTTGTTATTTATCTATTGATAGATTTTTTTTACTACTGTCACATTTCTATACGTTAGATCGTGCTTTAGGATTTGTGCTAAAAGTTGCTGGATGGGTCACATTTATAAAAGATCTAATAGATTTGGCTGTCAATAAAAAACTAAGACAATCTCATAGAATATATACGATGACGTGGAGATGGAGTAACTACTCCCTCCATCTAAAAAAAGAGGTCGTTATGAGATGCGTGCATGTCAAATTTTTTTAACTTTGACTAAATTTATAGTAAATACGTGCAACATTTATATCTTCAAATAAATTTGTTAAAAAACTAGACTTAAAGATCTTTCTGATGAGACTAATTACTTAGCATACTTATTTATATATTTTAATATATAATTGCCGACATTTTGAAAATGTTGACTTCTCAGAAAGCGAGAATAACATCTATTTAAGGACGGAGGGAGTATATATTTATCATATATACATGCAGAACGCAGGCAAGTGCATCCCGTTGTCCACGCAGGTGCAGTACTTCAACACTACCAAGGCCAAGATGGTCGCCGCCGAGGGCGCCGAGGCCGTGGACAAGCTGCTTGCCGACTCCATCATCCTCATGGGCGTCGGCAGCAACGACATGTTCGTGTTCGCCGCCGCCGAGAAGTCACGGAACAGGTCAGTCGTGGAGCAGCAAAGCGACGCCGCCGCGCTCTGCGCCGACCTCCTCTCCAACTACTCCGCCACCATCACGGTACCTCTACCGGCCGGCCATTACTATTTCTATCATTCAATTCTCCTCCATTGCTTCGCTTCGATCTAGCTACTAGCTTACAGCCATGGCATCACGTGTACAGGAGCTGCACTCGATGGGCGCGAGGAAGTTCGCCATCATCAACGTGGGGATGGTCGGGTGCGTGCCAGTAGTGCGTGTGCTGGACAAGGAGGGCGCGTGCGCCGACGGCCTCAACGAGCTCGCCGCCGGCTTCGATGATCTTCTGGGGCCACTCCTGTCCGACCTCGCCGTCAAGCTACCGGGCCTCGTCTACTCGCTCGCCGACTCCTTCAACCTCACGAAGGACGCCTTCGCCGACCCGGCGGCGTCCGGGTACACCGACATCTCCAGCGCGTGCTGCGGGAGCGGCCGGTTGTCGGCGGAGGCGGACTGCATGCCCAACTCCACCGTCTGCAAAGACCACGACGGCCACGTCTTCTGGGACCGGTATCACCCATCCCAGCGGGCGTATTTACTCACGGCCCAGGCGTTCTACGATGGGCCGGCCCAGTACACCACACCCATCAACTTCATGCATCTGGCCCAGTCCAGTTAGTTAATGATTGACATCTATATTATCTATATAGGAGTACAAGAGATTGTGTTGGATCGTCCCAAGCCCCTTCTTCTTCCCCTGCTACACAAATCCAATGACATAGCTGAACTGATCATAGATCAGGCTAGTTGAATTCCTTATGATAAAACATATCCACTCGGATTTAAGTACTTGACACGATTATTTGTATTTTTTTGGATTTATTATAGGATTTAACAGCGCTATATGATTTCAGTGCTAGGTAACGTCACTGTCAACATCGAGACGTCTATGGTGACTTTGTCAATCTCGAGATCTATCAGCTCAGTCCTTCAAAAATGCTCGTAGGGGTACGGTTAGAATACGTGTGCTCATAGGGGTGGACAGGGGCGGATCTACAGTGGAGTCTGCCAGCCCCCTACAGCCGGTGTATCAATGGAAATATAGAAGGGTTGAGAGAAAAAAGGAAAAAAAATAAAAATAGAGAGATTAGAGGAAGAATAAGAGATCAACTCTCTTTCAATGATGTTATGAGAGGTTGAGGGGAACAAAGGGGAAAAAAGAAAAATAGAGAGATTAGAGGAAGAAGAAGAGATCAACTCCCCCTTTAATTTTGTTCTGGATCCGTTACTAAGGATGGGTGTACGTGCGTGTTGTGGATGATCGTCGTTGTACTGCGTAATTTTTTTTAAAAAAATTCCAATGACAAGAATGACAGCATAAAAAACAGTCATCACCTACCTCTTCCTCTCCCAACAACAATCGATTGGACTCTTCCAATAACAACCATTGGAGCACTTATTGTTTTAACCAAGGATATCCATGAGATCGAGAGGTTTTGTCTCTTCATTTTCGTCAAGGTTCATATGCATGCATCGCCATGTGGGTGCACTCATCCCTTCTTGATACGTTTCATCTGTAAGAAACCACGTGTCCAGAAAATTCGGCTAGCCCGGTTTTAATTTGGAACCGGCCTGGCCAGAAATATGTTTCTCGGGCAGTTCAAAACTGCGCGCTGGACACGTACTTGGCCAACTGGAAAGGCAACCCAAAATTTATAATTAATAATCTACCAATAAAAAGATAAGAACTTTCTAGAAATTAGTTTGTAGTGGCGCTCACATGTCATGCAAACAAAAAAAAATGGCTTAACGCAACTATATATGACGTTTGACTTTACATTTGGGTAAGAAAAAACGGCTTCGTCATCACGTGTGGTTAGGCATAAAGAAAAACAAGAGGCTCGTCGTGGTCTTAGGAATGGCATGGTCGAGGCCAAGCGATGTGTCTGCTCTCCAATCCACATTGTAGCTCAGAGCTGCAGGGCATTAAAAAGAAGGGCAGCTAGGAGTCAACCATGGTCTTCAGCCGTTGCAGAACCTAAAATTGCTTAGAACCCACATTAATCAGAGTTTGTTCATATATGGAGGTCATTATTCTGCTTTGCTGGCCAATTTGGATCGGATGAGTAGGAATAACCTTGTCTTCAAGCAAATTCCACCTTCTCAGTGCAGAATTGCAAGTCTGAGCTTCACCTCCTGCTATATATGCAGAGCAAACAAGAAATACTTGTCCAAAATTTGGAAATGGATATAAGCAGACTGGATTGATTTGGATGCATCTAGTTTCCTCCCTGTTCTTCTTGTTTTCCCTTTTCTAGTACCCTAGTTTAGCTCTTTCTCACCTCCCTTTTTCAGCATTTAACTCTGGCACTTGCCTTTTAAATATTTTCTAACAGTAGGGGCCCTTCCAGTTTTTTTTTATTTTAAAACAAAACTTTTCTTGTAAAATGTCTCACTCCTTGGCCTCTATTTATTGATGGGGGAGACAGGAGGTAAAGTGATGCCAAAAAATGCACTACTTTTATATGCGATTTGAAAATTGTGGACATTTTTCTTTTGTCCAATATGATACATACATATATTTTTCTCTACAAAGTACAAACCAATCCCTAAACTCACAGCTCATAGCACCTTTTCTACACATATACAAACAAGGTCTCATATGGTCATTTGCACTACTTCGTGTTTGTATCTTCCGACAGTATGGCAAGCTCGATGTTTGTCTATATTATCTGAAGAAATAATGTGATCAATTATGCAGTTTTATTATACAGCAAAAGGCACAAATACTCCAAGAGAGTGTACATCAACTACTACCTTTTTTGGTGTGGCATTATAATAATGTTAAGATTAACCAGTCGATGCATATGCCAACTAAAGTATGGTTACAGGAACGAATATGATCTATACATACAGTACCTATATAGATATTAATATTATTATTATAAGGAAAAGCTAGCTGCACGGAGGTGTAAAGTAGCAGCTAGGAGTAGTTTGAATCGGGACAGCAGAAAAGCGTCAACGGATCCACCACTGCACCATCGGTGCAAGAAAACAATCCACCACCATCGGTGCAAGAAAACAACTTGCATGCATGGTTCGTTCGTTAATCCGTCGTCGTGTCAGCTGGCACATGCAGACCACATGCCACCTACCAATGCGCGTGTTTGACTTGGATAAAAAACATATAAACACAACGTGTTCATCATTCTATTCACATATTCATTTTTACACCAACAGAAGTTTCCTAGCTAGCTAAGGCATCTATCATCGTCACATATAGCATCATCTTAACTGAAGCCGTTCGATCAGAGCGCTTTATAAATAGCTGCTCCCCCTTGATCATCATACCAAGTCCTCACAGCAAACCTCTCATCAGAAATATAACACACTAGCTAACCTAGTGTGCAGTAACAGGAAACAGCGAGTAGTACCCACACACACACTGCATAGTTAGTGCACACACTAACAATTCAAGGCTGTACTAATTAGAGCTATCGATCATGGGGTATTCGCTTCTTGCCATGAAGGCTCTGCTTGTTCTTAGCAGCATGGTGCTCAGCGTCGTCGTCGCTGTCGCCGGCGCAGAGCCGCCGGTGCAGCAGCGGCGGCGGGTGCCAGCGATGTACGTGTTTGGGGACTCCACCCTGGATGTCGGCAACAACAACCACTTGGAAGGGGAGAAAGTCCCCAGGGCCAATAAGCCCTACTACGGCATCGACTTGCCGGGCACCGCCGGCAAGCCCACCGGAAGGTTCAGCAACGGCTACAATGTCGCCGACTTTGTTGGTAATATACATACATATACATTCCTCCTAGAATAATCTGAGTTTTTTTACTACAATATTCCAGCTTATTAATAGATTGTGCAATCCAGCTTTTTAATTTAATTTGGTGTTACATGTGCTTGCACGCAGCGAAGAATCTAGGATTCGAGAAGAGCCCTCTTGCTTATCTGGTGCTCAAAGCGCGCAATTATCTGATCCCCAGCGCCATCAATAGAGGAGTAAGCTACGCATCCGCAGGAGCTGGGATCCTTGACTCCACTGTAAGTGACATTATTACCAACGATTCACTCCATTTATTCCTTTATGATTAAAATCTGAACAATTAATGCATGATTAGACAAATACTCCTTCCGCCCCCTAAAAGAATAGATTTCTGGATTTGTTCTAAGTCAATTTTTTTAACTTTGACCAAATTTGTAGAATAAAGTATTACAAGTTATGATATCATTAGCCGAAGGAGCTACTCATTGCTAACCACTCCACTAATCTCTATGCATGCAGAACGCGGGAGGCAACATTCCACTGTCACAGCAGGTGCGGCTCTTCGAGTCCACCAAGGCGACCATGGAGTCCAAGATGGACCCACGCGCAGTGAGCGACCACTCTCCAAGTCCTTCTTCCTCATCGGCGTCGGCAGCAACGACCTCTTCGCCTTCACCACAGCTCTAGCAAAGCAAAACAAGACAGCCACCCAGAGCGACGTCGCCGCCTTCTACGGCAGCCTCATCTCCAACTTCTCGGCGGCCATCACGGGACTGCACAAGCTGGGCGCCAGGAAGTTTGGCATCATCAACTTGGGTCCGGTTGGGTGCGTGCCGATCGTGCGCGTGCTCAACGCCACCGGCGGGTGCGCCGACGGCCTGAACCAGCTCGCCGCCGGCTTCGACGGCTTCCTCAACTCCCTCATGGTCGGGCTTGCCAAGAAGCTGCCGGGCCTCGCCTACTCCATCGCCGACTCATTCCGCCTCTCCGCGCGCTCCGACCCTGTGGCGCTAGGGTTCGTCAGCCTGGACAGCGCGTGCTGCGGTGGCGGCCGGCTTGGTGCCGAGGCCGACTGCCTGCCTGGCGCCGACCTCTGCGCTGATCGTGACCGCTTCCTCTACTGGGACCGCGTGCACCCTTCCCAGCGCGCCGCCATGCTCGCCGCTCAGGCCTACTATGACGGCCCGGCGGAGTTCACTGCTCCCATCAGCTTCAAGCAGCTGGCCGACAAGAGTTGTTAGCTGGTTATATTTTCAAATTCAGCCACAATGAGTATTTGTGTTCGTTGTTACTTACAGTTAATTAAATGACTGGTACATTTGCAGATAGTGATTGTTGACTTTTTGCATTGCTTGGGTAATTTGTTAGTTAGTCGCATTTTATTACCATTAGAAATGAGTGGATTGGATCGAGGTTCAGAATAATCCATTTGGCAAGTCTGTGAAGAGTTTTATACACTCAATAAGTTAGTAGTGTAATTAATTTATTTGGAAGGATGGTTGGCTCTTCACTCTTCAGACGACAATGTTTCATCATGGAATCATCAACAACAATTAAAACATTGTTTACAAGGCCAAAAATATCCATATCAAGTACCGTATCTCATTTTCAATTCTACTTATAGGCTAGCGAAAAATTATATATGATATCAAAGGGCATGTAGATAAAGTAGAGCGATTGCAATTTGTATTCATATACATTCAGAATGGAATACTAGATACCTTTTAAGAAATAATAAGGGAGAATCAATTGGTTGATCTTCACCTCTTTGTCGTTCTTCTCTATCCTATCCCGTATATATACATTTTTGTTCATGCTTCCTAATGTGTACAACATCGCCTTTAAAAAACGTGTGTGCAACACCTCCTCCTCCCATGATCCTTCTCTTGTTTCTATAACGTTGTTGCAAGCGGTGAAGATTAACGATAATTCCTAAGGGGGCCCAGTTTTGGTTAACTAGCAATGTAATAGGATTAGGGCAGAGCAATAGTGTGGATGCCATCGACGGATAGATCGGTGATGGGGCATTAGGGGAGCAAGAGCACTATGGGGAAGCAATGGAACGAAGAAATTGGCTACCATGCAGTGGGCAGAGCAATAGTGTGGATGCCATCGACGGATAGATCGGTGATGGGGCATTAGGGGAGCAAGAGCACTATGGGAAGCAATGGAATGAAGAAATCGGCTACAATGCAACTTTAATCAAATTTATAGATAAAGTATCAACATCTATAACATAAAATTAGTACACTAAATTCTCGATAAAAATATGTCTTTGTCACACCCGATTTTAAAGAACAAAACCAGGCTAGCCATATGTGTGCTCAGAAAGTCCACACATACAACAACGGAAAAAAAGAATATCAAAATCAATGTTATATAGCGAAAACATAGATACATTAACACTTACATCAAAGTATAGCGGAACGATTACTAAACTTTCTTGAAGCTCCAACTTCACAGGGACAGTTCATATGCCTAGCACTTCTTCGAAATCTCACTAGATCCATCTTCTATTACCCATCCGAGATTTTTATCCAAAGTATTGAAAAGTAAAGCAAGCGTAAGTACATATCGTACTCAGCAATATGACATGGGGTTCATGAGGCTCAAAAGGTTGACACTGGTTTACTGCGATTAGCTTTTAATGATTCATAGTTTTAGCATTAGTAGCAACAAATAAGCAATGCCCCAATTAATCACATGAAACTGATAACATGAATAAGGAATAGCATTAAAAAACACAGTAGATCATTTATCAATGTTCAATTAATTTCCATTAGTCTGTGAGTTTTTCGGGCCGCTCGTATCTGTGAGCACGGCTAATATATCAGTTTTTAACACTCTGCAGAGGTTGTACATCTTTACCCACAAGTCGTGATTTACCCTTTCGCCCGAGGGGATCAGCCTCTTGACCCACTTCCAAGGAAGGTCGGCAGGATTCACTATGAAGTTTTTCAAAGGGGCTCGCTGACAAACAACAGACACTACGGATCTACGGGCAAGGGGTATACGGGGACCCCTCGATGGTACACACGCGTAGCGGTAGCCACTCCGGCCGTACCCCGCAACCGCTCGTCAGTGGCAACTTTCGTGAACTGCCACATGCGAGAGAGTGACCCTTATACTTAACTAAAGCCATAGCCATGTAGCCCTCATGGTTGTACTGTATGTCCCAGCTTTTGCTGACAGATAAGTTTTTAGATTCCATGTTGGTAAAAATCATCTTTTATTTCTCGTTGCATATTCTATTAATCAAGTTATAGTTCATGATCATAATTACTTGAGCACTAGCATCAATTCTACCCAATGCATAACCATAGGATGACAAGGAATCGGGGTATCAATACAACTAGGATATATAACTATGGTTATCAAGGCAGACACATGCAGATGAATTAAATGACATTAAAGTGAATAGGACAACAAGAAAAATCCCATGCTATACTTGCCTTAAACACTTGCTAAACTCTCACATCATCAGCTTCGGGTCATCACCTTCCGATCTTCAACGCTCACAAGAGATTCTCATTCTACTCGTAGCAAGCACCACACAAAGACAGACAAACAAAAGAGACAACTAAGAACAATACACCACACAAAAGAAAACAGTCTATTAAAAGAGAGTTTGCTGCTACGGTTGAGAGAACGCAAGAGACACCACTAACGGAACTATCGTTATGAGAAACAACTATCGAAAGATTTACTATGTTATGACAGAAAACAGGCATGCTTGATTTAACTTTAATAGATTATAACTATGTTAAAGTGACTAATATCAGATAAATCATAACATACTTTAATTTAAAAGCTTGGTTGAAACTACTCTTGTTTCATTTATAAACAATACCACATAATTTTGATCAAGTTAAACTAATCAAGTTAAACTTATGTTTGCAAGAGAAAAGTATATATAAAAGCATCCAAGCAAGTTTATCATGTATGTGATATGTTTAAACTAATAAGGCACAATTAAAAGTATATTTAAGTTAATTATATTTTATCTTATTGTCACATAATTATTATAAGCGGGTTCAACTTTACTTTTGCAAAAGAAATATTTTTGTGAGAGCATATAAACAAAATATAGAATGTATACTTAAACTAATCAAGTTTTATTTTAGAAAACATATTACTGTTAGCAATTACTCATATTAATATTTCTATATAAAAGATTAGGGTATAAAACATATATTGATATTAATCATTAAACTAGTTGCAAGTATATTAATAATTTGGTATTTAACTTATATATAAATTTCTGTGACATGATAAACATTACACTAACATATAGGTCATGGCAACATAAATTAAATGCAATTTAAACGATGCAAAAAGGAATTAAACTTAAATTACTTCTAATTGATTAAAAGCTATTAAATAAACATGAATTAAGTTAATATTTAGATTAATAAAAAATTATAATTAAGCAAGACCAAAAATATTAACACTACGAAGCTAAATGAATTTAAAACGAGTAAACCGCGGAGATAACAAGATGGATGACAAACTTGTAATTACCGTCATCTTGTTCCTATACCCAACTCATCCCTTCAGGTGAACAGCTTTGACTTCTGTTCGCATGGTGAAGGAGCAGAAGGGGTCTTGGTTCGGCAGGCCGGAGGTGCGTAACGGTGGCGCCGTGCCATGACGAGCGCCAGGCCGTGGGGACCTGCGGCGGCCTTCTCTCGGCAAGGCCACAACAGCCACAAGGTTGTGGCACCATGCCGCCTCTGCTGCTGCACGCAAGGACAGGGGGCAGCAAGGGCGTGGCGTGCAACGCGTGGGGCGCGGGTGAGTCGGTCCATGCTCAAGCTCGTCGGAGAAACTCATGGTGGTCTCGGAATCCAGAGGGGAGTTGGCCGAAAAAGCTCGGCGTCAAGTTCACCGAAATTGACCGCCAAGGGTATGATAGAGAAAGAAGAAAATTGTAATTTACTACACGAGGAATTTCCCAAACTAGGGGCTCATCTTCGGTAGTTATGGTGTGCTTTGGTCAAGGGGGTGGGTACATATTTATAGGGAATAAGACTCTCCACCTCAACATCAACTAGCGATATGATACTAATTGACGTTGCACCTCCACCTTTACTAATGGGTCAAATTAACCATCAAAACCTATTAGTAAATAAATGTTTGGGCTTTTGTGATATATGAGGATTATTGCACATGGGCTTTGTGGGTTGGTGAGAAATTGAGATGCTTATTATTTATTTTCGGAATAAATTATTTTTGTGAATAAAATAATTCTAGAAAAGTCTAGAATTAGTATTTAAGCCACGAAAAATATTCCGACAGCTCCAAAAATTCAGTGAAAATTCTCGGAGATAGTTTGGAACATGATGAACTCAAATAAAGTGGTTGGAGCTCATAAAAAGATATTTTGGAGCATCTAAAAATTAGAATTTGCTTGTAGATAAATAGGAAAAAGGTCCGAAAAAATTCAGAAAAATTCCCGGAAAGAATTTAGAGACATGTTGATGAATTATGAACTCAAGGGAATCATTTGGATCAAGAGACAACGGATCCTGGGAATGTCCAAATGAAAGATTAAGATCGAGAACAAGAATTTGATTATAGAAAAAGATAGAGACAAGCCGGAGACCGATAAACGACTTACTAAACGCGTTTTAAAAACTTTAAACACTCACATGCATCAAGACAAGCAATGAACAACTACCACAACAAGTAAAGTCTATCAAATTGATTTAGAAAAGTTTATAAATTCACTTTTCCTATACTAAATTTGTGCAAATCAAACTAATCTTGGAATTTTTTATATGAACAAAGAAATCATTTATTTTATTTAGTGTTTTCTAAGCACAACCCAAAATGTGAAATTTTGGGGTGTGACAGTCTTGATTGTGATTGTTGATATTTTTGGGTGGTATTTGTTTGTCACCCTTTCCCAATAGAAATGAGTGGATTGGATCAAGATTCGGAATAGTTAATTAGGAAAGTTTGTGAAGAGTAATGTACACTCAATAAGTTATTATAATTTATTTGGAAGGATAGTCAGAGTGCTTTATCATGGATTCAACAACAAAAACATTGTTTACATTACAAACAAAACAAAATCTATATCTCAAGTATCATATCTCATTTTCCTTTTTTATTATATATAGGCTAATCAAAATACCTATCCCTAATGTTAAAGAGTACGTGAAAGGCTTACTTTTGTTGATCATAACTGTTTGATGGGGGCAGATCCAACAAGCACAATCTCTTTCATGCATGTATAAGTAAGAGTTGTGGAGCTACAGTGTCTCCTGCCAAGGTTAAAAATGGCTTGCTAAGTCAACCACCTTTGTTAGAAAAGGGAGACATCTGTAAAAATCATTTTGTATTAGTGGGGTTGTCAAGCCACGACGGTGCCAGCTCAGGTGAGCATAGATCTAGACGTGTGAAGCCTGGATCCATGTCCCCCACGAGTGGATTTGCATATAGAAGTCATCCTCGGCACTACTGGCCATGGAATCCGAAGATAGATAGCAGAGAGAGGAGGAGCTAAGGGGAAGGTAAGAGGAGAGGAAAGTACGGGGTGTGCGAGCAGCCACCCTTTGGGGCGTTGGCGGCGGCGGTGGCCAGAGCCAAGCACGATAGGAGATGCATGCAAAGGAGGCGGCGACGAATTGCCTGGTGGAGACTATGTAGGGGGTGGCCCGCGTGTTTTTTTACAGTTGTTGGTCCCCGTAAGGGATTTGTCAATTTTCCATGTAATTAATATTGTGCATGCATGCTCATATGACTGCTTTGATTTTAGAATTCATACTACATGACTTGCTACCTTCTTTTGCCCTGATCGGCTGAATTTATCAGTCCATCTTATCAGTCATTAATATAGTATTTTTCTCTCACAACAAAACAGCAAAAGCCGAAGTATCTGTCGAGAAACCATCGTCTTGCTTGTCATTTTCAAATATATTATAGTTGTGTATGAAACCATCGGCTTGCTTGTCATTTTCAAATATATAATAGCTGTGTATAAAAATAAGGGTAACCAACCCGCTAGAAAGGAGGATCGATATACAGACAATCCTAAAGTAGACGAAGACATAGCCGACGCGTTAACGAACAAGTCGAGATGCTGACCAAGAAAATGCATGCATGGTGCGGTACGATTAGTTCTCCTCTCTGTTTTTTTTCATGGAGACACGAGGTTATATTATATACATATATAGTTACATTGCATACGTATAAATCAAGTTATTCGATGTTGACAGGGTATAATGTAAACGCCCACACGTATATGGCGTGCCCATTCTCACTATAATCACTTGTACAATCGTGCCTATTCTTCTTTGCATATGTATTATTATTTGTGGATATTCGATCCGGACTCGTCTTCAAGCTAGTAGGTAGCTCGTGATTGTAAAAGTGTAAGTGTAAGCAGTCAGGCTGCGCATAAGGGTAGTTAAAGAATACAACAATGATTAACTAAGACAGGGACTTGGTCGATGAGTTGAACAGACTTTTTTTAGAAGAAAAAATGGGTTGAAAACCTTGGGAGACACTGCCTATATATATAGAGAGATGCACCTTGGCCACATCAACTAAAACTCAAACAAGCTACATATCCTCCATCAGCGAGATATATAATACATACTGTTATATATAGATAGATAGATAGCAAGCTGTGTACAAGCACAGAAGTTCAATTCATTCGATGATGGGGTACGAGGTGGGCATGATGAAGGTTCTTGTCCTCAGCCTCGTGGTCGGCGCCGTCGCCGCCATCCGGCCGAGCAAGCTGCTGCCGGCGGTGCCGGCGGTGTACGTTTTCGGGGACTCGACGCTGGACGTCGGCAACAACAACTACTTGCAGGGGAAGGACGTCCCCAGGGCCAACCAGCCCTACTACGGCATCGACTTCCCGGACTCCGGCAAGCCCACTGGAAGGTTCAGCAATGGTTACAACACCGCCGACTTTGTCGGTAAGCAAGAATAAGAAATATGATATCATGCGCTTATTATAGCTTATTCGATTGAGTATAAATGTTGTATGATTTTGTATTTGTATGTACGCAGCAAAACATCTGGGATTCAAGAAGAGCCCTCTGGCTTATCTGGAGCTGAAAGCGCAGATGAAGCTAATCCGGAGCGCCATCAGAAGAGGAGTAAGCTTTGCATCGGCAGGAGCTGGGATTCTCGACTCCACTGTAAGTAAAACTACTGACCATTAATTCTCTTCCCGTTCTCACCTTCTGCTTGTGCTACGCCGTCGGTGGTGAATTGTTCAGTTGATCTCGTGCTTGGCGAAAGTCAAAGTTAAAATATACAGAAAAGGAACTTACATATGTGCCATATATCACCTAGCTATGCATACAAAAATAATCTTAAGCTACGCTCAGTTTGCTAAACCCTCCTTTAGTCCTGACCTCTTGAATGTCTTAAATGTTTGTAGAGATTAACAACATATAAGATTGTTATTTCACAAGATCGATTCACTACAAAAGAAAAAAAAACTTTCAGAAATCTATTCGGTTAAGAACAAGTTGACGTATATATTTATAGATATATACGTATATTTTAGTCGAAGTTAGAATGAAAAGCCTAGATGGATATGTATGTAGTACTTGCAATTGGATGAAAGTAGTAATAGAAAAGTTGGGCAGGTAGGTTAAGAATGTAACCAGTAGCAGATAACGATTATCATGTATATATAGCGACGAGTGCATGACGAGAGCATATATACTCTATAACAGGCCAGACGTCCTTGTACAAGCTAGTGATTTCGCATACGTGTAACAAAACACTAATAATCTTAATATATATGTACCAATTAACTAATCCTCTAACCACCATGTGTACGTTTACTATATATATTCCAACATGCATGTACACACACATATATATGTATTGAATTAACAATATAATTTGATCGATTTGCATTCTCTCATATTCATAGTAAATTATTATGTGCATGCAGAACGCGGGAAACAACATTCCGCTGTCGCAGCAGGTTCGTCTGTTCGAGTCGACCAAGGCCGAGATGGAGGCGAAGGTGGGCCCCCGCGCCGTGAGCAATCTGCTGTCCAAGTCCTTTTTCCTCGTCGGCGCCGGCAGCAACGACTTCTTCGCCTTCGCGACGGCAATGGCGAAGCAGAACAGGACGGCGACGAAGAGCGACGTCACGTCCTTCTATGGCAGCCTCCTCTCCAACTACTCCACCACCATCACGGTATGTGTATAGTATGACAAAGTCCACCAATCGTTATCTGATGCTTTTGTTTTTGAATGCATTATTCATTCGATCTTGTATAGTTTTATATAACCTCTGGCGTGTGTTCTTGTTCTACATTGCTTTATTGGTAATTGTTAAATATAGACAATGCCCCGCGCGCCCGGACATGTCATTCAGTATGTCATCGATCATGCATTTGCTGGAAAGCTACCTGCTAGCTAGCTAGCTGGCACAATAACATTTACTAGGTTAATTGATTATATGAACGCATGTAAAGTATGGTGTACGTACTAGTATATCTTGTTTGTTACTTATAACAATAAGAAGTTGAGCATATGTCTTTCCAACAAAAAAGTAATAAGTTGAACAGTATATAACATATATAATACTACACAAGTGTGTCTTGGTCAAAAGGCAGACGCGTATATAGTCTACCCAGGGTGACACTGCGCATGCCATATATATGCATCCCAATTGAAGTTGATCATATGGTTGACTGAAATATTCAGAATGTGTGTGTGTCTATATATATATATATATATATATATATATATACACACTCCTACTAGGACGTAGTAGTTACTAGTTACACGTTTATGTATGTAGCATGTGTTGTCTGGTAGTGTACCCAGCTCTCGTTGACAATATACAGAAAATAGACATTTCTCCTTTCATAGTTTCATTCATACTAGCCACCATACATCTTTGTTGCGAAAACAAGAAAAAACAGATTGTTATACCTTTATATATACACAATAATATACATTTATTTCAGGAGCTGTACAAGCTGGGCGCGAGGAAGATCGGCATAATCAACGTGGGCCCAGTCGGTTGCGTGCCCCGCGTGCGGGTGCTCAACGCCACCGGCGCGTGCGCCGAGGACCTGAACCAGCTCGCCGCCGGCTTCGACGCCGCCCTGAACTCCGCCATGGCCGACCTCGCGCCGAAGCTGCCGGGGCTCGCCTACTCCATCGCCGACAGCTTCGGCCTGACGCAGGCGACGTTCGCGAACCCGATGGGGCTAGGGTTCGTGAGCTCCGACAGCGCCTGCTGCGGGAGCGGGCGGCTGGGCGCGCAGGGCGACTGCTCGCCGGCGGCCACGCTCTGCCCTAGCCGTGACCGCTACGTCTTCTGGGACTCCGTTCACCCGTCGCAGAAGGCCGCCATGTTGGGCGCCCAGGCGTACTTTGATGGCCCGGCCCAGTATACCTCGCCCATCAGCTTCAAGCAGCTGGCCAGGACGAAGAGTTGATTAGTTGTTATTTAATCATTTCGAAACCTCTCGATCGGCCAGCGATTTCTATTTAAAAAAATAGAAAAAATATTGTATGTGCTTATGTATTTCTTCCGTGCCTGCGTGCGTGTTTCATTTGTTTATTCTTGTGTTAATATTGTCACCAATAACTCAAAGTAAATGAAACAATATTTACATTCCACAATGAGTGCATCTATTTCTTCAAGGTGGTCACTGAACTTCTCACTAGATGTCTAGATGTCTAGATGTCATTCAGATTTTCAAACTCTCAAAATACTTTTGCTTTCATAGTTTTATCTTTCAATGTTATCCAGTTCCCAAAACTCTCGAAATTCCCTTTCATAGAGTGTGGTTGGGGGCCTAAATGGGTCTCTTTCCCTACCTGATGCTTTCCACCCCTAATGTTGCATGCCAGGATAGATTCTCATGGTGCATAAAAAAAATAGATCCTCATGGCTATGCTCTTAGAAGTCTGTCCTAGCGAGGGTAGGGTCCTATATAGATCAGCCTTCTCCATACTCCTTACACCTCAACAGTCCATACCACCACTCTATCTTCCATATATGCTTTCATCATGTCAGCAAAGCACCCTTAGAGGTTAGATTTGTTATGGGCTAGTCAGCCTGGCTCCCTCCTACTCTATTTTTGAGTAGTGAAGCAAAAAATCTTCTCCAACTGGTCACCTACTAGGGCCTCTGTTTTTTTTCCTCCCAATACTCATTCCTAGCCAACATTTTCATTGGATCATCCTAAACCCCACTACATGCACCCGCTCCTAACATGGGCTCTCGTCCTCCTTCGATCAAGGTCATGCACTCCACTATCGTCGCATGTTCCTTCGCTGTCGCATGCATGCCTCACCCACTGTCGTCATTTCGCATCTCCGCCACAAGTGGTGATGATGATTGCGGGGCAATGAGGGCAGATCCAGCCTCCACAAGGGTGGTCGCGACTCAGCGACCATCACCTCCTCTCCCCATCTCGCGCCTCCACAGATCATCTTCGGGTTCCAACGAGCAGGTCACCTCCTTCACCATGGCCTCTCTTGTCCTTGGTGCAAGCATATCCTCCGACTCATCTAGTTTGCATGTGTTTTGGAGTTTACCCTTGAACCTAATAAATTTCATTGACTTGTCTGATGGGGTCGTTCAAAGAACAATTCTTGAGTCAAGATGATTCATTAATTATACGGGAAAACTTACTATACTTTTGGTAAAAGTTAAAGTATATGTAACTTGTTCATGTATGGGCTCTAACCGACCAAAAAACTGAAACAGTGCCAAATCAAGCATTGTTGCCATGGTCGCTTTTTTTTACGGTTGTTACTAATTTATTTAACAAGTTTATGTCTAACCAACAAAATTGTTCTTAAATAAGGTAGTGATGATTTACGGTAGTACTTCCTCATCTCCGAATAAATCAATTCTTAAAATATGTGGCTGTTATTTTTTTTTTAATTTTGACTATTTAATAAAAAGAAATAACATCTATGACCGGTAAATCTAATGATACTAAAAATTTTATTTTTTTTTAAATTTGGTCAGAGTTTAAAATGTATAACTTAAGATAACTCTAAAAATCTATTTATTCGAAGTGATCAGTAATTATAGTGAGACAACCAACGAAGTCGCGGTGGCCCACTAGTATATGACAGGGTACCAGCGGTTAATCGCCAAATATGCCAACAAAAAGGTTTGAAAACTGTACTGGGCCAAACGGAGCACAACTTTTTGCACTATCATTGGCCCAATAAATAATCCCCACGATCTGGTTCGCACGGTTGTCATCGTGTCGCCGAAAAAGTTCAAGTGACCTCAGCTGCGGTCGTCCGATATTGCTCGTTAAATTACAAAGTTAGTTTTTTTAATTTACATAATAGACACAGATGTTAAATACAGCACACTCACTTTTCTAGCTCTATAAACATCTTCAAAAGGCTATTCTGACACATCTTGATATTGATGAAGTCAGCATAGATATCCGATGGAAACACCGCCTACCATGAAAAGCGTAACTATGCTAACTCTTAGAATAAATCTAGAAAAATAAAGTAATCGTGTCAAGTCGTGAACTTAAACTCAAATAGGTAAATTCTATCATGAGAAATCTAATCAACTGAGCTTAGACTCAATTTGCATAAAATTAGTTTTTTAAGCACCTCAACTTTTAAAACTGTTTATTTTTATAACCGTTAAACTGATATGTCGCCACATCAAAAGGAGGTAAGTCGTACTAAGTTGAAAGTTTAGGGAGATAAATTAGATTTAAAATGTTGTTTTAAAAGATATAAATTATACAAAATAATTTAAAATTAAGCAAATATTTTACATGAAAAATGTGCAATTAAAAATCTCAAAATCTAGCTTAACCTTAGAAAAAAATACCTCAAAAAATATGGATCTAGTTTCAATTCTATTTATAAAACCATGCTATGTCTTACGGTGCCTAGCTCGAAATAGAGATCTTCACTAAACTAAACATAGATGACTGTCTTCGAGTAAAGGCGTGCCTGCATAAGATTGTTTTTTGTCACTTATTGTGAGCTCTTTAAGAGCTTGTTTTTGTAAGCCTAAGACTTAATTTGTATTACATTTTGATTAAGTGCATAACTTATATTGAGATTAGATTTTTTTTTTAAAGGAGAAATCTCGTTGGCGAGGGAAATGATCTCCTCCTTATCCAGAAAGGAATAAGCAAGAGCAAATCTCTGACTGACCACCCTGTCTCTAGCTTCTGCTTCTGGTATGACTCATGCATGTGTTTTGCGGATAGCTTTGTTGGTTGTCGCTTCGTCATCGATCAGCAGCCGGCTGCCGCCACACACCACACACGTCCACACCACACCACACCGCGTGTTATCCATTTCCCCCATCCCGTCCATATCGCCCTGCTCCCTGATCCAGTCACTGACACCCTGGTCCTTTGGTCCTTGTTCGTTTCTACCCACAACCAGCTAACGCTCAAAATCACCAACCAATAACCAATCGCAATGAACGTTATTCAGTAGTAGTTAACAGCAGAGAAATTATTGATGCGATTTACAGTATGTATGCAGGTGCAAACACAAGAAAAGGCTCTTGTTTTTGCCACAAGTGAAGTGAAGGTGCAAATCACATTGGTTCATGGTTGGTTCGAAAAAAATTAATTAAGCAATCTCCTAGTACTATTACTATTACTATTATTATATATAGTAAAGTATATCACTTTGGATCCCCATGCCAAGGACCAAGACAAGACGCAGACGGTGAGCTCGAGAGGAAGAAGAAAGCACGGAACCGAACGGAACTGAATTCCTTTGCTAACGAAACGACCGAGACCGAGAGCGAGAGGGCAGCTAAGTAGCAGCAATGGCGACGACCTTGGCCAGCGGCGTCTCCCTTCTCCTCGCCCAGCCGCTCCGTGCCAACGGCGCCAGGTACACACACGCACACTCAGAGTCAGTCAAGTCAATCACCATGCGCATCAGATGAGCACAATTCACCGCCCTCTGCATGCATGTTCATCGCCATCTCACGCGTGTTAACTAACTAACTAACCGCATCCATGCCCCGTTCCGTTCGCAGCCGGTTGCGCGGCAGCGTCGGTGTCGCCGCGCGGGCTCCAGCTCCTGCTCGGTTCGCGGCCAGGGCTGCGCACCCGCTCGCCGCCGACGCCAAGAGGAGGAGGAGGACGCTTAGCGTCCGGTGCGGCACCGAGGCGCTGCGCTCCGACGCCGCCGAGCCACCGCCGGCGGTGCCGTCGTCGGTGCCGCGGTCCGTGCCGGTGCGCGTCGCCTACGAGCTGCAGCAGGCCGGCCACCGCTACCTCGACGTCAGGTACGGCACGGATGATGGCACAGCCACGCCGCACGCTCCCTGATTCACCTCACAGGAAATGTTGTTTCCTGTGTTTGCTTTGGTGTGTGATGCTTCCTTCCATCCTGTTTCCTGTATGTATGTATGTAGAACGGAGGGCGAGTTCAGCGCTGGCCACCCGGAAGGAGCTGTCAACATCCCATACATGAACAAAACCGGCTCAGGTAAAAACGCCTGCCTGCGCCAAGAAACCAAAAAACCATTCTTCTGTGTTGTGCCACCGCCGTTGCTTCCTCTGTTCTGTTCTGTCTCGCTCTTGTCCGAGCTAGCTACTTCAGTTCAACTCTGTGATCTGTGAGCATCTCATCTGTCATCTCCATCAGCTGCCTGCATCATTATCAAAGCAGGGCACCGTGTATTCTGTCCGGTGGTTCGGTTCTGAATGTTTCTGAACTCTATTCACGTGCGTGCAGGAATGACGAAAAACCCGCACTTTCTTGAGCAAGTGTCGCGGATCTTCGGAAAGGACGACGAGATCATCGTTGTACGTTTGCTGAATGAATCTAGATTCCAGAGATTATACGTTCATTTCAGTCGGTTCCTTAACACTCGACTCAGTGGAAACTAATCTCGCCTGTTATTCCTTCCCAGGGCTGCCAGAGCGGCAAGAGGTCTCTGATGGCGGCGACTGAGCTCTGCTCTGCTGTAAGCTATCTAGTAGCATGGCCATCTCTCTCTGTCATCTCCTCCTCACAAATTCTCTCCCAGATTTCTGCAATTCCTGGCAATCCAATCGATGCGACCATGTATATTTTCAGGGCTTCACTGCTGTCACCGACATCGCCGGCGGATTCTCGACATGGAGGGAGAATGAGCTGCCTACCACCATCTAGTGATCGATCTGAGCTTGCCTCGTCGGCAGCATCATGCATGTTGCTGGAGCTAGCTAGCCCAGCGTCCTGTCAAACCTGTTCTGCTCCACGATTGTACATATGTCTGATGTTTTCCATAGTTCTGGAATAAGAGTGCTGTAAAATGGAGCATGTAAAGAAATTCAGAGTAGCAGCACGACAAATAGGGGTTTTACATTATTATTATTATATGCTTCATCTCAGCATTTGGATGTTGCATTTTCACTTAGGGCTCGTTCGTTTCTACAGGAACGCCCGGAAAGCGGCCTGATCCAGCCGGATTTACATGGCCCGGTTCGAAGTCAGGTTGGGACCGGATTGGTCATTCGGTTAGATTTGGCCTGGAACAAAAACTGATGGATTTGAGGCCTTTCTTTACTATGTGCGGAATAGAAACGGGCCAGGCTTGAGTGAACCAGAAAAATTCACTGGAACCAGCCCGGGAACAAAAACATGTCTGTTTTCAATACCACACAACCGAACCGGGCCTTATTCTTTTTTTTTTAACTAACCGGCATTGGATGTGCCAATTTCTACATTTTCATATATTCAGCCAGGCTGTCCTGAGGAGACTCAGAACCATCTTGTCTTACAAAATGCTTAGCAATACCAAAAGAAGTTTAACATACTTCTTTTTTATTAATTAAAATTTGCAAGAAAAACACACGTCTCCATAAGAGCACATTACAAGTTGATGACCAGTATGAGTCCATTCATGGAGTAGACAGTAGCATCTAACATGTCAATCTCCCTAGGAAGAACTTTATCCATATAATGTGGAACGTTCCAAAATGCGAGCCAAACGTCAGCGTTAAATGAAGTGAAGTACTGACATCACAATGTTTGATCGTCACAGATGTTATATTACGTTAATCAATGTTTGTCAACCAATGTTTGACATCTAAGAGCAAGTATTATAAATGGCTGTAAACTGACTAAATGATGACGTGGAGAAGAGAGGAGAAGCAGACTGTAAGCTTACAGCCAGCTTGAACACAAGAACCAAGAAAAGTTGTGAGAGAGACATGTGGGACATATATTAGCTGTGAAGAATGAACCAGTATATGAGTAGGCTATAAAAAGACTAGGCTGTAAAAAGGCTGTAAGATCCCTTACAGCTAGCAATGGACTGTATCTGTTAAACTTGCTCTAAGGACGTCCTCAGTCATACTATCGATTTCGCTAGCTTAGCTGGAGGTGACAGAGTGAAAAAAAAAAGTATTATGTTATTTTCCTTCCTCCCCACTTCTAGAGCGTTACCGTTACCGTAAATCCCACTCTCACAGTTCCTCGATGCTAATGAAATCGCCTAGCGATTCTATAGTCGCTAGAGAGATGCTTTTCTTGCTGTTTAATATTTCCGCGTCGGACAATGCAAGTGGCATCTGACATAGGCGGTCATTGAGGACGCCCTAAGCCCCTAATGGTGCCAGCAGGAATCCAAAAAAACAGTAGTCCTTTCGTTTATAAGGCCTCTGTTTTTGCAAAAGGATACAACTCTAGCATAGCGCTCAGTGAAACTATGCTAAGTTTGGCTAATTTTATATAAAAATGTAAATATTTATGCCATTATGTTCATGATTGGAACATTTTTTTAAAATAAAATATATTTGGAGTGATAAATATTAATATATTTTTAAAAAAAAGTTACGGAACTATAAATTGTTTGAACAGGTACTGTCTGTGTTAAAAAAAGGTATGCTGTTTTAGCATAGTCAAATTATCTTAAAGTAGACCAAATTTATATAAATTAATATTACTATTTATCATACTCTCTCCGTTCTAATAAATTAATTCATAGAATTCATGTCAGTTAATTTTTTTTAACTCTAACTAACTTTATAGAAAAAAAAATAACAATATCTATAATATAAAATGAGAACAAAGTGAAAAAAATACTTTATAGTAAAATCTAATGATACTAATTTGATATCATCAATTTTAATATACATATATCTGTAAACATAGCATCATGGCGTTCCGTGAAGCATCCTATATATATGGAAGAGAGGGGTTACAAAAGGTGTTGAGGCCCACATATTGATCCGAGGTGGTGTGCCCCCTTGATGGCATCGCCGATCCTCCTCTGGTCCTCCCTGCCGTCGTGGCATTATACAGAGTGGCAGAAAGAACGGATCCGATCCCTGTGAGATCCATTAACGCTAGGAGGGACTTTATTATAGACTTATTTGGATATAGTTAAATTTGTGTGAATCCACATATTGAGATAGATGGAGTAGAACTTAAACTACATTTCATCCCAATTCATTCGAGCATTCGTACATTATGATGAATACATAACATCCAAACAAGACCTACCTATGGTGATAGAAAGAACAAGGAGGAAATATCGTGTCTGAAGCGTCCATCCCTAGTGCCAAATAGACCACAACTGACCCAACATGGCTTCAAAATGAGAAGTTCTACCTTTGAACAACGTTTTTTAGATGCTGCACACGAATTCGCTTGGGCCAGAGGAGGCTTGATTTGAAGACAAAGAAGAGTGTAAATTAAAGAAAAAATAATAACTAGCCATCGATGCAGAAGGTACATACAGCTCTCTGCTGTTCCATATTTATTTATTTAATTAAAGGAGACAGCAAATGAAGTTTTGAAACGCTTCAGCTTTTCATGTGCTTCATTAATACACTGGTTCAGAAGCCATGTAAATTGAAGCAGCAACACAAACATTTCATTGTAAAACCAGAATACAAGGGATCATAACTAAACGTACGTACTGTGACTTGTTTTCTGTGGTGCTCTCTCGTTCAGCCTTCGAATAGCTCTTGCAGCATCCCTTCCAGCTCATGGGGAATGAACTTTGGGGTGGTGACATTGTTATCCTCTATGAATTTTGTGTAGCCTGGCATGATTTTCTCGGTGATGGCTTTGCGCAGTCTCCTCCTTAGCTCAGGATCTGGGACCTTGCACAGCTTTTGGGCAGCATAAGTTTTGCGAAATGCAGACTCAAACTTAGTCAATGGGGAGGCTTTCAGTCTCCTGTAGAAAGGAGGCATAGGATTGAACAAGCATGACAACACCGATGCCCAGGATACCTGTAGATAGCTCTCCATGTAGCCCTCAACTCGAGTGATAGATTCCACCTTGAGTTCCATGAAAGACATGACTTCTGCTGGCGACGAAACATTGAAATCGAGGAAAGACCAAATGGGTAGCACCTGCTGCCATATGAAATACGAGTTGTTGAGCAGGAATAAGAACCTGAGGCTCTCATCTGGGAATGATTCTGGCTTGTTGGTGAGCTTTTCTTCCAGACAGGACGCCATCTCCACGATGAGGCTGCTCAGAGGCGGCACGCCGACGCCGTATCCAATTCCAATCCGAGGCTCATATTTACAAAGCCTAGCCGCTTCACATACGATTGGAGCCACGGACGAGTAATTGGCCAGCAGGAACTTGATGTAACTCATCGTGGACAGCGTGATCCTGTGAATGCCTGACGACCCTCGCCGAGTCTGAGCACCAGCATCCCAAGGGTCCCACGTCGACTCCAGGTGAGTCGTCCTAACCTCTTCCATTGTGCTCCATATGGCCTCGCCTACCTCGCCTTCCTTTGCAGACAAGAGGCTCGCCATCTCTCCGTGCACCCTCACAACTTGTGCAGAGTAGTGCCGGGATGCATCAGGAGCGGGGGATGGCAACCGGAGCTGCGATAGGGCCTTGGCCAGAGCACCGTGCACATCCAGCAGAGCATGGAGCTTGTCGCATGATGCCAGCACCCCGCCTCTGCTACCAACAGCTTGTTGTCCAGTTGTGTTAGGATGATTCGGAGGCGGAGCAACTATGGCATCAACAAAAGCAAGCATCTTTAACATTGCTTCTTGGATAAACTGTACAAATTGGAACTGATCAGGAATACAACTCTCTGCATCAGGTTCCTCGTCTTCTTGATCCTCCTCGGAAATACTGGCCAGGCCCAGGGAGTCTCGATCCGGGAACAGCGACGCCGTGGAATGGATGGTTTCCATGATCTGAGTGAAAGCCCGGATCCAGACCCCTGCAGCATGTTCCAGGTCAACTGCAGATGCACCAGCGACGTAGAGAACCCAACCGACGCCCAGCTCCCTCAACCAGCCCTCGACGACACTCATGTCGCCGCCGTTGAAGCTCGCCGATGGCACCCCAAAGAATTCCTGGACCATGCTTATAATCCTCCTCTCCGTTTCTTCCCGACACTCGTGCTCGCCGAATTCCAATGACATAGAGGGAAGCTGAGAGGGACTGGATGTGTAGGCGGCCGAAACTATGGTCGTACCTGATGAGGAGCTGCTGGTGGTGGATGAACTCGATCCAGTCGCCTTGCCGCTGCCCTCCATGCTTGATCCGATGCCCGTTCACCTAATTCACGGCTTTGGAGAACAACTTTTTCGATAGGAGCACCTTCAGCTTACACTGACTGATCGATATGATAATGGTGATGACTTGTTTCTGGCCGGCCGTTCGTTTGTCCGGTAGCACGGATGTTCCAACACAACGCGCACCGTTCGGTAAGCCGCGCGAGGCAAAGGGTGGAGTATTTCCCACAACTACGTGCTGTGACACCTGTTATCTCAGCCCTTTACTCTACTTCAAGATTTATACTTAGATGAATACCAAGGATCAGGGGCTGCCAACACGAGGGCAGGTGGCTGAAAGGACTGCTAGACTGCAAAGCAATGGAGGGAGGAAATAAGTGCTGCAACCCATAGTTGCTAGATTGTTTTATCGGAGGCAAAGCGTCGGTGACTCAGCCACGCCCCACGCCGGTCACTGAGAGGGAGGGCCCACTGCGTCCATTGTCTTGTCATTTCAAACGTTGAGAACCGCGCCTGTCAGTTTCCACCCACCTAAGTTTTCTGGGCAGGTTCGTCTCGCTTCCTTCTCCTCGCATCCGCTTCAGAGAAGGGCCACGGCGAGGAATCGAAGGTGGTTTTCATCCCCACCACGCGTGTCCGCGAGGAATCAAAGGTTCGGTTAGCAGCAGATCTGCCTCCCGGCGCGCTCGTGTTGCCTGCGCCGCATCTGCCTTCTAGAGACTGCGTGGCCTCACTCCGGCGCCGCGCGTAGTCCGCCGTGGCCTCTGCCTCCCTGCGATCGGGCGGCGCTCTTGCGGAGCACGGCGCACGCAGTCGGCTCCGCCTCAACGCATCGGCACTTCTGACTCACATCCCAAGTCTTGACCACCGCATCCTGTCCACATGGAGGCTGCAACAGGAGGAAGAGGACGATATCCACGAAAAGAGGATACACACAGGAATAACAGGTGAATAATCCATCCCTTACAATTTGTGTGTGACTTCGTCAACTTTAAGATTTGTCTCAGTTCTTCGAAGGTGCTCATAGGGGAATGTATTCGTAGGGACGAGTGTGCGTACGTGTTGAGCGTCTGCGTTGTACTGTGTAATCTCAAAAAAAAAGAGTTCATGTGAAACACATTTTGCGATGGTTTGTGTTATTAATCATCATTCTTATGAGGAGGTGTCACTCCCACAATATAATGTCTGAAGATCACTATATATCAGTACATAATAGGCAACATTAGGTTTATAGCAAAGCAATTTTTATGTAATCAGAACGGTGCAGGGCAAGCGTTGAGTATGCATCATGATTAGTACTAAATAATCACTAAACATGTCAAAGGGTTCAGGGGTGTAGTGATTTTGCAATGTTTCTGCTACTTTTTACGGTATATTATATCTTAATATGTTCTGTTCTTATCAGAGGTCTATCAGAGGTCTGTCGATGGAATATCCTATAGGGTAACCACTAACCAGCCTACCGGAGTTTTGGGCCTCATACACTCGGCCCACGAAAGAAGGCAAGTACACAAACCCGAATTCTACTCGGATACAACGACAAGACCGAAGCGTAGCTTAGGACTCTAAGTGTGTAACCGAGTAGGATCAGAAGCGACCCTCGACCAGTCCCTGGACTATAAAGGGTTGGCGAGTGTACCACCCAAAAAAGACCTGAACATACTACGTAACACCCGATACGTAGAGCGGCACACAACACTTTATACTACGAGACCAGAGCAATAACAAGCGACCTAACTGGACGTAGGGTTATTACTCGACTGTGTCGAGGGCTTGAACCAGTATAAACTATGTGTCCCTACGTGTCCAACCACCAAGGCTTCACTATTCGCCGAGGCACGAACAACTGTCTCGGGTAACCAGGTGGCAGGCTATCGGTGGTAAAACATCAACAGATGGCGCGCCAGGTAGGGGCTTTCGGCGAATTTTTTTCTCGAAATCTTGGTGGACCACGACCTCAAGATGATAAAACCGACGAAATCAACATTTTTCTTCGGATCATGGATTTGCGAGATCAACGACGATGGAAAACTTCAAAGCCGACCCCAAGAAGAAGAAGGATCCAACGAAAAGATCAAACAAGATCTCCAAGAGCTAGACCGGAAAGTCAAAAACCTCACAATTTCGAAACCGACCAGAACAAGAGAAGAAGACAGATACGAAACTGATTCAGAAAAAGAGACACCACCGCACACCGATCTCGAGTCAAACTCGGAAAAACCAGACACAACCCAAGTCAAAGTTTGCAACCGAACCTCATTCGGAAACAAAAACAATTCGGAAGCAGTAAAGTACTAGAATCCATACGGACTACGCAACTCCGCAGCCACATACGAACAGTTTCTTCGGAAGGTGATGGCAAAGAGCATAACTCTAAAAGTCGCTTAGGAAGGGATGATAATGTCAACAACTCTAGAAGGATGCATCGTACATTGGCCAGACTACTCTCCAAAAACGCAAGTCCAAGGTGAAGAACTACCGTTCCAGGTAGGAAAAGAACTCAAAATCTATCAAAGACTGTCATGCCCCAAAAAAGAAAAATCAGCAAGCAAAAGGAACTTGGAGAGCGCGTACTATATACATGGCAGAATTAGAACCCTACTTAAAACCGCCACAAATACCCGACTTAAAATCGTTAGATGAATCAGAAGGAGACATTTAAGACGACAAAGAAGGAAGTGATAATGAAACCAATGACAACAAGGCTAAAAAAGAACCAGGCAAGGGCAAGAAGAAGAAACAGGGCTGCTCAAAGAAAACAGATTTGGAACAAGTACAAAGCAGAACTGACAGAATACAACAGGAAGAAAGCGGAAAGAGAACCCATAACAAACACGAAAAGAATAAGAATCGAAGAGTTGACAAAGGGACTTAACATATTGATTAAAGAAGAAAGAATCACATATGAACAGAACAAGGAAGACGGAAATCCCAACCAACAACCCGACAGTGACGCACCTCAAGAACATCAAGAGGAACAACCACCTAAAAGATCAATATTTCACAGACTATGAAAAACATAAGCTGCTCAACCATCCGATAAACATGAATGACATCTCAGATTAATAGAGCAAAACGGCCTAGAATGGAGCCAACGCCACCCGGAAGATTACGGAGAATCCGAGTACAGAGGAGACCGAGATTACTACAAAAGAGACTGGTCACCCGACTTCAACCGAACAGAACAATATGACAGATTCTCATGCTTTGCAGGAAGATTGCAAACGCTGAAATTGCCACACAAATTTAAATCGGCAAACCACTTCAAGTATAATGGCAAGGTAGAACCCAGACAATGGATAAGAGTCTACTCACAGTCCATTGAACTCGCGGGAGGAGATAATGACATCAAGGCTTTATACTTTCCAATGACACTTGAAGCCATGCCCTTACAATGGTTCGACAAGTTGAAACCACGATCAATCAGATACTGGGAAGATTTATATGAAGCTTTCTGTAACAACTTTGCACATGACAGCAGCAGAACTGAAAAATATAAAACAAAGAAAAGGAGAAACCTTAAGAGAAACTGGGAAGATTTACATGAAGCTTTCTGTAACAACTTTGCACATGACAGCAACATAATTGAAAAATGTAAAACAAAGAAAAGGAGAAACCTTAAGAGAATACTATTGAAGGTTCGGAGAACTCAGAGCTCAAATACATGACATCACCGACAGAGAAGTGATAACATTTGCCGATGGAATTCAAGCAAATTAGCAGTTCAAGGACTACTTCAATGTACTGGGCCTTGGCCCAATAAGTAATCCCCACGACCTGGTTCGCACTGTTGTCACCGTGTCGCCGAAAAAGTTCAATTGACCTCAGCTGCGGTCGTCCGATATTGCTTCGATTCGATTCCCAAGGGCCGACAGAGAAGTGATAACATTTGCCGATGGAATTCAAGCAAATTAGCAGTTCAAGGACTACTTCAATGTACTGGGCCTTGGCCCAATAAGTAATCCCCACGACCTGGTTCGCACTGTTGTCACCGTGTCGCCGAAAAAGTTCAATTGACCTCAGCTGCGGTCGTCCGATATTGCTTCGATTCGATTCCCAAGGGCTGCCAAAATGGCAAGAGGTCTCTGATGGCGGCGACTGAACTCTGCTCTGCTGTAAGCTATCTAGTAGCATAGCATGCCAATCTCTCTCCATCATCATCTCCTCCTCACAAAATTCTCTCTCGGATTTCTGTAACTCATGGTAATCCAACCATTGCGATTGCTGCCATATGTATTTTCAGGGCTTTACTGCTGTCACCGACATCACCGGCGGATTCTCCATATGGAGGGAGAATCAGCTGCCTACCACCATCTAGTGATCGATCAAAGATTGCCTCGTCGGCAGCAGCATTCATGTTGTTGGAGCTAGCTAGCTAGCCCAGCGTTCTGTCAAGCCTGTTTCTCTGCTCCAGGATTGTACATATGTCTGATGTTTTTCCATAGTTCTGGAATAAGAGTGCTGTAAAATGGAGCATGTAAAGAAAGTCAGAGTAGCAGCACAACAAATAGGGGGTTTTACATTATTATTATTATGCTTCATCTCACTTATTCTTTTTTTTTTAACTAACCGGGACTGGATGTGCCAATTTCTACATTTTCATATATTCAGCCAGCCAGCTGAGAAGACTCAGAACCATATTGTTGTCTTACAAAATGCTTAGCAATACCAAAAGAAGTTTAACATACTTCTTTTTTTTTAATAAAAAGTTGCAAGAAAAAACACATCTCCATAAGAGCAGATTACAAGTTGATGACCAGCATGAGTCCATCCGTGAAATAGACAGTAGCATCTAACATGTCAATCTCCTTAGGAAGAAACTTTTATCAATATAATGTGAAACGTTCCAAAATGCGAGCAAACATCAGTGTTAAATAAAGTGTGTTAGAATTGATCTCCTCCGATGTGGGTCCAACGACCCATACCAAACTTGATCCACTCCCTGATCGGGGGAGCCCAACCCAACTAAGGGTTGGAGGGCCCCTGTCACGCTGTGCCTATATAAGGGAAGGTGGGGGCTACGGGCACTGGTCATGAGGTTCGTCTGTCCTAAGCCGCCGCCCCTGCCTGTCCAGTCCCTAGGCCGATCTAGAGGGTGGTACAACCAGTGACGGGAAGCACCTCCGCCACCGGTCTGCACCACCAAACTTCACTGACATCTTCACCGATCGTCGCTGCCCGTGAGCAGACTCCATCAACGAAGTAGTGCCGGTCAGGATCCTCAAGGTACTTCTCTCTTTCCTCTCAGATCTCTCCAACCTATCCTCTCTGGATCAGGATCTCGAAGATCCTGAAGTTCTATCAACTCACAACTTGTATCCTAAGTGATTCAACCCGACTAATCGACTGTTAGTAGATCCTTTAGATCTATCAATGGTATCAGATCAGCCAGCACTAACAGAGGTTAGATCAGGGTTCTTCAGCACTAAGACCTAGCCGCCGAGAGACATGCCTTGAGCATCGTCCCGGGCTATACCCCTCAGATTCGAACCATAACCCTAACCATATACCCGCAATCAGATCTAAGAACTCCCTACCCGCGAACTTAGATTAGACGGATGCAAATCCATAAGAAGCAAACACCGGGATCTAGGGGATCGAGGAGCACCTCTACCTGTACTCACCGGCTTAGATCCGCCGCCGGGGCTGTGACCTCACGGGCTTTCGGCCTCAGATCCGTCGCCCGCCAGCACGCGGGGGCTGGCCTGGCACTGCGACCGGCCTGAGCACCGCCGCGGCTGAACCGTGGGCTCACCGGTCACGGGGCCTTCAGATCCGCCGCCGGCCTTAGTCCTCAGCGCGATGGGTGACTCGGCACCGCGTGAAGCCGCTCGACGGCGACGTGCTCAGCCGTGGGCGAGCACGCACGCCGGCGAGTGGGCTCACAGCGGCGCCTCCATCCGCGTCGGCTTGCTTCGTCCGCCGGTCGCCATCGCGTCGCCTTAGCCGCTCGCCATCTCGTCTCCTTAGCCGCTCGCCGCCGCGTCGCCTTGACTGGCCGCCGTCGTTCTGTGGCGCAAGAGAGAGAAGGGAGGGAGTTAGAATGAGGATTAGGGTTAGGGATCAGGTCGGCCGCCGGTTTTGTTCGCGCTACATGCGCGGTCAACCGTCCGATCTTGATCGGCGGATCAGATCAGCCGAGAGGCTGTGGGCCGTCGTGGCCCAGGCGGGGAGCACGCGCGCGGCCATGGGCCGCATTAGACGCTGGGCTCAATGGTTTGCGCGCGGCCCGCTTAAGTGCATAGTATTCTTTTTCAATTTTATTTTTTTCTAGAAAATTAAGCAATAAGTATTCGATTAGTTTAGAATTCAAATCAGATCTCTGTCAAAATTTTAAAAACCAACGCGACAAATTTGCAGAGAAAATATAAGCAGTTTTTTTTCTGGAAAATATTATTATAATTGTTTTAGTCACGTTTTCCGCTGCTAAGTATATATTTTGTTCTCATATTAAATTCAAACCAACGTGCGAATTTAATTCTGAGCAATTTTAAGTTTAGAATTCTTTATAATATTGTTATTTTCTAACCAACGTTGCTAATATCAATATTATAATTATTTTAGTCCATAAGTTAATCTGCAATCAGTTTTACAGTTAGTTCTCTGCTAAATTTTGAACCAGCGGGATAAATTGTTCAGAGATACAGATTAGAAATGCCTCTGAGAATTAGTATGAGCTTATTTAATCATGTTTTCGCTGCTAAGATATTAGTTGTCTCTTTAATTAAATTCGATCCAACGGGAGAATTTAGTTTGAAGAGCAATTATTAAGTTTTAGAAAATTTTATAATATTGGTATTCTCTAACCAATGTTGATGATATAAATATTATAAATGTTTAGCCTACAAGTTTATATGTATTATTTCTATCTTCTAACCAACGGTGATGTAGAATTAATGCAGAAGAGGTCATTTACTAAGAATTACACTGGTGTTAGAGAGCATATACTGAGCATGACAAATTTGGCAGATAAGCTTGCATCAATGCATATGGTCCTTCGAGGACCATTTGTCATTCAGGTGATTTTAGCTTCTCTGTCAAAGGAGTTTAAGTTTTTTTTGTCATCACCTTCAACATGATGACTAGTGAAAAGACTAAGAAAAGCTCATTTTACCATGTGTGTGCAGGAGGAGGAGGAGGAGAGACTTAAGAATAATATAAGAAAAACTTCCTATAATAAGAATGCCAAACCACCGAAGTGGGATGGCAACTCCTCTTCTAGTACTCAGACTGATAACTGTAACAAACCTCGGGGAGGCACTAAGAAATTGACAAAGAATGGGATTCCATACGAGTACAATGGAACCGTTGCAGAGTTACCTTAGAATTATTAAGTGGTTTTGTACTTAGGATATCCAATGTACTCCATATTCTCCTTTTTGCATAGATATTTAGTAAGACTTTCTCAGTTAGATGATGATGAATTGAATTGCTATTTTGGAGATAAAAAATGTAAGATATTATTTTATAATAAGTGTGTTGGTCTTGCCTTCAAGCAAGACAACTTCTTTTGTTTATCAGTTTTCAGAATGTGAATATTGTATCCAATGAGAATGAGAAAGATTCCTCGTCTATGAATGTAAGCGTAAGAATGTTCAGTTTGACTCTTCAAAATTGTGGTTTCGCAGATTATACCACATTTCGAGGGGGAGAATAGATCAAGTCAAAGTACATTAAGGTATTACCCTTAGAATTCTCAGAATTAGATCAATGTGTTGATCAAAGTACATTAAGGTATTACCCTTAGAATTCTTAGAATTAGATCAATGTGTTCATTAAAGCTCTCAGAATTAGATCAATGTGTTGATTAAAGTACATTAAGACATTAAGACAATCAGAAATTTTAGAAGAGTTTAAGATAGTAAGATCAGACCTTGGTGGGGAATATTATGGGCGACATACCCCGTATGGACAAATTTCAAGACCTTTTGTTAAGTTGCTTCAGGAAAATGGCATAGTTGCCCACTATTCCATGCCAGGTGAGCCTCAGCAAAATGGAGTGGTTGAAAGAAGAAACCGTACCTTATCAGATATGGTAAGAAATATGATTAGCTACTCTATTTCACCGATAAGTTTATGGATGGAGGCGTTAAAACCACTATTTGTATTCTTAATCAAGTACCAATAAGTCGGTGCCTAAAACATCGTATGAGTTGTGGATAGGCATAGTACCCTCACTTAAGCTTTTAGAGGTGTGGGGTTGTCCAGTTGAGGCTAAAGTTCTTTAACCCAAATTTAAGAAAATTAGGACCTAAGACAGTCAGTTGTCATCTTATGGCTACCCAGAAAGATCAGGCATACAAAGTTTGTAGAAACAAGATATACTAAGTTCTTAGAATATGATGTGATCAGGGGGGAGCAAGGTAGCGCAAAAGATCCGTTTAGAGGAGAAACGGGTCTCCAAACCCCTACTCCAATATTTTAAGAACCATACTTTATGCTACCTGTTGTTGCTACACAAACGATGTCAGGCACCGTAGTGCTAACACATGTTGTCAGTCCTCTTTTGCCGACAATAAATAAGAATCTGGAACCTGTCCTTCAGGAGCCATTAGAACCACAAGTCGAGCATGAGAAGAACAATAACAGCCCCAAATGGCACCAAATAATAGGAATATTAGAAGATTAGCTTTATCAGATGATTAAGAGGTTTATGAAACCGAAAAGCATCATATGAAGGTTGATTCCATCACATATGAACAAGCCATGAGAAGGATAAGATAAATTCCAAGAATTCCAATATTGTTTGGGACTTAGTGAATGTTTCTAAGGGAGCCAAGACAGTAGGCTGTAATGGGTCTATAAAACAACAAGTGACTCCTAAGGGAAAATTAAGAATCATAAGGTGCAACTCGTGGCTAAAAGGCTTTAAGCAAAGAGAACATATTAAGGATGAATTACAATGAGAACCTTTTCTCCAATCTCATGTAAAGATTCTTTTAGAATTATAATGGCGCTAGTAGCATACTAAGACTTAGAGTTACGTCAGTTGGATGTACAGACGACACTCCTTAGTAGGGATCTACGATGAGATGTTTTACATGGCACAACCGAAAGGTTTTGTTGTGGAAGAAAAATAAAATATGGGATGTCGCCTAAGGAAGTCCATTTATGGACTAAAGAAAGCTTCAAGACAGTGGTATTTGAAGTTTAATCTCACAATTAGAAATTTTGGGTTTTAAGGCGAATGTAGAGGACAATTGCATTTACGCAAAGTTTAAGAATGCTAAGTTTATTTTCTTAGTCCTATATGTGGATGATATTTTGCTTGCAAGCAATGATGTCAGTCTACTAATGAAAACCAATAAAAGGTGTTGACACAAAAAGCGTCAGGATCTGCGAACACCTCGGGCTTATACTCGAATTCGATATCCAAAGGTGTGCCAGTCGATTTGACCAATTAATCGACAAGGACGATAACTAGAACAAGATCTGAACGAGACAACGACGATGCGCCCGGATGTCAAGGCTCAAACTTGATCAGGATAACTAGAGTAGAGCTGAACGAGACGACAGCGATGCGCTCAGACGTCAAGGCTCAGGTTGCTCAAACACGGAACTTGCAAGGATTGACGGAGATCGAGGAGATGCAGCCCGTCGAAGCTTGAAGAACTCGTAGGTAAACTAGATCTAATGCGATAAAAGTAGAATTGTTGGAAAAGTAAATAAGAATAATAGATTTATTTGATATATGATTGTCTCTCTTACAACCTCTAGGTACATATTTATACTCCAGCAAAAGGAGTTGTAGACAGACACGACTCGTACCTTTCCTAAACAAAAACTCCTATTTTTAAGGAAACAACTGACCCGCGCAGGAGTCGGACCCAAATAACAATAATCTTTCCCTAAACAAAAACTCATATTTTTAAGGAAATAAATGACTCGTGCAAGAGTCCGACTCAAACGATAAAATAACACTGTCATAAAAACACCAGTTTCCATATCAAGCCCCTCCACGATGAACCCTTTCATCGGCACACTTCTAGTCTGCAACCTTCTTCCATCGTCATCGGCAATTTTCTGCTGACATCAGCCGCCACATCATCCTGCGCCCATCGGCAATATTTTCTTATCGATAATCTCCTCCAATCGGCAACACTTTTACTCTCATTGGCAACTTGCTTTTATCAATCAACTCTTATAGGCAACAAACCTGCTTTATTGCTCAGCTTCCATCGACAACAACCCTTACCCTTATTGGCAGTATTCATCCTCATCGGCAATCTTAACCGATGACCTTCCAATGCCGATAGAAAACGGCTACCGATCAATGCGAGTCTTAGCCCATTTGACATATGTTGAAAAACGGTGTCAACAAATTCTTGTTCTCACATTTCGACATGAAATATCTCGGTGAAGCCTCTTTTAGTTTCTGGGGATTGAGATTCACCGTGATAGAAATAGAGGGGTTTTAGGACTGACACAGAAAGCATACATAGATAAGGTTCTTAAGAAATATAGTATATGCATAAGTGTAGTTCATCACCTGCACCCATTGTCAAGGGCGATAAGTATAGGGAACATCAGTGTCCCAAGAATCAGATCGATCTCGAGCAAATGAGATCAATACCTTAGACTTCAGCTGTCAGAAGCTTGTAATATGCTCAAATTTGTACTCGTCCTGACATATTATGTTACCGGTTACTTGGCAGATATTAGAAGAATCCAGATGTAGAACGCTGGAAGTTAGTTAAGATAGTTCTGCATCTTTTGTAGGGCACAAAAGGCTTCATGCTAAGTTATAGTAAGACTGACTTAGATTGTGCGGGGATGAAAGGAAATCCACGTCAGGTTAAATATTCATCCCCACAGGTGGAGCTATATCATGGAAAAGCTCAAAACAAACTCTCTTCACGCCATCGAAGATGTACGCTGAGTTTGTAGCATATCATGAGGCCTCGGGGCAGGTGAACTGGCTTAAGAAGTTCTTACCCGGGTTAAGAGTGGTAGATAGCATTGAGAAAAACCACTTAAGTCATACTACAATAATATGTTCACAGCAAGGTCAAGTGGTGCTGCCAAACACATTGACACTAAGTACTATGTTGTGAGGAACAAAGTTCGGGATCATGTCATAAGTCTTGAGCATATAAGTACAAGATATCATATTAGCGGATCCGCTCATCAAAAGGCTTACCACCCAACGTGTTTAGAAAACACGTAGCTAGCATGGGTTTAAGGGAAAGCCTATGATTCCTGAACACTTAGGGGCCTTAGTTAGAACTCTATTTCAAATTAGAGAGATGTAATGTAGCTGTCAAGTCCAACGGAAATTTCTTTTGTAATAATGAGACATGCTCTACGCATTTCTTTATAATGAGACGGAGCTAAGTGCTAAGTTTTTAAGTTAAGATTAAGATAAGGTTAAAATAATATTAAGATAAGTTATTAGGCGATCAAAGGGGAGAATGTTAGAATTGATCTCCTCTGATGTGGGTCCAACGGCCCACACCAAACTTGATCCACTCCCTGATCGGGGGAGCCCAACCCAACTAAGGGTTGGAGGGCCCCTGTCACGCTGTGCCTATATAAGGGAAGGTGGGGGCTACGGGCACTGGTCACGAGGTTCGTCTATCCTAAGCCACCGCCCCTGCCTGTCCAGTCCCTAGACCGATCTAGAGGGTGGCACAACCAGGGACGGGAAGCACCTCCGCCACCGGTCTGCACCACCGGACTTCACTGACCTCTTCACCGATCGTCGCTGCCCGTGAGCAGACTCCATCGACGAAGCAGTGTCGGTCGGGATCCTCCAGGTACTTCTCTCTTCCCTCTCGGATCTCTCTAATCTATCCTCTCTGGATCAGGATCTGAAAGATCCTGCAGTTCTATCGTCACACCCTTATTCATTCTAAGTGATCTACCCGACTAATCGACTGTTAGTAGATCCGCTAAGTCTATCAAAGTGAAGTTCTGAAAGCACATTGTTTGATCGTCACAGATATGTTTGGCACCTAATGGTGCCAATAGGAGTCCAAGAAACAGTAGTCATTTCTTTTATAGTAGTGCCTCTGTTTTTTTGGAAAAATGATACAACGAACTCTAGCATAGCGCTCAGTTAAACTCTGTTAAGTTTGGCTAATTTTATTAAAGAATTATAAATATTTATGTCATTATGTTCATAATTGGAACATTTTTAAATATATATATATATATATATATATATTTGGAGTAATAAATATTAATAGCTTTTTAAAAAGGTTACCAAAGTATTAAAATTGTTTGAACAAGTACTGTCTATGTTCAAAAAGGTACGCTGTTTTAGCATAGTCAAACTATCTTAAGGTATACCAATATATAAATTAATATCACTATTTGTCATATTAAATAAGTATAATTATGTCCGTATCATAAAATATTTTCGTAGTATAGTCTTTTGGAGTCATAAATGGTGATGCTATTTTCTATTACTTAGTAAAAATTAAGTTGGTTTGACTTGGATAAAAGATAATGACCTAGCATGAGATTTTTGCCGATATCTTTTTTTCGAGATCACGCCCAACCCTAGGCGTGTTTTTCATTAAGCAGATAAGAGTCCATATCCCAAAACAACCAAGCGGTAACCAAGGTTACCGAAGCGAAACAAAACAAACAGGGAAGCAGAAGAAGAAAAGAAAAACACGAGCATCCATCAGGAGGGCAGAGTAGCTTGCCCCACTTGTGCAGCATCATCGGTCCAGGTCAGCAGGGTGCCCAGGTGCCTATTCCCGGCTACCGACCAGAGGCCTGCCTCCTCGAGGATTGCTTCAGCAAGCACACTTGGCAGCAACACTGAGCCATCGAAGGTCCTTGCGTTGCGCTCCTTCCAAAGCCGCCACCCGATCAGGAAAAAGAGGGAGTCGAAGCCGCGTCGTAGGGCCTTTGGCAGCTGTTTCCGATGCAACAACCACCAGTCTATAGCCCGATCACCTGCCATGGGGTTGAAGCCCCTCAGTCGGAGCCAGGTGAGCCACAGGTGCCAAACCTCACGGCTGTAGCCGCACCCAACCAGAATGTGGTCGATGGTCTCCCGCCCTTGATCGCATAGGATGCAAACGTCGTCGTCCTGAAGCCCATGCTGGAAACGACGGTCCGCCGTCCAGCATCTCCCATGCAAGACCAACCAGAAGAAAAAACGCACCCTAGGAGGTGCCATGGTTTTCCAGATTTGCTTGGCCCCCAGCGGAATGGGCACTCCCAGGAACATGGCCCCGTAGGCCGATGCAGCCGAGTAGGAACGATCCGCCGTGTAGATCCACGAGAACGTGTCCGGTTGGTCTAGCGGTTGAACCTGGGCAAGCTTGTCGTAAAGGTCCGCAATTTCGACCACCATTTGCATGGTGACCGCTCCAGCAATGTGCGTGACCCGCGCATTGTTGGGCAAAGCATCTGCCACCAGCGCCATGCGCTTCCTAGGCCTGACTCCGGCGAGCACCGAAGGGGCGAGCTCGCTGATGCACTGTCCACCCACCCAACGGTTTGTCCAGAAGAGTACCGATTTCCCATCCCCAAGAGCGATGGCTATCGCCGCTCGACAGAGGGCCAGCACCTCTCGCTCCCTGGCGACCGGCGGAATCCCAAGTCGCCGATCTCTCCAAACCCATCGGGCACGTAGGGCAATCCCCATCCGCTTGAGGTCGACGATCCCCAATCCGCCCAACTCTTTTGGTAAGCAGACCGAAGACCAAGCTACCTTGCACTCCCCTCCCCCCCGAAATCGAAGCCGTGCCTTCCCAGATAAATCCACGTCGCAGCTTGTCGATGGCGCCAATTGCCCAGGGAGAGAGACAAAGGGCGATGGCAGTGTGAGTTGGTATGACCGATAAGGTTGCCTGAACCAAGGCAGTGCGCCCAGCCGTTGTGAGCAAGCTCCCCTTCCATGTCGGGATCCGAGCCGCGACCTTGTCCACCAGCACCTGCTCATCTGACCGCCGCAATTTGAAGACAGACAGCGGGATGCCCAGGTACCTACACGGGAAGTCCTCGACACGACAGTTGAGGGCCTCCTGTACCCTTAGCATGTCCTCGTCCGAGCAGTGCAAAGGGGTGGCAACACTCTTAAGCAGGTTGGAGAAGAGGCCTGAGGCGAGGCCGAACATCTGAAGCAACGCGTTGATCGCATCCAAGTCTCCAGCGAGCGGTCTTACAAAAATTACTAGATCGTCAGCGTATAAGCTGACCCGATGCCTCGTCAGCGTATAAGCTGACCCGATGCCCCTCTAGGATCTCGATCGGTGTTAGGAGCCCATGGTCCTCGACCCACTGGAATTCCCTGTTAAGCACCTCCATGACAAGAACAAACAACATCGGTGACAGGGGGTCACCTTGCCGAAGCCCCTGGGCATGACAGATGCGCCTCCCGGGACGCCCATTTAGGAGAATTTTGGTGCTGGCAGTTGACAGAATCGTGGAGATCCAGTTCCTCCACCGCCTTTGGAATCCCATGTGCTCCAGGACCTCAAGGAGGAACACCCAAGCGACACTATCGAAGGCCTTGGCCAAGTCGATCTTGAGAAGAACACATGGCAAGCGCGCCCTGTGGATGGCCTTGCAGCTGAGTTGCACATTCCGAAAGTTGTCATGGATACAACGTCCCTGGATGAAAGCACTCTGGTTAGGCAGAACGAGGCGTTGCAACACCGGCGCCAGCCTCAAGGCCATGCATTTGGTAACCAACTTCCCAAAACTATGGACCAAGCTAATTGGTCAATAGTCGAAGATCTCCACCGGGTCTTCTTTCTTTCTTAACAATACCATGTACGCCTCATTCAGATGATTGAAACTCCTGTTGTCCTGGGCCCAAAAGGCGTTGATCGCTGCCATAATGTCCCCCTTGATGATGGGCCAACATCGTTTGTAGAACAAGCCAGAGAACCCATCCGGGCCGGGGGCCTTGTCACTGGGCATACTTTGAACGACAGCCCAAACTTCTTGTTCCGTGAAGATCCGTTCGAGGTCCGCAAGGTCCTCCACCGACAGTCCAAGCTCAAGCAGGTTAAAACGCCGCGAGCGGACGAAGTTAGTTCCCAGCACCTGCTGGAAGTGGACAAAGAGCGCCTCTGCCTTATCATCCTCATTCACCAACTGCAACCCATCAACCTCCAGACAAGGAATGCGACTGCGCCTCCCCCGATGGCAAGCCTGTAGATGGTAGAACTTCGTGTTTGCATCCCCTTCCCGCAAGAACAAGAGACGTGCATGCTGGCGGGCAATGGTTCTTAGGAAGGAGAAAAGCCTGAGCACCCGCAGCTTCAGAGCGCGGTGGAGCGCCCTCTCCTCCGGGTTTAGCGTTCGCGATTCTTGTTCGCCGTCAAAGGCCAAGATTGCCTCGCGAGCAAGGATGAGCTGTAGGCGGACACTTCCAACCCTTGCAGCACTCCAACTTCTCAACTCCTTCGCCACGTTTCTGAATTTGTGATCCAACGAACGACATTTTGCCGATATCATTACGTACATATAGAAGAGCTGTGAGACAAAATAACCCTAGAAGATTTTACAAGGTTTGAGGTAGGTAAACAGAAAACAGAAATTCCAATAAGCAGCAGAGCAAAAACTAAATAAAATGATTCATTAAAATACTCTTCACACACCTGGACACGAGACACCTCATCTCTAGATCCAAGTTTTTTTTTTGGGAGCTACAAAGAATCAAATACTTTGAGTTTTGGCTGCATGCCTAGATCTTAGAAATACATGGTCTTAAGAGCCTTTTAAGGTATATATACAGGAGGTATAATATAGATCCTAGCCATTAATTAAATTTAAAAGTATTTATTTGTTTACTAAACAACGTACTAGATATATAGTATATAGTATAGTATATAGCACATGAAAGAACAGGAAAGTTTGATTCCCTTGTAATTTGGACTCATATGTAGTAGTGTCTAGCGACCCATTTGAAACCCGTGAGAGACGCCCCTTCTACTACAAATCCTCCGCGATCCGCCCAAGAGACGAACCAGAGGAACCGAAAAGGAGCAGAGCCTCCGACCGCCGCCGGCGAGCGAGCGAGCAATGGCAGCGACCCTGGCCCGAGTCTCCTTCCCTGCCGCCGCCCTTCTCCGTTCGCTTGCCGTCAGGTAGAGGCTACCGGGCTACGGCTCCAGAGTCCGTCCGATTCCCAGTTCCCCATGCACGCGTTCTTGTTGCACAGCACTGGATCGATTGACCCCTGCTGCTGCTGCTGCTCACCCTTGCGTTTAATTTGTGCGACGTACGATCCGTAGGCCGTGGCGGCACAGCACTGCAGGAGCTGCTCACTGCCGGTTCGAGTTCGACGCCGCGGCGAGCGCCAAGAAGGAGACGGCCGGTGGCTCCCTTGTAAACGTCAGGTGCGTGCGTCATCACCCTCTCTCTCTGTCTGACTGTCTCTTTCTCGTGATCGTCTTCTCTGACTCCGGTAATCGATCGAGATTCCCATCCTCCAACTCCTGAATCTAGAAATCATCGATCGTGGGATCGGATCTACATCTATCTATCTATGATCCATAATTTAATGCATGCCAACGTGGTGTCCTGTGACTCGGACCTGTCGTTTCTTTCCCCAGACACACTGCCACCAGCGCCGGCGAGGCCTTGCAGGAGACGGCGGCGGTGCCACTAATACGGTCAGTGCAGGTGCGCGTGGCGTATGAGCTGCAGCAGGCTGGCCACCGCTACCTCGACGTCAGGTACTAACTAGTAATAAACACGTACGCCACCGTCAAAGTACGGTGTCAATTGACAGCTGAATACGGTTCCTTTCATGTTCACTACTGCTGCTCCGGCCTGCAGAACTGAATCAGAGTTCAGTGCCCGCCATCCGGAACGAGCTGTCAACATCCCCTACCTGTTCAGAGCCGCCGGCTCAGGTATGTATGTAATGCCTTCAATCAATTCCAGCCTCTAAAAACATTGATCGAGTGTGTGGCGACTCCTCGTAGTTATCTTATCCAGATGGAGTGCAATTGCATCAGCTGTGTTCTTTGTAAAGGAAGGAGAATATAATTCCACTTGATGCACGCATGCATGCATGCAAACCTTTCTTCCTTTCTTTCTTTCTGATAGATAGATAGATAGATAGACAAACTGAACACAGATTATTTAAAGTGACAATTTGCGTACATGCATGGACGAATTAGACCGCTGTCAAGTGTCAACTTGCATGTTTAAAAGCAAAGCAAACCAGCAACCGATGGGCACCGTTTTGGCTTGGCCAAGGGGCACTCAGCTTACAAACTTTATCATCTGGACAAGCTTGTTCGCCTGATCTCCAGATTGCATGCTGGTCCCATCTACAGTCCAAACATAGATGAATCGTGAATGGGCAATACTTATAACTTTGCAAAGTCTGCCAACTAGACTGGAAACCAGATATATCCTCATATCCATCGTCCCAATGTACTATATACTCATCATTGCACAACTTTATACTTATATGTTAGTGACTCCTTAGACTGTCTCCAATGGGAGACCCAAACCTAAAAATAGGTCCTAAACAGTTATTTTGCCTATCAAAAACAACTTCCAACAGCTCACCCAGACACCCAGACGCCGTACCCATTTTGCCTACTCACGCGAAGGATCCGCAAAAAAGCGTCTCCTCTCTCTTCGCTATGCAGATCGTCGGTGGTGGCCCACACGCACGCCTCCGCCTCCTGCCCGTGGACGACCGCGCCGACGCCGCCGAGGTGGCCTGCTCGCAGCCGCGTCGAAGAGACTGGGGAGGAGGCGCACGGGACCTTGGCCACGCGATCGTCCTCGGCGTCGAGATGCAGGTCGCCGCGGCGTCGTCCTCGGCTGCTCCTCCATGGCTGCACGGTGGAGAGAGAGGAGGGAAGGGAAGGGAAGAGAGGGAGGCCGCACAGGGGGATCCTCCTCCATGGCTGCACGGTGGAGAGAGGGAGGCTGCACAGGGGGCTGCTCCTCCATGGCTGCACGGTGGAGAGAGGGAGGCTGCACAGGGGGCTGCTCCTCCATGGCTGCACGGTGGAGAGAGAGAGGAGGGAAGGGAAGAAACGGAAGGGGATCCTCCTCCATGGGCCATGGCTGCACGGCGGAGAGAGAGAGGAGGGAAGGGAAGAGAGGGAGGCCGCACAGGGGATGCAGGTCGTCGTGATGGTGCAGCCAAATCTGCCCGCGGCTCGTCCGTCCGGCAGCGACGAGCTTGGCAGAGAGAAAATGTGGATGGGATGTGTAGGCTGTTGGAGAAGCTTCATTTTGGGTCACATGTTCTTTTACTGTGCCGTACCCAAACTAGACAATGCCTCTCGCATTTGCCTCTCCACCGTTGGAGACAGTCTTACTGTGCACCAAGTGTCCTTTCAGCCGTGTGTGTGTGTGTGCCCTAATACTGTTTGACCTTCTCTTTCAATTTTAATTAAGTTCTAGCAAAAACTCATCAGCATGCTATCATGTTTTCTGAAATTTTACTGCCTGTACGTAGTGTTGTCATGTTTTGTTTTATTTGGTTCACATCTGAATGAGCAGTTCTGTACCTGCTACCAACCAATATATAGGAACGACGACGAAGAACACGTGCTTCCTCGAGCAAGTGGCGACTATCTTTGGGAAGGATGATGGGATCATCGTTGTACGCTTCCTCGACACACGATGAACCAATATAATTATAAAAACAGTTGCTCTACTATTTTTTTCTCGTCTTATAACTCTGTTTCTGATTTCTGAAAGAAAAGAATCTGGCACGTACTTGTGTTTTCAGGGATGTCAGAGTGGCAGGAGGTCTCTCATGGCAGCATCTGAGCTCACCTCTGCAGTAAGCATGATCATCTAATTATGATTCGCAGTATCATATATCAATTAAATCGCCAATCAGTTCTTGGGTTAATTCCCCACGGTTCATATGCAATGCAACCATTTTCAGGGCTTCACGACTGTGACCGACGTCGCCGGTGGATTCTCTTCATGGAGGGAGAATGGACTGCCTATTACCCAGTAATAATGTTTGGCCCCACAAAACTATAGAGATTGTGCAGGGGTTCTTGGTTTTTCAGTTAATGTAATACAATACTCACTATTTGTATTTTTACACTATGGTTCTATAAAAAGAGAAAGGCATCCTCTCTAATTTGTTGTAGTTTCGCCAAGTGTTCTCTTAAAGCTATACAAAAGTCTGTCATTCCTCTAGTGTGCCAATGTCAGAGAAGTTTCCTGCTATGTGGCTTCCAAGCACGCCAGCTAGCAGCCTCTCCGTGCGTGGCTAGTAGCGGATGCAGAATAGGATTCAAGGAGGCTGATCTCTTCTTCCTCTATTCTCTCCAGCCCCCCCTTGAATCTTCCCCGTGGTCACCTCACCCTCGGCACGGCGTATAGTAGCCCATCCTGTAGGCCATCATGACACTGACGTTGCGCCACCTTCACTCTTCTCCGAGCCCCTCGCGCCGTAGCACCTCGTCTAGCGTCGGCACCGTGCACCTCCCGCACCCGCCGCCAGCGAATTCCACAACCACGAAGTCCAGCGGGCACATCCACCACCGAGTTCGCCGTGTATACGATCAGTCATATTACCATTTACCAGAAGAAAATAGTCGTAAGATGGACCCCGCCGGCTAGATCAGATGTCACACCCGGTTTTAAGGACAAAACCAGATTTACACCATATGTGAGCCCAGGAAGTCAAATCTCACATATAACCACAAATTAAGGTGATATCGAAAGACAATACTTAAATATATAACATATAAGGTCAAAGGATAACCTCAAACAACAGAAAGACGACTCCGAACTTCAGGCGAAGGCTCCAACTTCACAGGGACAACTGACTGGTTGATCACAAGTCTAACTCCTTTAACTCTTGCAATCTGATATTGTTGATAAGGCAAGGCTGAGCACTTAAAGTACTCAGCAAGAATAACACAGGGTTATGAAGCTCAAAAAGCTGACACTGGCTTACTGCGGTTGCTTTTAACTTGGTCAAGTTTTACCAATAATTAGCTTTAGTTATGCTTAACCCAGTTAATAACCACATGTTCATTAATGAAACAACCTCATATATCATATCTACAGACTTACCTTTTCAACAACAAGAGTAACTAACACTGTGAGTTTTCCGAGCCGCTCGTGATCGTGAGCACGGCTATCATGATAGATTTACACTCTACAGAGGTTACACACTTTACCCACAAGCCGTGTAGCCCATATGCCCGGGTTTGCAACTCTCAAAACACTTCCAAGGTGAGTGGGCAGGGTACACTACAAAGTCTTTCAAAAGCCTTTTCTAGCATGTAGCGGACCCTATGGACCCAATGCAAAGGGGTATATGGGACACCCCGATGGTACCACCCGCAGCGGTCCCCACACAAGCTATACCCATAACCAGCTCGGCAAAGGAGACTTTCACGAACCACAAGCATGCTAGTCCAAACTTCGTACTTAACTAAAGCCAGAGCCATATAGCACTCATGGTTGCATTTAAGTCCCAACTTTTGTCCTACAGTGTGGTCCTATTCCATGTTGCTATAAAAGCCAATTTTAATCATCGTTGCATAATCCATTAGTCAAGATTCATCTCAAGATCTTTTATTGTAAAGCATAGCAAAGCTACCCAGCATAGAACCCATTGGTGACAAGGAAAAGGTTAACAAAGCTATGATAGATCTAATAGGAATCAAATTCAGACACATGCAATATGACTAGATGAATTATGGTGAATAGGTAACAAAGATGATCCCATGTTATACTTGTCTTAAACGCTTAGATCCTTTCTTCAACTTATTCTCAAACTTCTGATGACTTCTTCTTGATCTCCATGTAAATCTCACCGATTGAACAAGATCATAAACACCACACAAGCATCTGAACAATCATACAAAGCATACAATATATATACTTTAGAACAATACACCAATCAATGAAAGAAGTTTAAAAGAATCTACGTCTTGCTACGATCACGCAGACGTGAGAATCACGCTAATCGGATCTATAACGGAAAAGAAACGTCTACCGAAAGATTAACTTTTAAAAGAGAACTAGAATTCATTTATTTTATCTATAGAAAAGCATGTACTAGATATTTCAAATAAATACCCAAATTGGATTAAGTCATATTATATTTGATTGGAAAACAAGATTAAACTAGGTACATTTTGTTTATGAAAAGCCGAGGTGAAAAACTAGATTAATTTTAATCGAAAAACCATTGCTTATAGATTAATCAATTATCATTTTATTTTAGAGAATAAAACATGTTTAAAATTGTTACTAATATGTAGATTATAGTGTTATGAAACCAACGCAACTAGAACGGGCCAAAACGGATCTAAAACGTGGAAGTTATGATTTAACAAGATTTCATATACAAGATTAATTCATTAAAAATGATTAATCTAAACTTTATTTTCAAAAATGTTTAACATATATGAAAACTATACCGTTAGATAGATCTTGAAATTACAAAGCTAACGCAACTGGAACGAATCGATTCGGAGCTAAAACAAGCAAGTTACGATCATTTGAAAACAGTGGCAAACTTGTAAATAGATTGAACTTTATTGAATTAAAACAATTCAAAAAATTCAGATTTAATCGGATCTGGCAGGATGGCGGGTTAATTAGATGAAAACCGGGGGTCTCTTTAGAAAGAAGACCCACGAAGGGGTATGGACTGATCTGATCCGCTGGATCTAGGATGGATGGATCGGATTAGATAGGGGGCAGCAGAGGGGATTCCCCATCGGAGAAAACAGAGCCATGGCCGTACAGCCGGAGCTCGGCGGCTCGATACGAGCTCGAGCTAGGGTGCTCGGTTTTTCGAAGAGAAGGCACCGGGAGAGAGAGGGAGCGAAGGCGAACTCACCGGTTCTACTTGCGGAGTCCGGAGTGGAGTGAAGACGGCTGGCGACGGGAAGCTGCGGCTCAGTTCGTCCTGCACACGGCGGCGAGCTCGGTGAGCCAAGCGAAAGGCTAAAGAGAGAATGGAGAGGCTTGGCGCGACGTCAGGGGTGTTGCGAAGCTCCGAACCGCACTCACTGCGACGATGGACGAGGAGGCAAGCACGGCGGCGATGACAGCTTGACGGCGGACGCGAACAGAGCTGCTGCTAGGGCGAAAGCTCGGGCTAGATGAGGAAGGCGGCGCGGTGATATTTATGGGGCGAGAGGGAGGGGTATCCCTGTGCGGATACGCCTGCACGCGGAAACGTCGCGGGACGGTTTGCTCTGCCGAGGCAGAGTTCGTCGTGGTGAAGGGGAGGAAGGAGGAGCTGAAGAGCGGGGCCGTTGCGTCAGTGAAAGGAGGGGAGGGAGGCAGTGGCCAAGCGGGCCTTCGGGTGTGCTGCAGCGCAGCTTGGGCCTGCTGGGGCAATCTGGGCCGAGGCCTAGGGGAGCGCTGGGCCAGAAGCTGGCCCTGGGCCAGAAGCTGGCCCATGTGGAGGAAGGGAAGGCACTGCGGGCTGGGCCAAGCAGGCCGAAAACAGAGAAGGAGGGAGAGGTAAAGGGAGGAGAGGGTAGCAGGCCGAGCTTGCTCGGTTCGGCCAGAAGGAGAAATAGAAGGCAGTGAGAAGGGAAAAGAGTTTTCCATTTTATTTGTTTTGCAAAGATTTTTCCAAACTGATTTCTAAAAGGGTTTTGAAATACCTTTTTGAGTTTTGTAAACCAAGCAGTACAGAATAAATAATGCAGAGGCATGAAATGCACCACAAAGTTGCTAAACCCTAAGTAAGTTTTAACATTGGATAAAAGTTTTTAGTTTTTCCTAAATTTTGCAAAATTCAAAATTATCTCAATTTCAATCTATTTCAAAATTTCAAATTTTCGGGTGTTAAATCAGAGTACACCAAGACCGGTGCCAGCGGGGAGGACATGAACACCACCTCTTTCCACACCCCAACCGCGTGTGCGCGGGTAATATATAAAGACTTGCTTTTGGATGGCATGGCTAAAAATTAGCTCACCTTACAAAAATATATTAGACGTGAGCTAACTCATTAGCTTTTATTAATCTCAAATTAGCTCTCGTTTAGACTTCATTAGCTAACTCTATGTTTGAATTCAAGAGCTAATGAGTATTAAAAACATAGACTAATTATTAGCTCTTGGTTCATAACACTCCCTTAATAATAAAAAATAACCCAATCAAAGCAAAACAAAGCTAACGAGGATACCAACACACACCAAAATCCAAATGACCATCAGGGTCCAGTCCAGAGGCACACTCCAGTACCGTACCACAGTACCAGTGCGCCACACTGCCGCCATGGCTCGTAGTGCCGCAGGGGGTACCATTACCATTTACCATTGCGTCTGCACCTGCCCGTGGCGTGGCGTTAGCGGTGTTGGGGAAATCCGCGCCGCCGCCACGGCCGGGATGGGATGGGAGCCGCCTCCACCTCGGCGCCCGCTATCAGCTCGTCAAAGGCAAGGACGTCCGCTACATCCGACGAGGTCGGCAGCGGCGGGCTCCTCTGTCGGCAGGAAGATTTCCGTTTCCCCTCTCTATTCTCTCTATTTTCTATTAAAAAATTGCAATTGAACTCAAAAGAGTCCGGTTTCTATTGGTTGTTGGTAGGTAGGCCCGCGTGGCGTCGAGTTCCTTGTTCGTCGAGCGAGTTAGAGTCGGAATACAGAGCGCGGGAACGTGGGATTTACCCCTCCTAGCGCCTACTTTATTTGTATTTGAGGCAATGGTGATCATGCGCCTTACTGGACCTGACCTGCTGACCTGACGGCTGACCCCCACCTCAGCCATCTCTGCGTCATGGGTCTGCTGGCGCTGGATCGTCTCATGTCCGTTCAGCGGGAGCGGGAACGACACCACCGGCGGCGGCAGCACGGCAAGATCCGAGGTGAGCCTCCTCGCTCCTTCTCGGTTATTCAGCACCGTTGTCATGCTATGTGGATTTCCTGGCATGTATAGTTTTTTTCTTCTTCTGAATATTACTGCTCCTGCAGCCACAAAAGGGGGAAAAGCTGTTTCTTTTTCTCGACTTACCCAAGTGAGCCTGCCAATGTTTATTTGGTAGTAAAAATCTTCCCTATCTTGGGACAATTTGAACAGTGTCATTATAATTTTGCAAAGTTGAAGATAAGGCAATCTCTCTGTTTTTGTTTTCAGGAGAGCTAATTGATTGATTTGGTTTTGTCCAAGCTAGCTAGAGGTGTCCAGAGTAATATTTCGCACCAAATCGCTATTTGCTGGATACAAAGATTGCCCCTTTCCTTCATATCCATCTAAGGCACCTATCTCTAATGATTGTTTGACTACAAAAGTTTACTGTTGGAGTAGGACCAGTCTCAATACCATGCTAAGATCTGGTAAAAAGGATCGGAGGACACTAAAAAACCAGAGGCAGCACCCGCTCCGGTGGAACAGGAAATCTAGCTAGTGACTGAATTGAAGCCATCAACCCACTTCAGAAAGGGATGTGAACTGATAATAGTTTGTGCTCTCTTCTGTAGTGCTTACCTGAATTCAATAGTTGAGAGATGAGGAAAGGAAACAAAGAAAATTATAATCCTCTTTTGATTTTTTCCCCATATTGTCAGACTGCATTACATCACGCAAACTAACTGTAGATAAGCTTTACTGCATGGCGTCACGTGATTTCAGAGGCTGCAGCATGCCATGCCCAAGTGCTGCTGTCAGACACCAGTCACCTGTGGTTGTGGCAGCTTGTCCGCATGCCAGAAGTGATGAGTTGGCTTATCCTACGGCTTGCGGGTTAATGGACTTGGTGTGAGGGAAGATTGTAATAGCTTGCATAAATGCATAGGTCAATTGAAGTTCTTTTCTTATACTAACACAAGTCATGTGGTATAAGCTTGCAGTTTTATTGTGTAACGTTTTTATAACAAACAAATTGCATCTTTATGAGGAATCCATGTACTTGATCTTGTATTTATTTTGTATCAGCGTCTTTGCTATTTACTTGTCAATAACTGGAGTGTGTTGCATTACAGATGCGAAAGTTGTTTTGCTAGCTAATAGAAAGGATTCCAGATGCCAACAAGATGGTAGTCCTCAAGATCGTAAAAGGAGATATTCTGGGCCAGACCTACCAGAGGTACAGTAAAATGTAGATTATCAAAGTCACACAAATTGGCCATATTGGCCATGGCAAATGATTCATATACTGCAACATGTTGAATAACTTTACTGACTACATAAGTATTTTTATTTAGTCGGCTGGGTGGGGAATCAAGAATATGCATACAGAATGAAGGTCCCACATGTGGGCATGGGTCTTTTTTGTTATGTGATGGAAGTGAAGTAGCGTGAAGGTTGTAGAACCATCAAAATCATGGATGGTTAGGGAGTTGGAAGACAGATTGATCTATTTAACTTTTCAGACATCGGTTTATATATTGCAGAGACATTCCCCAACAACCTTCATATCTTCCTAAGTTCCTCTCCAAGCTAAACCGATCTGCTATACCAAATAGCTAGCCAAACTGAAGCCCAACAAATCTAAACAGCATACCAACTACTGAAACGATAGCTTAGACCTGATGGAGGTTCTCTGTGCTGGCTGTCCAACCCTGGAGCTCCCTCTTGCACTTTTCATATACTTGATACTCCACATGACAGTTCACTGCTCATGCTTCAGGAATACACTTTGCTCGCAAAAAAAAAAAGGAATACACTTTAATACTTTATAATTGTCACCCGTTACTAGCTGCTAATGGGTGAATGGTGACATCTTTTCTCTTTGTAAAGGTTTTAATAGGCTGTTAGCGAAAATGATATAGTGATCTTTATACAATGATCAACCTACTTATCACAGTGGATATAGTATTAGTACACTATTGATCTCTGCAATGCATCGACTATTGTGCAATCTGGTCCTATGCACCTGTGGTAGCATGTTACTCCTTTTTCTTTTTGCCTTCTTGCTATTTACAGTTCAAACGGTCAAACCTTAACTTTTCCACATGTGTACCCAGGACATATGGCGTCATATACATTTCATGATGCCACTCCAAGATGCTGCCCGTGCTGCATGTGTGTCCCATGCCTTTCTAGATTCGTGGAGGTGTCGCCCTGACATTACCATCAGCAGGGAAACACTAGGCTTGAATAAGAATTTACATGGAAAGGATGAAATTGCAAGGGATTTCAACAGCAAAGTTGACCAGATTCTGAAAAAACGTTCAGGCATTGGCTTGAAGGCTCTCAAGATAGATTTCTGTGGTTATAATGCCGACACCTATTCTTATCTCAGCAATTGGCTTGAGATTGCTATTACACCGGAGCTTGAAGAACTCACCCTACATCTTAAAGAACCCACCCGAGATCTGTTACGAAATAAGGCGAAGTACAGTTTCCCGTGCTCACTTTTATCTAATGGGAGAGGAAACTCGATTCAGCATCTAAACCTTTTTTGCTGCGCCTTCAGGAACACAGTCGGCCTAGATTGCTTGAAAAACCTGACTAGTCTGTATTTGAGTAACGTGAGTATTACAGGCAATGTGTTAGGGTGCCTCCTCTCTAATTCAACGGCTTTGGAGCTATTGGATTTATCAGAATGCTATAAAATAGTTCACCTGAAGATACCTTGCTTCCTACAGCGTCTCAGCTGTCTCAGGGTAGACACATGTGAGAGGCTGAAAATGATAGAGAACAAAGCACCAAATATATCCAGTTTTCACTTTTCAGGATATCACGGAGAATTCTCACTTGGAGAATCATCATTGCAAGGACATGATGCTGATGATTGACTACACCATCTTCTTTGCTCTTGCCAAGCTTCCATTCATCGTGCCAAATCTTGAAGCTCTTTCCTTACATTCATACTATGAGGTTTGTATTGAGTGCTAAGGTGATTGACTAGCTAGGTGCTTAGAATGGTGCTTCTATCTTGGAATTTGAGACAACGTTTTTGCAGGTGCCTAATCCACCAATGGTGTCAAAAACATTCCTCCACCTCAAGCATTTGAGTATTAATCTTACTGGACAGGCATTTTCCCCAGATTATGATTGTTTCTTTGGGGTTTCTTTTCTTGATGCTGCTCCGTCCTTGGAGACTCTGCTATTGAGTGTAAGTTATTATTCATCCTGTAATGGCTGGCATATATAATAGTCCCTATGTTCCAAATTATAAGACATTTTTTTTTTCTAGAAATACTGTTTTTACTGTGTATCTACTCTCTAGACATAGTGTACATATAAATATATCAAAAGCTATGTGTATCTAGAAAAGTCAAAATGTTTTATAATTTGGATTGGAGTAGGAACTATGGCCCAGACCTCTAATTTCCACATCTTGGCTTTTCATCTTTAGGTAACTCTACTACGGCTGAAGCATGAGCCGTTTGTTGGAGAGCCTTCACCTGAGACTGAGAGGCAAATCATGGGAACCCATCACAGCAACCTTAAGAGTGTGAAGATTACTGGTTTCTGTTCTGCAAAGAGCTTGGTTGAGCTAACATGCTATATTCTTGAGAATGCTACATCACTTGACTGCCTTACGTTGGACACCACTTGGGGATGTTTCCCTAGGTGCTCTCATGGAATTAGCAAATGTCATCCATTGACCAAGAATCTTCCCAGGGCCTCCCTCAGGGACTCCCAGAATGCTCTCTTGCTTATCAGAGCATGGATTGAGGGGAAAGTTCCCCCCTCGGTGAAATTTAATGTTATAGGGCTTTGCAGCAAGTGCCATAATGCCTGATGAACACTCCAAGCTACCCTAGTTATGAAACGTAGTATAATTTTAGATGCGATGTGCTTTGGGTGAAGTTATTAGGGCACTAACAATGTAAGAAATTAGTAGTAGTTTCTATAGCCTAGATATTGTACCAATAAACTATTCCTCTCAATGCAAGGTTTTCTATAGCATATGATTGTGATAGAAACTATGTTTGCTCTCCTAATGCTGTTATAATAGTTTCCTAATGCAGTTATAGTAGTTTCTTGTCCATCGATAACTGTGAAGACCTGGGTTTTTTAGTTAGACTTGGTTTCTTAGATTTTTACTCTCTCCTTCTCATTAAATCACTTGTCACGTCAGCAAATTGACTACGTAGCAGTGCAATTAATATCTATAGAAACTAAGTAGAGTCTGCATTGTGAGCGTACTATTCCCTCCATACTAAAAAAACGTGTCGTTTAGGACAAGAGTTTAGTCAAACATTAGAAATATGAATCATTAATAATTTTTAAGTTGTTGAGTTTGAAAATGTAAAAATCATATAAATAAATTTGTCTTGAAAAATATTTTCATAAAAATATATACATATATTATATTTTAATAATCATTTTTTAAAAGATAAGTGGTTAAAGTTACACTTTGAAGACCGTACCGTTTTTTAAAATGATAAGTTTTTTTTTATGTTTGACTGAACTTTGGAATGTAAGCCTATATGTGTAAACTGACTTTGCTTCCTTCTTATATGAAATAGCAGTGCTCCCGCTATTTTTTCTTTAAAAAAAATAGTCGGAACCGATCGTTTGGCATGTAACAGAGCCTGGAACTATTCCGGGAACCCAAGCTTACACAAATTAGACTAATGATTCCGGCTAGATCAATTCCTGGCCATGGTTCCCAAAGAAACGAACAGGCCCTAAAGGAGTTGAGTCGAGTCGAGGTCGAGGCACTGCAAATAGCTAGCTAGGCTACCACGGCGGGCGGCGGGGCGGCGCTGGCCAAACCAACTGGCAGGAGACACAACACTACAGCAGGCAGACAGATTGAAACAATCCAAGCCGACACAGTGGCAGCCTCTATTCGACCAAAAAAAAAGAAGATCCACTAAAGAGACTCCGGTGCTACTCTCTCCGTCCAAAAAAAAACATCCAAGTGTAACATACTATCTTGTTTTAATATCTTATTAAGTTTAACCAATTATAAATAAAAAAAAATCAATATTTATGATATCAAATAAATGTGATTAGATTAGTTATGAAATAAATTTTCATAATAAATTGTTTAGAGCCATAAATATGTATACTATTCAGTAAAAAATTAGTCTAACCTGAACCGTTTTTTCTAGCACGTAATTTATAGTTGTACATTATTTGGAAGAATGACTACTGCTCAACTTGTATTGTGATGGTTTATTCAATTTCATCATCAGATGAAAATAAAGCGAAAGTCCTGACTTAAAATACATGCATGTCATGGCATGACAGAATATACCTAGGTTTGGTTCGTGCCGAAGGAAAATGACACAGATCAGATTAGAGCAGCTAGCTAGCTTAGGGTCTGTTTGGCACGGCTCCTCCTGAGGGGCTTCTCCGGAGGAGCCGGAGCCGTTTTGGTGTGGAGCCACCAAGAGTAGCTTTGGCTCCTCTGTTTTTCACTGAAAAATAACTCCTCCAAACGTCTGACGGGGCTCCTCTGGAGAAGCCAGAGCCGAAGCCACGAAGAGCCCTGCCAATCAGGCCCTTAATCAGCTAAACTCCGAAATATATAACGTGCTTGGATCAGTACACTTTTTTTTATTTCGAGTCAGAAGACGTGCATGCAGCTCATATAATTCAGTTATTAGTCGCTTGTAAATGCAAAACAAATGGGAAACAATATTGTTAGAAATAACTGCAAAAACATACGTGGAAGGTCCAACAAGAAAAATAAAATACCACAAAAAAGTGGAAAAAGAGGAAAACTCACATGCTTGGAAGGTAGGACGTGGGAAACTCGGAGTGTGTGCTCCGTATCAGACCGTCTCCTGGGCTCGATCGCGCGCTCCTGGGCTGTCGCGGGCTCTGAGCGTGGGCCACGCTCCTGGGCTGTCTGGGCTCTAGGCCATTGCATTGGTGCTAGCTAGGTGAAGATGGGTCGGCAAGAACACAAAATCTCAAGACAAATGCCGACAAGAACACAGGAGAATTGTTATCAAAAGCCGGCAAGGAAACCTTGATAAATGCAGTGGCACAAGCAATTCCTTCCTATGCTATGTCTTGCTTTGATTTGACAAAAATCTTTATGTGATGAGATGTGCAGAATGATTTGCCGTTATTGGTGGGCGCAAGAAGATAAAGAAAATAAGATGCATTGGGTTTCTTGGGAGGAAATATGTAGGAGAAAAGAGGAGGAGGGCTGGGTTACAGTCTTACAGAGATCTCCACTTGTTCAATTTAGCTATGTTGGCTCGTCAATGTTGGCGAATTCTTCATAATCTCGATTCCCTGTGTGCGCGTTTGTTGACGTGTTTGTTGACTGCAAAGTATTGTACCAATATACCCATGTTGCAAGCTAGGGAATGGCTAGGCATATCTTACTCATGGCGTAGCATTGTGAGAGGCCTACAAGCACTGCATCAAGGACTAGTTTGGCGAGTGGGAGAGATGGATCTCAAATCAATATTTGGGAGGATATATGGATACACAATGAAGTCTCGAGAAGGCCGATAACCCCTAGGGGTCGTACGATGTTGACAAAGGTTGCAGAGCTCTTGAATCTAGAGTCAGGAGCATAGGATGAAGATTTGGTACGTGATATTTTTTGGACTGAAGATGTGCGGTACATCCTGGCAACTACTACAAGTCCAGGACACAGGATGTCTTAGCTTGACATTTGATCGTAAGGGTAAATTTTCAGTTAAAAGTGCTTACCATGTGTTGAATGATTTGAAACATCAGATGAAGGTCTGTCAAGTTGGGGAGACGGGAAGGGAGAAGAACAGCTAGCTACACAAACTGTTTCTCAGTTTCTAGGCGATGGCTGGACGGAGAGACTCCTAGCTACGGCTTCCCGTCCAACATCTGTGCTCTCCGCCGCCGTCTCGCCGCGGCGGCGGCGGCGACGACTCACTCTCGCGCCTGCCTGGCATCGCCAGACGCAGCGGGGTTTCGCCGGCGGTAGCGGAGGAGGGGACAACGAAAGCAATGTTCAACGTCGTTGTGCGAGGGCGCGATCCGCGCTCTCCCGCATGGTGACCAAGGTGGTGGAAGTGTGCCGACGGCCGTCGCCGAGTCACGCCGGCAGTGGGCGCCCTCTGTTGGTAACGTCTATGTTTTGGGTCGGTGGGAAAGATGAGGCCAACGACGAGAGAGTCGTGTCACCAACGACTCTCGAGACATCATCGGCTAGCATGTCGGCAACGCCAATCACGTCAAGGTTCTGGGTCGGAGGACAAGAAGAGACCAACGATGAGGGAGACGTGGAGCCGGTGACTCCCGTTTCTTCAATGGCTAGCATGTCGACGGAGGACTTCGTCAGCGAGGCGTTGAAGGCGGGGTTCTCTGTTCAACAATTGCAGCAAGCGAAGGAGGTGCTAGGTAAGTCACCGGATACGGATCGTCATGAGCTACCAAGGTTGATCGTGTCAACCATGGTGCAAAGGAAGACTGGAGGACCGCCATGGCGTGGGCCTCTTCCGGCGCCTCGGGTGTCGTCGCAGAGAACGCTCGGTGATTGCTTGGCGGCGGCCAACAAACCGAGGAGACGGCGGTTGAAGGCTGGGGGTCGACGTCAGGTCCGGCAGCGTCGTCAGGTTTGAATTTCAAATGCCCGCGATCCCGGGATCGGGTAGGGGGCGATCTGTTTCCTTCGCTGATTCGGGCGCCATCCTCGACATGCGTCGTTGGGGTGACTCGAATTAGGAAAGGGGAGGGCGGTTGCGCTCCAGGACTGGAACCGGTGATCGCATCCAAATTGGGCCCGGAAAATATTACCGACCCACGAAGGGATTGACAATCTTCTCTCATACCGCCGCCAGGGCTCGCCGTAGCAGCCAGCAACCGCCTTCGCGCCCTCGCTCGTACGCGGACGTAGTGAAGATCCCCATGGCGGCTCCGGGCGCAGGTGGTGGGAGATGGGGGTTCAACCAGGGCATCAATCACGGTTTCCATCCGGGGTTCGGCGATCGCGGCAACGATCCGCAGCGTCGGGATCGAGGTCATGGTGGTCGACGTCAGGGAGGATTCATGGATGGTCGTCGGAGGGCGGCAAATGGTGGTGGCAGGCAGGGATGGCAGCATCGCCTGCCTCGACAGCACTTCGGCGGCAACCCCCAAGGGCGGCAACACCTTCGGCGGGTCACGAGCCGTTCCAACCGGCCGCGAGCGGCTTTCAGCCGCCCGGTGGGACTGTCCAGCAAGCTTTCCAGCCGGTCGGGAGGGGGCTTCCAGCCGGCTGGGGGAGCTTTCCAGTCGGCCCGAGGAACGTTCTAGGCGGCCGCAGCGGCGTCAGCGGCCAGGGGCACGACAGGCTTCCACTCGGCCGGACCGACGGCGGCGGGTTTCCAACCAGCAAAGCCGACGCCATCCTTCCAGCAGTCGGTGTTCGGCCAGCAGGACTCTCAGCCGGCTACGGCCGGTCATGAGGGGGTTTGGCAGGCTGCCAAGCAACCGGCCATCTCTAGTAGCCAACCGCCAGTGGAGGGTGGTGGTGTTTAGGAGCAGAGCAAGATGGTGCTCCCGGATCAGGCAAAGAAGGGTGTGCAACCCGTCAAAGTTCCAAGAGAAGCTCCAGAGTCATCTCAGCAGGCTAAACCAAAGAGCAAGGGTAAACCTTTTTGCTATAAGTGTCACGTCAAAGGTCATACCATGAACGAATGCACGACTATCTTGAGTTGTGAAATTTTCTGTGGTGATCATGTGACTAAGGTTTGTCCCAACTTTAAGAATATGAACATCAATGCTATTCCATGTGGGTATGCTGTTCTAGGTCTGGGATTTTATTTTATCCCAGTTACTGAGGTTCCAAAAGTGACTGCGGAAAATGCAGCGGCCGTGGTTCGTGTCCTAGAAGGTTCTTTTACTGCTGATCAGTTAGCAGTGGAACTTGGTAGACTACTACCAGGCAAGCACAATTGGGAAATTGAGTTGAAGGGTGTTGATGCCTTCACTGCTAATTTTCCATCGGCAGAGTTGCTGGATTGTGTAGCTAATTGGGGACCTATGGATACTAAGTCGATTATTGGCAAGATCATTTTTGAGAAGAATGTAGACAGGGAAGTTTGCAAATATGAAATTGATAAGGTCTAGGTGCATTTTCGTGGCTTGCCCAGGGAGCTTCAGGAATTTTCTATCATATGGGCTATTGGCACCATTCTAGGTATCCCTAAAGCTATCGATTTAAAGTTCACCAAGAAATATGGTAGATGCAGAATGAAGATAGCAGTAATGGATCTCACTCTTATACCAGATCTAGTGGATGTGGTGATTGGGGATTTCATTTATGACTTACAATTTAGAGTTGAGGAAGATCTTGCAGGCAGTGAGCCATATGTTATTGATATGGATCCTACTGAAAGATCTCAAGTGTTTTGGGTAATTGATGAAACCTAAGTACTAACCTAGCTCTAAGTGTGAGTAGGTTTAGTACACTATGGAGAAGATGAAGGAGACAAGTGATGGAGCAAGGAGGAGGCTAAGGAGAAAGCTATCTAAAAGCTCACACTTGGAGAAGAAGAGAGAAGGAGGAGACCCTAGGCTAAGCAAGGCAAAGGTATAAGCTAGGGGTTTTCCTTTTGAGTGATCAAGACACCTAGTGGGTGACATTTAGGATAGGTAACCATACTATTAAGAGGGGAAAATAGTTAGTGGTTACAACTATCGAGTGCCATTAGGTTGATCATAATTGCATTGCATCTAAAACCTAATGAACAACCCTTGTGAAACTTGTTAAAATATGCCACACATATGCACAAGTCAGTGAAACACTTGGTGGTGGCACATGAGATCAAGGAAGCAAAAGAGAATAAATTCCAACCAAGAAAGAAGCATCAGACTAGTGTGTCTGGGAGCTCCGGACCATAGCAAGTGGTCCGATGGCCTGTTCCCAGCACTGGCCGACAACAGAGAAGCGTCGGACCAGGGTGCAAATGATGCTCCGGACCATAGGCGAATAGTCCGGTGGTTCAATCACAGATTCAGCAGAAGACCAAGACGTCGGACAACTCGGCATGGTCCGGTGGTTGGGTCCGACGATTAGGTCCGGAGCTCGGGTGCTCCCTGCATGGATTTGGCAAGGCACTGTGGAGGCGTCGGACTAGACAGCATAGTCCGGTGGACTAGTCCGGAGGTGAGGTCCAGAGGCCAGGTGCTTATTGTATTCAGACTGAAGCTGAGGCGAGGGCGTCGGACAAGGCGTCGGACCAAGGCACCGGACCAAGGCGAGTGGTCCGACGGTGGCCTTTTCTGCGCGCCAACGGTCGAATTTCAAAGTGTCGGACCAGACGCTATGGTCCGACGGTGCCTGTCAAATGGTCCGACGGTCATGTTTTCTGCAGCCCCCAAGTGCATAACGGCTAGTTTCTTTGAGGAGGCTATTTAAGGGTGTGTGGCTGGTCCAAGGAGTCTCTCTTGCACATTTGGCTATTGCATACTCTTGTGAGCAAAACACACACACTCCCACTCATCTCATCATTGATTGTTCATCCATTTGTGAGATTTGAGTGATCAAGTGCATTGCATGAAGTGATTCATCTTAGTGGCACTTGGGAGTTGATACCGCTGCTAGTTTCTTGTTACTCTTGGTGATTGCCATCACCTAGACGGTTGGAGCAGCGGGTGGATTCGAGAAGCTTGGTGATTGTGCTTCGTCGACCACAAGTGGTGATTGTGAGGGGTTCTTGTGCCTTCCCCGCGGGAGATCACAAAGGTAACTCTAGTGGATTGCTCGTGTCTTGGAGTTCCCTCATCTTGTGTTGGTTGTGCGGCCCCTGGTGACGGGTTTGGCGTGCGATGCCAATTAGCTCGTGAACCTCCAAGTGAGTGAGCCGACACAACGAGGACGTAGCTAGTTGGCAAGCTAGTGAACCTCGGGAGAAAAATCAAGTGTCAACCTTGTCTCTCCTTATGTGATTGATTGGTGATCTTCAAGCTCTCATTGTGATTGGATCAATCCTCTACTCGACGGTATAATCAACTTCACCTCCTTTGCATTTACCTTCTCCATACTTGTCTTAGTATATTAGGTTGTGCTTAGAGGGCTACTAGACTTGAGTAGGATTTGAGTGATCTTAGAGCTATATTAGGATAACAATTGTGGTAGGAGGCTTCGCATCCCTTAGTGTGCTAGTGCAAGTCGAGCTTTGCCATATTGTTTTCTAACTTGTTGTTGAGAATTGTTTTAGATTTCGTTTTAGGCTATTCACCCCCTCTAGCCTTGGGATAGGACCTTTCAAGTGGTATCAGAGCTAGTACACCGTTGATTTGAGGCTTAACAACCTACGGTGTGATCATGGCTCATATCAACAACATAAAGAAACCACCAAGATTTGATGGTTCCAACTATGGCTATTGGAAGGTCAAGATGACCACACACATCAAGTCAATTAGCTGGAAGGTGTGGCTTGTGGTGGACAAGAAGTTTGAGGTTGCAAATGTGGGGCTCCAACTCCATAAGAGGAAGAGAAGTTTCAACACAATGATATTGCTCTTAATGCCATCCATGAGGCTCTTGATGAGAAAGTCTTTGAGCAAATCAAGAATCTAGAGAGTGCTCATGAGGATTGGAAGAAGCTTGAGGAATCATTTGAGGGCACACAATCCATCAAGGGAGCTAAGGGATACATTCTCAAGGATAAATTTGCAAGCTTCAAGATGAAGGATGATGAAAATGTGCCAGAGATGTTTCATCGGCTTCAAGTGCTAGTCAATAATCTCACGGCTCTTGGTGAGAAGACTGAGGACAAGGACTTCTCTCACAAATTCTTGAGGTGTCTTCCATCCCGGTTTGACACACTTGTGACCTTGATTGTGAGGAGTGGGCTAGACACCATGACTCCAAATCAAGTCTTGGGAGATGTCATGACTCAAGATGCATATCAGGAGAACAAGGAAGAAGATGTCAAGAAGGAAGACAATAAGTATGAGAAGAAGAAGAGTGTAGCATTCAAAGCTACATCATCACACAAGAGCAAGGGCAAGAGCAAGATTGAAGAATCTAGTGAAAGTGAAGACCAAAGTGCTAGTGATCTTGATGAAGAGGAGATGGCTCTCTTTGTGAAGAAATTTGGAAGATTCATGAAGAAGAAGGGCTATGGTGCAAGAAGAAAGAAGACTTCTTTCAAGAATCATGATGAACCAAGGAAGTGCTTCAAGTGTGGAAGCTTTGATCATCTCATTGCTCGTTGTCCTTACAATAGTAACAAGGATGATGATGATCACAAGAAGAGAGGCAAGAAAGAGAAGAAGTCCCTATTTGACAATGACAACAAGAAGAAGGGCTACTCTCATATTGTCACTTGGGATAGTGATTCTTCATGTGGTGATGATAGTGATCAAGAAAAGAAGACCACTACCAAGAAGAAGGCTTTTGCAAGCATTGCAATGAAGGACAAGATCTCTCTATTTGACACTCCATCATCATGCTTCATGGCTAAGTCCACTAAGGTACTTTCTCATGATGAGAGTGAGAGTGAGAACGATAGTGATAGTGAGGATCCCTCAAAGGAGGAACTCATGGACATGCTTGAGCAAGCTAAGGATTACATTGATAAGAAGAGGAAGGAATGCAAGGAATTGCGCAAGACCAATGTGGCTCTTAAGCAAAACCTTGATGAGGCCGTAGCATCTCATGAGAGGCTAATGGAAGCCCATGAGAAGCTAGTGAAGTCTCACACTAAGCTTGAAAGAGCTCATTCCTCTCTCCTTGACCAAAGTAAGAAGGATATTGCTCAAACATGTGACATGGGAGTTACTTGTGATATTCTTGATGAATCTTTTTATACTCCTATCATTGTTGTTCCCACTAACCCCTCTTGTAGCACTACCACTTCTACTTCATCTACTAGTGATGGTTTCACTTGTGATGCCTCACTAATGGTAGAAAATGAAACCCTCAAGAAGGAGGTTACAAAGCTCAATCACTCCTTAGCTAAGGCTTATGGAGGTGAGAACCACTTGCTTATGTGCTTGGGTAGCCAAAGAGTATCTCTCTACAAAGAGGGATTGAGCTATACCCCCAAGAAAGGCAAGACAACCTTTGTTTCTCACAAAACTCGTTTTGTGAAGAACACCGGTAGCTATTGCAAGAGTTGCAAGCAAGTTGGTCACAATGAGCAAGCATGCAAGAACAAGAAGGCCAAACAAGATGTATCCTCCATGAGAGTTGATTCATTCTATGTACTTTCCAAGGGTACTAATGGAGTTCATGCCAAGTTTGTTGGTGCACCATGGATGGCTTCCAAGAAGTCCATTTGGGTACCAAAATCTTTGGTAACTAACCTTGGAGGACCCAAGCAAGTTTGGGTACCTAAAAAGAATTGATCTCTCTTGTAGGTCAATTACAAAGCCGGAGGGAGGCATTGGGTGCTTGATAGTGGGTGCACTCAACACATGACCGGTGATGAAAGGATGTTCAACTCAATCAACCAAGATAACACTCAAGGTTTTGATAGTATCACATTTGGTGATAATGGCAAAGGCAAGGTGAAAGGACTTGGGAACATTGCTATCTCCAATGATATAAGCATTAGCAATGTGCTTCTAGTGGAAAGGCTTGAGTTCAATCTATTGTTGGTTGCCCAATTGTGTGATCTCGGTTTCAAGTGCATATTTGAAGTGGAGGATGTGGAAATCATTAGTGTGGATGGTTCATCAAGATGGGAACGGGTCGACCCGGCCTCGGCCTTGGACCCGGCCCTATGGCCCCAAGGCCAATTATAGGAGCCATGGGTCGACCCATTTTACGTAAGTGATATGGCATCATTGACCCAATGGGTATTGCGGGTCGACCCAAATATATTTCTATTATTATAGATTTCAAATAGTATTTAATATTTCATAAGATAAAAATGAGCAATTAATTAGCACCGCTAGCTCATAAGTGTAATGTGCAGGAAAAATGACTCATCAAACTAGATGGGATATGTACGTGTAATATTGTAGACAAATTAACAAGAGTAAAGTCCATGTGCGGTCCCTAAACTTACCGCGCTGTGTCATCCCGGTCCACGATCTTAAGAAATGACCATCCTGGTCCCTAATCTCAGTTTGGGTGGCATTCTCGTCCTAATAGGCAACGACGTTGGTGCAAAAGTGCAAAAGGGCCCTTGTGAAGCTCTCGTTCGTCATTTGTTACAGCTATGCACGTTCTGTTCGTCACCGTGGTCTCCGCCGGTGACAGCCAGGGTGGAGGAGCGGCGAGCGGCTACTGCTAGTCAGCGCAAGGAGAAGAAGACTTCGCTGTCGCGCAACGGACCTAGAGCAGTGGAGCGCGCTTCCGTGGAGACGGAAGGGCGGGAACAATGGTGGCACGCAAAGTGAGTCCATCTATCCAATCCCCCACATGTACAATGGATTCCTCCATGGAAGATCAATTTTGGATCCTACAGTTGTTGATTTTGCTTGAATTGTTAGGTTTTAGGGTTTAGGCATGATTTGTATTTTTATTTTGTCAATGTAGGTACTGTTGGAGATGTGTTCACGTTAGAGGTTCACCATGGTGGGTTTTTTGTGGGTTCTAGTAATCTCAAATCATATGTAAATGAGAAAATTTATTGGTTTGATGGGATTGAGACGGACACCTGGTCGCCACTTTGGTTTGGGGATTTTGCACAACAACTAGGATATATGGAGAACACTTCCTTGAAAATTCATTGGCTGTTACCTGGGAAGACAATTGCAAATGGTTTGAGGATTATTGTTTCTGACCATGATACCAATATAATGTCATCTGTTGTTAAAAAGTTCTCTACTTTGGTATGCTATTTTGACCATGGTGACACTATTGGAGGGGTAGACTGGGATGATATTGTTACCAATCCTATATGCGACTTGCCCAAGGTGATCAGCCCCATGAAAGTGCCAGAATCGAGATTCATGAATTATGGACAGAAGTTACCTGTTTTCTATACCAATTTGGACAACGATAAGGTCGAGCAATTGATTGAAGTGGAAGATATGGGTCTAGAAGCAGGCAATGACACTGAATCTGATGATGTTTTTGTGGACAGCGACAATTACATACAAGTAGAAGATGAGGACCTTTTGGAGGACAATGTGGAAACCAATGTAGGCAAGGTGAAAGGAAACAATAAAGCTAAAGGAAGCAAGCTAAAGGCAATCCAAACAATAGTAGCCCAAACATGGCATGATGAGGAGGAGACAGATGATGAAGGTCTTGAGCTTCCTGACTCTGATGGTGAGGGTGAAGGGAGACTTAGGTTATCCTCTTTTAGGGAAGAATATTTGGATAGTCCAACTTTCTTTATTGGCCTTGTCTTTCCCAGTGTGGAGAAGCTCAGAGAAGCCATTATTGAGTATAGCGTGAGAAACAAGGTTGAGATTAAGCTACCCAGGAATGATAAGACCAGGTTGAGGGCTCACTGTGCTAATGGTTGTATGTGGAACTTATATGCTTCCTGGGATAGCAAAGCTAAGTCATTTGTGGTGAAGACATACTTTGGGCAGCACAACTGTCAAAAAGAATGGGTTCTGAAGAGATGTACTGCTAAGTACTTGGCTGCTAAGTACCTTGACTCGTTTAGAGCTAATGATAAGATAAGTATAACAAGCTTTGGAAGAACAGTTCAAAAAGATTGGAATTTGACACCATCAAGGAGCAAGTTGGCAAGGGCTAGAAGGCTTATTTTGATGACAATACATGGAGATGAGGTTCAACAGTACAGCAGTTTGTGGGATTATGGTCATGAACTCAGGAGGAGTAATCCTGGGAGTTCATTCTACCTTAATCTTGCTGGCAATCTATTCAGTACATGCTACATGTCTCTTGATGCATGCAAGAGAGGTTTCTTGGCTGCTTGTAGGCCCATAATATGTCTTGATGGTTGTCATATCAAAACAAAGTTTGGAGGCCAGCTTCTAACAACAGTTGGCATGGATCCCAATGATTGTATCTATCCTATTGTGATGGCTGTAGTTGAAGTAGAATCACTTGCTTCTTGGAAATGGTTTCTTGAAACCCTTAAGAATGATCTACACATAGATAACACATACCCCTGGACATTCATGACTGATAAGCAAAAGGTAAAAAAAATCGTTGTCTCATTAATTAGACTTAATGTGTTGTGTTGTTGGTTGCTAATTATTTATGTTTGATTTTTTATTGCACAGGGGCTGATTCCAGCTATGAAGCAAGTGTTTCCAAAGTCTGAGCATAGTTTTTGTGTCAGGCACTTATATGGTAATTTTCAAGAAAAGTTCAAAGGTGAGATCCTTAAAAACAGCTATGGGCATGTGCAAGATCATCATCAGAAATTCAGTTCAACATAATGATGGGGAAGATGAAAGAATTGAATCTGGATGCATGGAAGTGGCTGGATAAGATGGAGCCCAACACTTGGGTGAGAGCTTATTTCTCAGAATTCTCCAAGAGTGATATTTTACTCAATAACAATTGTGAGGTTTTCAACAATTACATCTTAGATGTTAGAGAGTTACCAATTTTGAGCATGTTTGAGAGGATTAAGACCCAAATCATGACCTGACACTATAACAAGCAACATGAGTTCATGTCTGAGCTTCCAGGTGCTTTTTGCCCAAAGATTAGGAAAAAGGTTGCAAAAAATGCAGAATGGGCAAACATGTGTTATGCACTGCCTTCAGGTCAAGGTATTTTCCAGGTGCAAGTCAAAGATTATCAACACATTGTAGATTTAACTGCCAAAAAATGTGACTGTAGAAGGTGGCAGTTGACAGGGATACCTTGCTCTCATGCCATAGCTTGTTTAAGGCATGAGAGGATACCTCCTGAGAGTGTCCTGCCTACATGCTATTCAGTTGAGACATTCAAAAGAGCATATGCCTAACATTTGGCCTTGTAGAGATAAAAGCCAATGGGAGTCAGTTCAGGGGACTGAAGTACTGCCACCTTCTTATGAAAAAAAGGTAGGAAGGCCTCCTAAGTCAAGGAAGAAGCACCCTCAAGAAATTCAAGGTAAACATGGCCCAAAGCTATCCAAACATGGAGTCAGCATACATTACAGTCATTGTTCAGAAGGTGGACATAACTCTGCTGGTTGCAAGCTGAAGAAGATGGGTTTCAATTCTGAAGATGCAAAGAAGCTAGTAGCAAATACACGTGCTCAACTACAGCAAGAGGCGGAACAAGCTACTATGGCTGGTGCTGCTTCTCACACAGGATTTGAACGCGCTATTGTTTCTCATATAGGATTTGAACAAGGTGCTGCTGAACAAGGTGCACAGGATTTGAGACATGAATATGTGATTCAAACAACTCAAGCAAGCTCTACAATGATGACAATGATGATGGACGAGGTATTTTACTCACCTGCAATCATGGTTGTATTTACTCAAAGTGTCTTATACATAATATACTTGTAGGAAACACAACAATCAAAGCTTTCGCAGCCTCAAGGTCCATTGCCAAAAAGTGGATTTATCTTGTCCAACATCCCAATACCAAGAAGTGCCCCCTTGACTACCAACACTAAGTCTGGCAAGGCAGTATCTTCAAGAAAGAGAAATTCATCCACAACAAGTTCAAAGCCTAGGAAGGTATCAACAGCTAAGGAGACAGTGAAGCCAAGTGATACATAGATGTAACAAAAGTAGTGGTTCACACTTCCAGACAGTGAATTACACTAGATAGATTTTGAGCAAGGCATTGAGTAATTCTTTCTTGCTTGACTTTTTGTGCATATCAGCAACTTTTGTAAAGTTATTGCAGGCATCAAAACAATATAGATGCTATGCTGTGCTTATCAGGTTTGAGGCATCATAAGCTCTGGATGCAATCATGTTTAATTGTAAGACATCTAGATTATATGGATGGGTTAAACCAAGATGGGTAGAATTAAGATGCATCAAATTCTCTTGTTCCATTTCTTTTTTTTCTGATTGGGTGCACTTGCAATTACATTCATTGCTCTTAACATATCTGAATATTTATTGTTTTCACAAACTTTTTTTATTTCCAAAGTTGAAGCTACATGTTCCATATCACTGAACAAACACAAAGGAAAATACATACTAAGCTGGTGGGACAAATCACATGTTCTAATTTGTTCTCCAATTCCTGCTAACACATTGAGCTGATGGGGCAAACTACAGGTTCTATTTTTTTCAGTGTTGTTGGCCTCCTTCCCCTTGATTCTTTTTCTCCAACAGCCCTTGCTTTTGCTGCTTTTACTTCTTTACTTCTTTCACTAAACAAGCTTTAGTCTCCCTCTCATTAAAAGAAGGGGCATCGATCTTCATCTTCCTGCAAAAGTTATAGACTTTGAGCTTAGTTTTCAAGCAAACACAAAATCAAAAAAAATATGGCCAAATGCAAGCAGGTAACGAGAAGCAAATATGGACTTTTGTGCCTACTGTACACAGAAGAGTAGCCTGAATGGAGGGCCATGGCAGGCGATAGCAAATAATTTTGTGCCTACTGTAACGAGAAGGGGATGACGACCTGGACCCTGTAATGCCATGGGGAAGTCCATGACAGAGCGCTCCAGGTCCGTTGCTGCTCTTATTCTCCTTGCGTAGACTACCTTCAGCCGGCCGCCGCTGGTTTGCCCACACCGCCGCCACCAGAGACGAACAAGCCGTAACAAATGACGGACGAGAGCTTTACAAGTGCCCTTTTGCAATTTTGCACCAACGACGTTGCCTGTTAGGACGAGAATGCCACCCAAACTGAGATTAGGGACCGGGATGATCATTTTGTAAGATCGTGGACCGGGATGACATAGTGCGATAAGTTTAGAGACCGCCCATAGACTTTACTCAATTAACAAAGTCCTAGACACGCAGTGCAATGTCCGAGTAGGCGTGTAGGATCCATGGGAACCGAAGGCCAAGGTCCAGAATCAACGATGCATGGTCACATGGGCATGGTACAATGCGATCTGCAGTTCTTAAGAATCATTTGCCTGTACCGTCGTTCGAACATGCTTGGTACATGGCCATCTAAAGCAACAAGCTAGCACTGCCACATTGCATGGACTGCACTGCGAATCTGAGGATCTTCTTGCATTAGTAAACTTACAAATAATCTATTTCCGGTTTCCACGTCAAAAATACTATTATATTTCATATGTTTCTAAGTTATTTAGTTATGACCAATCATGTTAATTTATAGAAAAATAAAAAAAGAACAATAACCAATCATGTTTATTTAGAAAAATAAAAAAGAATAATAAATTAAAAAAATATTATATGATGATTGGGTCGACCCATGTCACTCATTGGGTCAATAGGTTCCGGCCCTATTGACCTATTTTAGACTTTGAGGCCGGCCCTAGTGACCCAATGGCCTTGTCTTTATGGGTCGGGTCAACTACCCAATGGGTCGACCCGGCCCATTTTCATCCTTAATGGTTCAAACATGATCTTCAAGGGATTTCGGTATGAGAACCTCTACCTAGTGGATTTCAATGTTAGTGAGACCCAACTCTTTACATGTCTCATCTCAAGATCTAGCATGGGTTGGTTGTGGCATAGAAGGCTTGGACATGTTGGCATGAAGCAATTGAACAAGCTAATCAAGCACGATTTAGTTAAGGGCTTGAAAGATGTCACATTTGAGAAGGACAAACTATGTAGTGCATGTCAAGTCGGAAAGCAAGTTGGCAACACTCATCCAAAGAAGAGCATCATGAGTACAAGCAAAGCTTTTGAGTTATTGCACATGGATCTCTTTGGGCCAACAACTTATACAAGCATCGGTGGCAATAAGTATGGTTTTGTGATAGTGGATGACTTCACAAGATACACTTGTGTATTCTTCTTGAGTGACAAGAGTGACACATTAGATATCTTCAAGTCATTTGTCAAGAGGTGCCAAAATGAGTTTGAAACAACTATCAAGAGAGTTAGAAGTGATAATGGGAGTGAGTTCAAAAACACAAGAGTTGATGAACTTTGTGATGACTTTGGAATCAACCATCAATTCTCTCCAAAGTACACTCCTCAATCCAATGGGATAGTTGAAAGGAAGAATAGAACTTTGATTGACATGGTAAGATCAATGCTAGGTGAGTACAATGTTAGTCATTTTTTTTGGGCCGAAGCTATCAACATGGCTTGCTACTCTAGCAACCGTCTCTATTGCCATGAAATGCTTGAGAAGACTCCCTATGAGCTATTGAATGGAAGAAAACCAAACATTGCTTACTTTAGGGTGTTTGGGTACAAGTGTTATATCTTGAAGAAGGGAACTAGGTTGAGCAAGTTTGAGAAGAAATGTGATGAGGGATTTCTACTTGGTTACTCAACAACTAGCAAGGCTTATAGAGTATGGAACTTGGCTAGTGGCATTCTTGAGGAAGTGCATGATGTGGAATTTGATGAAACTCAAGGCTCTCAAGATGAAGAAGAAAACTTGGATGATGTAAGAGGTGACAAGTTGGTCAATGCTATGAAAGATATGGATGTTAGTGACATTAGACCAAGACTAGTCCAAGATGAAGATGAGGATCAAGTAACCATACCAAGTGATCAAGCTAGTGGTTCTCCAACTCAAGATCAAGCAAATGCTAGTGAAGATCAAGTTCAAGCTAGTTCATCATCTCAACCAAATGACATCAACATGCAAGTGCTCCAACCTACCAACATTGCAAGAGATCATCCTTTGGATCAAGTGATTGGAGGCATTCAAAGTGGTGTTCAAACAAGATCAAGATTGGCTTCATTTTGTGAGCATTATTCTTTTGTCTCATCATTTGAGCCAACCAAGATTGATGAAACTTTGAAGGATGTTGATTGGATCAATGCTATGCATGAAGAGCTTAACAACTTCACAAGAAATCAAGTTTAGGAATTGGTAGAAAGACCAAAGAAGTACAATGTCATTGGAACAAAATGGATTTTCAAGAACAAGCAAGATCAAGATGGAATAGTGGTGAGGAACAAAGCAAGGCTAGTAGCTCAAGGTTACTCACAAGTTGAAGGTCTTGACTTTGGGGAAACATATGCTCCGGTGGCAAGATTAGAGGCAATAAGAATCCTATTGGCCTATGCTTGTGCACACAGTATCAAGCTATACCAAATGGATATCAAGAGTGCATTCATAAATGGGTATATCAATGAGGAGATGTATGTTGAGCAACCACCCGGTATTGAAGATTCAAAGAAGCCCGACCATGTATTCAAGCTCAAGAAGGCTCTTTATGGGTTGAATCAAGCACCTAGAGCATGGTATGAGAGGTTGAGAAGCTTTCTCCTCTCAAAGGGGTTCAAGATGGGTTTGGTTGATACTACCCTATTTACCAAGAAGATTGGAAATGACTTGTTCATCTTGCAAATCTATGTGGATGACATTATCTTTGGATCTTCAAATCAAGACTTTTGTGAAGAGTTTGGAGAGATGATGGCTAATGAATTTGAGATGTCAATGATTGGTGAACTTAGTTACTTCCTTGGACTTCAAATCAAGAAAATGAAGAATGGTACATTTGTGAGTCAAGGCAAGTACATCAAAGATATGATGAAGAAGTTTGGGCTAGAAGAAGCTAAAGGCATTAGTACTCCCATGGGGACTAATGGACATTTGGAAGTGACACAAGTGGCATAATGGTGGATCAAACACTCTATCGGTCCATGATTGGAAGCTTACTCTATGTGACCGCTTCAAGGCCGGATGTCATGTTTAGTGTATATATGTGTGCAAGGTTTCAAGCATCTCCTAGAGAGAGTCATTTGAAAGCCACAAAGAGAATATTGAGATATCTAAAGCATACACAAGAGGTTGGACTTTGGTTTCCAAAGGGGTCAAGGTTTGAATTGATTGGATATTCGGACTCCGACTATGCGGGTTGCAAAGTGGATAGAAAGAGCACTAGTGGAACATGCCAAATGCTAGGAAGGTTGTCCATGGTTTAACCAACATGCCAAATGCAAAGTGGATAGAAAGAGCACTAGTGAATCAAGACTATGCGGGTTGCCAAATGTTGATAAGCTTGCACCCTCACTTGTTTACTCTAGAATGCTTATTCTTATACTTAACCAACATGGCCAAGATAACCATTTCAAGATGTGTGAAGAAGCTTGTCCATGGTTTAAACTGTGTTAAGTATCTAGGACAAGTAATCTAGGTTAAATTTAAAATTGATAATTCACCCCACTCTTTTCTAAATTGACTTGATAAACAAATCTCTCTAAGTATCCTCAAGTGATACATGTTACTACAAGTCGTTTCCTTTGTGGTAATATGTGACAAAGGGGGAGAAATTGTTAAAATGATAATAGTGAAGGGGGAGAAATGTTAAAATGAGAAACATGATAAGAGTAAAGAAACAAGTGGAATCTAAGGGGGAGCAAGCCTATGAACAATTTGTTGCATTTCATTGTGCATTCACTCATATGCTTGCTTGCATTATAAGTGTAATACTTTTCAAGTGGTTCTTGCTTGTGTGGTGCATGACTAGTTGTAATCTTGATTGATGTTTTGATCACTAGCATGCATAGGAAGTTAGTTAGATACCCTCTCTTGTTGTTTTGTGCAATCCAAGTGGTGTCAAACTAACCATGTTGCTAAGGGTAAAATGAAAGGCGCACTTCGATTGATATCACGCTTCAAAGGTCTATTCTTAAAACCCTAGCATCATGTCATAGTTTGCTAGTGTTCACCCCTCCAAAAGTTCTATCTAAGCATGTGTGCAAAGCTTGATTCTCATTCATAGAAGTGCACACATGTAGGGGGAGTTAACACTATCAAACCAACTTAGAAATGATTGACCACCTTCTTTTCCCTCATACATTCCAAGTGGTATCAATCATTTCGAGTTGAAATCAAAATCATATTTCATATCATTTTATATGGGTTGTCATCAATTACCAAAAAGGGAGAGATTGAAAGATCTCTAGTGTTTTGGGTAATTGATGAAACCTAAGTACTAACCTAGCTCTAAGTGTGAGTAGGTTTAGTACACTATGGAGAAGATGAAGGAGACAAGTGATGGAGCAAGGAGGAGGCTAAGGAGAAAGCTATCTAAAAGCTCACACTTGGAGAAGAAGAGAGAAGGAGGAGACCCTAGGCTAAGCAAGGCAAAGGTATAAGCTATGGGTTTTCCTTTTGAGTGATCAAGACACCTAGTGGGTGTGATCACATTTAGGATAGGTAACCGTACTATTAAGAGGGGAAAATAGTTAGTGGTTACAACTATCGAGTGTCATTAGGTTGATCATAATTGCATTGCATCTAAAACCTAATGAATAACCCTTGTGAAACTTGTTAGAATATGCCACACACATGCACAAGTCACTAAAACACTTGGTGGCACAAGAGATCAAGGAAGCAAAAGAGAAGAAATTCTGACCAAGAAAGAAGCGTCGGACCAGTGTGTCTGGGAGCTCCGGACCATAGCAAGTGGTCCGACGGCCTGTTCCCAGCACTGGCCGACAACAGAGAAGTGTCAGACCAGGGTTCAAATGATGCTCTAGACCATAGGAGAATGGTCCGGTGGTTCGATCACAGATTCAGCAGAAGACCAAGACATGCGTCGGACAACTCGGCATGGTCCGGTGGTTGGGTTCGACGATCAGGTCCGGAGCTCGGGTGCTCCCTGCGTGGATTTGGCAAGGCACTGCGGAGGCGTTGGACTAGACGGCATAGTCTGGTGGACTAGTCCGGAGGTGACGTCCGGAGGCCAGGTGCTTACTGTATTCAGACTGAAGCTGAGGCGAGGGCGTCGGACGAGGCGTCGGACCAAGGCACCGGACCAAGGCGAGTGGTCCGACGGTGGCCTTTTCTGTGCGCCAACTGTCGAATTTCAAAGCGTCGGACCAGACGCTATGGTCCGACGGTGCCTGTCAAGTGGTCCGACGGTCACGTTTTCTGTAGCCCCCAAGTGAATAACGGCTAGTTTCTTTGAGGAGGCTATTTAAGGGTGTGTGGCTGGTTCAAGGAGTCTCTCTTGCACATTTGGCTATTGCATACTCTTGTGAGCAAAACACACACACTCCCACTCATCTCATCATTGATTGTTCATCCATTTGTAAGATTTGAGTGATCAAGTGCATTGCATGAAGTGATTCATCTTAGTGGCACTTGGGAGTTGATACCGCTGCTAGTTTCTTGTTACTCTTGGTGATTTCCATCACCTAGACGGTTGGAGCAGCGGGTGGATTCGAGAAGCTTGGTGATTGTGCTTCGTCGACCACAAGTGGTGATTGTGAGGGGTTCTTGTGCCTTCCCCGCGGGAGATCACAAAGGTAACTCTAGTGGATTGCTCGTGTCTTGGAGTGCCCTCATCTTGTGTTGGTTGTGCGGCCCCCGGTGACGGGTTTGGCGTGTGATGCCAATTAGCTCGTGAACCTCCAAGTGAGTGAGCCGACACAACGAGGACGTAGCTAGTTGGCAAGCTAGTGAACCTCGGAGAAAAATCAAGTGTCAACCTTGTCTCTCCTTGTGTGATTGATTGGTGATCTTCAAGCTCTCATTGTGATTGGATCAATCCTCTACTCGACGGTATAATCACCTTCACCTCCTTTGCATTTACCTTCTTCATACTTGTCTTAGTATATTAGGTTGTGCCTAGAGGGCTACTAGACTTGAGTAGGATTTGAGTGATCTTAGAGCTATATTAGGATAACAATTGTGGTAGGAGGCTTCGCATCCCTTAGTGTGCTAGTGCAAGTCGAGCTTCGCCATATTGTTTTCTAACTTGTTGTTGAGAATTTTTTTAGATTTCGTTTTAGGCTATTCACCCCCCTCTAGCCTTGGGATAGGACCTTTCACCTACTGTGGGGGAGGGGAAGAAGAAAGATGGTGATAATTGAGATCCTATGGAAGAGGATGGAAAAAAAGGCAAAGACCCTGAGGCCAAGGGTGCAGCTGATGGTTCACTACCGGGGGTGGGTAATGAAAAGAGTGGTACCCCTAGTGTTGAACAGGCATCTCAGGACCAACCTGAGAACTCCTCCTTATCTGTCAAACCTAAAGAGAAAAGCAAGCCTACAGTACAGCTCTCTTCTAATAGCACTAGGCAGTGGAAAGCAAAATTAGTGACAATTGAGAATGACTCTGGGCCCACAAAGAAGCCAGTTGTGAGTGGAACATCGTCTCCTGTGAGGTTAAGCAAGCATAACGCAGCCTCTGCAGACCAGGACTCACTGGAGCAGGCATCCATTCTTAAGGCGCACAAGAATTTGGATATTGATGCTTCAAATAAAGGTATTGTTCCCCCTCAAGTTCTTTTATTAATTTACAAAATTCTTGCTTATTAGAGACCACAAAGTCTTTGGGGATTGTTCTGGGGGATAGTGACCAATTAATTTCAGATTCCTTAAATTTGTTAAAACAAGTTGAAGCGTCTAGGCTGTTGGAGGTTGTAGAGAAAAAATCTCTATCTAGTGTTAATGATGATGTGGATGTTTTGTCAGTTTGTTCTTTAGAGGATGGTTTAGATTTAGAGACCTTGAATGCTATTTGTTCAGATATTTCGGAAACCTTAGGTGATGGGGGTTGTGACTCGGTGTGTCTACAAACCCCTTTATCACAGTTTAGGAAGGTCTGTAGGAAGGGTAAAGGATTCAAAGAAAATTCTGTTTAAATGAAAGGGATCTTTTGGAATTGCAATGGGTTTGCAGACTCCAAAAAGTATAGGTTTCTTTCAGATTTAACCAAAAAAAAGACCTAGATTTCATTGCCTTATCAGAAACCGGTAGGGATAGCTTTCCCTAATCCACTTTGAATAGCATCTGCGCTGGTAGGGATTTTTTGTGGCATTGTAAGTCCCCACATGGTAGATCTGGTGGTATGGTTCTTGGTGTTAATTTATCAATCTTTGATGTGGGGGAAATCGAAGAGGGCAATTTTTCCATTCGCTTCAAAGTTAGGTATAAGCAAGATGATTTTAAATTTAACTTGATGTCGGTTTATGGACCAGCCTAGAAAACCTATAAGTCCAATTTTCTCTCTGAAATGGTTCGAGTGTGTTCAGAAGCCACTTTACCTATCATAATAGGTGGTGACTTTAACATTATGCGTCGGCCCGATGAGAAGAATAATTCCCAGTTTGATAATAGGTGGCCTTTTCTCTTTAATGCGGTAATTGATACGCTAAACCTTAGAGAAGTTGAGCTATCAGGGAGGAAGTACACCTGGGAAAACCACTTGCAAAATAAAACATTTGAGAAATTGGATAGAGTGTTGGTGTGTACTGATTTTGAAGGAAAAATTCCAGACACTACCGTTAATACCTTAACAAGAGAGATTTCATATCATACACCTTTGCTTTGTAACATGAAGGCTGCCTCCTCGTCTTATCAACCTCAATTCAAGTTTGAATTGGGTTGGTTGACATGGGATGGTTTTGTTGATCTGGTTCAGGATGTTTGGAATAATGTTGATGTGACGGGGTCTCCTCTGGTTAGGTGGCAGACAAAGATAAGACGTCTCCGCCAATACCTTAGAGGGTTGGAAAAAAAACTTAAGCGGCGCGTACAAACAAGAGAAAGCAGCTTTGTTGGATACGCTCGATACCCTGGATAAAAAGGCCGAAACAATTTTGCTTGATCAATCGAAATTAAATCTAAAACATGTGTTAAATGAAAGATTAGCAGAGTTGCTTAGGGAGGAAGAATTAAAATGGTACCAGAGGGCTAAAGCCAAACATCTCCTGGAGGGTGATGCAAATACAAAATACTTTTATTTATTGGCAAATGGCCGCCATAGGAAATCTCACATTTTTCAGTTAGAGGATGGCAGTGATATTATAACTGGTGATGCTCAACTCAAAAAGCATATTACCAAGTATTACAAATCACTGTTTGGACCATCTGTGAACTCTACCATTTCTTTGGAGGAGTCCAATAGAGATGACATCCCCCAAGTCTCGGTGCTTGAGAACGAGCTTTTAACTGCTGAGTTTACTGAGGATGAAGTTAGGACTGCAATTTTCCAAATGGAACATAATAAGGCTTCGGGCCCAGATGGCTTCCCGCCAGAGTTTTATCAGGTCTTCTGGGATTTAATAAAAGTCGACCTGATGGCTCTGTTTACGGAGTTTTATCATGGAGCCCTAAACCTGAGTAGTCTTAACTTTGGGACTTTAATCTTGTTGCCAAAAAGTAAAGATGCAAAAACCATTCAATAGTACAGGCCCATCTGTTTGTTGAATGTCTCTTTCAAAATTTTCACCAAAGTGGCAACTAATAGATTGTCTATAGTAGCTCAAAAGGTAATTAGACCAACGCAAACGGCCTTTTTACCTGGGAGGAATATTATGGAAGGGGCTGTGATTCTCCACGAGACCATTCACGAGCTTCATTCAAAGAAGCAAAGTGGGGTCATTTTTAAAATTGACTTTGAGAAGGCTTATGACAAAGTTAATTGGAGTTTCCTACAACAAACCTTGCGTATGAAAGGTTTCTCTCAAAAATGGTGTGACTGGGTAAAGTTGTTTACTCAAGGGGGTAACGTTAATATAAAGGTCAATGATCAACTAGGACCATATTTCCAAACGAGGAAGGGACTAAGACAAGGAGACCCGATGTCACCCGGCCTCTTTAACATTGTGGTTGACATGCTGGTTGTCTTGATTGAAAGAGCCAGAGAGGCAGGAAGAATCGAGGGTGTTATACTTCATCTGCTCCACGATGGTTTATCCATCCTTCAGTATGCGGATGATACAATTTTGTTTATGAGTCATGATGTAGAAAAGGCGGTAAACATGAAATTCTTGCTTACCACCTTTGAACAACTATCGGGGCTTAAGATAAATTTTCACAAGAGTGAGATCTTTTGCTTTGGTCATGAATTCTTTTATTCGCAACTATTTGGGTGTAACCTCGGGGCCTTTCCTTTTCGTTATTTGGGACTACCAATGAATGTTAGGAAATTCAGTAATAAGGACTGGCAAACTATTGAGGATAGAATAGAGAAAAGACTGGGTGGTTGGAAAGGAAAAATGCTCTCAACAGGAGGACGGTTGATTTTGATAAATTCGGTGCTTTCCAGCTTACCGATGTTCATGATGTCTTTGAAATTCCAAAAGGAGTTTTAGAAAAGATTGATTGTTTCAGATCAAGGTTCTTTTGGCAGAATGATCAACATAAGAGAAAATATAGACTAGTGAAAGGACCTTGATGTCTCCCAACAGGACTAGATGGGGGGGTGAATAGGCATGTTTAAAATAACTTCACACTTTTCTGTTAGCACAGGCCCGGCACTGCCGGCCTTGGGTCCGGCACTACTGGGGTGCCCGACACTGCTGCTCTAAAGCCCGGCAGTGCTGGCCACCAGGACAGAACTGAGCACAATTCAAAATGTATAACTAGAATGGAAATTATGCTTGAATGAAAACCTTCCTAGAGGTGTAGGGAACCTCTAGCACCACTTGAAAGTGGTAGCAACACACCCACCAAGTAGATCGGGACCAAACCGTAGAAATCACCTTGAGGACAAATGCAAGTGAAGCAAACAATACAAACACAAGTGACACAAGATTAATTCCGTGGTTCATCGTCGCCACCAAGGCTGTCCTAAGTCTACGTTGTTGAGGTTCGCCTCACAAGGCTTAGGCTCGCCATACAAGGCTTGTCTTTTCCTCATTCTCAAATCAAGAGAGTGAACTCTTGAAGTGAGGGGTGATTTACTAGCTGCAATGAATGATTACAAACCTCTCGGGGCTGCCACACAAGTTGGCAAGCTCCACGGGCGACGCTCTAGCCGGCTAGGAGCAAGCTCCAAGAGTAACGAATGCAATCCACCGGCTTGAACACGAACCAAGTGCTCTAGGCAATGAAGAACAATTTGGGCTGCTCTCTAATGGATTTTGGAGGCTCAATCTCTCAAAGGATTGGAGAGGAATCAAAGAGAGAAGCTTGAGGGGCTTCAATGGAGTTAGAGAGAGGGAGAGAGCTTTCTGTATGAGCACTGGGAAGGGAATGGTCGAGATGACCGTTGGGGCAGCAGGAAGGGGGTATAAATACCCTCTACTGTCCAACGGACACTTAAAGTCCCGACACTGCTGGACTCAGGCCCGGCACTGCCGGACAGGTCGGGCACTGCTGGACTCCCAGCACTGCTCCCAAAAATGCTCCGAATGAGGATGTTTGGTGGAATTTGAGCACTTGGTTGCACATTTAAGCATGCATATTGCATCCCCTTTGTAGTACGACATTTCCTAAACATCAAATAATTTAAACGCTTTTGAGTTGGTCACCGCATCCTTTGATAATTTGGGGCTGCACCATTGAATGTATTGTCCTCATTCTTATTATACCTTAAGCATGTGTTTGCAATCATCCTTATCTCATCTCTTTGAGCAAACACACCTTAGAGCTTGTGACTTGAATCTTTCCAACACATATGAATTCAGCCCATGGCTTCAAGTCACTTCCACTAATGAATTGATCCTCAACATAATATGACTCCTCATAGCTCGATTAGTACTTCGACTCAATGCAAGTACTCTCTTCTTCACCTTAGCCATAGTACTTCGGTCTCCTTGACCTTCACCTTTGCTTAGTACCTCGAAGTCCTTTCCTTGATATCTTCACCCTATCAAGCCATACTCATGTCATATCATATTAAGCATCGATTGAAAACCCTTTCTTCAATATTGTGATCTTTGCTTGAATATCTTGCAGATATGAATGTTGAGATCAATCAAGCTTTGATATATGAGACTCCACATCAATATGGTCAAGCCAATTCACAATTCCTTAGATCCTCCTTATTTTGGCTTGACACTCCCATCATTCACTACAATCTCTATCTTCATACTTCTAGCTTGATCATATTAATGCAAAGTGATTTTCCACATCTTTGTTCATACAAGCAAACTAAAGTAGAGACCATCTTATATCCAATATACATTGTCTCCTTTGTCATTTGACCTTTGCTTGGTGTTTTCTCACTAATGCACTATTGATTCATTATTCATTCCTTGATCAACACTAGTCCACTATCCACCTCTTCTTGTTCATGCAAAGCAAGCCAATATAGAGACCAATCCATAGCTATCAACTCATGTCTCATTTGTCATTTACCAAACATGTTTGCTTTCACATGATACTATGATATCCCACAACATAGAGGTCATTTTATTGATTCCATTTGCATTGTTGTCTTTTGCTTGACTTAGATTATTCCCATGATCTTCCAATACAACTATACACGATTTGACCTTCATCTCAACACTTTGTGGAATATCATCAAGTTTGCTTTTCTTGTTTAACCTTTGATACACTTAGCAAACTTGTTAGACCTTTAATCATGTCGTCAATCAATTCACCAAAACCCACTAAAGGGCTAGATGCACTTTCAACTAGCTAGATGGGAAATCTTGTGTCAGCCAAAAATTCAAGGGGGAATGGGCATCCTCAATTTAGAATTCCAAAACAAGTGTTTACTAAGCAAATGGATTTTTAATCTCCTAAATAAGGAGGGGCTATGACAGGAATTGCTAAGGAACAAGTATTTAAAAGATAAGTCTTTTGGAAGCTGTGCTAAGAAGTGTACAGACTCCTATTTCTAGAAAAGCCTGATGAATGTCAAAGACACTTTTATGGGTTTTGGATCCTTTAAAGTACGTGATGGCTTCCAAACCAGGTTCTGGATAGATACTTGGCTAGGAGACAAGCCATTGAAGGATAGGTACCCCAATCTGTTTAATATTGTAAGAAAGAAGCAAGACTCGGTTGCTAAAGTCCTTGGTTCAATACCACTAAATATTCCATTTAGACGAAATTTAGTGGGGAGGAATCTTAGGGATTGGCATAGGATTGTAGCCTCCGTACAAAATATTAATCTTCTTAATCAAAGAGATATTTTTGTATGGAATTTACATTCATCAGGTGGTTTCTCGGTTAACACAATGTATGTTGCTTTAATTAATAATGAAGTTCGTGTCTCACATGATATTTGACAGATTAAAGTACCAATGAAGATTAAAATCTTTCTTTGGTATTAAAAAAAGGGTGATCTTAACTAAGGATAATCTAGCAAAACGAAACTGGAATGGGGATACTAGTTGCTGTTTTGGCCATAGTTTAGAGACTAATCACCATCTTTTTCTGGATTGTGTGTATGCCAAATTTCTATAGCGAGCGGTACACTTGTTATTTGGGGTTGCTCCCCCCCCCAATCAGTGAGTGATATGTTCAACACTTGGTCTAAAAAGGGTAGCAAAAAATAAAACCTGTTATTGTTAACGGCAGCCTTCGCATTGTGTTGGGCGATTTGGCTAACAAGGAATGAGGTGATTTTTGACAGATGTGCTCCAAAATCTTTTTTGCGGGTATTTTTTCGAGGAACTCACTTACGCGAGTGGGCAAAGCTGCAGCGGCATGATGAGCAGAGAAAGCAGCTTGTTTTGGTTGCTCAGTATCTGGAGTCTTCTTCCTTGCAGTTCTTTAGATCCTCTAGATGGCTTACATCAAAAAGTATTGGTCACGTCTAGTCAAGTGTCTTCCTTTATTTACGTTTATTTGGAGGTGTAATGCGTTGTTTAAACGCTTGTAATTTTTTGTCTGATTCTATCTTCCGATAGATGAAGCCGGATATTTTATCCATTATTAAAAAAACAGGGGAGGTCTAGCGAAAACTCTGGAAACTTCCATGCCCACCAAAGGTGAAACATTTTGCATGGCGCCTGGCGCATAATAGCCTAGCTTTGAGAATGAATATGCGTTGTCGAGGGATTCTGCTCGACACAAGGTGCCCTGTATGTAATCATTTGGATGAGGATGCAGGTCATTGCTTCCTCAAATGCAAAATGGTGAGGCGGTGTTGGACATGTCTTTCCCTTGAATCAGTCTGTCAAGTGTTGCTATCCAAAAAATCTGCATTGGAGATGATTACGGAAATATTTCAGATGAGGACGAATATTTATATCACGACTTTGCTTTTACTTTGGAAATGGTAGAGCGTGAGAAATAAAATAAATAAAGGAGAAAAAGGAATCAGGGGAGGAAGTAGCTGCTAGTGTCATGCAACTCATTGGCGATCTAGAAAGCAAAGAGACGAAGTTATGGGCTTAGTCATGCTTGTCCATGCCAAGATGGAAGGCACCACTAGTGGATTATATTAGTTGAAGATTAATGTGGATGACTCTTTTATACCGGAGACGTTGCAAAGTAGTAGGGGCTTCATTATTCGTGACCATGAAAGGGAGGCGATCCTGGCAGGAGTTGAACGTCCAGTCTCTACAATCACACTTGATGGATTTGGCAGCGTGCAGAATGTTGATCAGGATACCCGGTTCCTGCTTTGGGCGCACTTTATTTGTAGTGACATTTTGTTAGTCCCTAGAGCTTATAATTTAGTAGCTTATGACTTAGGGAGAGCTCTATGTTTGGGTAAACCCCAATTTGTAAAATCCTTTTACTCCCGATTTGGTCGAGCTTGTGGTTGCAATGAATAGGCCATAGAACCGAGGTTTTGTGTCAAAAAAAAAAATTGCAACTGAACTCAAAAGAGTCCGGCTTGAGCTTCTATTGGTAGGCCCGCGTGGCGTCGAATTCCTTGTTCGTCGCGCGAGTTGGAGTCGGAATACAGAGCGCGGGATTTCCCCCTCCTCGCGCCTTATTTGGATTTGAGACAATGGTGATCTCCTCCTGTCCTCTTCCCGTGCGCCTTACTGGACCTGACCTGACCTGACGGCTGACCCTACCTCAGCCATCTCTGCGTCATGGGTCTGCCGGCGCTGAATCGTCTCATGTCCGTTCAGCGGGAGCGGGAGCGGGAGCGACGTCGCCGGCGGCGGCAGCGCGGCCAGATCCGAGGTGAGCCTCTTCGCTCCTTCTCGGTTATTCAGCACCGCTGTCATGCTATGTGGATTTCCTTGCATCTATAGTTTTTTCTCTCTGAATATTACTGCTCCTGTCGCCACAAAAGGAGAGCTTATTGATTGGTTCGTCTAGACTGACCCAAGTGAGCCTGCCAATGTTTATTTGGTAGTAAAAATCTTATCTTTTTTGTGGATAGAAAGGCAATCTATTTTTTTTTTCCAGCAGAGCTAGGAATGATTTGGTTTTATCCAAGCTAGCTAGAGCTGGACATAGGACCAGTCTCAATACCATCCTGAGATCTGGTAAAAAGGATCGGATGACACTAGAACGGTCCAACACATTTTACCAACCACATTTTTACTAAAATCCAAGCTAGCTAGAGGCAGCACCCTCCAGTGGAACGGTCCAACATATTTTTACCGATTATATTTTCCAAATCTAGCTAGTGACTGAATTGAAGCCATCAATCCACTGCAGAAAGGGCCATGAACTGATAATAGTTTGTGCTCTCTTCTGTGTAGTGCTTACCTGAATTCAATAGTTGAGAGATGAGCTTTAGTCTTAATCAAGCTATGGTGAAATCTGAAATAAGAGGAGCCAAACTACATTGTAGGAGACTTTTAGTTTAATACATACATGACATAAATCTGAGATGGTACTAGTACATGGGTGTATGAACAGTGTTCAACTTGTCAATTCCTCATGTTTATCGGCTGCAAGTATGTGCAGATATGAGTTAAACAACATTGGTGGCTCTGAAAAACTTTAGACTTGTTCTGTTGCTCCTCCTATTCTCTGTATCTTCTCTGCCTGTAGTATATCTTTTTTGAAAGAATAAACATATATGGAATTGTTCTTGTCTTCAGACTATCATACTTCATAAGCCTTTTCTCTTCTGTTCTATGTATGTACAAGGTCCTGAAATCATTTGAGAGGTCTCAAGTTATAACATAACATGGACCCTATATGTTAAGGTAAAAAAACAAGTATTAAGGAGAGTAAGCCATTGTCTACCTTTGATTAGTTCCTTGTTTTGCTTCAAATCAGCACATCCTCGCTAATGCGAAGGGTATGTTTCAACTTTCCACAGTTGGATCACTGGGCCACTAGTTTGACATGGTAGCCCAATCACATGAAAAAAAACCTTCCTAATTTCTAATTGGGTTCCATGTCTGACAATGCACTGTTGAAAATTGCCAAGAATTCGTAGAAAGATAATCTATTTTTTTTTTGAAAGATCTAGTTGCTGGCTTTGCATTAATGAGGACTTTACAGAGTTTGCAACCTTACATGCGCGAGGCACGCGAACCAGCTCAGCAGACTGCTGCGCGAGTTTTGAACAAACTAGGGACTAATTACTCACCACATTATTTGCAATCATTAAGGAGCTAAGACACTTCCCTCCTGCCATGAACCACAAGAATCCCAGCAGCCACTGCTCTGACTGACCTGCATTCATCTCTGAGAAATGGATTCCCAAGTAGATGAGAAATGGAACCCCAAGGGCTCTGTAGCGTGCAGTGACAAAAGGATGAAAGGAAATACCCTCTATAGCATATATATGGCAAGGATAAAGAGAACCAACGTTAACAAGAAACTTAGCAGTAAACTTCAGAACAATGAAAGAACTGTATAGTAGATGAAAATGCCTATCTGCCTAGTGTTCATATTTCAGTTTTTTAAATAGGATTGTTGCAGGGACACTTATGAACAAATATCTAGTTTTTTTTTGTGTGCATAATGAACTAATATCTAGTTGGTATATGTCTTAAACTCACTTTCTAGATTTCAGATTAAGATTTACTGCAGATAATATATACAACAAAAGCCACTTTTTTTATTCTGATATTTTTGCACGCACATTGTGGCGAGGCTGCTACTACAAGTAGCAAAGATTTATTGATTATGGATTGTGTACTCTCATATTACTGAGACATCAGAAGTTATTCTAACAAACAAATTGCATCTTTATGACTTATGAGGAATCCATGTACTTGATCTTGTATTTATTTTGTATCAGCGTCTTTACTATTTACTTGTCAATAATTGGTGTGTGTTGCATTACAGATGCGAAAGTTGTTTTGCTAGCTAATAGAAAGGATTCCAGATGCCAACAAGATGGTAGTCCTCAAGATCGTAAAAGGAGGAGATATTCTGGGCCAGACCTACCAGAGGTACAGTAAAATGTAGATTATCAAAGTCACACAAATTGGCCAAGGAAAATGATTCATATACTGCAACATGTTGAATAACTTTACTGACTACATAAGTATTTTTATTTAGTCGGCTAGGTGGGGAATCAAGAATAGGCATAGAGAATGAAGGCCCCACATGTGGGCATGGGTCTTTTTTGTTATGTGATGGAAGTGAAGTAGTGTGAAGGTTGTAGAACCATCAAAACCATGGATCCCACAGGGGAGGTTAGAGAGTTGGAAGACAGATTGATCTATTTAACCTTTTCAGACATTGGTTTATATATTGCAGAGACATTCCCCTACAACCTTCCTATCTTCCTAAGTTCCTCTCCAAGCTAAACCGATCTCCTAGACCAAATAGCTAGCCAAACTGAAGCCTAACAAATCTAAACAGCATACCAACTAGTGTAACGATAGCTTAGATCTGATGGAGATTCTCTGCACTGGTTGTCCAACCCTGGAGCTCCCTCTTGCACTTTTCATATACCTGATACTCCACATGACAGTTCACTGCTGATGCTTCAGGAATACACTTTAATACTTTATAATTGTCACCCTTTACTAGCTGCTAATGGGTGAATGGTGACGTCTTTTCTCTTTGTAAAGGTACTAATAGGCTGTTAGCGAAAATGATATAGTGATCTTTATACAATGATCAACCTACTTATCACAGTGAATATAGTATTAGTACAATATTGATCTTTGCAATGAATCAACTATTGTGCAATCTGGCACTGTGCACCTATGGTAGCATGTTACTCCTTTTCCTTTTTGCCTTCTTGCTATTTACAGTTCAAACGGTCAAACCTTAACTTTTCCACATGTGTACCCAGGACATATGGCGTCATATACATTTCATGATGCCACTCCAAGATGCTGCCCGTGCTGCATGTGTGTCCCATGCCTTTCTAGATTCGTGGAGGTGTCGCCCTGACATAACCATCAGCAGGGAAACACTAGGTTTGAATAAGAATTTACATGGAGAGGATGAAATTGCAAGGGATTTCAACAGCAAAGTTGACCAGATTCTGAGAAAACGTTCAGGCATTGGCTTGAAGGCTCTCAAGATAGATTTCTGTGGTTATAATGCCGACACCTATTCTTATCTCAGCAATTGGCTTGAGATTGCTATTACACCGGAGCTTGAAGAACTCACCCTACATCTGGTACGAAATAAGGCGAAGTACAGTTTCCCGTGCTCCCTTTTATCTAATGGGAGAGGAAACTCGATTCGGCATCTAAATCTTTCTTGCTGCGCCTTCAGGAACACAGTCGGGTTAGATAGCTTGAAAAACCTGACTAGTCTGTATCTGAGAAACGTGAGTATTACCGGGAATGAGTTAGGGTGCCTCCTCTCTAATTCAACGGCTTTGGAGCTATTGGATTTATCAGGATGCTCTAAGATAGTTCGCCTGAAGATACCTTGCCTCCTACAGCGTCTCAGCTGTGTCAGGGTGTCTACATGTGAGATGCTGGAAATGTTAGAGAACAAAGCTCCAAATATATCCAGTTTTCACTTTTCAGGACTCGACGGAGAATTCTCACTTGGAGAATCATCATTGCAACTGAAGGACTTGATGCTGAACAGGGACCGCATCATCTCCTTTGCTCTTGCCAAGCTTCCATTCATCACGCCAAATCTTGAAGCTCTTGACTTGTATTCATACTATGAGGTTTGTATGGAGTGCTAAGGCGATTGACTAGCTAGGTGCTTAAAATGGTGATTCTATCTTGGAATCTGAGATAACGTTTTTGCAGGTGCCTAATCTGCAAATGGTGTCGAAAACATTCCTTCACCTCAAGCATTTGAGTATTAAACTTTGTGAAGGGGCATTTTCCCCAGATTATGATTGTTTCTCTGCGGTTTCTTTCCTTGATGCCGCTCCGTCCTTGGAGACTCTGATATTGGGTGTAAGTCATTGTTCATCCTGTAATAGGTGGCATATATAATACTCTCTCTGTTCCAAATTGGTTTTTTCTAGATATATTGTTTTAACGGTGTATCTAGACATAGTGTACATATAAATATATCAAAAGCTGTGTGTATCTAGAAAAGTCAAAACGTCTTATAATTTGGATTTGGATTGGAGTAGTAACTATCCACATCTCTAATTTCCACATGTTGGTTTTTCATCTTCAGGTAACTATAGTACGGCTGAAGCATGAGCCGTTTGTTGGAGAGCCTTCACCTCAGAGGCAGATCATGGGAACCCCCCACGGCAACCTTAAGAGTGTGAAGATTATTGGTTTCTGCTCTGCAAAGAGCTTGGTTGAGCTAACATGCTGTATTCTTGAGAATGCTACATCACTTGAGTGCCTTACGTTGGACACCACTTGGGGATGTTTCCCTAGGTGCTCTGATCATGGATATAGCAAATGTTCTCCATTGACCAAGAATGCCCTCTTGGTTATCAGAGCATGGATTGAGGGGAAAGTTCCCCCCTCGGTGAAATTTAATGTTCTAGCGTTGTGCAGCAAGTGCCATAATGCCTGATGAACACTGCAAGCTACCATAGTTATGAAAATGTGCTTTGGGTGAAGTTATTAGTACTATTAAAACAAGAGAACATATTTAGATTAGTCGGAACCGAAAGTAGCAGGGATAGGATGTAGTAGATGGTACTATATCTAGCCACTCTCCTCAGCCGCCACCACGAGAGTGTTTCTTTTCAGGTGCAGGAGTTTTGGCCGGCACAGTGCTGCGGTAGGAAAAGAACAAACGCCATGAATGTTTAATATATCCCCAAAGCATATATCATCTTGGCCTCATCCGTACCATTAAGGACGATAAAGCAAATCTTGCACATTTATTTTTAAAAGTTGGCAGGTGACAGTTGGCATAGAAGAAATGCCAGGAGTGGGAGGAGTCTATTTCTTGTATATCCTTACCTGCTGTTCCATCGGCAATGTACCTGCAAGAGTCTCGGGGCATTAAAAACCATCAACAAGTTCTCTCAAGCTTAACATTTGCTAGTCCTAAGCAAAGCTAAACTAAACTCAACAACGGATCATGAGTTGCTTCAATGCTTTACTCCGGTGCTACTCTTTCCGCCCACAAAAAACATCCAATTGTAGTATCATGTTTTAATATCTTATTAGTTTTATCTGATTATAAAAAAATCATTATTTATGATATCTAATAAATATGATTAGATTAGTTATGAAATAAATTTTCATAATAAATTGATTTAGTAGAGATTTAGTCTAATATATGAACTATTTTTTCTAGCACGTAATTTATAGTAGTACATTATTTGGACGAATGAGTACTGAAGGAAAATACATGCATGTCATGGCATGGCAGAATATACTTAGGTTTGGTTCGTGCCGAAGGAAAATGACACAAATCAGACGAGAATAACTAGGCAGCTTAATTAGCTAGACTCCAAAATATATAGCGTGCTTGGATCAGTACACTTTTTTATTTCGAGTTAGTAATTAGCTAGACTCCAAAATATATAGCGTGCTTGGATCAGTAAACTTTTTTATTTCGAGTTAGAAGACGTGCATACAACTTATATAATTCAGTTATTAGTCGTTTGTAAATGCAAAACAAATGGGGAACAATATTGTTAGAAATAACTGCAAAAACATGCGTGGAAGGTCCAACAACAAAAACAAAATACCACAAAGAAAGAAAAGAAAGGGAGAAAAAAAGAAGGAAGACTGACATGTTTAGAATCCAGAAAAGTCACCTCCCTGGAAGGTAGGACGTGGGAAACTCGGGCCTGTTTGGTAGAGTTGTGCTCCCTTATTCTCCAGCTGTGCTTCCTGATTCACTGGTGAAGTAATTCTGTGGTCGAAAATGATTATTTTTGATCGTTTAGCCTAAACTCTCAAAACCAGCCTGAAGAATCACTAAGCTACTTTTTTCAGCTTCAGCCTCTTAGTTCATTTCAAAAAATCACCTCACGAAATCAGCCGAGAATCCGTTCTCACTAAAAATTGTGTTTGGCAAAGCGCTGCCAAACGGCCCCTCAAAGTATGCTCCGTATCAGACAGTCTCATGGGCTCGATTGCGCACTCCTGGGCTGTCGCGGGCTCTGTGCGTGGCCTGCCACGCTCTTGGGCTCTCTGGGCTCTAAGCCATTGCATTGGCGCTGGCTGGGTGAAGAGGGTTCGGCAGCGGCGGGCTCCTTTCCTTTCCGTTTCCCCTCTTCTCTCTATCTAAAATTGCAATTCAACTCCTATTGGTAGTTGGTAGTTAGGCCCTTATGGCGACGAATTCCTTGTTCGTCACGCGCGTTGGAGTCAGAATACAGAGCGCGGGATGTCCCCCTCCTCGCGCCTACTGTCCTCTTCCCCTACATCTTACTGGACCTGACTAGCGCCGGCCTCCCCCCACCTCAGCCATCTCTGCGTCATGGGTCTGCTGGCGCTGAATCGTCTCATGTCCGTTCAGCGGGAGCGACGCCGGCGGCGGCGGCAGCGGGAGCGCGGCCAGATCCGAGGTGAGCCTCTCCGCCCCCTTCTCGGTTATTCAGCACCGCTTTCATGCTATGTGGATTTCCTGGCATCTATAGTTTTTTTTTTCTGAATATTACTGCTCCTGTCGCCACAAAAGGGGGAAAAGCTGTTTCTTTTTCAGTTAATCAAGCTATGGTGAAAATCTGAAATAAGTGGAGCCAAACTACATTGTAGGAGACTTTCAGTTTAAATAAATACATGACATAAATCTGAGATGTTCGACTTGTTGATTCCGCATGTTTATCGGCTGCAAGTATGAGCAAGTGTGTAACTGAGTTATCGCTACAGATATGAGTTAAAGAACATTAGTGGCTCAGAAAAACTTTAGACTTGTTCCGTTGCTCCTCCTATTCTCTGTATCTACTTTGAAAGAATAAACATATATGGAATTGTTTGTGTCTTCGGTCTATCATACTTCATAAGCTTTTTCTCTTCTGTTCTATGTATGTACAAAGTCCTGAAATCATTTGAGAGGTCTTAAGTTATAACATAACAAGGACCGTATATGTTAAGGTAAAAAATCATATATTTTAGGAGAGTGAGCCATTGTCTACCTTTGATTAGTTCCTTGTTTTGGTCCAAATGAGCACATCCTCGCTAATGCGAAGGATATGTTTCAACTTTCCACAGTTGGATCACCAGACCACAAGTTTGACACGGTAGCCCAATCGCATGAAAAAACTTCCTAATTTCTAATTGGGTTCCATGTCTGACAATGCACTGTTGAAAATCACCAAGAAATCGTAGAAAGATAACAAAAGTTTTTTTTGGAATATCCGGTTGTTGGCTTTGCATTAATGGGGAGTTTACAGAGTTTGCAACCTTACATGCGCGAGGTACGTGAACCAGCTCAGCAGACTGCTGCGCAAATTTTGAACAAACTAGGAACTAATTACTAATCACATTATTTGCAATCATTAAGGAGCTAAGACACTACCCTCTTTCCATCAACCAGAAGAATCCAGTAGCCACTGCTCTGACTGACCTGCGTTCATCTCTGAAAACGACTGTGATTCTCTGCTTCCAGATTTGCCATAGAGTTAGGATGGCGAGAGAGTGCAAGTTTTGTTCCATTTTGGGTTAGCACTAGAAACCACTCTTCGACATCACTGTGTTCAGTCCATCCTGGTAGATTGAGATTTAGGCAGCCACTCCACGGTGCTACAATCTCCTATATGGCTTGTGTGAAGGGGCATTCGATGAATAGATGACAGGAGGTTTCCAGGTGTCTTTCACTGAGGCCGTAAAAATAATTGTTTCTCCATCGACACAGCTGTAGCCTGGCTGTGGTCCAAAGCCTGTTCTGGAGAAGAAGCCACATGAAAAACTTGCAACGCGGTGTCACCCAGGCCTTCCATATGAGCATAGGAAAGTTGGATACAATCTGTCCGGCGAATTGGATGTTATATGCATAGCTGGTAGAATACTCCCCGGAGCTTTGGAGTGTCCAAACGATCTGATCATCTTGTTCAGTGTCAAGGTTTAGTTGTAACGACTGAATATCCCACCACAGACTGAAAAAATCCCTGAGTAGATCAGCATTCTGATGCCCCCTCCACCTGTACATAAACTTCTGTATTTATTTTGTATCAGCGTCTTTACTATTTACTTGTCAATAACTGGAATGTGTTGCATTACAGATGCGAAAGTTGCTTTGCTAGCTAATGGAAAGGATTCCAGCTGCCAACAAGATGGCAGTCCTCAAGGTCATAAAAGAAGGAGATATTCTGGGCCTGACCTACCAGAGGTACAGTAAAATGCAGATTATCAAAGTCCCACAAATTGGCCATGACAAATGATTCATATACTACAACATGTTGAATAACTTTACTAACTGCACATAAGTGTTTGTACTTAGTCGGATGGGTGGTGAGGGAATCAAGAATAGGCCCCACATGTGTGCATGGGTCTTTTTTGTTATGTGATGGAAGTGAAGTAGTGCGAAGGTTGTCGAACCATCAAAACCATGGATCCCACAGGGGAGGTTAGAGAGTTGGAAGACAGATTGATCTAATTAATTTTTTCAGACATTGGTTTATATATTGCGGAGACATTCCCCAACAACCTCCCTATCTTCCTAAGTTCCTCTCCAAGCTAAACCGATCTGCTAGAGAAAATAGCTAGCCAAACTGCATCAACATCAACATCAATATAGCCTTTTAGTCCCAAGCAAGTTGGGGTAGGCTAGAGTTGAAACCCAACAAGATACCCAAGTCACGGTTCTGGCACTTCGATAGCTTCTTTCCAGGCAATCCTATCCAAACATAGATCTCTAGAAATATCCCAAGCTTTTAAATCTCTTTTCACCGCCTCCGTCCATGTCAACTTCGGTCTTCCTCTACCTCTCCTTGTATTATTAGCTTGGCTTGGAACTCCACAACGCACTGGTGCATCCGACGGTCTCCTCTGGACATGGCCAAACCATCTCAACCGATGTTGGACAAGCTTTTCTTCGATTGGGGCTACACCTAGGCGCTCACGTATAACATCATTCCGAACTCGGTCCATTCTTGTGTGACCACAAATCCAACGCAACATGCGCATTTCTGCAACACTCATTTGTTGAACATGTCGAGCCTTTGTAGGCCAACATTCGGCTCCATACAACATTGCCGGTCTAATAGCCGTCCTATAGAACTTGCCTTTTAGCTTTTGGGGTACCCTCTTGTCACATAGAACGCCAGAAGCTTGTCTCCACTTGATCCACCCTGCTTTGATTCTATGGCTAACGTCTGCATCAATATCTCCATCCTTCTGTAGTATCGATCCCAGATATCGGAAGGTGTCCTTTTTAGGCACGACTTGACCTTCCAAACTCACATCTCCCTCATCCTGTGCAGTTGTGCCAAATTCGCATTTCATGTATTCGGTTTTAGTCCGGCTTAGTCTAAAACCTTTAGACTCGAGGGTCTGCCGCCACAACTCAAGTTTCCTATTTACTCCCACCAGGCTTTCATCAACTAACACTACATCATCGGCGAAAAGCATGCACCAAGGGATATCCCCTTGAATGTCCCTGGTAACCTCGTCCATTACCAAGGCAAAGAGATACGGGCTCAAGGCTGACCCTTGATGAAGCCCAATTCTAATCGGGAAGTAATCCGTGTTACCATCGTTGGTTCGAACGCTAGTCACAGCATTGTTGTACATGTCCTTGATGAGGGTCACATATTTAGTTGGGACTTTATGTCTATCCAGAGCCCACCACATAACATTTCTTGGTATCTTGTCATAAGCCTTCTCCAAGTCAATGAAAACCATGTGTAGGTCCTTCTTCTGCTCTCTAAATCGCTCCATAACTTGTCTTAACAAAAAGATTGCTTCTGTGGTTGACCTTCCGGGCAAATTGGTTTGTAGATACCCGCGTCCTTCCTCGTAGGCGGTGCTCGATGACTCTCTCCCATAGCTTCATAGTGTGGCTCATCAACTTAATCCCACGATAGTTATTACAACTCTGGATGTCACCCTTGTTCTTGTAGATTGGTACCAAAGTGCTTCGTCTCCACTCATCAGGCATCTTGTTCGATCGGAAGATATTATTGAACATCTTGGTTAGCCATACTATAGCTAAATCCCCAAGGCATCTCCACACCTTGATTGGTATACCATCCGGGCCTATCGCTTTGCTCCCTTTCATCCTTTTCAACGCTTCTCTGACCTCCGATTCTTGGATCCTCCTCTCAAAGCGTCTATTGGTGTCATCAAACGAGTCGTCCAACTGAACGGAGGAGTTCTCGTTCTCCCCATTGAACAATTTGTCGAAATACTCTTGCCATCTTTGTCTAATCTCATCCTCCTTCACCAAGAGTTGCTCCCTCTCATCCTTAATGCACTTGACTTGAGTGAAGTCCCTCGTCTTCCTATCACGAGTTCTAGCCATCCTATAGATATCCTTTTCTCCTTCCTTCGTACCTAGACGTTTTCACAAATCTTCATAAGCTCGTCCCTTTGTCTCCGCCACCGCTCGCTTTGCAGCCTTCTTTGCCACCTTATACTTCTCTATGTTATCTGCACACCGGTCTTGGAACAAGCGCTTATAGCCTTCCTTCTTCTCCTTAATTGCCTTCTGGACATCCTCATTCCACCACCAAGTGTCTTTCATAGCGCATCCACTTCCTTTGGTCACTCCCAGCACCTCAGCAGCAACCTTCCGAATGCATGTCGCCATCTTCTCCCACATATTGTTGGCGTCACCTTCGTCCTTCCACGGGCCCTCTTCAATAACTCTTGCCTTGAAGACCTTTGATTCCTCCCCTTCTAATTTCCACCACTTTGTCCTTGCGATCTTGGCTTGTTTAGCCCTATGGGTTTGCACCAGAAAACGGAAGTCAGCCACCACTAGCTTGTGCTGAGACACCACACATTCCCCAGGTATCACCTTACAATCCACGCAAGCACGTTTATCTCCCCTTCTTGTAAGGACAAAGTCAATCTGACTGCAAGACAAGCCACTACTAAAGGTCACTAAGTGGGATTCCGCTTTTGGAAGAAAGTGTTTGCTACCATCATATCAAAAGTTGTAGCAAAGTCTAGGACATCCTCTCCCTCCTGGTTCCTTCTTCCGTAACCAAAACCTCCATGAGCCGCCTCGAAACCTGTACTAGATGCTCCTACATGGCCATTAAGGTCCCTTCCAATGAAGAGCTTCTCGCTACTAGGTACAGCCCTGACTAAGCCATCCAAATCCTCCCAGAATTGCCTCTTGACACACTCATCAAGGCCTACTTGAGGAGCATACGCACTAATCACGTTTAAGACTAAATCACTAATGACAAGTTTGACTAAGATAATCCTATCTCCTTGCCTTTTCACCGCCACCACGCCACCCTGGAGGCTCTTATCGATCAAGACTCCTACTCCATTTCTATTCGAAGTTGTCCCTGTGTACCATAGCTTGAAGCCTGTATTTTCCACCTCCTTCGCCTTTTGACCCTTCCATTTGGTCTCTTGAACGCACAAGATATTTACCTGCCTCTTAACCATTGTGTCAACTAGCTCTCTTAACTTACCCGTGAGGGACCCAACATTCCAGCTACCTAAACGGATCTTGGTTGGTTCGACTAGCTTCCTTACCCTTCGCACCCGCCGAGAGAGGTGTGAAGACCCTTGCTCATTTTGCACCACACCCGGGCGCCGATGTGGCGCGCCACTAAGGATGTGACGACCCGATCCTTGCTCACTTGACACCGTGCCCAGATCAAGACACTGAAGCCTAACAAATCTAAACAGCATACCAACTACTGAAACGATAGCTTAGACCTGATGGAGATTCTACCCTGGAGCTCCCTCTTGCACTTTTCATATACTTGATACTCCACATGACAGCTCACTGCTCATGCTTCAGGAATACACTTAAATACTTTAGAATTGTCACCCTTTACTATAGCTGCTAATGGGTCAATGGTGATGTCTTTTCTCTTTGTAAAGGTATTGATCGGCTGTTAGCGAAAATGATATAGAGTTCTTTATACAATGATCAACCTACTTATCACAGTGAATGTAGTATTAGACTATTAGTACACTATTGATCTTTGCAATGCATCAACTATTGTGCAATCTGGCACTGTGCACCTATGGTAGCATGTTACTCCTTTTCCTTTTTGCCTTCTTGCTATTTACAGTTCAAATGGTCAAACCTTAACTTTTCCACACATGTACCCAGGACATATGGCGTCATATACATTTCATGATGCCACTCCAAGATGCTGCCCGTGCTGCCTGTGTGTCTCATGCCTTTCTAGGTTCATGGAGGTGTCGCCCTGACATTACCATTAGCAGGGAAACACTAGGATTGAATAAGAATTTACATGGAAAGGATGAAATTACAAGGGATTTCAACAGCAAAGTTGACCAGATTCTGAGAAAACGTTCAGGCATTGGCTTGAAGGCTCTCAAGATATATTTCTGTGGTTATAATGCTGACACCTATTCTTATCTCAATAATTGGCTTGAGATTGCTATTACACCGGAGCTTGAAGAACTCACCCTACATCTGTTAGAATTAGAAAATAAGGCAAAGTACAGTTTCCCGTGCTCCCTTTTATCTAATGGGAGAGGAAACTCGATCCAGCATCTAAAGGTTTCTTACTGCGCCTTCAGGAACACAGTCGGCCTAGATTGCTTGAAAAACCTGACTAGTCTGTATCTGAGTAACGTGAGTATTACAGGGAATGAGTTAGGGTGCCTCCTCTCTAATTCAACCGCTTTGGAGCTATTGGATTTATCAGAATGCGATAAGATAGTCCGCCTGAAGATACCTTGCCTCCTACAGCGTCTCAGCTGTCTCAGGGTGTCTGGATGTGAGAGGCTGAAAATGATAGAGAACAAAGCTCCAAATATATCCAGTTTTCACTTTTCAGGATATCACGGAGAATTCTCACTTGGAGAATCATCATTGCAACTGAAGGACATGATGCTGATGATTGACTACACCATGTTCTTTGCTCTTGCCAAGCTTCCATTCATCGTGCCAAATCTTGAAGCTCTTTCCTTACATTCATACTATGAGGTTTGTATTGAGTGCTAAAGTGGTTGACTAGCTAGGTGCTTAGAATGGTGGTTCTATCTTGGAATCTGAGACAACGTTTTTGCAGGTGCCTAATCCACCAATGGTGTCGAAAACATTCCTCCACCTCAAGCATTTGAGTATTAATCTTACTGGACAGGCATTTTCCCCAGATTATGATTGTTTCTTTGCGGTTTCTTTTCTTGATGCTTCTCCGTCCTTGGAGACTCTGCTATTGAGTGTATGTTATTGTTCATCCTGTAATGGCTGGCATATATAATAGTCCCTCTGTTTTAAATTATATGACGTTTTGGATTTTTTCTAGAAATACGATTTTTACTGTGTATCTACTATCTAGGCATAGTGTACATATAAATATATCAAAATCTATGTGTATCTAGAAAAGTCAAAACGTTTTATAATTTGGATTGGAGTAGTAACTATGGTCCAGACCTCTAATTTCCACATGTTGGTTTTTCATCTTCAGGTAACTATAGTACGGCTGAAGCATGAGCCGTTTGTTGGAGAGCCTTCACCTCAGAGGCAGATCATAGGAACCCACCACAGCAACCTTAAGAGTGTGAAGATTACTGGTTTTTGTTCTGCAAAGAGCTTGGTTGAGCTAACATGCTATATTCTTGAGAATGCTACATCACTTGACTGCCTTACATTGGACACCACTTGGGGTTTTTTCCCTAGGTGCTCTGATCGTGAAATTAGCAAATGTCATCCATTGACCAAGAATATTATCAGGGACTCCAGGAATGCTCTCTTGGTTATCAGAGCATGGATTGAGGGGAAAGTTCCCCCCTCGGTGAAATTTAATGTTCTAGCACTTTGCAGCAAGTGTCATAATGCCTGATGGACACTGCAAGGCTACAGTACCATAGTTATGAAATGTATTATAATTTATGATGCGATTTGCTTTGGGTGAAATTATTTGGACAATCAGACGGGAACTGATACTCGGAATGTCGTGGCGCTCCTGCCCATTCTACTACTGGCTTTAAAATTAAAAGGGGTATCATTTGGGTACCATAAGTCCATAAGTGGATGCTTCTCGAACTTGTTCATTACAGAGAATTGTTAGAGTCACGGAAAACAGTACGGAGAACACCCCCCCCCCCCAAACCTTTATTAATAAATATCTAAGAATCAAATGACTGCTGACCTCGGACAAATCTAAAGTTATTTCTTTTCTTCCAAATGGCAATGACGAAAGTCTCCATAAAAAATAGATTATTATGCTGGAACTTGGGTTGCTGCCGTTGGCTTTGGCTCAAAGGGGCCACAACGTGAATGGTGTATCCTAATTCCTAAAGGAGCAGCGCACTGTGGCCGTACCATCATACGTACAATACAATAGAGCTTGTTTCAGCTTGCTACTTTCCGTCCAGAAAAAAACATCCAATTCTTACCCAAAAAAAAATCCAATTCTAACGTAACGTAGTATATGTTTTAATATCTTATTAAGTTTAACCAATTATAGATATATCAAAAGTATAATATTTATGATATCAAATAAATATAATAAAATTAGTTACAAAATATATTGTTATAATAAATTAATTTGGAACCATAAATATGAATACTATGCGTTGACCTCCACCCACGCTCGTGAAGTGGTGATTGCAGCTCATGCTGGTGACTGTGGCCCACGAGGCGCGATTGCCAACAACACCTCACGTTACAGGGTTACAGGCTTACAGCACACAGTCCGCGTATGGACGTTCAACTACGTGAACATTTCTATTGCAGATGGTTCGTTTTCTTTTTTCTTTTTCTTTTTCTTTTTCTTCTTTTAATTTTTTTATTTCCTTTGTGTATTTTTATTTTATTTTTTCTTTCCTTCTTTGATTTTTATATTTTGCCTTTTTCATTTCCTATATTACATGATATACGTGTGATGTTCGTGTAGTGTACATGTGATTTAGTTTTTTATTCTATGAGATGTTGTGTGGTGTTTTATTCATGATATTATTTTGTAAAAATAGAATTCATTTTTTGTTAACTTAAATAGTCTCATGTTTAAGAGCATCTCTAGTCATAGGCCTCAAATCAAGCCCCTACATTTTTATTTGGGAGGTGACTTGTAAAATTTGAGGGTCAAATTCAAAGTCCAACTCCAGTCATAATCCCTAATTTGGAGGGAAAGGAATACGAAGGCATCATTCCTAGGGACCAGAAACTAAACTTTGAGGGTCCTCCTAAAATGGGAGCCCAAATAGGAGGTGTATTGGAGTGATTTTTTTTTGGACCAAGTCCCTAGATTTAGAATAGGGGTCTGTTTAGGGGCTCCACTGGAGTTACTCTAATAATAAAAAAAAATAATAACTATCACAAACCTTGTATATGTTACAGTGGTGTGAGCAGGGTTTTTCAATCCGACCGGTCGCCGGTAATCGGTCCCCGGCGGTTGGGCGGTTACCGACCGGTTTGACCGGTTACCGGTCCAAACCGAACGGTTTGGATTTTGAATTCAAACGGCGTAGTTCAAACGGTTTGAGACCGGTAACCGGTCAAACAGGGCCAGTTACCGACCGGTTTGAATGGTTACCGACGGTGCCCGCCCCAAACCAAATTTCAAATTTGAAAAAAAAATCGAAAATGCTGAAAAAATTCCTAAAAATAGTTCATGATTTGTAGAGTCGAATGGTGTAAATTTTTTTCAAATTGGAGTTCGTTTGCTATTTATTTTGACGCGTACAAGTTTGGAAAAAAATAGAAAAGATCCTTTTTCTTTTTTTTTTCAAACTTGTACACGTCAAAATAAATAGCAAACGAACTCCAATTTGAAAAATTTGTACACCATTCGACTCTATAAATCATGAACTATTTTTAGGATTTTTTTCAGCATTTTCGATTTTTTTTCAAATTTAAAATTTGAATTCAAACCGGTACCGAAACCGAACCGGTCCCGGCCGGTTTGCCGGTTACCGAACGGTTACCGCGGTTTGAAAAACCCTGGGTGTGAGTAGTATCTTTGAATCTTGGTCTCACGTTTGAGTCCTCTCAAGAAGTTATTTTTGCATTCATTATTATTTCTCTTTTATATTTTTTAGAGAAGAATTCTCTTTTCTATTTTTATGTACGCATTCACGTGTTTTTTCTCTTAATTCACGTCACGTACTTAGGCGGGGCAAGTAGGAAGTGAATGAAGGCCGGGAGCCTACTTGACTGCAGCGTGCAGGGCTAGCAGGAAGTGAGGCTGCAAATCTTCCAGCGGGAAGGCCGGGCCGAGCGGGAAACTAGGTAAAAGCGGGAGACGCTGGCCCAGTAAAGCTAACAAAAATCAGCCCACGCAGCACGATGTGAAAAAAATTGGGATGGCCGGCAGCGAGCTGGCTGCCACCCTGGTCGGCAGCTAGCCGCTCCCGCGGCGGGCTCCTCTGTCGGCAAGAAGATTTCCGTTTCCCCTTATCTCTTCTCTCTGTCGACAGTGTTAAAATTGCAATTGCAACTGAACTCAAAAGAGTCCGGCTTCTATTGCTAGATGGTAGGTAGGCCCGCGTGGCGGCGAATTCCTTGTTCGTCGCGCGCGTTGGAGTCGGAATACAGAGCGCGGGAGCGCGGGATTTCCCCCTCCTCGCGCCTACTTTATTTGGATTTGAGGCAATTGTGATCTACTCCTGTCCTCTTCCCCTGCGGCTTACTGGACCTGACCTGACCTGACCAGCGCCTCCCCCCCACCTCAGCCATCTCTGCGACTCTGCGTCATGGGTCTGCTGGCATTGAATCGTCTCATGTCCGTTCAGCAGGAGCGGGAGCGACGCCGCCGCCGGAGGCAGCGCGGCCAGATCCGAGGTGAGCCCGCTCCTTCCGTTATTCAGCACCGCTGTCATGCTATGTGGATTTCCTGGCATCTATAGTTTTTTTTTCTGAATGTTACTGCTCCTGTCGCCACAAGAGGGGGAAAAACTGTTTCTTTTTCTCTCCCTCGATTTGGTGAGGAGAGCTTATTGATTAGTTCGTCTAGACTGACCCAAGTGAGCGTGCCAATGTTTATTTGGCAGTAAAAATCATATCTTTTTTGGTGGATAGAAAGGCAATCTCTCTCTTTTTTGCTGGATACAAAGATTGCCCCTTTCCTTCATATCCATCTAAGCCACCTATCTATAATGATTGTTTGACTACAAAATTTTACTGTTGGAGTAGGACCAGTCTCAATACGTTGCTGAGATCTGGGCCTGTTTAGATCCCTTCAAAATTCCAAATTTTCTGTCACATCACCGTCACATCGAATCTTTGAACGCATGCATGTAATATTAAATATAGATAAAAAAATATAACTAATTATACAGTTCATCTGTAATTTGCGAGACGAATCTTTTGAGTCTAGTTACTCCATAATCGGACAATAATTACCACATACAAACGAAAGTGCTACAGTATCAAAATTCCAAATAATTTTGGATCTAAACGTGGCCCTGGTAAAAAGGATCGGAGGACACTAGAAAACCAGAGGCAGCACCCTCCGATGGAACGGGCCAGCACATTTTTACAGATTATATTTTCCAAATCTAGGTAGTGACTGAATTGAAGCCATCAATCCACTGCAGAAAGGGCCATGAACTGATAATAGTTTGTGCTCTCCTCTGTAGTGCTTACCTGAATTCAATAGTTGAGAGATGAGCTTTAGGCCGTGTTTGGTTCCGTGGTGGCGATGCGTTTGAGCCGTTTCAGCGAAAAAGTCACGCCAAACGGCCTGCGTCGGCCGCGCGTTCGATGGTCACGCGCAATGCCGGATCCCGCAAAAATGAACTGCGCGCTCACGAATCGCAAACGCGGCGTCCGAGCCGCGGTGGCTCATCGCGGTCGCGCGACTGCGAGTCCCGGAACCAAACAGGCCCTTAGTCTTAATCAAGCTATATGGTGAAATCTGAAATAAGAGGAGCCAAACTACATTGTAGGAGACTTTCAGTTTAATAAATATACATGACATAAATCTGAGATGGTACTAGTACATGGGTGTACGAACAGTGTTCGACTTGTCGATTCCGCATGTTTATCGGCTGCAAGTATGAGCAAGTGTGTAACTGAGTTAGCACCTAGACTTGTTCTGTTGCTCCTCCTATTCTCTATATCTTCTCTGCCTGCAGTATATCTTCTTTGAAAGAATAAACATATATGGAATTGTTCGTGTCTTCAGTCTATCAAACTTCATAAGTTTTTTCTCTTCTGTTCTATGTATGTACAAGGTCCTGAAATCATTTGAGAGGTCTCAAGTTATAACATAACATGGACCGTATATAGGTAAAAAAAACATTTATTTAGGAGAGTGAGCCATTACCTTTGATTAGTTCCTTGTTTTGCTTCAAATGAGCACATCCTCACTAATGCGAAGGGTATGTTTCAACTTTCCACAGTTGGATCACCGGACCACAAGTTTGATACGGTAACCCAATCGCATGAAAAAACTTCCTAATTTCTAATTGGGTTCCATGTCTGACAATGCACTGTTGAAAATCACCAAGAAATCGTAGAAAGATAACCAAAGTTTTTTTTGGAAGATCCGGTTGTTGGCTTTGCATTAATGGGGAGTTTACAGAGTTTGCAACCTTACATGCGCGAGGTACGTGAACCAGCTCAGCAGACTCCTGCGTGAATTTTGAACAAACTAGGAACTAATTACTCATCACATTATTTGCAATCATTAAGGAGCTAAGACACTTCCCTCTTGCCATTAACCTGAAGAATCCAGTAGCCACTGCTCTGACTGACCTGCGTTCATCTCTGAAAACGACTGTGTTTTTCTGCTTCCAGATTTGCCATAGAGTTAGGATGGCGAGAGAGTGCAAGTTTTGTTCCATTTTGGGTTAGCACTAGAAACCACTCTTCGACATCACTGTGTTCAGTCCATCCTGGTAGATTAAGATTTAGACAGCCACTCCACGGTGCTACAATCTCCTATATGGCTTGTGTGAAGGGGCATTCGATGAATAGATGACAGGAGGTTTCCAGGTTTCTTTCACTGAGGCCGCAAAAATAATTGTTTCTCCATCCACACAGCTGTAGCCTGGCTGTGGTCCAAAGCCTGTTCTGGAGAAGAAGCCACATTAAAAACTTGCAACGCGGTGTCACCCAGGCCTTCCATATGATGCCCCCTCCACCTGTACATAAACTTCTGTATTTATTTTGTATCAGCGTATTTACTATTTACTTGTCAATAACTGGAATGTGTTGCATTACAGATGCGAAAGTTGCTTTGCTAGCCAATGGAAAGGATTCCAGCTGCCAACAAGATGGCAATCCTCAAGGTCATAAAAGGAGATATTCTGGGCCTGACCTACCAGAGGTACAGTAAAATGCAGATTATCAAAGTCCCACAAATTGGCCATGACAAATGATTCATATACTACAACATGTTGAATAACTTTACTAACTGTACATAAGTGTTTGTATTTAGTCGGATGGGTTGGGAATCAAGAATAGGCCCCACATGTGGGCATGGGTCATTTTGTTATGTGATGGAAGTGAAGTAGTGTGAAGGTTGTAGAACCATCAAAACCATTGATCCCACAGGGGAGGTTAGAGAGTTGGAAGACTGATTGATCTATTTAATTTTTTCAGACATTGGTTTATATATTGCGGAGACATTCCCCAACAACCTTCCTATCTTCCTAAGTTCTTCTCCAGGCTAAACCGATCTGCTAGAGCAAATAGCTAGCCAAACTGAAGCCTAACAAATCTAAACAGCATACCAACTACTGAAACGATAACTTAGACCTGATGGAGATTCTACCCTGGAGCTCCCTCTTGCACTTTTCATATACTTGATACTCCACATGACAGCTCACTGCTCATGCTTCAGGAATACACTTAAATACTTTAGAATTGTCACCCTTTACTATAGCTGCTAATGGGTCAATGGTGATGTCTTTTCTCTTTGTAAAGGTATTGATCGGCTGTTAGCGAAAATGATATAGAGTTCTTTATACAATGATCAACCTACTTATCACAGTGAATGTAGTATTAGACTATTAGTACACTATTGATCTTTGCAATGCATCAACTATTGTGCAATCTGGCACTGTGCACCTATGGTAGCATGTTACTCCTTTTCCTTTTTGCCTTCTTGCTATTTACAGTTCAAATGGTCAAACCTTAACTTTTCCACACATGTACCCAGGACATATGGCGTCATATACATTTCATGATGCCACTCCAAGATGCTGCCCGTGCTGCCTGTGTGTCTCATGCCTTTCTAGGTTCATGGAGGTGTCGCCCTGACATTACCATTAGCAGGGAAACACTAGGATTGAATAAGAATTTACATGGAAAGGATGAAATTACAAGGGATTTCAACAGCAAAGTTGACCAGATTCTGAGAAAACGTTCAGGCATTGGCTTGAAGGCTCTCAAGATATATTTCTGTGGTTATAATGCTGACACCTATTCTTATCTCAATAATTGGCTTGAGATTGCTATTACACCGGAGCTTGAAGAACTCACCCTACATCTGTTAGAATTAGAAAATAAGGCAAAGTACAGTTTCCCGTGCTCCCTTTTATCTAATGGGAGAGGAAACTCGATCCAGCATCTAAAGGTTTCTTACTGCGCCTTCAGGAACACAGTCGGCCTAGATTGCTTGAAAAACCTGACTAGTCTGTATCTGAGTAACGTGAGTATTACAGGGAATGAGTTAGGGTGCCTCCTCTCTAATTCAACCGCTTTGGAGCTATTGGATTTATCAGAATGCGATAAGATAGTCCGCCTGAAGATACCTTGCCTCCTACAGCGTCTCAGCTGTCTCAGGGTGTCTGGATGTGAGAGGCTGAAAATGATAGAGAACAAAGCTCCAAATATATCCAGTTTTCACTTTTCAGGATATCACGGAGAATTCTCACTTGGAGAATCATCATTGCAACTGAAGGACATGATGCTGATGATTGACTACACCATGTTCTTTGCTCTTGCCAAGCTTCCATTCATCGTGCCAAATCTTGAAGCTCTTTCCTTACATTCATACTATGAGGTTTGTATTGAGTGCTAAAGTGGTTGACTAGCTAGGTGCTTAGAATGGTGGTTCTATCTTGGAATCTGAGACAACGTTTTTGCAGGTGCCTAATCCACCAATGGTGTCGAAAACATTCCTCCACCTCAAGCATTTGAGTATTAATCTTACTGGACAGGCATTTTCCCCAGATTATGATTGTTTCTTTGCGGTTTCTTTTCTTGATGCTTCTCCGTCCTTGGAGACTCTGCTATTGAGTGTATGTTATTGTTCATCCTGTAATGGCTGGCATATATAATAGTCCCTCTGTTTTAAATTATATGACGTTTTGGATTTTTTCTAGAAATACGATTTTTACTGTGTATTTAGACATAGTGTACATATAAATATATCAAAAGCTATGTGTATCTAGAAAAGTCAAAACGTTTTATAATTTGGATTGGAGTAGTAACTATGGTCCAAACCTCTAATTTCCACATCTTGGCTTTTCATCTTCAGGTAACTCTACTACGGCTGAAGCATGAGCCGTTTGTTGGAGAGCCTTCACCTCAGAGGCAGATAATGGGAACCCACCACAGCAACCTTAAGAGTGTGAAGATTACTGGTTTCTGTTCTGCAAAGAGCTTGGTTGAGCTAACATGCTACATTCTTGAGTATGCTACATCACTTGACTGCCTGACTTTGGACACCACTTGGGTGGTTTGCCTAGGTGCTCTGATGATGGAATTAGCAAATGTCATCCACTGGCCAACAATACTATCAGGGACTCCCAGAATGCTCTCTTGGTTATCAGAGCATGGATTGAGGGGGAAGTTCCCCCCTCGGTCAAATTTAATGTTCTAGGGCTTTGCAGCAAGTGCCATAATGCCTGATCACTGCAAGCTACTATAGTTATGAAACGTGTAATTTTAGGCCCCGTTTAGATGACGAAATTTTTTGGCCCAGCCCAAAAAATTTTGGCTTTGGGCTTTTTGGAACTAAACGGCAGCCAAAAAATTTTGGGCTCGGCGGTCGGGTGTTCGGCCTGGCTCTGTTCGGATTGGGAGGTGTGAAGGCTGCCTGGTACCCCGCACCCCCGCACCCACCCCGTTATCCATTCATCACGCGCGGCCGACACTGCCCCTCTATCCCTCGCTCTCATCCACTCTCGAACCCTAGCCCCCCGCCGCCGGGCACTCCCTCCCACCGCCGTTGAACTCCCACCATCTGAACGCCGCCGCGCAGATCCACACACTACACCTCTAGATCCACCCCGTCGGAGTCTGAATCGAGGACCACTTCGCGCGTTCGGTGATGGAAGGACACGACGGCGATGACTTCAACGACGCAGGCTACAATGGCGACCATGGCATCGACGGCGCCGGCCAAGGCAACGACGCGCGCACCAGGGATTTCTTGGCGCCCGGAAATCCCTGGGGCCATGCCGGCGGTAGCCGCCTCTTCCCCGACGCGGCGCAAACCATCTCAGGTTCTAGCAGATTCAACTAGTCCCGGATGGGGTTGGAGTCGTTGGATCTCAACGCCGACGAGGACTGGCCGCAGATGCAGGCCTACGCAGGCATCATTCGGGGGGACAACGAGGTCCCCCCCATGGCTCCCACCCCCATCCGCGCGACTACCCGCAACACTGCGCGCAACGTCGGGTCCAACACTTGCATCGCCGGCGGAGGAACATCTGTTGCATGCGGCATGGGTGCAACATCCGTTGGAGGCGCCTTCGTCCCTCCTCTGTCTCCTCCATGGGGAGGTGCTGGTGGCCGTCGCAGGGGCCGCAGTGCGCGTGTACGCGGGCCGGGGCCAGCCATGCTTGATGACAACTTCAACGTCGACGACAACACTGACGGCCCACGAGGCTCGGTATAGATTACACTCCCTTTCTCCTTCATCTTCTGTTTACTAGTAGATCTGGTTAGCTACATGCATGCGTCTAGGGTGCTAGCAGTGGCGAATCTAGGATTTTAGTTTAGGGTATGCCGTGTAAAAATTTTTTATATACAATTCTGTAAATTTATTTTATAATTATGTAGTTGTAATTCAAGTTTGAGTAAATGATTGTTTGGGATCTGTAAATAGCTATGAAAAAATATACAAAAATTGGGAAAGTCTTCCGTACTAGCTATAAAATATACTTTTATATTAACAACATTAGGATTACATACAGCAATTGTCAAAATTCTAATTGCCCCCATAAATCCTTGCTTCGCACCAGTAGTTCCAGCACCAAATTGAGTCGTCCCAGCAGGATACTTGTTATGTCCAGTAAAATATCTGAAGTTGGTTTCAAAATCAGTTAGAGAGAGAGGTACATTTTTGTTAGTAGCAATATTTAGTAAAATTAAAATACCTTATCCAAAGCACAACAAGTACTGCGCCAGCTACAGACAAGCCGACCAAACCAATAAAAGTTGCAACACCATTCAAGCGAACCTAAAAAGGGTGAAAGCATAAACCAAAGAGAGCCTTCAGTATTTGTCCATTCAAAAAATTGCACTATCCTTACAGATAATAACCTGTAACGGTGTTTCCGCGCCATTATCTTCAGAAAGGTTAGCCATCAACTTACCCCATTCAGTATTTGTACCCACCCCTGTTACCTTAAATTGATAACCAAAGCATATAAGAAGTTATAGTTAGTTTAGCAATGAAAAAGAAAATATTAAAATGATAATAAGGGAATCCTATGTAGCACAATGACATGGAAAACCAGGGTTCTCAGTTCTAGATGCTGTAAAAATGCTTGAGATTGCTGGACTCACCAACATAGAACCATAGCCATCTGCAACTTTGCAACCAGACATCAAGAATGGTGCCTTTTGATCCTTGCGGTCCTAACCAATACAGATAGCAAATCAGAAATATAGCCAATGAATGAGAGTTCACTTGTTGCTCCTCATTCAGATGTCGAAACTGTAGAGATTGTCTATAATCACTTGTTGCTGGAAATATAATGATAATAAATATTGTCTACAGTTTTAGATATACATGAACTTAGCTTAAGTGTTTACCAAATAGTTTAATCTGTGTAAATGTCGTGAACTGAAACAAGCACCGTTTAGGCTATGAAACACAAGGCCAACTGGACTGTACTGAACACTACGAAGTTTTGTGACATATGGTGCCATCAAATTGCCATTGGCAATTGTACCAAGGGAGTCATGAGCAAGACTGGCTGGAGGGACGTCATTAGGAGGTACCGAGCAGCAACAGGTTTGGTCCATGACAGGGAGCGGATAGCTGGTAGGCTAAGGCAGCTGAAGGCCCAATGGGCATTCTGTAACAAGCTCCGCTACGCCTCTGGCTTAGGCCGTAGCGACGATGGAACTGTTGATGCCACTGATGCATGGTGGAAAGAAAATACCAACGTAAATGATCTATCTATCTCTTCTGAGTTTCAGCACTAACTAAGTACAACACTGCATAATTATTGATTTCATATTTCAGGGGCATTCTGATTTGATGAAGTTCAAAAAAGGTTTGCCTGAGTACTTAGATCAAATGGACAAAATGTTTACTGGAAACACAGTAGATGGCTCCACATCTTTTGTTGCTGGTCAAAGTGCTACTGTTGATTTGGATGGTGGAAGCTCCGATGAAGAGGCAGGATATGAACAGGAAGACCAACTGACCCCACTTAGCATTGGGAACAGGAGGGCCAACAGCACGAGCACCACTGCATCCAGCCCACGCAAAAGGTCCAAGAGCCCAGCTTTGAGGGCAATGGACAACAACATGAGGACACACAATGAAATTGCCAACCGTAGGCTCTTCCTGCTGGAGAGCATGTTTGAGCACAAGAAGCAAGAGGACCAGAATTCACGGTCCGCCCTTAGCCAGAAGATAGACAGGGTCACGCAGATTGCAAAGGAGATGGGTATAAGTGCACAGACTCCAACTTTGTTCAGGGGCCTGTACAAGATCATCCACAGTGAAAGTGATATGGACTTCTTCCTTGCCAACGGCCCTGAAGAAAGGATGATCATCATCGAGCAAGCTGCGCCGGTCGACCCATAGACCATCTTATCTTATTTCGTCTATTAGTTGAAGTTCATGTCGTAATGGTGTCCTGAAACAATGTCGGCCATGTTCTATGTCATATGAACTAAGTCTGTACTGCATGAATGTGTGTTTCAACTATGTTTTTTATGTTTCTTATTTCAACAACTAAAATGTAGTAATGTTTGCTGAACTTCAAGTATGGTGACCATTTGAACATTGTGATGCATGGGTGAGATTGAATGGCAAATGTCAGTGAACGTAGTCATGCATGACATGATTTGTAATGTGACTCATGACTGACTGTATTCTTTGTTTGTTTGGATAGGTTGATCTTGTACAAGAAGCAGCAACCCATTGTGTAGACCCTTGGGATGTTTTACAAGAGCTGTTGATGGCTGAGATAGAGGATGCTGAAGATGATGATGCTTTTATCTATGGTATGTACCAGTATGCCCTGCACATTGACAAGCATTTGAATAGGGCTGACTATAGGCAACCTGCCATGACTGGTTTGGAATGGGTATAGAGGAAGCTTGGGGATAGCAAGGCCTGTTTTAGCATGTTTAGAATGAATCCACCTATGTTCCATACACTGCATGATCTTTTAGTACAATCATATGGGCTAACATCTAGTGCTAAGTCCACCTCGATTGAGGCTCTAGGGATGTTTCTTTGGATGCTTGGGGCACCACAATCTTTTAGGCAAGCTGAAGACAGATTTGAGAGGTCACTGGGGACTGTCTCCAACATGTTAAACAAAGTTTTGAAGTGTATGGTCAAGCTTGCTGCTGACATTATTAAGCCTCTCAACCCACAATTTAGAACAATGCATCCTAGACTCAGAAACCCTAGGTTCTATCCCTACTTCAAGGATTACATAGGGGGTATAGATGGGACTCATGTACCTTGTGTGGTGCCCAATGATAAGTTTGTGCAACACTTGTGCCGCAAGGGCATGACTACACAAAATGTCATGGTTGTCTGTGACTTTGACATGAGATTTACATTTGTTCTTGCTGGTTGGCCGGGGTCTGTACACGACATGAGAGTATTCAATGATGGAACAACAACATACAGCCATGTCTTTCCACATCCACCTGCAGGTACACACCTATCTGATAGCACATTTGGGTCCTTGTTGTTCAACTACATGAATGTAATTTTTTTTTTGCTGATGTAGGGAAATATTACCTTGTGGACTCCGGGTATCCTAACCGGCTTGGTTACCTTGCCCCTTACAAGGGAACTAAGTACCATCTTCAGGAGTATCGAGATGCCCCAGAACCCCAAGGTAAAGAGGAGACCTTCAATTATGCACGTTCATGTCTTCGGAATGTCATTGAAAGGTCATTTGGAGTGTTGAAAATGAGGTGGCGCATCTTGCGTCAGATCCCTTCTTATGAACCTCATAAACAAAGCCAAATCATAGTTGCATGTTGTGCTCTACATAATTTCATTAGGATAAGTGGCATAGGGGATAGACACTTTGCTAGGTGTGACCGGGATGCTAACTATGTGCCGCGAGAAGCGTCTGAGAATCAGCCTGAACCCGAGGAAGTTGAGGATGAGTCTGATCTGATGAATGAATTTCGTGATTCGATTGCTTATGCTCTGCTAAACCGTTCGTGACAGTTATGTGTGTTTGAGCTCATGTATGTGTATTGCATATGGACAGTTACGACACGACAGTTTAGTGGATGAATAATGCATGATTATTTGTTAATTACACATGTTTTGTTATGTTGATGAAACATGCATGATTATTTTGATGAAACAATACAGTCATAATGCATTGCTGCGTGCTGTTGCAGATGTTGTTACCTGCTGCCAGGTTTTGGGGAAAGCCGTCCAAAAATTTTTGGCAACTAAACAGCAAACCCAAAATATTTTGGATGTCAGTTTTTTGGCGGCTCAGGCCAAATTTTTTTGTCATCTAAACGCGGCCTTAGATGCGATGTGTTTTGGGTGAAGTTATTGTTCTTGTTTTGCTTGGGTACATTATTTTATTGTTGCGGTCGTACTGTGTATTAATCTATCATGATGTTTGGTACTTGAATAATTAATACTTAATCTGTTCTAAATTATAGTTCGTTTGACTTTTTCAACCAATCAGGGTTAAAATAAAGCCGGTGAACTTTGCTAGCTTCCTTGTGTCTTGGTTTAGGATGGACCCACTAAATAGTACAAATGCACTGATTGGTCAGTGAACTGGAAGGAGGAAAGGAAACAACCTAGGCAAGACAGAGCAGGGCTGAACAATTGGAAAACAAAAATGCAGAGTTAAGAAAAACAGAGAAGCGTATCACACACAAATGTATTGAAATTTAGTTTTGATCTGTTTTTGCAATGGACAACAATAAGCACAATGTTTTGTATTTTGAAAATAGGTGAATTGTGTGCAAACAAATATTAGGGAAAAAAGCCTAAGATAGTCACAATCATTTTGCAGCATCTATGTTAGTAAGCTGGTATTGACAGACATGAATTGTGAGCGAACTAACTGCAGACAACATAATGCAATGGTGAATGCCAGCTTAACTACGAAGCATAAATGCTGCTGTGAGTGAACCTAGTGTAGAAGATAAACATAACGTAATGTTGAATGGCAGCCTAATATCCAAAGCATAAATGCTGGAGTTGACATTGTTAGAAACAATTTACGTGTTGTCGTCACATGCACAGAAGAGTGCAAGGCAAAGCCACCAGGTCATAGGCAAAGAAGATTACAAAGAAAACTGAAAACCTTAAAAAAAAGGTTAGTTGGAGATAAGAAAAAACTCTGCCCACATTATTCGCAAATGTAAATTCAAATATTACTTTGAGAAGACTTTTACTGCATGAGTACTCTGAGATAAAACATAGTTTGGGACTCGCTCAGAGCCAGCATATCTGCTTCTAAAGAGAAAGATACAAATATATATTTTCCATGCTGAAAATAATATTGACACCTCTAGATATATTCAAATATTGCATTGACCTACATTATGTAACAAGCACAAACTGCACATTAGCTTCACAAATTAAAGGGAAATACCTTTGCTGTAGAAATGTTGTACTTGTCACAGTTTTTCATGAAACCTTTTGATCCTTGTAATGCCGCAGCCTCTAATGAAGGACCAAAAGTAGGAATTACAGATTTGATAAGGTCATTTGCAAGACCAGAAAAGAGAGGTGCTTCAGGTCCAGCTAAAACCAATCGAAACACCACATTTACAATATAGATGACATCTTGACTATTAGTTATGTCTAGGTCAGGTATGAATGTGGCATCTCCGGACTGAGCAAAGGTAGGCATAATAACAAAGAGCCTGTTCCCTTCCTCCTACATCAATGGCCAAGACAGTTTCCCTCTTCTGTACCACAAAACAACATAATCCATAAATGACAATGAATTTCCTCAGAAACAACATAATAGTTTATCACAGCTCCTAGCTCATAATCCATAAATGGCCTAATTTAATCCGTCGCTGACCAATGCAATAGATAACAAATTCTCGAATTCTCTTGTGTGATTAGTTAAAATGAAAACCCTTGTTTTTGCTGGTTTGGCACAGCCATAGAGCTCAGAGTGCATCAAGCTTCAAGTTTTACTCAAGAAGGAAAAAAACATATGCCCAGTACTTCAAATCCGATCAAGCCTATGCCCAGTACTTCAAATCCGATCAAGCCAAATTTAGCACCATGCCTAAACAGTTCAACGAAGTTACCCTCTCTATGTAATCAGATACGAGAGATGCAATTTAACCAGAACTGTAGGCAAGCATATCTTACCAGCAACCTCGATGTGGCCATGTTTCAAAGACGTTGTTGTTTCCAGGTGTATAACCTCCAAAGCATTTTAAAGATAACAGTATTTCGTCCCTGGATGCGAACATAAGTTCTGCCAAGTGCATTAATTAAATAAGTCAAGAAATCAAGCCCTAAGTAGAGTGAGAGAGAGTGGCCAATGTATGGAAAGTATATGTGTATTTGGCAAGGCCATCCTGAATGAATCTGAAGCTACATCAATGAAGAAAAGAAAACACCAAATACTTAATTAAAATGGTCAATGCAGCAAAAGAAAATCTGGCAGCATACATAATCACAACAGAAAAGCAGATGGTGCTATGCACATCCGTGAACATGTAAGAGTCCACAACGATGGCAAGAGTATGTAAATTTAAAAACTGAAAACACAAGCAGTATAAAGCTACCATCTGAGTAAGTGAACATAGGATCCTCAAAGAGCACTAATAGGACACCAAGAATCTCTGTATCTTTAGTCAGATAACTGAAACTTTGCTTTTGGTAGAGAATCATGAATATTATGTATGGAGCTAATGCCTTATTTAGTATCTTTGTATCTATTTGTCCTATTAGTCACAACATATGGCAAATGCCTTAGTTGAATAGGAATAGAAATATCATGAAAGGTGGCTAGGCCTCACTTCAAGTGCAGATCAAATAAGAATGAGAAGCCGAAAAAAGAATGATAACCATAACTGCATATTCTCAATTGCCATAGTCAGGGAAAAAGACTTGTCTACAGCAGCACTGCCACTGATATAAGGTCAACCAAAAATGTCAAATAGCAATGGCATGGAAATATGCTCAAGCTTATCAGCCTGACCAACACACTTGTTGTACGAACACATCATCAGCAACAACATAAGATGAGGATAAAATAAGTAGAGCAGCAGCATAGGCACTGCCATATATCAAAATTGGAATGCATACATCATTGGCACCGGCATATCCTCATTAGGATAAATAAAATAAATAAATGAGCACCATAAAGCATGGCTGTATATGTCAAAAAGATAACAGCAGTAGCGGAACGCATAGACACCTGCTCAGATTTTATTGGCAGAACAGGATGCTCATAGGTAAGGAAAACGAAGGTATACTTACAGGCTTTTACAGATCTAGGTATCGATTACCCCACAGATTGAGAAGGAAGCAGACAAATTTGGAGATCGAAGAAACCATAGGGAAGGCGAGGAAGCAGTATGGAAACACAACAAAACGAAACCAGATAAGAAGTGTTAACGGCGCATATTAATTTTGGTAACATGGGTATACCCACAATTGTGCAGCGAGAGGTCAATGGGCGGAGAGAGTCAGTGACCACCGGTGGTGGCGACCAGCGCGGCGGCCGTCCCCCTCGCTCCCGTCGTCGCATCGGGAGGAATGGGAGAAAGGGGAAGGGGAGAGAAACGGAGCGGAGGCTGCTGAAGGAGCATCATATTGGAAACACAGTGCGAAACATTTTCACAGATGCAAACACAGAACACAAGGCGAACGTGGATGCCGTAACCATGGGCACAAACACATAATTAATAATTTATACCAGACTACTCTACTCAGATTATTATATTACTCATATAGTGTACTACGTATACTATTTCCTGGTCCTGTTCATCTATTCCTGTTCAGTAGTGAGAGGTATGTTCATCGTCTCGGGCGGCGACGCCGACGACACGCAGACGGGGTTGTAATCTTCAGGCGGAGGAGGCTGCCGGCGCAGCACCAGGAAGGAGAACGACCGCGGATTTCAGCAGGTCCTTGATGTTGTCAGCATACTTCAGGAGAAGGCCTTGCCTCGCACGACCTTTCTTCTTCCCCACGCCTGCAGCACGGCAGATGTCATTCGCCACGACCCGCACCTTCTTTTCCTCCTTGCGAGGCAGGCGACCGGCGCGGCGGCGGACGTAGTGGGAGAGGTTGGTCAGACGCTTGTAGTTGTCCAAGCCCCTCAGCTTCCCTTCCGAGTCTCGGATGAGCTTCTCGGCCGAACGTAGAGCTTCGCAGATCTCGGCCGCCGCCCGCAACTTCTTCTTCGGCTTGATCTCGATCACGATCTGCGAAGACGAGCTGCTCCTCCGAGAGACCGCAGCGAAGGGACACACAGCTCCCACCTCTCCGCGCTGCCGCGGCAGCTTTCTTGAGAGCTTTCACCTCTCCACTCCTGCAGAGGAGGTACGAGAGAACTGCCATTGCGGGCGAGGAGCGGCGGTGTCTCGGGTGTCCCGGTGTACGGGTTTTAAAGCGGCGTCTCGTCTCGCCTCGCCCCCTCGGCCCAGCGGGCGCGGGCGGGGGAGGCCTCGGCCGTAGGATGGCTGCCCAGAAGATCCGTCCATCCGTATCTCGATGGATCCGTGTGCCCAGCACGAGGATCGGTGACATGGCGCATCTGTGAGGGGCAAGCCGATAAGGATAAGTGACGTCGCCGAGCTCGGGCGCGAAGTCAGAAAAAAATTCCCGCTCAGACTCCTCTGCTTTCTGGCCCAAACTCCGCGCCCAGATTTTCACGTGGTATTTTTTATGATGTATTTTTTCTCTTTTTATTTTTTTCACATACATGTGATATTCACGCGGTATTTTTATGATGTATTTTTTTTTATAATCGTGATAAAATATATAATGTTCTATGATATATTTGTTTTATTCAATAAGCATACATTGATGTTTTATGATATATTTTTGTGATGTTGTATAACTTTTTCCATCCTTTTATTTGATTGTAATCAATTACTTCACTAATTTTATTATTTTACTTACATTTTATGTATATGTAGTGTACATATGATGTTATATGCTATATTTAACAAAATACTCAAGATTATACAAAGTCGTAGTTGTAATGGTGAATATAAACCCATCAGAGCAAAGATGTCGCGCTGCTTGTGTGTTGCCAGGAGCGCATCTCTCTTTGCTCTGTTGGCTGCAGCCTCATCGGCGTTGACCGCAACCCCCGATCTCATGATGGGGGGCGCCGCCATCCAACGCCCGTGGGTACGCACTATTGTCGTTCGCGTCCCCGACGTCAGCTCGTGTGTTAGTCGGCGAGCTCGGGGTCGTCGGCGCATGCCTCGAACCTCGACAGTAACAACATCCTGTTGCTGTCGTCGGTGCGAGGGCAGTCGGGTCCTGGTCAAGCCAACAATTGCTACCATTGGACCAACAGCCATGCTCTCCTAGGATTCCTCGTCGAGCTTCGGGTCGGTCCCCTTTTCCTCGTTGTCTGTCTCGAATAATTCAACGATGAACTCGACATGGATTCGTGGAAGCCAATCTTGACGCTAAGGGCATCCGCAATAGGAATAGCTAGTACTAGCTATTTGGTGAGCTGATATGGGGTGAGAGACAATAACAAAGACTATTTTATATCACTGGACTCATATGCTTCTCTCACATAGTCTTGAGTTACGTGAAATAGATAGACTATTTGCTTGTAGCTAGTGACTACTCTTTCTCCTACTTTTTGCTTGTCATGTCACATCTAGTTAGTCAAATAGCTAACCATTGTGGACGCTCTAACAAGCTGCCCTTCTCCTTCACATACCTCATTCGGACATGCGCAACCGCCTCTCCTTGGCCATAAGTGCAACCTCTCTCAGCGTGGTGTGGTCGAGACTTGCAACCAGCTCCTAGAACACGTTGTATGTCGTTTTGTTGTCACGCAAGCAGCACGAGCTTCTCTGACACCATCATGTTGGTAGCACCAAATTATTAAAGTGTGGTGTTATATGGGCACCCGCAATGGTATAAGCTAACCACTAGATTTAAGTTAACCTCTCCAATGGTACTAGCTTCTAGTAATGGTTCATCGTATGATTAGGCCCAAATGACACACTCACATAATCTTGAAATATGTATAAGTCTAACTCTTGACTAAGAGTTAGCTTTTCTCTCTTCTATTAAAATATAAAAAATGCTAAGAGCTAGCTTATAAGCTAGACATTGTGGGTGCCCTATATAGGTGACGCAGCAAGGAGTGTTGAAGGCACTGATTGCATGGTGGTTGGACCGGTCGTGGTGGCGATCGAACCACCACGGTAACACATGGTTCGCTGGTACCTAGGGTTATGTAATGAACTTAGTGGTATCACTATTCATATGAGGGAGTTTATAATGCGCCTCGTAATTACAAGCGGTTGGGCCAGCCTTGTGCCGATGGACGCGAGAGAATGAAAACAGGTAGACGGTTAGGTACAAAAAACCTTTGTGAAATGATTTGAAGAAGTTTGATTTGTCTATTTGCATGTGTTGTGGAATGGTGTCAAGTGCACTTGCAAACTCCCGCTTTTGGTGATTGATGACAACCAATTTAGACTTACATATAATTAAAAGAATCTAAAACTTTTGAACCCAACATTTACAAGGAGCTCGCCCTTAATATATGCACTAGATTTGGATTATAAACATGATTTTTAATCGCCACTTGCTTATACTAAATGAAAGAAGCTCCCCCTAAATGTTGCATTTGTATGGTGATTACAAGTGTGTGAACACATATATAAAAGAGTGAGTGAAACAAGACATGATATATTCACAAACTAATAAAAAATATGATGACCAAGACCAAAAGTAGCAACTTAACCAACATGTGGCCATCCAAAATAACAAACACATATATGAGTTTCCCCCCCCCCCCCACACTTCTAGATAATGTTGAGGTAGATGATGAACTCCCCTTGACTTGTTCCTCCACCAAATGGTAGATCGGGCTTCCTCCACCTAAGAACAAGAGAGAGAGAGAGAGAGGAAGAACACGAAGACCAAGATATAGCACAAATAATCCTAACAACAACAAGCACACGAGACACAAGATTTATCTCGAGGTTCGGTCCTCCACAAGGAAGGGACATGCTAATTATACTTGGAGTTTCCGAAGCGTTATCGGTACTATCGGTGGTGAACCACCGGTACTACCGGTCTCTCAGATTTGACCGTTAGAATGCGCGCTGACTGATCGAGTTGTGCGTAAAATTGACTTGTCGGAGCTATCGTAGTTTCACCGGTACTACTGGTGATCACCAATACTACCGATGGAAGGGCGGTACTACCGGTAGTTCTATTTCACGCCAAACTCAACAAGAAGTGCTAAGCCGTGAAAAAGACCTACCGGTACTACCAGAAGTCCACCAGTACTACCGGTGGTTTCATCGGTACCACCGGTAAAACATCGGTACTTTCGATATTACGCCCAACAACCGGGAAGTGAAGGAGACCTACCAGTACTACCGAAGGCCTAGGTGGTTTCACCGGTACTACCGGTGAGACCCCGGTACCGCCAATAGTTCAACTTTACACCAAACACAACAATCACTCAAGCCGACCGGTACTACTGGTGCACCCAGATAGAGAATGAACTCTTTTAAGTGTCCGTGAGTGCAATGTGCCTATCAAGCACATATAAAATAGTGACCTGAGCACTCTTATCAACATCTGGCAAGTCTAATTAGCATCCTCTTTGATAAGTGCAGCATTTATTATGACCCAAAAGAAAAATAAATCTATTTAACCACTTGTGTTGAGCCGCTTTCCATCGAATGCAATTTGGGGGGTGCTACCATCACCATATGTATTCGTTCAAGTCTTTCAATGGACTAACACCTGTGTATACAGTATGGTAAAACATGTTAGTCCCTAATTTTATTATCATCAATTAACCAAAACCCACATAGGGAGCGAATGCACTTACCGTGGTCCACAATTTTCTTTTTTGCCACATTAAATTATGGGAAACTGTTGGAGATTGACTCCTTTTACATCTGGCATATTAATTTAGGAGTTGACAAACTCCATGTTTTGCCAAACAAAAAATATAAAACTATTAGAGTTTCTCTAAATGCAAAATAAATCAGGAACATATTGTTAGATCATTTCCAAGAGACTCTTCAGGCTAGGAATATAGATTTTTTGAAAAACTACCTCCAACAACTTATTTAAATGGTCATCTAAATATAACCATCTTTTGTTCTATAATTTTTGCTAGCCAAAAATAAAAGGCGAGAATGACTCTCTAAAATGCTCATGAGATATAGAAAAGTTGTTGAAAAATAAAAAGATATGAAATGATTTTTATGTAAATGACTCCCCAAATAGTGATTTAGAGAATGTGCTCTTAGTAAATGCAAAACATGCTGGGAAGGTCCAACAACAAAAGTGATTTCGGCCCAATTGGCTGAACCGTGCGCGGGCTGGTCGGCGGGCAACTGCGCGCCACCGTGTCGGCGTCGGCGGCCAGCACGCCTCCACCGTTCCCCTCCACTCCCGTTCGAAACTGAGGGAAAGAAAAGAGGGACCGCCGCCGAGCCCTCCCCGCCCCTCCCGCTTCCGCCCCATCTCCGTTGGCGGCGGCGGCGGCGATCGCGGCGCAATGGCGACCTACATCAACGAGCTGCGCGCGCTCATCGCCTCCACCTCGACCTCCACGGCGTCCGACGGCGCCGAGCCGGGCTCCGCGCACCTCGAGGTCAAGCTCCGCGAGGTGCTCCCCAACCTCCTCCGCGACTACGTCGTCCCCTCCCCCAAAGGTGCGCCCCGGCCCCCCTTCTCACCCACGTTCATCTCTCGCGGACCGCCGTTGGCCTGACCGTTGCTGTGGGCCCGAGGTTGCAGCCGCCGGGAGGGAGCTCAGGGAAGTCAGCGCGATCCTGAAGCTGGTCGCCTTCACGGCGCTCAAGTTCCCCGGGGTCTTCTACAACGGCCGGGCCGCCGACGTCCTCAGCGTCATCGCCCGCATTATCACGTTCCTTGCCGAGCCCAATTTCAGGCACTGCCTTCCTTCCCCTCCTGTTAGCCTAGTCCGATCGCTTCTTCTATCCAGGAATAGATTGCGGATGCTATTGTCGTATGAATGTGCTGTTTGATTGGGACCTCATATGTTTTACACCTTTTTCCTAAAAAAATGTGCACAGATTTATCCCCATTCATACAGTCGTGCATTGGTGTTGCATATTGTCCATTCGGTACCAATCCAGTTACTATCCAGATGTGGTATGGAGCTAGCTTATAATCTCTGTGCCTAAGAGGCCAAAGGTGCAGATACCCACTCATGATTAATGTATTGTGTGCCTGGCAACATGTGTCTTAATTTACCAGAGTAGGAGTACCAAGTTACCTGCAACTGGACATAAATTTACCTTTGGATTTCTTCTTGTGGGCCAAAGGGAAAATGGCCTAGCAGGCTAAGGACGACTTCACATGTATCTGTATAGTAATCTCTACCACTAAAAAGCGGTAAATGTCCAGGTCTACCGGCAGTACCAAACACGTCCGACTCCTGCTCCCGGACGAAAAGTGACCCCGCGCGACTCCCTTCCGCTCTCAGTCAAAAAAAATCCCGCCCGACTCCTCCCCTCTCGGCCAAAATCTAATCCCTCTTGCCCGCCCTTTCCTATCAAAACTGAAAAAAAACTACTTCCCACGCGACGGGTGGCGGTGCGGCTCTCCTGCTCCCCACCACCACCTCCTCCCTGCGGCACGGCTCCAGCTCTTTGCGGCACGCATGTGTTAAAGCTAAAGATGGGCTGTCCAGTCATACTGGGAACATTGATCCCGCCAATAGACTTTGTAATGGTACCAGGCTTATCATGCGTGGGTTCCAAAAGAATACCATAGATGCAGAAATTGTATTGGGACAACACGCTGGAAAGAGGATTTTTTTGTCTCGCATACCCTTATGTCCATCAGACGATGAGATGTTTCCTTTCCAATTTAAACAAAAGCAATTCCCAATGACCATTAACAAGGCACAGGGGCAGACTATCTCTACCGTCGGGGTATATTTGCCAGAACCAATATTCTCACACGACCAATTGTATGTAGCGCTATTCAGAGCCACGGCAAGATCAAACATTAGGATCCTCGTCGTGCCGCCTGCTGAGAAGGACGTGAGCAAAGGGAAGAAGAAACCAACAAAAGATTGAGCAAAGGGAAGAAGAAACCAACAAAAGATATATTCACAAAGAATATCGTATATAAAGAGGTTCTGACTACATAAAATAGGTAATGCATCGATACCAAAAAATTAATGAACGATTTTTATATGCAGGAGACTTCCAACACTGCATACTTCATCTACGAGGAGTCATACTCCGTATCTTGGACTTGAAATTTAGAGTTATATTTTAATTATTGTTCTTGAACTATTATGTAATATTATTGTTCCAAACAACACGAATGCAATGTCCTTTCTAATTAACGATACAACACACGCTCATACATATATGTCATGGTGGTATTATAATTCCAGTTGCAACGCACGGGCATTTAGCTAGTAATAGTATAAATGTGAACTACAAGTGTGTGTGACTGTCATCCTTGCAGTTTTTTTTAAAAGTAATTTGATAAGGTAGTGATATCTAAGTTTCACATCGGTGTATTTCACTTGCTAAACATCCCACCTATTGTTTACATGTATGTTCTTTCTTCACTATTGCAGGTTGAGCCATGAGATTATATTCCAGGCAGTTTGGAACCTTCTCTCCATTCTCCGTACAGGTACAGGTGACCGTGAAGCCTACAGACAATTCTTTATAGATGCTATGGTTGCGGTAGAAGGTATGCATTTTGTTCTGTTCATCTTAAATTCTACAATTGCAGGCAATGTAGGAATATGATTAGTTAAGTCATGCAGAAAGGGCTGAAACTTGACATTGTCCAATCCAACAGATGTGCTATATGTGGCATCATTGCATGACAGAAGTCCTAGTGGTGTGCCTCCGGGAATATGTTTAGTTAAATGCCTCTGTGGATCCTTCTTGGATATATTAGACACAACACCTGGGCCTTATAGTGAGCTCCCAGCCAGTTGCCGACCTAAGAATGGACCTGGCGTGCTGGTTGATCTGACAGGCGATGCAAGATGGCGCCCATTTGCGACTTCGTTGATTAAACTAGTTAACAAGTGTCTTACAGATGGGACCTTGTATGTTGATGGGCTTGTTAACATGCCATTTGTTTATGCTGCTTGTTCTATCCTCTGCTATGGGGATGGTTCTCTGCATAAGGTTGGTATCTCTCTTTATGAATAGCTTTAACTTTTGGTTATCCTTTGGTATCTGAAAGTCAATCTGTTGCAACAGGTTTGTTTTGATTTCGCACGTATTGTTGCCACAGTAATGACTCATGAGATTCTTCCTCTAGAAAACATCATTCGTTCAATCACATGCATTTTGAGCCAAGAAATTAGCGAACTCTCCGATATCAGGTATAATTATGTTCATACTCATTGCTCCCAGTTATTCAAAGTACTGCACCCAATTGAGGAGACATAAGTTGGATCTTGGACGCAATATTGGGTTATCGTTATGCTGGCTTGTAATTGGCATCTGTTTTTTTAGCTGCTTTGCATGTGTTTTTGGTAACAGATTTACATACTATCTCTCTTAACTGTCACTGGAATGTTACTGCTTGGAACTTCTCTCTGTAAGTCTGTAAAATTATAAATGAAACAGATAGCTGCCACTTAAAATACACTCAGCTATGCATTTTTTTCATTTTTTGTTCATCATGTCTCTACTTCAAGGTGGGAACAAGAATATAACTTGGATGTTTCACTATTTTCTATTTTGAATCAGAATCAAATCTAGTTATAACCATTTTCTGCATGAGAACTAGCCCACAACTGCACCGTCGGCATTGTTTTGCTGTATTGGTCAACCGGCGAAAAAAGTTAAGCACGTGAATGCTAGATAAATTAAAAGAAGAGATCAACATTTTTTTTTCAACAAAGCATGCAAGCACCGCAGCGGTTTGACCACTCCACGAAGGCACGGACCTGGATGTTCAGATAATTTTCCTTTCTATTATGTGCTGTACGTGCACCATTGTCCTTCCAAGTTCCAAGTTGCTTGTATCAAACCAAATTTCCTATTATTTTGTCCAGCCTTGCACTGACTCAAGTGAAGAATGTGGTGCCAACCACATGCATGCTATATGCTTACCAGCTGCTAATTAGACTATACGGAGTACCTAGCAAATACTCCCTCCTTTTCTTTTCTTTTCTTTTCAGGGTCTATATTTCTTGGCTCATATACCAAGGAGCATGATAGCCAACAATATTCACTTGCTTAATTCATTAAGTATGCATGCTCTGCTGAAGCTTCATTTCCTGCCATGTACTAGTTACACAGCCAGTAAATGAAGCCGCATGCGTATGTGCATGACCGTGGATCATTTACTACCTTCGCTTAAATAACTTGCCTGTGAACCAAAGTGGAGAACCACTACCAAATGTGTAACTGTACTTTAAATCCTTGGAAACTACGCTCTAAACCGGAATGGTGGCAGTTTTTTCAAAAAAATCTGGATGGTGGCAGTAATTGGGTGGTTTATTTGACCATCGAAGACAATATTAAAATTAAATCCAGACAGATGATTCATATAACTGTTGTGGGGTTCTAGGTCAAAGGAAATTGCAAGTAGACATATCACTTCGTCCTACCTCATGTGAAAATTTGTACTCCATACAGTTCCAAATGTAGGTTTAACCTTTTACAGCTCTAAAATTTGTCATTTCTAGTTCACCTTTTGTTCCTATTCTGCCCATGCTAATTAGATGCTATTCTAAATTTCTAATCAATAATTGTGTCATCATTTCTCATGTATTCCTGTTGGGGAGAGAATTAAGAATTAGTTCCCTTTGGAGGGGGAAAACAGTCCTGGTAATGCACTAGGTCTTGAATGGCAACATTCTCTGCTACACTGCTACTGTAGTTCCTGACTTCTGCCAAGGTCTAAAATTATTTACAGATCAAATAGAAGTAGTAGCTTATAACATAGGTTTTGGTTTCCCCTTGTTTATTGGAATCCAGAAATCTGACATGTTACCAAAATGCTTTATCTTGGTTTCTGCAGAGATGCAGATTATGACTTTTCAATGGGAGGATGTCTTCGTGCACTGCATTCTTCATGTCCTGACTATATTGTTGAATCTACAGCTACTGATATTGTTAATATTCTCCAAAAGGCAGTAAAGACCAGCAAAAGTGCAGAACTTCAGGTTCAAGGACCAACTTGACTTACCTAGGTTCTATGCATAGTTCCATCTACTAACCCCTACTCCTTTTCAGGTTGCACTGTACACTGCATACAAGAGAATAATTGAACTCTGCTCTGTACAAGTATGGAAACCAGAAATCCTTCTGAAGTTGCTCTGCTTGCCAAAACCTTGCAGCAAACTGATTCAATGCATTCGAGCAGCTATCAGCAAATTTGGTCATACCTTTTTCACTCTAGATGATGGTAATGGTCAATGCAGTCCTCAGGCAAGATTTGAAAAAGTTGAGTTGCCAAAAGTTGGCCATAAAAGAATATCACAGCATGAGGAAAGCAGTTCTGCTAAACGTCAGAAGATGACTGAATCAGGATTTTCTGCTGCCACTGGATTTGAAAAGGAAGATTATGGCTATGCTTTTCTACAGTCTTTAAATTCACTGATTAATTGCCTGTCACCAGACAATCATGAGGCTTATCCATTAGACCCTGAAACTGCTATAGAAGTGATTAGTCTGCTGTGTATTTCATTATGTGTTTATCCGAAGACAAGTCTGTTTACCAGAGTTTCTAAGCAAGTCCTTTCTTGGATTTCTTGGATTCATAAACAGGTAGGCAAAAATCTCCGAAACTTGCATGTTTATTGATTTAGCTTGTACTTTTTCATCCTAAAAATTATTAATCATGCAGACATCCCAGAGAAACATGTATTCATTTGACGCGCCGCTGTATTTTGAAGCCCTTCATACTGTAATGCTTCTCCAATGTGAGCCTTCCACTTCTGCATGACTTTAATTTAGCAGCACTATGCATTTTGTGCATGTCTTGTTGGGCCTTGTGTGCTGCGATTTGCTTATGATCTGTCTTGGAGACATCAGGTTCATTTATCTTGGAATAGAAAAATTGTAGATCGTTTTGGCTTTTCTAGGTACATAGCTTAGATATACGATATGTCTAGATACATTATAAAGGTTGTGTATCTAGAAATACCAAAACGACCTATAAATTGGAACGGGGGAGTACTTAATTTTCCTTTCAAGTTTGGTAATACTTCCTTGCTTATAAAACCTTGTGTGTAGCTTAGTCTAATCCTATAAGGATCTGCTTGGCATTATCAAAAATTTCGCACGACAACTTTTTGTTTTTTAAACTTTTTTGGCTACTTTTCTTTACAAAATCAGGTTGTAGTGTTGTAGACAGATATTGTTGTGTTTCAAAATACAGAAGAAATGCGTGTTGTAGACAGATATTGTTGTGTTTCAAAATACAGAACAAATGCGTGGAATGTGAGTCAAGGACCACGGAAGAAATAATGTGTCAAACTCATCTGTTGCCAAACTAAACAGAATGATTTGCCTGTACTCTTTTTCAACAGCAGTGTTTATAAATAAGCTCTGTACTGCTCTGAAAAGTAACTTCAAATTACCCCAATTCCCTAATTTGAATGTCCAGATAAGCTAGCTTAGCATGCACAGGGAGCTGTCTGTGGTGGTCCAGATTATACACCCTTGCAATTTTGCAGCAGCATCCCTTGAACAAAGCATCTTCAAGACTGCAACATTAGGACAGTTAGGCTTGTAAAAAAATGGTATACATAAGGGATCTATTTCTCCCTGACATCAGCTTACAAGTTTTTAAGCTTGAGGTTATGCTTGACCTTCCTGAGTGTATGATAATCAAGTTGTGCTTCTCTTTATTTCCACTTTAGTAGCTAACCCTTTGTCTTAATGTTGGTGCAGTCAATCTTCCTGGACACACTAAACTTCTTGAAGATGACTCTCAGTTGATTGATGATGGTACACATTTTGTTCATCCAAGACATGCTGATCTCATCAGCATGTTGAAACTGATGTGGGATGTTGGTCATGCTGTCACTGAAACTAGTTCAAAATACAAGATAGAATATCTTTTGATGCAAGTCTTTGCTAAGATTGGCAATAGACTGACTTCTGGATGTGATCTTGAATTCCTTGATTTGGCTATCTGCAATGGAACTGCTGAGATTAAAAATGAGGCAGTTATATCACTACCAATAATTGTGTTGTATTCTGGTCCTAGGATGCTTGGAGCAATGTTTAAGAAACTTGAGTGAGTGGACTTGCTTCCCCTTTCATGATTATTGTAGATGATATGTACTTTTCCATTTAAAGTTTTGTAATAAGTTATTTTGTTTGTTATCCAATACATCTGATTCTATCCTTCAAATTTTGTTCTTGAATACATGTATTTCCATGATTTTAGGTTGATATCTTACTATGCCGTCCCTTGTTTGCTTGCTACAGGTTAGTGGATGCTTTAGGACTCGAAAACGTGGGAAAAAATATTGCCTTTTCACTTGGTTTTCTATCTTGCTTAAATGGAACCACTGATTACACTGACAATGTGGGGGACCATTGCAAGCTATTCTTGGACAAGTACTATGAACAATCTGTGTCAACATTAGATCTTCTCTTGAGAGGTTTCTGCTGTCCTCAATGTGATATCAGGCATAGAACTGTCCACAATGAAGAGCAAATTTCTATAGTGGACATTGCACCATTACAAGTTGAGAATGTGGACTTCAATATTAACATCTCCAAGGCCCACACTCTCCTTTTCAAATTTCTCTATGCATGGACTTCTGAGGAATCTATAGTTTCTTTGGTTGAAATTTTGCCACGGTTATTGAGGCATTCTAGCAGGCATCTTCTACTTGAGATGAGAACTAAGTGGAATCAGTGTTTTGAATTTCTACTGTGTCATGAAATGAAAGCTGTCAGGGAAGCATTTTCTGGTGTAGTCTACTGCTTCTTGGAAAACAGTGTTATGGATATTCTGTTTTCTGGTGGACTGGGAATGAATGGAGGGTCTAAAGAACTTCAGTTCATGGACAAAATAAAATGTGCTTTCACTGAAGCTGAAGATTCTCAAATTCTTTTGACACTTCTAGAATCAATTGGTACTATTGTGAAAGTTAGTGATATTCATGGAGAAGTTTTCTTCTGCTCATTTGTGTTACTTATTGGCCAGCTTGATAATCATAATTCCGTCATAAGGATGACTGCATTGAGATTAATTCACAGATGCTGTGCATACTGTTTCAAAGGAGGACTGGATCTCTTCCTCTTGAAGTACTCACATGCTAGAGATAATTTATATGACTATCTGTCATCTAGACTTGTGACTCATCCAGTAATAATTAAGGAATTCGCTGAGGACGTTGTAGGTATTAAGACTGTAGAGCTGATTAAGAGAATGGTTCCATCAGTTATACCAAAGCTCATTGTATCGCACCCAAATAATGACCATGCTATTTTTACTCTGCGTGAACTGGCAAGCCATCTAAACACTGAGTTGGTACCACTGATTGTAAATATGTTGCCTAAAGTTCTCTGCTTTGCTCTTTTTTATGAAGATGGACAGCATTTACCATCAGTTCTGCAATTTTATAAGAATGAGACGGGAACTGATAGCAAAGAGATATTTGCAGCTGCTTTGCCTACACTGCTTGATGAAATTATATGTTTTCCTGGGGAATCTGATCAGATTGAGAATGATATAAGGTTATATTTTTTTTCATTAGACGTGCATTTCATTATAATTGTTAGGTATGTATGAACAATTTTCTAATGATATATTAATTTTCAGGACAGCAAAAATTTCACCAACAATTCAGAATATTTCTAGAATTCTGACAGGCAGTGAAACTCTTCCTGAGTTTTTGAGGAATGATTTTGTTCGCCTTCTCAATAGCATTGACAAGAAGATGCTTCACTCTGATGATATGAAGCTTCAAAAACAAGCTCTCCAGCGAATAAGGAAATTGATTGAGATGATGGGCCCTTATTTGAGTACACATACACCAAAGATTATGGTCCTGTTGAGTTTTGCCATTGACAAGGAAGGTCTCCAGATGGGTGGTCTTGATGTCTTACATTTTTTCATAAAGCAATTGGCTGAAGTATCACCAAGTAGTATAAAATATGTCCTGTCCCAAGTTGTAGCTGCTTTCATTCCATCTCTGGAAAGGTGCAGAGGATGTCCTTCTGTGAACTTAGGTAAAATTGTTGAAATCCTAGAAGAGCTTGTTGTAAAAAACAATAGCTTGCTAAAACAACATATACGTGAACTACCACTGTTGCCTAGCATACCGTCATTATTGGAAGTAAACAAGGTAATACAGGAAGCTAGAGGGCTAATGACACTGCAAGATCATCTGAAGGATGCTGTCAATGGTCTTAATCATGAAAGCTTAAATGTGAGGTACATAGCAGCTTGTGAGTTGAGTAAATTATTCAATGCCAGAAGGGAGGATATGACTGCTCTTATCATTGGTGAAGATATTTCTGATTTGGATGTAATAAGTTCTTTAGTTATGGCTTTACTTAAAGGATGTGCAGAGCAATCAAGGACTGTTGTTGGCCAGAGACTGAAGCTAGTTTGTGCAGATTGTCTTGGCGCACTTGGTGCTGTTGATCCTGCTAAGTTAAAGGTAAGTTCTTGTGAGCGCTTTAAGATAGAATGTTCAGATGATGATCTGATATTTGAGTTGATCCACAAGCATCTTGCAAGGGCATTCAGAGCTGCTGCTGACACTACAGTGCAAGATTCTGCTGCATTGGCTATCCAGGAGCTACTAAAATTGGCAGGTTGCCAGTCTTCATCTAGTGAAGAATCAAATTGTTGTGAGATGAGCTACAGGGGCCAGAAGTTGTGGGACCGTTTCTCAAACTATGTCAAGGAAATTATTGCCCCATGCTTAACATCGAGGTTTCATCTTCCTAACACATCTGATTCTGCTTTAGCCGGCCCAATTTACCGCCCAACAATGTCTTTTAGAAGGTGGATATACTACTGGATTAGAAAGTTGTCATCACATGCAACTGGATCCCGTTCTAGTATTTTTAGTGCATGCCGTGGAATTCTTCGGCATGACATGCCAACTGCAATCTATCTCTTACCATACTTGGTCTTAAATGTCGTCTGTTATGGTACTCCAGAGGCTCGTCAGAGCATTACTGAGGAAATTCTGTGTGTTCTCAATGCTGCTGCTTCTGAAAATAATGGGGCTGCTGTTCATGAAATCGTAGTGGGGCAGAGTGAGGTCTGTATTCAAGCCATATTCACTTTACTTGATAACCTTGGGCAATGGGTTGATGACCTCAAACAGGAAATTGCTTTATCCCAGTCTAGTTATGACATATCTGGAAAGCATGGAGGTAAACTGAAAGATGGAACCTATTCTAATCATGAACAGGATCAAATGCTGGTGCAGTGCAGCAATGTTGCTGAGTTGCTGGCTGCTATACCTAAAGTCACTCTAGCAAGGGCCTCTCTTAGATGTCAAGCTCATGCTCGTGCTCTAATGTACTTTGAATCCCATGTCCAGGAGAATTCTGGTTCCTCCAATCCAGCTGCGGATTGTAGTGGCACCTTTTCAGACAATGACATATCTTTTCTTTTGGAAATATATGGAGGACTGGATGAGCCTGATGGCCTCCTAGGTTTAGCAAATCTGAGGAAGTCATCGAGCCTACAGGATCAGCTTATCATTAATGAGAAAGATGGAAACTGGGCTGAAGTCCTAACCTTATGCGAACAGGCCTTGCAAATGGAACCTACCTCTGTTCATAGACAATCTGATGTTCTTAATTGTTTGCTAAACATGTGCCACCTTCAAGGCATGATCGCCCATGTGGACGGTTTGGTTTGCAGTATACCCCAGTATAAGAAAACTTGGTGCATGCATGGAGTGCAAGCAGCATGGCGATTAGGGAGATGGGATCTCATGGATTCATATCTGACCGGGACAGACAAGGGTCTCGTGTTCAGCAGTTCCGAGAACAATGCTTCTTTTGACATGGATCTTGCTAAGATATTCAAGGCCATGATGATCAAAGATCAGTTTCTTGTTGCTGAAAAAATTGCCCAGTCCAAACAAGCATTGCTTGTACCTCTGGCTGCGGCAGGCATGGACTCATATATGCGAGCATATCCTTATGTTGTCAAGCTCCATATGTTGCGTGAGTTGGAAGACTTCAATTCCCTGTTGGGCGATGAATCATTTATTGACAAGTCATTTGGTGCAAACGATCCAAACTTTCTGAAGTTAACAAAGGATTGGGAGAACCGTCTGAGATGCACACAGCCATCACTGTGGACAAGGGAACCTTTACTTGCTCTGCGAAGGGTTGTTTTTAGTCAGAGTCATATGAATTTTCAGGTTGGGAACTGCTGGCTTCAGTATGCTAAGCTCTGCCGTTTGGCTGGTCACAATGAGACAGCCCACCTTGCAATACTAGAAGCAGATGCCTCAGGTGCCCCCAATGCTCACATGGAGAAGGCAAAGTATCTCTGGAATATACGGAAGTTTGATAGCGCTATAGCTGAACTTCAGCAAACACTTATCAACATGCCAGCGGAAGTTTTGGGCAATGCTGTCGTTTCATCTCTTTGTAGCCTCTCTCTTGCTTTGCCAAATGTACCTATCTCTGCAACACAGGCATCTAAAGAGAATCCAGATGTGTCTAAAACCCTGCTTCTCTATACTAGATGGATTCACAATACAGGACAAAAACAGAGTGCGGATATCAAATCTCTCTATTCCCGAGTAACAGAATTGCGGCCCAAGTGGGAAAAAGGTTTTTTCTGCATGGCAAAGTTTTTTGATGATTTGCTTGTTGATGCTAGGAAAAGGCAAGAAGATAAGTTTGCTTGTAAAGTTGGACCAGTCCCTTCTAGCTCTGCAAGCAGGGCACGTGAAGAAAAAGAGAAGCCTTGGTGTGAATTTCTTCCGGGAGTGCTACTATGTTATGGAAAATCACTTCACAAAGGACATAAGAATCTTTTTCAAGCACTGCCTCGGATGCTTACTCTGTGGTTTGAATTTGGAAGCATATATGTCCAAGATGAATCTTTCTCCAATCAACGCATGAAAGAGATTAATGCAAATGTAAATTGATTGCACATCCTTTTCATATTCATTTTTTTTTCTTTCTGCATAAGAAACTTAATCGGCCCATTGCAGGTTTTAGGCCTCATACGTGGGTGTTTGAAGGATCTACCAACATATCAGTGGCTTACTGTGCTGTCTCAGTTGATCTCCCGCATCTGTCACCAAAATGCTGATGTTGTCAGAATGGTCAAATGCATCATCACATCTATTTTACGGGAATACCCTCAACAAGCTCTTTGGATGATGGCTGCAGTGTCTAATTCCACTGTTCTGGCACGACGAGATGCTGCTGCAGAAATATTGCAGTCAGCAAAGAAAGGATGTCGGCGTGGGAGTAATGCACTTTTCAGTCAATTTACTAATCTTATAGGCCATCTTATTAGGCTCTGCTCTCATCCAGGGCAACCAAGGGCGAAAACAATAAACATCTCAACTGAGTTCAGTGCTTTGAAAAGAATGATGCCACTAGGAATTATCTTACCTGTCCAGCAAGCTTTAACTGTGACTCTGCCATCATATGATTCAAATATGTCGGATCAATCTGGTTTTCGCCCCTTCTCGGTCTCTCAACATCCCACTATAGCTGGAATAGCTGATGAAGCAGAAATTCTTAGCTCCCTTCAGAAACCAAAGAAGGTACGATGAGTATTGCCTTGCTTTATTACTACATTAGTTTGAGGAGCAACTGTTTAGGCTAACTAAATTTCACATCAAAAGCCCTAAATTTGTTAGATGGCTATTTAGAGTGTTGTACAAATCATTGTTGAATTTGATACTGGAGTTCAAAGGCTGTTCGACACTTCTACTACACGTTTGTTAGTATCAGAGTTAGCTATAGTCCTATGCCTATACTTCACTAGGCTGGTAGCAACTGACCAGCTGATCATTTTGAACTTCAGGTTGTTTTCCTTGGAAGTGATGGAGTTCAACGTCCATTTCTTTGCAAACCAAAGGATGATCTTAGGAAAGACTCACGCATGATGGAGTTCAATGCAATGATCAACCGTCTCCTCTCCAAGGTCCCTGAGAGCCGCAGGAGAAAGCTCTATATCAGAACCTTTGCAGTGGTACCACTTACCGAAGATTGTGGAATGGTAGAATGGGTGCCCAATACTCGTGGTCTTCGGCATATTCTTCAGGACATCTATATAACTCTTGGGAAGTTTGATAGGGCGAAGACAAATTCACAAATCAAGAAGATATACGACACATGCCATGGGAAAATGCCTGACGATGTGATGCTAAAGACCAGAATCCTTCCAATGTTTCCCCCAGTTTTCCACAAATGGTTCCTGACAACATTCTCTGAACCAGCTGCATGGTTTCGTGCTAGAGTGGCATATGCACATACCACGGCAGTGTGGTCGATGGTTGGGCACATCGTGGGGCTCGGCGACAGGCATGGTGAAAACATCCTTTTCGACTCGACGACCGGGGACTGTGTGCACGTGGATTTTAGCTGCCTGTTTGATAGGGGCTTGCTACTGGAAACGCCTGAGGTGGTGCCGTTTAGGCTTACACAGGTAAGTAGCGAGAGCATGTCTTGGTTAGTTTTTCGTGCCTTTCAAGCTTTGTGGATATCTGACCTATAACATGTTTTTTTTTTTCTTGGACTTCAACTGCAGAACATGATCGATGGCTTGGGCATCACTGGGTATGAAGGCGTATTTCTTAAGGTCTGTGAAATCACTCTATCTGTCCTCAGGACCCACAAGGAGGCCCTCATGACTGTCCTTGAGACCTTCATCCATGATCCACTCGTCGAGTGGACCAAATCTAACAAGTCTAGTGGAGGTGAAGTGCAGAACCCACACGCACAGGTATGATGCATATGCAGTCCAGCAGCAAGGGCGCTGCACGCCCACGTTTTTGACGTGTCTAAGAAGTATTAACCACCATTACATCGGTAGCATTCGGGATGTGTCTTTTATTGTTTACAATCCAATCTTCCAGAGGGCCATCACCAACATCAAAGGAAGGCTGCAAGGAGTTGTTGTGGGTGTTAAAGCCATCCCTTCACTGCCGCTCTCCGTGGAAGGCCAAGCGCGGCGGCTGATCGCTGAAGCAGTCTCCCTCAACAACCTCGGAAAAATGTACATCTGGTGGATGCCATGGTTCTAAGTTCTACTAATATAATAACAGGTCGTCCCTCTCTATCTCTTCCCCTTGCCAATTATGTAGTAGTATATGTATATATACGCATTGGTGGACAGAAACTTTGGGCAGAAAGTGGTGGCGTTTTGTTATAGCCCCCTATATTGCCTTCCCTACGCCCCTGTTACCTGCTGTACCTAGCATACCAATGCTTCTTTGTGCTGATAACAGTTAAAAATCTTAGTGCTGGTCCATTGGCATTGGAAGTTTGGTTGGAACTGAAACTGAATGGTGGTGAGGTGTGACCGTGTGGTGCGGTGTGGTGTGGGCCTAGCTGAAGAGAAGAGAGGCGCTGGCTTGGCTGGGACCATCCATCCGTATACCCTACTGGACTATCATGGGCGGCGTCGCCTCCTGCTGCTGGACTTACGTATGTTCCCTTATATGGTATAAGCACGCTGTATACATGATTATGATGACTGATGGCGCTGCCCTCTTCTCATCGTAATCATTGCACTCCGATCGGCGACGCCCATCGGATGCCATGGAGAGCGCCCGCCTCGCGCGGCAACCCTACAGTCTGGCCATGCATGTCGCCTCGCCGGCACGATAACGCCACCACCACCACTTCTGACCTCGTCGTGCAAGACAATACTGTTGGCAAACTGTAGCGAGCAGTGCGTCGTGAAGACGAGGCAGAGTGACACGCCTGCCAGTCCCAGTCCCAGTCCCAGTCCATGCACCAGGCTGCTGTTGCCAACATGAACACCCAGCCATCTCGACCGACCGGCTCAGGTTCCTCCTGAACCGCATCTTTCTTTTTCTTAATTACTTGGGCAAGCCTGTCATTCTCTTACTCTCTTAATATTATTATAAACCCTATTCATCTTGTCCTCATGGCGATACATTCCAACTACCACTCCTATATATACATTAGCACGGCCACCGTCTTCCTTGCGATTAAGAACAGCAAAAGCAAAAGGCGTCTGGCCTGGCCTGGGACTTGGACAAGAAAAGTACAAACTTTGGAGTTAGATTGAGCACCTTTTACATACAAGGTTCAGATGGACCTGCAGTGGACGACGATCCGTGCGTCCACAGCACAGGTGGATTGTTGTTCATTCCTCGCAGCAGCATTAGCAATCAGTTAGCTGAAGATGCGGTTGGCTGCTGCTTTATTAGGATATAATAGGCCCATGACAAATTGCAGTCAGGCCGGATGCTGTATTTTCATAATGAACCTATTCGAATATACAAATGTTAACCATTTATTATAAATTTAGTTAAAATCTAAAACTATTTGCCTCATAGAGGAGAAGTGAGACTTCCATTAGGCAAGACGGTAGGAGTATTGAACTGTTAGCTCATCAGAAGATAGAACAAAAACGGGTTGGGCAGACAAACGGCTGGACACCGTCTGCGTAGCAGTAGTAGGAGGGTAATATATATATATATATATATATATATATATATATATATATATATATATATATATAGAGAGAGAGAGACTAAACTAGGGGTCAAATACGTACGTCTATCAAAGACGCTTTCCCTGCCGGCATCCTCTCTCCTATCTCTCTCCTGCAAAGGAGCGAGTGGCCGGCTTGTCAGCTTTGTCATGGTCCCCGCCGCAGTGGCCGTGCAGACAGAGCGCCAAGAGATACGAACAGAACAGAGGAGCTGAATGAAGAGCATTTTATATATATCCAGAAAGAGAAGGAATCCCAAAATGAGGCACCTCTGATTAATCATTAGAAGAAAGGCAGCGAGCTTTGCTCTTGTTAATTAAATATAGTAGTAGTAGTATATTATACGAGAAAGATTCAGCAGCACAGGGGCAACCTTTGCATCCTGCATGATGCTAGGACGGACGGACACACACACTGCTAACATGGATAGATCGAAGTGGGTTATGATGGGGAGATGGATTGCAAAAAGGCCTCCCAAATCTTTGCCCTGCCTGCCTTTTCCGCTACTGGACCTCATACTGATACTACTGCTGCTGCTCCTTGCTACCACCACCGCTACTGAAACTGCTTAAGCTTAATTTATTGCTTGCTGCCTCCTGCTCCTGCTCCTCTTCTTCATCCTCCCATGACATTGATGCCGTGCCCTCTACAAGCAGCCTCCGCCATAGCCAGCGTTCTTGAACAGCTCTTGCTTTATCGCGTCCGCGCTGATCATGTCCCTCTGCATCTGCGATATCATTGTCAGTCAGGCAATCATTCAAGGAGCAAACTTGTTGCATTGCATTGCATTGCATCCAATTTGATGGCACAGCGAACCAATGGATGGATGGATGGATGGACAGGCAGTGGTCACTACTGTACCTCGGAGCAGGAGGCGTGCATGCCGAAGTCGTTGAAGCAGCTGATGACGCACTGCTGGATGTCCAGCCCTAGCGTGTCCAGCGTGCTCACCGTGGATAGCAGCAGCCCCGGCTTGGCGGCGCAGTAGATCTCCACCCGGGTGTCGCCGCCCTCCTTCCGCTCCACGTCGAACTGCCACCATGGACAGCAGCGTCATATACCTCAGCCCTCACATTTCCCCTAATCGCAGCAGCAGCAGCAGCTTGAAGGAATAATCGCGTACCTTGGGGGTGTTCCTGGCCACCATCTCGTTGGGGTTGAGCTCCCGGAAGACGCTGAGCATGCCCGGTGCTTCCTGCTGCTGCTGGTCGATCTCCTCCTGCAGCAGCTTGATCCTCTCCAGCAGCTCCTTCATGTAGTCGATCGTGTCGCCCAGGATCGACGTCCTGTCCATCTGCGCACCACACACATTTCATATCTCATCAGCCCAGCCCAGCCGCAATAGATAGATTGTTTGTTTGCTGTTGCTCCAAATGTCCTTTCTTGGCCGAGGCCCGAGGAGGAGGATAAGAACTAAGGAAAAGGAAAAGGAGAGATTTTTTTTTTGTTTTGTCCTTCTCACCTTGCTGATCTTGGGCACGACGGAGCGGAGCATGGAGAGGCGGTCGTTGAGGCGCTTGCGGCGGCGGCGCTCGGCCATCAGGTTCTTGGACGGCATCCCTTCGACCCTCTTCTTCTTGGACGCGGGGGCCGCCGGCGGCGGCGGCGCGGCGCAGGGGCCGAACGCGCCGCCGCCGCTCTCCGCCAGACCGGGCTCTACCTTGCAGACCCCGAGGCCCACGGCGGCGGCGCCGACACCACCGTCCACCAGCGCCGCCGCCTTGGGCTCGACGACGTCAAGGAACCCCATCTCGTTGCCGTAGTCGACGGCATTGGTCCCGCCGAACGCCGCCGCGGCGCCGTAGACCTCGCTGAGGCAGTCGAAGCCGGGCGCCGCCGCCGCCGGCTGCTGCGGCTGCGGCTGGGCGTAGGAGGCGGTGAAGGTGGGGAGGACGCTGACGGTGGGCACCTGGTGGTGGCGGTCCTGGAAGGAGCAGTCCATGGCAGCCGCCGGGGAGAAGAAGTCCCCATTGCATTGCAGTCCCAGGCGTCCCTCCGCAGGGAGAGGATCTCCTCCAGGAAGGCCTGCTCGTCCAGCTCCATCGCCGTCGCCGCTGCCTTCTCTTCGAACCCGAAGAAGGCGAGAGGGTAAGCACAGAAAGTGGTGGTGGTGGCTATGTCTTGTGAGGAGGCAGGTGTGTGGTGGTGTGTGTGTGTGTGTGTGTGTGTGGGGGGGGGGGGGGGGGGGGGGGGGGGGGGGGGGAGAGGGAGTGTGGAGGATGCCAATGCCATGGGTGAGGCCGTGAGGGAAAGGGTGAGGGGGATTAATATATGGGGAATGGAAGGGGGACAATTATTCCCTATGATAAATGGTGAACAGTGGCCATTGAGGTAGGTTTGTGTTGAGGGTATCCGCAATAGCAATAGCAGTACTAGCTATTTGATGAGCTGATGTGGAGGTGAGAGACCAGAACAAAGACTATTTTATATCACTGGATCCACATGCTCCTCTCACATGATCTTGGGCTACGTGAAATAGATAGACTATTTGCTTGTAGCTAGTGACTACTCTCTCTCTTACTTTTTGATTATCATGTTATATCTAGCTAGTCAAATAGTTAACCATCGCGGACGCTCCGAGGGCTTCCATGTCATTAGGGGAGAGCTACTGGTGTTGATTTGATGGGATTGATTTTTTTCTTTTTGAAAGAAAAAGAACCATGCTGCTGCTACTGCTGGCTTCTCAGTCCTCACGACACTACTTGATGCTTACAGTATGCTTGTGTTGTGTTGGTACCACATTCATTCATCTATTTGTTTGTTTGTCTGTCTAATTAATCCCTAGATTTTGCTGTTGATTATACGTGGTCTGGTCTGTCTGTACTGCTAGTAGCAGTAGAATGCAGAGAGCCCCCAATCTGGTTTTTGTTGTATTGTGACCTGTGAACCCTAGGGCAGAATAACAGTGATAGACTGCAGGATTCGTCCTGTTGGGTAAAGCTCTGTCTTGTGATCCCATCACTCATTCAGCTATGTGTACTAAAGCCGATGCCTTAGTTAGTAGAGTACTAGTACTATTGAGTAATTTGAGTAATTAGTGTCATCTACTATGAGGAATTGGCAAAGAGGTATGACTGATGCTAAATAAATAAATGTATGCTGATCGCTGCTAGCAGCATCGAGAAGAGAAGACGAGAACTGCTAGCACTGTAGTACATACTCCTACACCAGTACACCACCATGTGTGTGATTCTGTTCTTGCATTACCAGATACTACCGTGTTTTCTTTTCATGATATGTCACCGTCGTTTAGGGAATGTTTGAAATATTTGTTCCACAATACCAGTCTGAAAAATGAGCCATGAGTACTCACTCAATTGGAGCTAAAGCAACAACCAACCTGTTCATACGTCCAGAAGAGATAATGGCACCTTTGTTGACTGCTAGTAGCATCATGAAGCTAGAAAATGGCAGTTCACAAAAGTGAATACTCTGCTGCAGATACACTAAAGGGTAAGGAGTTTAGTACTAAACGAGGAGAGGAGGAAGTCAGTAGCAGCAAGCAAGGATCCAAAACCATCTTTCTGGGACGCCACGGGCACAGACTTTGAAAGGCTCAACACTCATGACTCTTCAGGAGGAGGGCATTCAGAGGCAGGATAGGACAGGCTCCACACAGAAACTCTTGGCCACACCCACACCCACACTCTGGAAACTTTGGTGAGTGTGGTGTTCCTCCAATTCCTCATTGTCATGCCAGTTGAATGAAATGAAATCAAATGAAATGGAATGATTTCTGTGACAAACATTTCTTAATCATCGCTGCTTGGAGCAGTATTGATTGATAGTCTGGACACTAGTACTACACTACTACTCCGTACTATACTACTCTTTTGGCGTATTATGTATGTACACTCTTGCAACTACTCATGTTTCATGCATAACTCATTGTGTAGAGCATGAGTGAGTCTATAGTAGAAGGAATCAGGGTTTTTCAAACCGAACGGTTACCGCGGTAACTGGCCGGTTACTGGCAAACCGCCCGGGACCGGTTCGGTTTCGGTACCGGTTTGAATTCAAATTTCAAATTTGAAAAAAAAATCGAAAATGCTGAAAAAATTCCTAAAAATAGTTCATGATTTATAGAGTCGAATGGTGTAAATTTTTTTCAAATTGGAGTTCGTTTGCTATTTATTTTGACGTGTACAAGTTTGAAAAAAAAAGAAAAAGGATATTTTTTATTTTTTTTCAAACTTGTACGCGTCAAAATAAATAGCAAACGAACTCGAATTTGAAAAAAATTTGCACCATTCGACTCTATAAATCATGAACTATTTTTAGGAATTTTTTCAGCATTTTCAAAAAAAATTTCAAATTTGAAATTTGGTTTGGGGCGGAACCGCCCAAACCGGTCGGTAACCGCCCAAATCGAACGGTAACCGGCCCTAACCGACCGGTTATTGGTCCCAAACCGTTTGAACTACGCCGTTTGAATTCAAAATGATTCAAAATGCAAACCGTTCGGTTTGGGTCCGGTTTAGGCGGTTACCGTCGGTAACCGCCAAACCGCCCTGGACCGGTTTCCGGCGACCGGTCGGGATGGTGAACCCTGGAAGAAATATACTAGTAATAGTTTTACATAATGCTCTGGTTCTAAATTACAAGGAGAGGATTTCTGTTCGTTTGAGCTTATAATACAAATCATCCCCTACTTTTTAGTATAGAACAATGTTTTTCTTTCACATAAATTAGCTCTAAAAACCAGTCATATCCGCAGTAAGAGAAACACTATGGGAGACTGAATGATTAGGCAGAGATCAGATCAAATCGAGCCAGCCCGGCCTCAGAAGATCCTGTGGGTGGTGTGGGGCCCGCAGGTTTGACCCACAAATGCGTCTGAATCGAAAACGGCTTTGGAGGGCAGCGGCCGTGTCAGTTTCCCTGCTCGTCTCCTGCATTGGCATGCAGGCGGGTGGCCCACAGGCCCCCGCGTTGGAGCCCCACGTGTCCTCTCTATCTCATGGGCCATGGGCCTTTCCGAGTTGTGGGTACACCTGTGATTCTGTCCCTGCTCGGTTACAGCATGTATTGCCCTCCACGTCAGCGCCTCTTGAAGCATGAAGCAACTGTTTATGATTCAAAATATAGAATATAATAACAGCAGAAGATTTAATCGTACTCTATCGATTTTAAATTATAATAAGTTTTAGTTTAATTTAATGGCATGTTAATTGTTTTTGCTAACTGTAACTATGTTTATAGAAAAATACAGTAACAACTAAAACCGCCTTAAATTAATTTCATTAACTTTTCCCTTGGAGCTCTTACTTTGATCAAGTTTGTATAACATGTGTAAGTTGATACATATGGCTCTCATCCTAACAAAAAAAAACTTTATCAACCTCTAAATCAAGTTTTTATAACATGTGTTTACTCTTTTATCAGAAGTTTTTTAACATGCATGTTAGAAGGTGGGATACAATATGTTAAAGTAATTAATAATTGATATAACATGACGTACACTTCTATCATTTAAAATTAAGGTGAATTGACAATAATATGAATATATAAGTGCTATCAAGTTTTCAAAAACTTCATTAATTAAAAACTTATCAAAAATCAATATATGTGCTTAAACTTTTACGGACTATTACAAATCTCATGTGGAAAAAAAATATTTTACTTCCTAGAATCTGATAGGATCGCATACTTTGGTCATGATCTTAATTGTTAGGCAAAAAGATCCCTGACTAGAATCAGGACTTTGCTGTACTAATCTGGATGCTAGTAGCTCACATGAGCTCGTGTTACACGTAGTTGCCGTGACAGTACTTTTTCTACATGCTCGTGTTACAAGTTGATCAGGATGCACGATCAGTTCTCTCAGCTCAAAACCCTGTAGCTAATTCGACACACACAAGATAAAGAGTAAGGCTGTGTTTGAAAATAAAACACATGTATTTAGAGCAAATGATAAACATGTTTTCACCCTCGATTTGAAATCTCCAAAGCAATCACTTCTATCTTCTTGCTTATCCACACAAAGGTGTCCTTGGCTTGCTCTTCACGCTGCAGCCGGGCCCAGGAGCGTATCCAATACACTCCCCTGAAAATAACCGCGAAATAGAGTTAATTTTCATTTTATTAAAAATAATATTATTCCGGCATCGCCAGATAGTCCAGCACATGGCAGCAACCCCAACCCAAATTAAATCTTTAACCAGTTTAGGCTGATAATTAAGTCAATTAATAAACATATATATGATAGATCTCGGTTGGGTTAGATTAGTAGCGTAAAATATAATCCTCCAAATCATTTTAGTATAGGGGCAGTCTAGGAACAGATGTTAGATAGTCTTATTTCTATCACAACAGATATATTGTTGGCTCCCTGTCCAGTTTTTTCTAGCAAGGTTGTCCTTGGTTAGGACAACACCTTGATGCAGGAATCACAGAAAGATTTTTATTTTCAATGGAACTTTTATCTTCCAGATATTCCTGTAGATGAAAGGTGGCTGAGTATCTATAAGATGAAGATATATAGAACGTACTGAAAATAACCCAGATTTGGTTAATCTCCCTTTAAAGAAATCTGAACCTTCCCCAAACTGAACATTGGAGATCCGCGCTACCAAATTAAGTCATTCTGTAAGTTTATTACCCACCAGAGCCCTTCTAAAAGAGACATTAAGAGGATTGGTGACTATCACTTTTGATGCAGTCACATGTGGATCACGCACTATATTATATAAGGACGGATACATAACTTTTAGAGGTTTATCGCCTACCCCAATGTCATCTTAGAACCTCGTATTGGTCTCATCTTTGATATCAAAAGAACCTATAGCCAAAACCTCCTCTTTGAGGCCACAATTTTTAGCTCCACATCGCGGACCAAAGAGATGAAGTTGTCCGTGTGAGTGCTATTGGTAAAGCGGTACCAAACATGTCTTTATTAGCTTAGACGTTGGTGTATTTCTATAAACATTATCAAAATTAGATAAGTTTGATTTAGGTCAAAGTTTCCGAGATATAGAGACTCTTGTGGCGACCGACTTCATTGATATTGAGATATGTCAAATTAATCTTAGTTACAATGGCTTTATAGAAATGATATATGTTAGAAAATACATGTAATCTCCTTACATGCTACCATCTAATCACCCACTAGCTCGATCCTTATCAAGGTTATCAACCAGGTTTACGAGATCTAGGAACTGCTTGGCAAGGCTTTAGCTCTAAAAACAATTATGTCTCTGCGAAGAAGCCATAAATCGTGGCTACTTCTTTCTATAATATAAAACGGTTCAGGCTTCTCTATAGCTTTGCTGCTAAAATCATTTTCTACATTGCCGAAGCTAGTACTGGAGCCCTACCAAATAGTAGCTGCAGGGTGAAGCGGAGTTTTCGCAATTAGACCGACCAAGTGATTAAGGCAGCATTTCGTTGGTGGACCCACTTGAAACTATTGCATTTGTCAGTTTGTAAGCCGTGTGTATCTTAGCTTATGGAGATCGAGTGCCATCAAAGTGATTTTTAGCGTACAACTCCAGTCTTGATTTTAGGGAAATCTTGGTTTACTAGTAAAAGGGAAAAAAGAGAGAGATTTAGAAGTACCCCAGTTTGCATTGTATACTCCGGGAGTAGTGCAGCTAGCACATGAGAAGGGCCAGGGCCAGCAGCGGCAGCGGCGGGCGCTAGGTTGCTGATGAGAAGCGTCCAAAGAAAGGGACTGAAAAAGGCGAGGAGCTGAGAGGGAAACCAGAAACCGCCATGGTTTTGGATGTAGCACCACACCGCTTGTTCTTGGCTTGTCCTATATGTGTGTTACTGTACAATACACATCATGCAATGTCACTCATCACCAGCTACCTAGCTAGAGATGACTAGAGATTGAGCACAATAGCACGCACGAACACATGCTGACATGCCACCCGCTACATAGCAATGTTCTTCTTTCTCTGTTTCTTTTTTTTTCTTTCCCTTGCTTTATCTGAAGAATCTATGCACACACTACTTATTATCTGAAGAATCTATATATACACATAGTACTCCAAAGAAATGTTCTTTTTTTCCTTTTACTCTTTTTCAGAAGAAGAGAATCGAATCGCTAGCTTAGATATAGCATGCAGTAGTAGACTAGTACTAGACTAGCTAGTACTACAAGTAGCAGTAGAGTGTGGTGCTTTTTGGTGGTGTCCCGTCGGGAGCAGCGTCGCCCGGGCAGCATAGCAGCGGCCGCCCAGATCGAGCAGCAAGCAGATCACCGGAGCGGAGCAGCTAGCGATTTCAAGCCCCCACAGCCTTTGGCTGCTGCTGCGTGCTCGGCCGTTTGGGGTTCCGCAAGAATATGGAACATTATAGATTGTCTGCGTATCTTAATTTGCATTGGGAAGAAAAACTTGCAGCAGTTAGCATGCAGTATTCATGCACCTTGACACTAGTGACAACAGCATAACCATTTTATTACGAAGGAGGACATTAACTTTGACTAAGTTTGTAAAAAATAAATGCAATATTTATATCTTTAAATAAATTTGTTAAAAATTAGACTTAAAGATCTTTCTAATGGTACTAATTATTTATCATAATTATTTATATATTTTAATATATAATTGTCGGTATTTTGAAAACATTGACTTCTCGAAAAGCGAGAATGACATTTATTTAGGGACGTATATGAAGTAAATACATTTATACGTTGGACCTTGTTTAACTACTACGTAGTGTATATATATATATAGACATATAGTAGAATATATAGAGTACACGTTTGTAACAACAGATATAGCTATAATAACATTTACACCTTGGTAATTAATTAAAAAGTCACTCATTGGATCGGAGTTGACATTAGGGAAGAAAGGCGCAGATTCTTCTCGATCTCCATGTATACAGTAGATTGAATGCAATTAGTTAAGCATGCAGTAATCCACTGAAGAAAACGCACTAATATAATAACTGTTGATGGATATGTATGTATGGCGCCTATCTCTATCTCTCTGTCGTCTCTGTCTGCAGTGATGATGGGATAAGGATTCAGCGGCCGGCCGGTCTCCATGCATCGATCATCCTCCTCGATCGATCGCCTTCCGGTGGCTCATGCATGCATTCGATCTTCTTCCCTGTCAATGCAACAACCACCGGCCGGATTGCATTCGATTCGATGTGGTATATGTAGATTAGCTTCGTCTGGTTCGCTCGCCCCCTGCACGTACTAGCTAGGCACGTACTCCGTAGTACGCATGCACCGGTCGGCCGGCCCACCGCCGGATACGCCACCCGTCCTTAGCTTGTCGTACGCGTGTCTCTGCCAACGACGTCCAGTCGTACGTGCATTGCATGCACCACCGCGCGTATATATAGACTACCTTCGTTCCAAAAGAATGTAATTTTTGTTTTTCGAAAAGTCAATCAGTCTAAACTTTAACTAATTTTATAAAAAAAATACTAACATCTGTGATATGAAATTAGTATCATTAGATTAGTTATAGAATATATTTTCATAATAAAATTATTTAGAGATATAAATAATAATACTATTTAGAATAAAGTTGGTCAACGTAACTTTCTTTGACTGACACACTTGTTCTTTTAGGGACGGAGGACCATCCATCCATATCCATGTATGGGTTTCTTGCATGCTAGCGCCGACGACGCCGCCTCTCGCGCGCCATGGCCGGCCGGCCGGATACGCCAAGCCATTGTTTTCCCACCTCTATCGACGACGACGACGACGACATCCACTGGCCACCACGTCCCACCTCCCGAGACGCGACACACACACACACACACACACAATATATATATATATATATATATATATATATATATATATATATATATATATATATATATATATATATATATATATATATATATATACTGTAATTTATTGATTTGGCTTATCAGTCTAACTTCTTAGACGTGCAAGTATTTTTCTCTCGTAACAAAATAGTCAAAAAACAATATAAGTCAATTTATCAGTTGCACAGTTAAGGGATTCACGACGCAATGACAAAGGTCATTGGTTGGGGGGCTCCCACCCAGGGTTCAAATTCTGGGTGCGACACTTTATTCTGAATTTATTCCACGATTTTCCGGCGCTACGCATTAAGTGGTAGACGATGTTCCCGTCGACAGTGAGACGCCTGTGGTGACTTCGTGAACTTCAAGATTTGCCGGCTCAGTTCTTCGAAGGTGCTCATAGGGGTGGGATAGGGTTTGCGTGCGTGTGTTCGTAAGGGCGAGTGTGCGTGCGTGTTGAGTGTCTGCGTTGTACTGTGTACTCTAAAAAAATTTATCAGTTGCACAAACTATCTGATGAACAATTTCAAATGAATGTATTTATAGTAGCTAGCATCTATGTTTTGTTATGAAAAAAAAAATTATTTTTAAAGTTGATAAACCGCTTGATAAGCCAAACCAAACATGGCCATACACTCCAACATTATATTCCCACAAGGCATGCATACAATCGACTGTACTGTGTACGAATGCGTTGTTTCCCAATATCATAGCTAGGCACATGCAGCTAGCTAGATTATTGGCACCGTATATGTGCCTACGCTACACACTACACAAACGATCAGTGATTCAGTGGGCGTAGATATATAGCTAGCTATAGCTAGCACACATTCTGATGCAGTACAGCACAGACGATCCTACTATACCATTACCATAGAATGTACACACATGGTTGGTAGTGTATATATATATACATGTGTACAAAGAGAAAGATCGAGAGCAGAGCAGACATATATGGGTATGTTGCTGCATGCTGTACGATGAACAAGGTAGCTAGTACCGACATTTTTATTCGAATGGTCGATCGTGGTCCGGCCAGCTAGTGTGCCCATGCATGGTCCATACAGTAGACGCATCGACCCGTCGGTGTGCGTGTGTTGTACAGATCGAGCAGCCTCTACAAAGTACGTACAATAGAGACGACGTAACATTGCTGATTTGCTGTGCACTTGGAGCACCTAGCTAGCTACTACTACAGAACCACGACATCGATTTTCTGTCTACCTACTACGTACTACACTATGGATATATAGCTAGCACAGGGGATCGATCGGAAGAATTAAAGGGCGGCCCCGGCCAGCGCAGCAGCTGATTTTGTTGGCACACATAACACCATGATGCTTAATCTGACATGCTTGACTACTGATGATGAGTTATCAACATTCCTTGAAAAGGGTATCGACATGGATTATATTATCTAAAAATACAAGTCCCCATTCCATGTTTGGGTGATAGCGCTAACAAGCAAATGGTTTTATATACATTTTTTTTTGTTATTGTCTTCTCCAAGTACACAGCCATCGCCATCTGAATTTATTAGTTGCAAATAAATCCTGTTGAACAAGGTAAATACTGTTGGATCGAGACTCATTTTGTGTTTAGATGTCCTCGTGGATCACCTGTTGGATATAGTTATAAAAAGAGTATATGATGCATGCATGTGACGTTTAATACTGAAGTATCCAAGAAATAAAATCAAGAGACAAAGAAACAAATATATAAAAGGCTTGGGAACTCCGTACTGACGACTGAAATTGTAAGGAGTCGAGTAGTAGACGTACGTAGCACAACTATATACAGCCTCCATCGATCGTGTCTCAATGATCACATGAAATTGTAAGAAGAAGACGCACCAGTGTATTCGCAACGTACTGATCCTAAATGTTTACTAGCAGGCCGTGCTCAGCTAGCGCTAGGAGGTGCCAACGACGACGCCACGCCATGTGGCTCTCTCCATCTGCATGCTATGGTGTTGTTTTGTTGGTAGCTACTATATAAAAAGCCATTAGCCGGGCCGGGTGGGCCGCAGCGGCAAAGAGGCATGCACAGAGCTAGGACGAGTCCTCTGCATGAGATAGAGAAAGAAGAGAATGGGATCGAGGAAGAGAGGAGAACGACAAGCGCATGGCGCCACGGACGACAGAGCTGGCATCCTCGGGAGCTGCGCACGCCTCTAGTATTGCTCTCGATCTCTGTCTGCGTCGATCTGCAGCGGCTGTTTGGTTGCTGCTTCTGCTGGGATCGGAGCTACTAGCTACTGGATTCACTACAGTCCAGCATACTACTAGCTAGAAAGAAGTGGAGTAGCATGCATCATATATATGCAAAAGCCACAGGCCCCGCCCATGTCTGCTCGATTCCAGTCCAGTCCAGTCCAGGTAGGCCCCGCCCCGCCCCGCCCCGCTCATGTGTACGTGTACACGTATGTATGCTCTATTTTTTTTTGTATAAGCGAGGGGTAGGGCCCCTACTGAAATTTATTCATTAAAAAAAGAGGTTGCAAAAATGCAACCAACAAGTACAAAATTACAATGCACAAACAAGGAGAGGATAAAGAGTAACAAGTACAAATTACAATGCACAAACAAGGAGAGGAGAAAGAGTAAAAACAGAGTTCAGGAGACGAAAACAAGAGGCGGAGAAAATACTCCAAGGAAAGAAGAGGAATCTGGCTAAGATAGATAGATTTGCAATCCATTAGAAGACAATTGGAGAATAACTCTGCTTTGCTCTAAGTAGCAAAAGCCCAAACTCTCTTTTGAAAGAAGTCCTATTTTACAGTGATAAATGATGGATTTATCTGTCTAAAATTAAAATCATTCCTAGTTTTCCAAATTGTCCAACACATTAGGATATATTATTACTTCCATGAAGAAGAAGGGGACAGTCAGCTGGTTTTTGAAACTTTGAAGTGCTTGGAACGGGTCTAGATCTTGATCAATTTGCACACATTCAGGCATGCATGTCCAACACTGAGCTGCATGCAAATGGACAGTGCAGAAACAGATGTAGCAGATTTTTTTCAATTGAGAAATTAATTGCATGCAGTTATAATCTTCTAGTACCATGTGTTTTCTCCTTAACAGTTCTCTATACCTAGCTAGCTCCATTTTGTATACTCCCTCCATCCCAAATTATAAGACATCTTAAAAATATTAGGGAGTCAAATTAAAGTATCTCAAATTTGATATTTAATATATGACAATATAATAACATTTATGATGTCAACAAAATATGATTAGATTCTTTATCAATTATAGTTTTTCATAATATACCTATTTGATGTTGTATAATTTTTTTTTGTCAAACTTGATAATCCTTGACTTTCCAAGATTCTTAGAATGTCTTATAATTTAGGATGGAGGAAGTATACATCATCCATTTCATATATTTGCAGACCTCGATCTTGTGCTTGATGTGTTTGTTTTCTTCGATCTTCCGATCGATCCCCACCTTGCGTTGAGCCATGGCAGAGACGCACTGTAGCTTTAGATTGGCGAGATACTGTAGCTTAGAGCAAGTATTATAGTGGTCTGTAAGAAGACTAAATGCTGATGTACGTGAAAGAAAGAGAGGAGGAGAGAGAGGGGAGGTGGACTGTAAGTTTACAACCAGTTTAGATACAATAACCAAGAAATATTGTAAGATAGACAAGTGAGTCATGTATTGAGATTGAGAAGATGAAACCATTGTATGAGTGAGCTAAGAGATAGACTGAGCCAGCTCTGCCGGCCGGCCTGCCTGCCTGCGGTGTCCGGCCGGGATGGGGCCATATAAAAGGGCAATTGCATATGCAAGCAAAGAGAGGGCAGAGAGCTGAGAACGAAGGAGATCCAGCGTCGTCATGCATGCTAATTGCTACGGCTCCGCCTGCGCCTGCGTGCCATGGCATGTGCATGTGCCATCCGGCCGGCCCACGCTGAATAACATGTACAGCGGCATACCGCACACGCACCGTGACTGTGCGCTCGCTCGATCGCAGCATCCGCCTCGCTCTCTATCTACTGTAGACCATTTCGCTGTACTACGTACGCCCCGTGACGCTAGCTAGCTACTAGTACCTAGCACTACCACTACCACGTACTCCCTCTGTCCCAAAATATCTGTGTTTCTCATTTCTCGAGAAAAAATTTAGATTAATTTTATATAAAAAATTTATTAATAGTTATGATACATAAATGATATCAATAGATAGATCTTTTGATTTAGTTTTTTAATAATTTTTTCTGGAGATACAAATATTACACGTATTTTATATAAATCTAGTCAAAGTTATGACATGAAAACTCAAAACGATAGTTAATTTGGGACGGAGGGAGTACTAGTATAATGTTGTATTCCCTCCATCCCAAATTGTAAGTCATTCTAAGAATCTTGGAGAGTCAAAGCATCTCAAATTTGACCTAGAATTATAGACAAAACTATAAAGATTTATAACATTAAATGGGTATACTATGAAAATATAATTGATAACAAATCTAATGATACTTATTTGACATCATAAATATTATTTTATTGTTATATAAGTTTAGTCAAATTTGATAAACTTTGATTCTTTAAGATTTTTAAAATGACTTACAATTTAGGATGGAGGGACCGCCAGGCATGGCCGAATTGAAGCTGGATGGAACAAACACCATACATATAAGGCAATATACGACGAGGACGGTGACGGTTAGCCGAGATGATGATGCAGGCACAGCATGCATGCATGCATGAATGGGAGCTACAGTAGCTAGTTAAAGGGAGACGAGACGACTCGACTGCATGGATGCATGCATGCGCGAGTGAGCTAGGTAGGTAGATGTACGTGTCTTGCGGCCGCTGCAATGCATTGCGGCTACGATCGACGACGACCTTAGGGCGTCCACAACGAGAGCCAAATCGCTAGCCTCGGATTAATTTGATTGGCCGGGTAGCGAGTGCCAAATCGCTAGTCTCGCACATCTCTCAAGAAAAGCTCTCTCACAGCATGCATGCTCCTTGCACTGGCTAGCTAGGGCTAGAGCTGGCTGGCTGCTGGTCGTCGTCGTCCCGGGCCGGCTGGCACCGGGGCCAGGACGAGGTGCCCGTGACAACCAGCTCGGCCGGTGTGGTGCTGCATGCTGCTGTGCCTGACCAGCTGGACCTGCTGCTGGATGGATGGATATCCCAAGCAAGCATCATCGTCCATCCGCGCGCATGACCGCGTCCATATATCCTCACAGTACACATGCACAGTCGTCACGAACAGCTACTGCGGGCATGCCAGTACAGTACAATGAGACAATGAGGGCATTCGCAATAGTAATAGTTAGTACTAGCTATTTGGTGAGTTGATGTGGAGGTGAGAGACAATAAAAGTAACTAATATATACTAATGGACACACGCGCTCCTCTCACATGGTCTTAGACTACGTGAAATAGATAGACTATTTATTTGTAGCTAGTGACTACTCTTTTTTACTTTTTGCTTGTCATGTCATATCTAGCTAGCTAAATAGCTAATCATTGCAGACGCTCTCAGAGAGTAGATACTATGCATGCATGCAGCCTGGATCAATAATGGAGCTATGTACAGATGCAGCCTGGACAATGAGAGAGCAGTTTAGTACAGATGCAGCTGCAGCTAGCGCAGAGGGGATCCCGGATCGGCCGGCGGTCCGTCAGCCGGCCGGCGTCGTCGCCCACAGTGGCGAAGGTAGAGAAAATTTAAGGGGTGCATTTGCGGTGCTAATATAGTGAAAATTAGAGCAATTTAACTGTTTTTAAAAACTTTGGGGGTGCCTAGGCACCCCTAGTATCAACTAAGCTTCGCCCCTGGTCGCCCTGCGATCCCTCTCCCTCCCTCTCGTGAGTCGTGACCGTCATGGCCATGCATGCATGATGATGGAACAACGTGCATGCATTATTGTGCTGCTAGCTAGTACTGTACAGTATAGTCCATGCCATGCATGCTTCCACGATCGAGATCTTCCTTCTCCGGGAAATTAAACGGCAATGCACGCAGCAGCAGCCGGGCCGCTCCGTCCGTCCGTCCGTTCGTCCGTCAGTGTCCCCGTGTCCATACATCACGCAGCATGCAGCACAGTGCGCATCTGCTTGCTCTCTCTCTATCTCTCTCGATCCGTCCATGTCCATGCTGCATGCATCATATCACTCTCTCATGAGCCATGCATGACCTGAATGAAACATCTGCATGCATGCAATGCATTTTGCAATGATGGTTGGTTCCACTGCACTTCCGTCGTCCCTGCCGCAGCAATCCATTCCATTCCAATCACAATCACAATCACATTCAGAATCAGAATGGCACGCACTGCAGCATCGCATAATATTCGCGTTCGGGGTGCATCATATACGAGTACATGACATGCACGCTGGGTACAGTACAAGGACGAAGCGTCACAAAAAAAAAAAAGTTAAGCGCGCTGGGGCTGCCCCTCCTCGCTTTCTTTTCTTTTTTCTTTTCCCATTCCTTTCTTTCCCGTCCCCGCCGATCGATCTGCTTCTTTTTTTTTTTTTGAGCAGACCCGATCGATCTGCTGCCACCACGACACCTTTTATACCAGTGGAGGTCTCAAAGCAAGAGATGGAATTTTGGTGCAGGAGGGAGGGGGTGAGCTCCAGAGAGAGTACGCGGTACGGTACCTTGCTTGCCTTTGCCCTTTGCATCCATCAATTCAAACCCAATCACTCGTTCAAATCAAATCACCCCCAAAAGTGGTAATACTACTCACTTAATGATGAGATGAGATGAGATACCTACGGAGCAAAGCAACACCAACACGGGATGCAATGCAACAAAACCATCCGCCCAGAATCCCCGGGACACGGCGTCGACACGCTCTGCTGCTACCAGCAGCAGGTGAGGCAAATCTATCTTTTACATGCGCCCACGAGCCAAGCCAGGACGATAGTCATCTCTATTCTCTACTACAGTACTGTATATGATGATCATGATGACCATGCAGAGTGGATGGATCACCAGACACAATCATACCAGGGGGCAACGGCAGCGGCGCATCCATTTCCCTTCTGTCTCCTCGTGCCATGCCTCTTCACCGCACGTCGTCTGCCCACACTTAACATCACACACCCACTTTCCTTTTTATAATAGCCTAGGAGGAGTACTTGCTATTATGCTACTACCAGCCCTCCTGTCAAGGCGAATCCATTCATTGCCAATATTCCCAGGGCCAAGCATTCTCGCCTTTCAAGGATTCGAATTATGGCAACCTAGCCACTGAGCTGTGCGGCCATCATCCCAAAACAACCTCACTACTAGTACTAGCTCAGAATCTCAGATGCCCGCACATTGGAGTCATTCTTTAGAAGGAAAATCATTGCAGGCTAGTACAAACAAAAGGTGTTCATCATCATACAATAGTCTCACCAAATCCACAAGACGCGGGAAAACAGTCCCCCACAAGTATACAGTCTAACCATAACACGGGTTCCAAACAACCGCCATCGCACCAGCACAGCCGTGAGGACACATATCCATCATCTTTGCTATTACCCAACCCCGGCTGAGCGGAAATCCCCCTCTCTATATTACCTGTCATAGCCACCGCCGCCAGCCCGGCGGCCTCCACCTCCACCATAGCCCCTTTCAGGCATCCGATACGGCGGCGACACCGATCGGTCCCTCCTTGTCCTACCTCCGCCGTAAGGAGGCGGGGAGTAGCCACGGCCGCCGCCCGGCTTTCATAGTAGTCTCGAGGGTCCCTGCTGTGGGGAGGAGAGTAATCCCGGCTATCCCTGTAGGGAGGGTAGTCCCTGCTGTCCCTGTAGGAGGGATAATAGTCCCGGCTCTCCTTGTAGGATGAGTACATGGGAGGCGGAGACCTGCGGTAGCCATACCCACCACCGCCATTGCCGTAATAGTCATCACGCCCGCCGCCACCATAGCCTCGACGGAATCTCCCGCGCTCTTTGCGCTCGTACCGATGGCCTGTCAACAAGGTGTAGGATAACTGCATAAGTACTGATGGTCTGTCAATGGTATCAAGGTGTAGGATCACTGCATAGTCACTAGTATATAAAAGCAAAAGAAAAAGGTTCCAGATGAGTCACACCAAGCAATAAGTGATAAGACATGTCATGGCAAAAGTAAAAAGGGAAACAAACAGAAATAAAATGAAAGGATTCAAAAGAATGTTGTAAAACAAAATGAATTGGTATCTATCTACAGAACCAATAATGCTGCTTCCATACCAAGATAGCTTCCAGGAGTTGGTGTCCTTGGGCGACCACGGCGTGACTGAAACAATGGAAAGAGAAACATTAGACAGATTATTACAAGGAATGCTAATAATATTAAAAGTAGTATCATTCAGGATCATGTAAGTAATTACAAGTTCCTCTTACGATCAAATCGATACACGCCCTGCAATAACTGACCAAGGGAGGAAATAAGCAACGGAGAGCCCAAACTTCAACTAGCAGGCATCCAAAGTTGCTATCGCACATGGCACCGCGCATGCTTGACTAACGAGTAGGCAATGCCCGTTGATTAGTTGATGTGGAAGTTGAAGGTGAATGCTCAGGTTTAGTTGAAAAATTGCTATATTAAGTTGTTGTGAATCTTGTGGTGCATGGTAACCCTTTGGGCTGTCCACTGATCGAGCCATATGAGCTAAAGTTGGAATTGGTGAACTCAGCATCTTGATTGCTGGACATAGCTTGCACAATATCTTCTGAATAATAACCAAAAAAACTTCCAGGTCAACACTCTGCACATATATGGTTGCACTTTATTTAGCAATCAGTAACCCTGGTGGAGGTAAACATAATTACCTTCTCAACTGTGATGTTTCGACCTTCCATTACAGAATCATTAAGATACTTGATGCAACGCTCAGCTTCTTCAACAGTGTCCATGGTGACAAAGGCAAATCCACGGGAAACACGTGTATGGGGTTCAAGAACAACATGGCAACCAACCACCTAGTCCAAAAGAGATGTAATGATGAGATACTTCTTAGATAGATTAGGCTAAACTCTGTATGAACTATGAAGTCACTAACCCTTCCATGCTTAGAGAAATAATCTTTAACCTCCCTTTCAGTCACCCTGGAAGAGAGCCCAGTCACATACAGAGTGTTTCCACGGTTAACAGCTTCCTCCTCCCTGCAAACAGGAAAGAAATCAGAATGTGGCCTACAGATAAGGAGGTATAAGCAAATGTAAAACTAAAAGGCATGAAATATTTAGGTGTCTCATTGAGTAAAGACAATGTTCTCGACTCTTTTCTCCAGTGCAAACTATTAAAATGTACATGCCATCCAAACTATTAAAGAATTACTCCATTAACAAAATCTGTTATCTACTTCTTTATCAGTGAAGTTTCCTTTCCAATTGCAGCTACTATTACCACATTACATTGGTCCGTCTGTCACACATCGGTTGTTGCAAATCATTCTCACCAAACCTACGAAATTCCTTGTACTCGCTATATGTAGTTTGCAAGTCAATACATTGCATATGACTTTCAACTATCACAACAAATCTATAATTCTATATCAAAGATGAGATGTTTAAATACTTAAAAGAACTACACTGAACAGCTATAATAATAGGTGCAGAACGGGTTTTTTTACTCTTAGCCTACATCGACACATGCTACTATAACATGAATGTTACTTAACTCCAGCAATACAATTACGGAATTACCATATACATTCAAACTTTCTAGTGATAAAGTAATAATCATACAAATTTAAGCAACACACCAATAGCAAACAATTTGAACCACATGTGTACCAAACATTTTAAAGCACATGTAGCTTTAGCAAACAAAGCAAAGGAGTAAACTGAAAACCTCTCATGGCTTCTAGACCTTGACCTCGCCTGAGATCTAGGATCAGGCACAGGCGACCTAGACTGAGACCGAGCTGGAGATTGTGATCTTGACCTCGCTTTTGGGTGCCCCCTGCTGTATGAAGGGGACCTTGAGTACCTACAAATAAGAAATTGCAACAGGAGTGCATTAAACATTAAACAACCCTAGAGTCATGATAAAGTGTTCTGGCAAAAAATGGCTATAGAATGAGCAGTTCAAAATCTAAATTAGCATGTAAAACCACTTTATTGATATACACAGTTTTCAAACTTCACAGGATATCCCATGTCCACTGATAGGACACTGTTACAAACAAACACTAAAATACAATAGGCACCACATAGAAATCATAAGTCACAGTTAAAATTGGCAGCCAACCTAATAATATACTTTTAAAAACAACACAAAGTTTACATGAAGAGTCTGATAGTTGCAGCAGGAATTGGGACCATTAGCACAGATATAAAAGGATGCAAAATGTTTCCTGCCTCATCATTCATCATTAACATAGATATGCCATGAATTGTCTGAATGAATCGACTACTCTAGTGATAACTCTCAATAAAGGCAGCTACAACACCAGAGGATACTTTCTCCACAAAAACACAGACATGCCTTCCAGCATTGATTTACAGAAAATGTTAACCATTTGATGTTGCTTCAGTTTCTCTAAGCAATGAATGACTACAATGTATATGACCTAGAAGGCAGAGCCTTTTTCAAGAAAAAAAAGTTGTCCTTAACTGAGTAATGGACCAAGTTTCAAAGACTATTCCTCATATGAAAATGAAGCACGAGAATGACATCATTGCCTGAAAACCAATGGATTGACTAGATGATGGCCAGAGCCAGACAAATTCTAGGATCAAACAATCTCTCAAAACAAACGTACCCTAAGATAAAGCACCATAAATGATAGTCTATTTGTGTGCAATGACAAACTAACACCTAGGGAGCTAGCAAATTCAAGCCTGACATGACTAGCACTTGTTTGAGGTCACTTCTGACAAATAGGTAGAACTAGAACTAGAACTATGTAACATAACAAAAGGAATGAAAGGAGAAGCTTAGCACTTAAGAATGTTCATGGAATATATCACCAAATTAACCAGACCTCATAAATACAATGATAAATGTCTATATAATAAGACTTAAAACACATAGAACCTCACACTAACCGTTTAGGTTTTTAAGTGTATCAACAATTTGGTCAAAGGTATTAGACCATGAACACTTTGGATCACATGCAAGTTGTGCCAAACACCATTATTTCTGGTTAAAGGTGCATGAGGCTACACTAAACATGCACATGACCAATCCAAACACAAACCTTACCTGATTCCAAGACACAAATTACAAGCATGCGCACTACTCAAGATAGTAAGCAAGTTGTGCCAGATTCAAACACAGTAGTAACAACAAATATAATGCAGGCTACACTAAACCCTTTAGGAGAAAGGGACTTAGTAGAGAAAAACTAATGCAGGCAAGCTGGTTCATCCATATTTGATAACCCAGGAGCTCACACTAGTACAGATCTTAAGATGCACGAGGCGTCTAAACATACAGCTATCGTTGTCCTCATAAGCACAAGAAGCAAGATACAGCGAGCCTCACGAATCCTTATTTAACTCAAATCAAAACATATATATAACAAATAAAACAACAGAAATCAGTCACACATTCCCTCCCGTATTAGTTACTTCTATATTATCTATGGATCCTCAGTTTTCCCACACTACCCCAGCGATATCAACCAGCATCCACAGAACTAAGCTGAAATCCCACAAGTTAACACCATTTGGGCCAGATCAGGGATGGCCAACGACCGAGTATTACGACTCGAATAGACGAGTAGAGAGACCGGCGTAGTTACCTCCTGCGCGGGGAATCGGCCTGCGAAGACATAAAAGGAGCATCACACCCGAAAAGCAAAGCGTCAGTGCGGGGATCAACGGAATCACCGGACGAGAAGACGAAATAAATCGCTAACACGAATGGAACAGCGACGGCGAGGAGGGGGGAGAGGGGATCACCATGTCGCGAAGCGGGGACGGGGGCGGGGGACGGCGCGGTGGAGCTTCCCCACGGTCGCGCGCGCGGGGGCTAGGGTTTGGCTGCGCGTTCGCTTCTCCCCCTGCTTCCCCTCTTCGGCTCTCCCCTTTCTGTTGTGGCGTGCACAGCACTGCGTTAGCTCTCGGTTTCCGCGTCGGGCAGAGAACACAGCATCTGGTGGGCTTCGGAGTCAACGCTTTCCGGCCCGGCCCGGCTCGGCCCAGTTCGGACAGACGCGGGCGGGTGAGGAAAGGAGCCGAGCCGTTCGCTGCGCGATGGACGGTTCAGATCTGTCGATTGCCCAGTGTGGAGTGGGTGCTGTGGAAGAGGCGAAAAGAGGAAGGGAAAGGAGGAGGGAACGAACCCTCGTGTCGCGACCGGCGGCGGCGAGGGGAGATGCCGCCGGACAGGACGAGGATGGAGGAGCTGTGGGAGCGCGAGGTCGGCGGCATCCCACCGAAGCGCTTCGCCAACTCCGTCATGGCCTTCAAGGTTTTCCTCGTCTCCCTCGTCTTTCATCTCGTGCTCCGATGAGGATCTCTCGGTTCCGTGAATTCAAAGGAAAAATTAGGTCGTATTACTGAGGAATTAGTGCGTTTGATTGGGTTCCGAGCTACACCTACGCGCTTGGGGAGTTCGAGAGAGAGAGGATGAGGGGGGCAGCTTGTGACCAGTTTGCCTTGTGCTGTGCGCAGGAGTATGTGCAGTCTCTCAACGTCCAAAAGCGGCTACGGAAGCACAGGGGCTGCGTCAACACGATAAGCTTCAGCGCAGACGGGAAGCTGCTCCTGTCCGGGTCCGACGACCGGACCCTCGTGCTCTGGGACTGGCAGGAGGCAACGCCGGCCTTGTCGTTCCACACCGGGCACAGCAACAACGTGTACCACGCGCTGTTCATGCCCGTCTCGGGCGATCGAAGCATCGTCTCCTGCGCTGCTGATGGGGAGGTATGCTTATGTTACAATTTTACATAGCGTTGTCCTTGCAACAACAAATTCGATGATCCTGTGCTGTTTTTTGTCACTCAAGCATTTTTTATGTTTGTGTCATTTATGGATTCGAAACAGGTGGCCCATTCGCAGATCCAGGAAGGGGGTTGTGTGATTACAGACAAACTCGTTGAGCTGGAGTTCCCGGTACACAGGTTGGCTGTTGAGCCAGCAAGTCCTCACACGTTCTACTGCTGCTGTCAAGATAGCTCCGTGTGGCTTGTATGTTGAGTTCCATTGCTTCTTTCTATCCCTGCTCAGATTCTTCTGCTGCTGACTCTGTTCTCTCCTCAGTTTGATATAAGAGGGGGAAATGCCATGGAACTATTTAAATGTAGGGCTGCGGACTATTACCCGCTGGAAACATCGCGCTCTATGCTATTGCCTTAGACCCAAGGAAGCCCTGTTGTTTTGCAGTTGCTGGATCAGATCAGTATGTAAGGATATATGATACCCGCAAGATTTTTGTGGATGGGAATTCTAGTTCCAGTCGCCCAACTGAGTACTTCTGCCCTCCACATTTGATTGGTCGAGTTGAAGAAGAAATAACTGGTTTGGCCTACTCACAGACCAGCGAGTTATTAGCGTCCTATAGTCATGACGATATCTACCTTTTCTCAAGAGAGCATGGTTTACACTTCAACAATGTTGAGGTCAATAAACAACTCCTGAAGGATGTGACTGAGCCTTCCTTTTCCTTTGGTGATAAGTTGCCTACACCTAAGACATTCAAGGGACATGAGAACGTAGAAACCATGAAGGGGGTGAACTTCCTTGGGCCCAACTGTGATTTTGTTACCTCTGGGTCAGACTGTGGCAGTATATTTATTTGGAGAAAGAAAGATGCAGAACTGATCAGAGCGATGCGCGGAGATAAGCGGATTGTAAACTGCGTCGAACAGCACCCTTGTGGGGTTGTTCTAGCAAGTAGTGGCATTGATAAAGATATCAAGATTTGGGAACCTGGTGAAGGTGAAAACCTCTCCATCACTCAAGCTCACGAGGTATGTGCATGTTGTACTTGAGTCTCTTATCCTTCTTCCTTGTTGGTTGTTATGTTCTTTCTATGCACAACTTGTCATAAATCGTCTAATGTATTGGACAGGCATGACAAAATCTTCACATAGCAACATTTGCATAATGATTAGGTTGCTTGGTATTTGTATTGTGAATCTGAAGTATCCAGTGTAATCTGTATAAAGGAAAAAGGACCACAGAGGATCAGTTTCACATTAGAAAGTAACTTGAGTTCCGAATGACTTTTTCTTGTTGAAGTCGCTATTGAACTACCAGTCTCTAACATATTAAAATCTGTAATGTTGATTAATACAAAAGAAATGTTCAGTAGTTTGATACACCAAAGTTCATATTATATATAAGGTAAAACCAAAAGATAGTGATCAAATTATAGTTTAAGCTTTTACAATGGACAATTGTTTAATTGAAAAATAAAAAGGATGTGGAATCTAATCTCTTTGTCCATGCAAAGTTAACTTATTTTATTTTGGCATTTATAACAGTTGTATATGACCATATTCCTGTTCTTATTATTTGACACTGTTGGAGATATCGATTTCTGCTGCCCTATACTTTTGAGTTTGAACAGAGTTGCAAAAAAAATGCTATTGCTATATGAGTGATTTTAGAATCCTGATGTGGAATTTAAATTTTGAAGGACGATGAAGATATTTGGATCTCCAGTGATTATGATTCTGATGGATTTATTATCAACGACGGCTTTGGTTTTGTGATGGACTTGGATCCTACCCGTTTATATGAAGACAGTGATCATGAATCTGAGGAGGATGAAGATACATCGTCAGAGGAAGATGATGACGGAGATAACAGTGCCAATGAAGACGACAATGGTGACAATAGTGCCCAAGAAGATTTTGATGGTGGAAACAGGGCCGGAGATGAGGGCGATGATTGATGATAATGATACTATAATAGTTAAGGGAGATTGCCTTCAGGCATTGGATCAAGAACAGCTGATTCTTTTGTCGTTGTAGTTGTAGCCCTGTAGATTATCTTGGGAGGAGCAAAGGCTTACAAAAAACGAAAAACATGCTTAGTTAGGATTATCAAGAGTTTATGTACGATGCCTCCTAGGTTACTGTTTGGTGTTCCTCTTCTTTGTTATTTCAACTGTATATATTTTTCGTCAGGATTGAGATAGTCTAACATAGCGTTGTATATGTATTGTGAAAGCAATTATTCCAACGAGAGACTGACATCAGAGCATCTTTGGATCATGATGTTGAATAACATCAAGTATTCAACCATTCATCTGTTAGTAGAGAGTTTATGAAAAAACTGTTTGCTCTTCAGGATTGCTCCTCGCAGTATGGACACGCACTGGAATCAGCAGAACGTGCAGAGTCTTTTTACTAGTTTGGAGGAATCTTTTATCTAGAAAATAGTTCAATTCCTGGAATGTTTTTATTTGTTTGGAGGAGTCCTTTTACCTAGAACGTGCACTGGAATGATTTTGAGGAGTTAGTTAATAATTTTAAATTCAATTAGATTTATTAAAAATGTACTAACATTTATGATATGAACAAGTATTAGATTAATCATGCAATATTAAATAGCTGAATGCAAGATTATTATTAATATTAATCATGCATTCAGCTATTGACTAAGTTTTAAATGTTAATCTTTTTTTAATAAACTTAGTTAAATTTAAGAAAGTTCAATCCAATCTAAATTTTTAAAATTGCATTTATTTGAGGGGGTGGGGAGAAGTGAAATTAAAACAAAAAAAAGCCTTATACGAAGGGATGGAAAAATGATGCGGCATGTAAGAGCTAGCAAGTGATTTTTACTGTTGGAGATGTCTTAAACCTCCAACATGTACAAGTATTTTCGCTATCCGCTCCTAACTTAGTTCTGATTTTGACCCTTCAACTCTATGCACCTCATCGTCGTCGGCTCCCTTGTCACTCCATCTACCATGTTCTTTACATAATTTTTTTCATGCCATCGGCTCTCCTTACCGATCATCCTTCGCAGTTGACAATGTCCTCGCCGCACACCACCTTCACTAGACTAGCCACTACCCACAACCATCTTTTGTAAGCCTTGCTATCTCATTCCCATTATAGTGGGAGCTCAGGCATGAGCTTGAAGTGATCTAAGAGAGGGAGTAAAGAAGAATAATGAAGAGGATTGGGCTCATTGCCTACCCGTGGCTGAGATTAGAAGCTTCATGACTACACCGCTAACTAGTAGCAGAGCTCGCCTCTAAACTAAAAAACTCGACCTGCGAGGGGTTAAGACAGCCCTCGGGCATTGTATTAAAAAAAAGACCTTCTCACGTATATCGAGAAAGCCCCCAAACCTCTGTCCCACCCATACACAGCGGCACCATAGCCCATGTGAGATGATCACAACCGGGGCGGAACCTTAGCCTGTGCTTTGGCTATGAGACAGACGAGATGATTTTTTTAACCCCAGCCTGAAATTCGCTCTAACAAGGAGTCGAACCCAGGACCTGAGGAGTGTCGCTGGGTTCCTCTAACCAACTAGACTAGTAGCGGAGCTTGCCTCTAAACTAAGGGGGGCATTCCGCGGGTGAGTGGCAACGGATGATAGCCAGCGAAGCGTATGTGTACATCAAGACTTGGGAAATGTATAGAAGCGTAGAAGAGAAGCGGCTATGAGCATTATGAGGGACACAACCATGCATGACAATTAAGAAAATCAGAGAACTCAAACTTGAGAGATGCTTGTTGTGGTTGTCAACTAACTAACTTTTACTACATGCTAGTAGGGACGTGACGAGTCTCTAGAAACTGCATGGAGCAAGAGGGTGCATCGCCCAAAATGACATGTGCGTAGCTTCGCTGGTACCGTCAACAATAACAAACACAAGGGGTAATTGTAAGAGGCTCTAACTTTACTATTTTTATTAAGGGGCTATTGCATTCTTGATCCTACTTTAATGTCCAATTGTAATTTTACCCCTGTTTTTGTCATCGTTGTGATTTTACCCTTATTTTTTGAAAACGAAGCCTAAATTTAGTCCTACTCCGTTAACATCAGGTAACGGTGTTAAATTGGCTGAGTAAAGACAAGTTTTTCTATGCGAAATTGTTCCTACTTATCTTAATCCATTGTGAATTTACCCTTCTTTATAGATATATATATATTTGGACACATCATTTTAACCAATATTTAGACAAATCATTTTGAGAAAGCGAGGGCAAAATCATAATTAGGGTTCAAAACAAGGGCAGAAACGTAATAGTATTCTAGATGCAGGTAACGGTGTTAGAAACAGGGGTAAACGGAGCCTTTGTTTTTTAAAAGGAGGGGTAAAAATACAATGTAAAAAAAGTGAGGGTAAAATCACAATTAGAATTCAAAACAAGAGCAGAAACACAATAGCTCCTTTTATTAACATCACTCTTAATGATCTAACTAATCTACTACATAACTAAAAACTAAATGACCCTCTATTAACATTTGACTTTCCTAACTTTGTCTCACCACTTACCGTAAGGCAAAACTATGAGTTTGCCTACTAGTGACAACAAAATTGAATGGGATGATGAGCTAAGTTGGGTTGTATGTTGTGATTATAGATATCACGATTGTCTCGAGATTTAGCTTTTCATATTATAATTTATATATATATAATCTGAATAACAAAATTCCCACAATATATATATTTTTAAACTAGACCAAGAAAATTTTGTGAAACCGACCAACTGAGCAGGTGTGTACGTGGGGCCAACAACCTCCGTTAATCCTCATCCGCTCATTCAAAAAAAAAAAAAAACAACGAATTCATTTCTCAGCCTTCCCCTTCCAGCCCAAGAGGAAAAAAATCTCACGGCAGCTGCACCTCCCTCCCTCTTCGCCGTCGCCCTCTCGCCGTCGCCGCCCATGGACTCTGTCGCGGCCGCCGCGATCACCACCACCTACCGCTCTCTCCCGCTCCCCTTCTCCTCTACCCCGCTCCACCGCCGGCGCCGTGCGGCCTTCCTCCCCGTCGCCGCCTCCAAGCGTACGTGTCCATCCCTCCCTTCCCTTCCCCTTCCCTCGCGTCTCGTTTGGACCTCTCTGGTAGCGTAACCCTCACACATCACGAACCATCTACAGGTCACGACGACGACGAGGAGGCCGCCAAAGGGTCCGTCTCGGGGCCCGGGCGCGAGCCCACCAGCCTGGCGCCGTACGGGCTCTCCATCTCGCCGCTCTCCAAGGTACGGACACGGCGGCGGTTAACCCACCGCAGCCACCCTTGGCGCAAGCCGACAGCACCCCGGCCTGATTCGCTCGGTTTCGTGCCATTTCGTCCTGCATTTCTATTGGGGGTGTTTTTGTAGCACTCGGATCGAATTGGGCGCGTTTACGCTTGCTTTGATTCGCTCCCAGATTCGCGCGATCTCGTGCGATTTCTTGCTTTGATTCGATCCCATGCCGCCCGCAAATGGTGTGATCGAGCTGTTTGGTTGATTTATGCTGTGATGTCGGCTGACCTGGCTCCTGTGTGTCGCATCGGCAGGACGCGGCCATGGGGCTGGTGCTGAGCGCTGCCACTGGGAGCGGCTGGACGACGGGATCGGGGATGGAGGGGCCCCCGACGGCGAGCAAAGCCGGTGGGGCGGGCAGGCCGGAGGTGTCGACGCTGCCTTGGTCCCTCTTCACCAAATCACCGAGGCGGCGCATGCGGGTGGCCTTCACCTGCAATGTGTGCGGGCAGCGCACGACCAGGGCCATCAATCCTCATGCCTACACCGATGGAACTGTGTTTGTTCAGGTATGAACTAGGAGTATGTGATTAGTGTAACCAGTGTGTTAATAGAAGTCCAATTAGGCTGATCCTTGTCCTGCCTTAGTTTAGTGTATATTGATGAGGTTCCATCTTTATTTTTCTAAGTTGCAGCATCGTTAATTTGTTAATTTTTATGGCATACGGTTTATGTAGGTTTCTGGATGTTGCAAAGAAATGACCAATTCAGTGAATTATTAGTACAATATCGCCATGGGTTCTCCCTATTACAGTACAAATATGAAGAATGGTTATCCTAGAGATGAGAATAACTTGATAGTTGGTGCTTAATATCATGAGAAAAGAGATGTCATGAGAAACGTTGCTATAACCTGATGCAATTCTTCTGAATATTGAAAGAAATGACTACATCATCAATAATTAATACAGTTTACCATTGGTTGTATGTTCGTTCACAAAACTGAGCATCTGTATAATTCAAATTTAAGGACTTGGTTATCCTAGAGATGAGAATCTCTTGATAATTGATGCTTGATATCATGAGAAAAGAGACATCATGTTGCAATAATCTGATGCAATTCTTCTGAATATTGAAACAAATGACTAACACAGTCAATAACTAGTACAGTTTTTACCATGGAATATATGTTCTTGTTCTTCCACAAAATTGGTACCTGTGCCATTCAAATTTGAAGAACTTTGTTATCCTATAGAATGAATCACTTCATTTTGTATGTGTGTTATACCATTATATAGATATTGGACTAGATATGTAGCGTTTTTTTTTTAGTTTTAGACATGCCAATTGCTTAAATAATTTCATTTCCATCAAATACGAACCCAAGATGACTATTAGCTATGCAGTCTTTGTACTACTACGTTGCTTCTTTTAATGTAAAGCTCAAACTTTCCCTGACTGAATTATCATAGTTCTCTATTAGGCTTGTGGTCAGCTCTGGCCTTGAGTTTTTTTTTCTATACGCCGAACTCCAAATCTAGTATTTCAGGTGCAATTAGCTACAGAATGTGCGGCACCTACAAGTTCTTTTCCGCATTTGAATGTCCTCACTTTCTTTCCCTGGTGCTGCATTCTGTCTAGCTGTTTGCTTTTGTATGTATCCACATTTGCTGAATTTTGGTCTATTGTTGTAGTGCTGCGGTTGCAATGTGTTCCATAAGTTGGTTGACAACCTGAACCTGTTTCATGAGATGAAGTGCTACGTTGGTCCAGATTTCCGCTACGAAGGGGATGCTCCATTCAACTACCTTGACAGAAACGAGGATGGCGACACTATCTTTCCTCTCTAAAGTCTAGAGCCTCCCTTATGTTTCACTACGAAATGATCTATGCTGTTCTAATTTGCTCGTATAGCTGTATTTAATAAGCAGATGTACCTTCGTGGACTTGTAAAACTATTCAGATGTATATAAATTGTACTTAGTGCCACACCTTGCTGTGCAAATTTTAGTTATACAGGTAGTGGATAATGGAATAAACGTGGAAGTTTATGCGTTTGTTGGCCTTGTTGTGTTATATGCTGTCTGAATATGACATTATAGTTCAAAGTGGTTTCTGGAGTAGATTTGTGATCCTGGGGTTCGAGTGGTGCCTTTGTAGCGATAGGTTCGAGTGGTACCTTTGAAGCGATTGTGTTGATATCAAAGGGCTCTGTGTCGAATATAATATAAACAAGTGTTTATTTGAATCTTCAAAAGTTTGGATCAACTAGAGATCATGTAGATCAACGGAGTTCGGAACATCATTCCACTCAACGTGCTGTTCGGCCGTACCATTCCATACATCACTGGACCATCCTTTGAGGCTATTATCAATATGCTTACGCTAACCGCAATCTATGCATTGATGCGGCTATGTTAAAAGCCAGAGGTGCTGACACGCCGTCCAATGCAAAATTGGATTTAACGCACTCACAATGTAGAAACAATGTTAGTTTCTATATATATATATATATATATAATTGTTTGTCATGTAGTCAATTTGTTGATGTAACAAGTGATTTAATGAAGAGAGAGCGCAAAAATCTAAAAACCAGGTCTAACTAAGAAATTAGATCTTCATAGTTATCAATGGACAAGAAATGAGAGAGCAAACATAAAAGCTATCACTACTTATGTCATATGCTATAATTTTTTTTATATTAGGGAAGAAGTTTCTTGATACAATATTGTAGAGTATACATTGTGAGTGCCATTAAGCTTGGTTGCACTTTCCTTTGTCCGGTGCCTTGTGTGCTCTCGTGGGACTGTTTGATCTTTGGTGCACATGATGTGTCCCGCGCGTTCAAGTGGTGGAGCGTGAATCAAAACATAGAGGGGGCCAATTTAATTTGTATTCAATCGTCCCAAAAAGAATGACGTTATGGGATGCGTGCAGGCTAAACTTTTAACTTTGATTAAGTTTTTAGAAAATACGTAAAACATTTATATCTTCAAATAAATTTGTTAAAAAACTAGACTTAAAGATCTTTCCGATGATACTAATTACTTAACATAATTATTTATATATTTAATACATAATTACCGGTATTTTGAAAACATTGACTTCTCGGGAAACGAGAATAACATCTATTTAGACACAGACGGAGTATGAAACTAAGAATTAGCGGCTAATCACAAATTCTCTAGAAAATAATAGAGGACGGTGGCAACAATGAATGATACAACCGCAGGTGACACTACTTACCTCATCGGGTCTTGCATTTCTCACGAATTGTACATTAACAAGTCTACACTGGTAAATTTATGAGATTTATTTATAGAACAGAACAATATATAAAAATATATGTGGCTATTTAGTTATTTAATTTAATTATAAAGTTTAAAACAGAAAGTTCATGGTGTGATTTCTTTTATTCTAATTTAAAGTATATACTACCAGGAGTTAATAAATTATATTTATATTTTTTTGGATATAAATATATATTGAATTTATAAGTTTACAACATTTAGGGATCGAAATGTTATAATTGAACAAGTTTTAGAACTTAAAACAGTGATTTGTAAGTTTAAGGGCTGAGATAACACAACCAAATAAGTTTAAGTTTATGACCTAAATGACACAAATGAACAAGTTCTATTACTTAAATGGTATCTACGAGCTCGGGGATTAATAAATAATAAAGTCGAATAAGTTTAAGTACCGCTAGTGGATTTTATTATGTGAAATTCAGGCAATTATAAAATGAAGATGTTGAATGGCTAATGAGACATGGTAAGCTACTAAAATTAATGAAAAAACAATTTGATTAATCTTTTGAAAATGCTCTTAATTCTGATTTTTTTAGAGGTTTCAACTCCATCTTCACGTGGAGGAGTTTGTTTGCGCTCTCAGTCACAGTGGCGTCCCTCCGATCAACCCCTAAGGCGTAGGCCTGACGTCACCCAAGCCCTCGCCTCGCACGGGAGCAGCGGCGGCGGCGGAGGAGGAGGAGGAGGAGGAATGGCGAGGCGAAGCAGAGGTAGACACTAACCCGATCTAGCCAATTGGCGCTGCGCTCAGTGTCCCTATTCGGATCTGACGGTTCGGTTCGGTTCGGTTCCGTCTCAGGCGGCGGCATCGTCACGGAGGCGGCGTCGAAGGCGGACGCGGCGGCGATGCGGGTGGTGTCGCGCAGGGGCGCCGTGCGGCTGGTGCTCGTGTCGGCCATCGCCTGGGCCATGATCGGGCTCGTCGCGCTCGCCTTCCACCTCCGGTCCTGCAGCACCCCCGTCGTGTTCCTCTCAGGTCAGCTAGCCAGCCAGCTAGGTCCCCGCTCCCTCGCTGCTGTCCATAGGACCCACTGCAATGCCCTTACCTGTTCTGCTGGCAGTATACTGTCAGTATGGCTGCCCAGCTTCTGTCTTTGCAATGCCCAATTGCCTTGAGCTTGACGATGCATCGGTAGAGCAGTAGCAGAGGCTTGCTTGCTTACATTGCTTTGGGAGTCAGTTAACTCAAGTAGTAACAGGACGACCTGGTTATGCTACCCATATTCTTCACCGATAAGGAATGGAAACAGTATCTGACAACTAATCCTGTTAGCTACCTCACGTCTGCTTTCATTATTCAGTGTGCAATCGTGCATTAAGATGTCTTGCTTGTCAGTTATAGCTAATGTTCATCACTTCTTATTTGCAATGTGCAAATGCCTTGAGCTTGATGATGCATCGGTAGAGCAGTATCAGGCTTGTCTGCTTAGATTGCTTTGGGAGTCGGTTAACTCAAGTAGTAACAGGATGAACTGGTTATGCTATCCACATTCTTCACCAATAAGGATGGAAAATATCTGATAACTACAAATTCTGTTGGTTATCTCACGTCTTCTTTCACATTCAGTGTGTAATTGTGCATTAAGATGTCTTGCTTGGGAGTTATAGCTAATGTTCATCACTTCATACTTGCTCATGGACGTGATAATTATATGTTCTTCTAATACTATAATCTCTATTTTGAATCTATGATTCGTTTTAGTGCTACATCTTCTTCTTAAGATTATTTACTCTGAAGTTAAATACTTTCTGGTCTTCCATAGACTTTGTCTTATCAATTATCATTACATGCTTTGGTGTGCCTTGTATCTCTGCAGCCCTTTGCAAAAAAGACAGTAAAGTTCTCTCTGTGTTGGATTCGATTGGGCTCTCATCGAAACCACTCCACCGTAAGACTCGCGCCTTAAAAATTCTGTTGGGTCCAAAAATGTGACTGCTTCATAGCCTCATATTTTGTTACTTCAATCTACAGGCTGCCCGATACCTGTTGCGGATGATCCAAACGCTGTTGCCATCCCAAAGAGGACTCCCAACACAATTGTAAAGAAGCTATCATATCTAACTGTTGACAAACAGGATAAAGATCCTTCACCGCTGTTTGGAGGACGTCAAAACTGGAAACAGAGGGAGGAAAGCTTTAAACTGAATTCTACCATGAAGGTAACTCTAAGCCTTTAGTTTGTGCATGTATTGTATAATTTTGCTTGTACACTTCATTTTAATTTCATGCTATAGCTTTTTGTTTAAGTGGCAGTTGGTTGAAAGATCAGTTAGATTATCCTTTTGTAGATTAGGGCATTTGGCACTGAAGCATTTCCAGATTTTGTTGAATACTAAATGAATGGGTCTGGTATCAAACTGCACGAAGTCAAATGAATGGTTTTTTTTTGGGTGCAATGGGGATAACTACATTCTGCATCCACGTGTTTTGATGTTTTCACCTTGTATTTATTTTCCATTCGTGGTGTCTTGCAAACTACATCAGTAAGGTGCATACAATGTGTGAACTGCCTTAGAAACAACCTTGAGAGCAAAATTACTGAAACTTACTTACCCTACTTGACAGAAGTTGCTTGCTACAGCATAGAATTTATTTTGGACAATCTATGCATTGGACCAATCATCAGCTTAACATTTTTTGAGGTCCATAGATGATGAAGATCAGTCACTATAATCTACTCTGGAGTTGTAATGTTGGTGACCAGTTAGTGTGATTTTCTAGTACTTGTCTGCTTTGGGCATACAATAAAAAGAATATGACCTGCATATTCATCATTGTTTCAAAAGAACAGTCATTTTCCCTCTAAATGGTACCTTATCATGACCTTTTATTTTTTCTCATTTCTGAATCTTAAGTTATGATGCTCTATCGTTAAGCCCCTGAACTTATTTGTGTTTGGCTTGTGGTATATGCTCAGGTTCACTGCGGGTTTATGAAAAATAGTGGTGCAGATATGGATATCATTGATGTCAAGTACATACAGAAATGCAAATTTGTGGTTGCCTCTGGTATTTTTGATGGCTATGACATTCCCCATCAGCCATCCAATATTAGTCGCCGGTCTCAGAAGTTGTTCTGCTTCCTAATGGTGGTGGATGAAGTATCTCTTGATTTTATTCAACAGAACACCACCGTCAAGATTGACAGCGATGGAGGAAAATGGGTTGGTATATGGCGACTTATAACGGTACATCGCCTCCCATTTGACGAACCTAGAAGGAATGGAAAAATACCAAAGATTTTAACACACAGGCTATTTCCTCAAGCTTGGTATAGCATTTGGATTGATGGGAAAATGGAGCTCATAGTTGATCCACTGCTTATTCTTGAGAGGTTGGCTTTCTATTTGGAACCTCCGACACATCATATTGCTTTATCAATGATCTGAAATGGAAATTCTTTGCAGATATCTTTGGCGTGGAAAATACACATTTGCAGTAGCTGTCCATAAGCATCACAGGAGCATCTATGAAGAGGGTGATGCAATCAAACGACGGAAGCGATATGCTCGTCCTTTGGTTGATCTTCAGATGAAGATGTACTATTATGAGGGGATGGAGCCTTGGAGCCCAAAGAAAAAGATGCCTAGTGGTGAGTGCGAGATCACTTATGCCCACAACATTCTATACAGCTGTTGTTTGTTGCTTACCAATCCACAGTGCTTATAAGACCAATTATAACTTGCAGATGTGCCAGAGGGAGCCGTGCTGATCCGGGAACACACAACGATGACCGATCTATTCAGCTGCCTCTGGTTCAACGAGGTCAATCTTTTCACGCCACGTGATCAGATCAGCTTTGGATACGTGGTGCATAGGCTTGGAGACGCTCTTAAGTTCTTCATGTTCCCCAACTGTGAATACAATTCGCTGTTCATCTTGCACAGACACACAAGAGAACACTCATCTAAAGTTGAATGGGCCAAAACAATCGATGAAATTGTGAAGAAGGGACTGAAGGAGAGCAGAGGAGGATTAGGGCTGTGGACTCCGTATCCTGCAGATCTCAGCTCTGTGGAACTCCCTGTTGTAAAAAGAACTTCACCGGCAGGCTAGGATGTAAATTCTGTGGGGTTTTATTCTTTCATGGTTGCACAAAGTAGAATGCTGATTTGTCCTTTCCTTTTCTCGCTTAATTAGACGACATCATGTAATTCTTGTATATTCTGTTGCAACTGAACACAGGGAGTACTGTAGGCTAATGGTTGGAGTATGTCGCTTCCAGTTCTGTGCAAAAGAATGGAGGAACGTAATACAACGGATTCATGTTTGTAGTGATCAAACCACCTATGACTAATCATTTACATTTCACATTGCAATTCAATATTTCAGCATAACTTTAGTCGGACACGGCTCCGTCTGTCCGGCGTCGATCGGAATCGCCATATCCTGCAGATCTCACTGTCAGCACTGGAACTCGATCCCTGCTGTTATGCTGTATGAAGAACTTCGTCACAGATTTTTCCTCTACTTTTTTTTTTTGGCTCAATCAGACGAGAGTATGTAACTTGTTGTATATTTCATTGCAGCTGAATATTGGGATTACTGAAGGCTAACGCGTAAGTTTTGTTGCTTCCAGTGCACAAAATCGTTTTTTTTTTGACAAGTAGTGCACAAAATCGTTGAATTCTTATACTGCACTCATGTAAAAGAACCGTGGAATGTAACAGATCGAATTCTTGTTTGTGGTGATGAAATCATACGTCCAATCAACATCATTTCATGTTACAACTTAACACTGGGGATTCATTTACACTCATTTACGTCAGTGCCATAAAAGTATCGTTGATCAGATCTGGCATAGGGATATCAAAAAAACAATTAGAAGTTATAGCACCTGAAATTAATCAGTGCCAACGCATCATGCGCTTCTAGATGGATCACTTTCCTTCCACCTGATACTCTTCCATCAGCATTCTCTGATCTACCAAAAGTTCCTACACCAGAATCACAAGGGCCAATTCAAGTGGAATACAGGACCAGGTCTGCACCTCCTCACATCCGGACATCCACGTTGAACTGAAACAGTTGCTTGTTGGGCCTCAGTGCCTGTTCACAAGCTCATGCCCCATCATGGAAAATCATATCTAGAAAACTCTACACGAAGCTAAAGGGATATCAAATCTACAATTACAAGTTATAACACGTCAAAATAATCGGTGCAAAGCACCCTGCGCTACGAATTGTTTTCTTTCCACCTGACAATTCCAGCAGCATTCTCTGATCTACCAAAAGCTCCTGCACTAGGCTCACAAGGACCAACTCGAGCGGAATACAAAACCAGGTCTGCACCTCCTCCCATCCACGTTGAACACGATGCCAGGCTGCACAGCAGCAGTCTTCCCCAGATGCAGGTTCAGAAATCCCTCCACCTGAAACAGTTGAGGTTTGGCCTCAGTGCCTCTACGCAAGCTCACGCCCCATCCAAGGTCACCCTGTGGTGTATCTGATAGTGTGACGGCCCATCTCAGTAAATGTGAGTTTGACTTCTTGTTGAACTCAATCCAGGACCCGATTCTGGTGTCCTCATCAATTTCCAGTTCAAGATCAACACAACCTCCAGCAATTGGTTTCCTCTTCCGAGGAATTACACTGGGTCCATGCAAAGCAGCAGACAGTGTCAACTTTATGTCATCAGGGAACTGGTAAGAGATTTGCCCAAACTCTGTATAAACTCTGCTGGCTCCACCATTGTTTACTGGCCTCCCAGCAACTGAAATCAGCTCCGCAAGAGAAACAGAAAAGTTCTTCAACCTCAGTATTAGGCCACCACCATATCTGTGACTTTTACTCAGCAAAGGTGGCCTCAACGAAGAATGCAAACTGGCCAGCCAATGTTCCTGTCAAGCAAACTGTTACCTTACACAGTAGAAGGCAAAATGGTAGTATTGAAGGCATCACTGCTTGTCTGAAGAAATTACCTCTCGAATGTTTTGGTCTGTTGAAAAATCTTTACACCTTGCTCCTTTTGGCACAGCAGCAACAGAAAACGAGTCATTGATATTCGACAGGTACATTAACTTTGACAGCGCAAAAGGGGTCTCAATTTGATCATTTTCTTGAGCCATGCATCTATGATCAGTGCTGAGCTCAACAAAGAGGGAGTCCTTCCTGACAGGAGCCTCAAACACAAACCGTGAACTGATACCAGATTCTGCTTCTGAGATATCTCTTGGGAGTGAGCCAGCAACATTGATAACACCCTTGACCCGAGTGCTTTCTTCTGCGAATGGACCAACTTTGGTAGCTTTGAACAACGAGATCACTCTTTCAACTTTCTCTTGTCTCTCCCTCAACTGCATAATGTCATAAAATGCTTGTCTCTGCAAGCGCTTCAAGATCTGTACCTGAATGAAGTAAGTAAAGAATGGAAGACATGAATCAGAGGCTCCAACGGAAATGCCAAACAAAATCAAAAGCAGAAGCAGAAGCCCATAATTGAACATCAAGTTTACCCCTGTCCCCTGACCCGAAACCAAAAGCATGTCACGAATAGAAAAGGCATTAAGGGCACATGAGAAGAAAAGCACCACTTGTTGCCTTGTTGCTGATGCAACGTTAGACATTCCATTTTCCACACATATTTTAGGAATTAGAACACCACACTTGTCTATCCCATCTTATGAAAGAAACAGAAAACAGTCCTATCACACGTCCTTCTAAAATTACTGGCATGGATTAATTGACAATGATGCCATTCTAATACACTTCTGATTGGAGAAAACATGAATTACAAACAAAAAACCATCTGTATCACAGGTCACCTAGCGTAGCCATGCAGCCACATTGCTCAGGGAAGAAACTTTGTCTATGCTGTTTGCTGTGTTACACTCAGGGGTCAGGGCAGCATTCCCAAACACAACATACAGGCCTTTGAATGCAAGCAAACTCCCTAGGACGCTAGGACACAACAGTCAGAAAATGGCGCTGATTTTCCCTCCAAGTGTGCCTGCCAAAAAGAAAAAGAAATCCAAAACCTTGCCGATGGGTCCCATATGATGCACATAAATAAATGCAACAGATAGTGCTCAGCCTCCATAAAATTAACGTTTAAAATGCAACTGATGACACAGTAACAACTCGCTAGGAGCCTAGTAGCACACAACACAACAGTCTGAAAATGGTGCAGTTCATTGCCCTCCTGTTCCTAATGTGGCTGAAAAAAAAAACCTTTACATAAACGCAACATAGGCTACAGCTTCTACAAAACTATACATCAATCGGGGAAAAGGGGAAAGATTTAGGCTTTTGGCATTACAGACTCATCCCCGACAACGCGAACAGGATACCTCTACGGCGTGGTCTGCGAGAAGACAGAGAAGGGTGTGGGTTTGCTTACGGGACTGGGGTCGGGGACCGGACACGGCGGCGGCGGCGGTGGGCAGCGGAAGGAGAGCAGGAAGCGCTTGGCGGAGTCGGCCATGTCGGTGGCTCGATTCACCGCGCCGGTCCACGCCGCCTCCATCCTCTTCTTCCCCCTCGGCCACGCTTCCCTCCGTGGCACTGGAGAGCGAGCGAGAGGAGGCTGGACTGGACTGGATGGATGGTTCGACTTCGAGGTCGAGGAAACCCCAACAGCGGGGGGAGGGAATGGAGAGTTCTCGTGGAATCCGCGGTGGATGGGAACTCGAAGTCGCCTGCCCAGAGGCCCGAGGATGACTCTCGGCCGTTGGATTTGCCTCAAGATGCGTGTTGGTAAGGCAAGAAACAGGGGAGGGATTCATGGAATCATGGCCGGTTTCGAATGCTGAAAATTGAACTGATTTCTATGAACATATTCGAGTTCTACGAATCTCCTGTGTTTTAAAGAGGCATTTACTCGGGAGCTGTGATAATGAATAAGGGTCAGATTGGAATGGAGGATTTTCAAAGAAAAAACAAAGGAACAAAGTTTTCTCAAGTTTATATTTGGAACTAAGGAAATATGTGTTCCTTGTATTCTGACCCAAGTAAGCACATTCTCCCTGATCTGACCAGTGAGCTCAATTCCCTCTTATTCATGTGTAAACCGGCTCAGAAAGTTATTCCAATTCGGCCCAACTCCGAGGAACAAAAAAGGCTCATGGGCCATTGTTGGCACGTGATGACCGACGCCACCATTTATTTCCTCGGGAAAAAAAAAACGCTACATAATGTTTTCTCAATATAACAGCAGCAAAGTTGATGGTGGCAATACAAACACAGTGTAAACGATTACATGTGACGACACCTGCTTGCTTCTCAAAACAACTTATCACTGTACTAACAATTTGCAACGACTCAACTCATCCATATACACAGTGCAGCGACAGACTCCGTGCAGAATAGGGTAGACAGGGATAGCCGCATTCAGCATCAAGCTCGATTGAACAGGACTGATTTCTCGCTTGTGAATCTGAGAAGACTCCACCACTGCATGGTGGCTGAAGCTGAACGCAGTTCAACGGGCGCTGACAAGAAAAGGGTGCTGACATACGCCGCATTCTATCGTCACCGAACCAGAAGTTGGAACTTCAACCTGGATCAAAGCAAATTTGTTGTGCCATGTTCAGATGTCGATTGTCAATCGGGGCACTAGGCATCAGAATTCAAAAGAAGTATATTGTTGCAAAAATAGACCTGAAGATGGACTGTGCAGATAGGGCATGCCACCTCCCGCATTCGCTTGCCGGAAACATCCGAAGACCTTGTCCCTGTAAAGGGATAAAACAACACATTTTTATGTAATGTTAAATAGCACAAGGGAGAGCATCTGGATGGATTGTAGAGATGAATACACTCACCTGAAGATGACCTTTTATTTATATCCATGGCCTCCTGTTCAAAACCACATAATGTACTCAGCATATTTGAATTTTCCAAAGTTAGATACATGATGTTTAGGACAAGATAATCAGTTCAAAAATGATGGACAGAGTATGTATTAACAAGTTCTGTTCACCATTTGACAAACTACACATTATACAGGACTGAAGGACACTGTATGCAATAAAAAGGACAGTGAAAGTGAAACAGAATTAACTATGCCCGTGGGTGATGTCTGCTCCACTTGTCAGGTGTCAAGCATTTTTTTTAATACATTAGCACATCAGGATAATCTGGTGTCATGCGCTTAAAAAAATAAATCTGGGCAGCCGTTGTAACCAAAGTATTATCCCTTGAAAGTTAACTAGAAAGCTCTATCGGTTCAGTAGAACTGTACAAGACAACAAAGCTGAAAAGAAACGGAGGAGCTAACAAACCTGAAGCTTTTTCGCAAGATCCTCATGGCTGTGAACAATAGGTCGATTCGCCACTTCCCTTGCATTGTTAAGTCTTTGCGTTACTTCAGCCTATGAAAACAGGAAGGTATGATGCGAAAATTAGTATAGCTCATTCGGATACTGTCAGGTTGTCCTCGTAGACCACTCTAAACAGACCAGGGCATTAAAGACCTTGACAAAACAACAGGGTTTTATTGGATGAAAAGAAACCCACCAATCAGTGGAAATCTTCAGTTTTTTGGACAAGAAAACACACTAATAGCATAAACTAACTACCTTGTCTGCAGTACGAAGAAAAAGCAGCTCCTTGTTGAGAAAAGAAATGAATAAATAATAAAGCTTCAGTGCCTCAAAGGAGCAATAAAATGTGGTTATTCAAATATCTTGGGCCCAGCAAGTTAACGGTACAGGTTGTATTATCCAAGTGGCATGTTTGGTTCTTTGATGTTTATGCATTGATCCCTCTAAGCTCAAGAAAAAAAATCATAGCACCAAATAATATTTAACGTGAAATAAATAAGAGCAGAGATACTGCAATGGAAAAGGATCGAAAAAGAAAACATTACCATGCATCTGTCACAAACTCGAACTGGTTGAGCATCAGCATCTGTAGTCAGAGGAGTTCTTCCCTGGGTACACTTATCGCAGAAAATATCACCACAGTTTCGACAGTGATGCTGAAAATATAATAGGTTTGCCATGTTAAAAAAATGCCAAGGTGATATCATCAGCAGAACAGATCAATATATAACTGTTCTTACCCTGCGGTTGAAAGCACTAAAATCTGCTGCACATCCTGTGCACTTGTTGACAGCTTCATCTGGGACCTGAAAGAAAGTTAGGAGAAAACATGTATCCGATTAGAAAATAGTGAGTCATCTGATTAGAAAATAGTGAGTCATCATGAATGAAGCATGAACCAGGAAATGAGCAAACAGATATTGCATATGACATGATAGATACGAAATAAAAGCAGACTGCAGATAATAATATTCAAGGTAGGCTCCACAATGATGCTATCAGACAGAAATAACATAAAACCAACAATGCAATCAAACTAAAAACAAATTAGCAACAGAGGCAAACAAACAATGAGCTAAATTTCAATATAGCTTTGCAAATTATGCAGAAATTACAGGTTTGAAACGATAGCAAAAAATACAAATAGAGAGAGACTAATTACCCAGTGATCTTTCTCCTCATTCATAGGCTTCATTAAATTCCTCCAATCAAGGAAATTTTTCTTCCTCTCATTTTGCTGCTCAGCAGGCTTCGCTGCATCAGCAATTCCTCTACTTCTTGAAATGCTGCTTCCACCCATCTCCTTAAACTGCAGTCCAAAGAAACTAACAGACTTCAATCATTTTGCGCAAGCCACATATAGTGCAACAATACAAATTATAAAGACTATTGGACGAATAAAAATATGTTGATAACACAGATGCCAAACCTGCACAGTCGCAGCTGTGACAGTGTCAAGAATGGTGTTCGATGTATAACTGTTTGATTTCAGCCTTATTCTCTTTGCTTCGACATCCACTGAACTCTTGGACCAAAAGGCAAAGATAGAGGAATCTAGTACCTGATACAGAGACCATAAGATCAACAAAAGAAATACTAGAACTTTGACAAGTTACAAAGGTGCCATGAAAACGAGTTACTTACATCCCATCTGGTTACAGTTTCAAGGGGATATATTCTTAGTGTCCTACCAGTGTTGGGATCAAGCATCCGAATTCCATCCAAACCAACCTGCATAAGGCACAAGCAGAAAAGTATTGATTAATGACTGCTGGACCATACCAAATTATGACATGCTAAGTATAACAACATAACATCATTAACATCCCTTCCTTAAACAGGAGTTCGATGCAAAAGTTTACAGGTATTGGAAACCATTATTTAGTAACTTTAAACATGAGCATTTTGGCAACAACAGTCCTGTCCTAGCCTCTTCATTTTCAGTCCGGTGCAAATTCACAACCATCCACTAATTAGGTAAAAAATACTTTCCAACTAAATGATTTCATTTGAACTATTGAACGCTCTAACAGCACATTTCAATAACCGAGATCTTCAGTTTCTTCATTTTGGGTTGAATAGCCTGCACAGCTATGAGCTCAATAATTTATAATTTCCATCTAACTTCACGGTGCTAACTACACTACAACTACATTCAGAAACCAATTGATTTATCTAGCATTTCGTTCACAGCATATTCTACATGTTTCAAAGACCAACATTAGTATCCACTGTAAGACTTCCAAGTTCCAACTAAACTGAAGTCAGCTCTGGATAGCCAATGCTAGAGTAGCCAGTAAGCAATGCACTACTATAAATGGATCAATTGTATAGTTAATACAATGAATGTTAAGCCACCAGCAATGGACTGCGGAGCTCATTCATGACATGTCCACAAAACTCATCTCGTTCCACAGCCTCAGAAAAAGGAGACTACCTGGCAGAGCACATCCATGGTGCTCCCAGCGCCCTCTGGCAACAGCTTGACCCTGAACTTCTGCACCCCACCCCTGACGTCCTCTGACGTCTCTGCCTTGGGCACAGCCCTCACCACCTTGGGGCTGGCCGCACTTCCCCCACGGCCACCAGCAGCCCTATCGGCAGCTGAGCCAATGGACCTCCCGTAGTCATCAAACAGCGCGGATCCCGAGCCCGACCTCGGTGCGGTGCCCCTGGCCCCGTACGGCTCGTGCTTGTCGCCGCCATCGTACACGTATGCCCCGTCGTCGGACCACCCGCCCCCGCCCCCGCCCCCGCTTGCCGGCTTGGGCGGGTACAGCTCCTGGCCGTACCCGGAGCCAGGGCCGGATCCGTAGCCGTAGCTCCCCGACCGATCCAGCGACGGGTACGGCGAGGGCACCGGGTTGTGCGGGAGCGGCGGCGCCGGCTCGTGGGGGTAGTACGGCTGCGGCGGCGCGGGCGCGGGCGCGGTGGTCGGCGAAGCGTAGTGGGAGAGGTCGGCGGGCGGGTACGCCGGGTACGACGGCGCGGGGGAGAAGTCCGCGGGGTACGAAGAGTAAGGGGGAGCCGAAGCCGGGGCGAACACCGACGGGTAGGGGGCGGCGGGAGGGGCGCGGAAGCCGGGGCGGACACCGACGGGTAGGGGCGGCGGGAGGCGGCGCGGAAGCCGGGGAGAGGTAAGGAGAAGAGTAGTAGGGGACGTAGTCCCCCGCGCCGGAGGAGGGATGCATCGCAGTCGAAGGGAGGGCTCGGATCGGGGAGTGGGTGAGTCGAGGCGAGGCGGAGAGGCGAGGCTGGCCGAGGGCGGAGGCGACGAGACGACCGGTTGGTGGTGGTGGCGCGGTTTTGCGAAATGGACCTCCACAGCTGAAGTATTTTCGGATAGGGTCTTTCCTGCGTGAGAGAAATTGCCTGCGGGGTGTGAATTGAAAATTGAGGCCCTCAGTGATCAGCCAATGTGGATGTGAGAATATTTGTGTTCATGTGGCTGAGAATGATGTGCTGAGACTGGAATGAATTATTTGGATCAGAGATCGGTTGCCTCTGATTAGCATGACAGTGTTCAGCAAACTGATGCTAATTATAGTTTCAGGCTTGAAGCAAACTGGTGAAAAAATGTTTCTATGCTTGGTTGTAATTAATTTAATTTATTACAGTACCTGTTTCAGACAAAGAGAAGATAAACTGAAATTACCACTGTAATAGGCATTTGGGAATGCGGGGAAATGTCCTGAATCCTGCATTTTTCGCTTTGATTTTTTTACAAGATTTGTGCACAAAATTTGCAAGAATAAATTCAATTTCACAGGAGAAATGCAAGATTCAGGAAATTTCTTCCGCATTCTAAAGGGCCTGAAAATGCACTGCTTTCCTTCCCTCAAACACAAAACACACACACAAGATGCAAGCTGCATCTTCCATTTGCTCACCAAACACACAAACTGCAACCACAACACATTGCCACACCCATGCAAGTTTTCTATCAGTGCCATCTGCTCTGCAAGTGCAAATGGTCTCCTTTGCTGCACAACCACACAGGGCTAAATACAATCGGCAAACTGGCTGCCTGCAGTCAAGGGCTAACATTACATATGCAACTATGTCAGATTCAGCAACATATAACCAAGAAATTATTAGTTTCCTCCATGTATGCATGTCGATCGGCTCTGATGAACACAAGCATACTCAAATAACTGTGATGGCAACACAGACTTTGCTGGAACTTTCTAGGCAAATGCAAGTCAAAGCAAACTTGATGCAAGGCTGATGACGAAAGCCCCCAACCAAACCCTGTCCAAAGTGCATAGAACCTACCTTCACCACAACGTGCTTGCCGAAAGAGGCAACTTGCACTGTTGCTGAGGGAGTTGCTTTCTTGATTCCGCCGGCGATAAGATATTAAACTAGTCGGTAACCATCATGGTTAGACAAAATTCTGGTAATTGACTCACTTAATCCTATATATATGTCAGAACATTGGCAAGATGAACACTGTCCAATCAAAAGGAGAAAGAAATCACCAACCACAGCATCACAAGCATACATCTGGGACGGGTAGTAATACCAACAGCTGCTTATATATTTGTTTACACCAATTATTACGTGAATGTAGCAAGCTGCTCAGTTCATTTTTTTAGTAGTTGTGTGTGTGTATCAGTTAGGCGATGTGCATAATTATATTGTAGGCATGATGGTTCATCTAAGCAAATTGCTTTCCTTCATGGAAAAACAAATGTTGGTATGCCGTACCTTGTTGATGTCAGAACTCTGAAGACTGTCAAGTTCAAGTAGCTTTGCTGAAAGACCATGTCTGTCCAACTGCAGGTTCACTTCATTTGATTCTTCTCTATCTGAATGTTTTCAGACAAAAAATATATATATATCCCACATGCTGTGCTGGATCACTCTACAGTTAGTCGCTCATATTTTATTTCTCATTGCTGTGTTCTAGTATTTGCAGCTGTACAGAAGCTGATGATGTACATGTTTGTCACTTTCGATAGGGGCCGGCTGAGAGAGTAGTGATGTGGCTGGTGCTTCTTCTTTACAAGTAGACATCCTTTGGTCGGCAAATACAAACATATCTTGCCCATTATTCATTACAACAAATCTAGAATTCTTGCAGGCCTTTTGTACCCTCGATAAAAGTAAATGCACGGCAAGGTCAAAAGCCTCAAGTTGTTTCTTAATGATCAGGTGACGACATTTGCAGCTAACTTCCCTGAAAACGATGTCTTTTAATTCACATCTTTTTTTCGCAAACGTGCCTTAGCATCTGGAATGCTCGCTTCGTTTTGGCCTGCTGGCTTGGATTGGCAGATGATTGGGGGTCAGAACAAGCCTTTAGTGTTTGTTTCAGAAACAGACAGATGAATTTTAAAACAAAGGTCAGGACAAAGGTGAATTTAGGTTCTGGGATAGGTGGAGATATCTTGCACAAATAAAGATGAGGCCAAAGTTTCAGACATCACACAGAGCTAAAGAAACGAGATAGAATATGCCAATTTTTATCAAGGCAACCACTACACCTGGTCCTGCAGACATCCCCAAGTGCTTTGCCACGCTTTTGACTCATCATCTCCTATATATATTTGCACTTCAGCTAGCTAGGCCATGCTCTGATGAAATCTGAATATTGGAGACAGCGCCGCCGAGTGTGATAAAGAAGATTACTTCCTGCGAAATATCTCTGATTGGAACATGGATTGGATACATAAAGATGGTCAATGTGATCCGTTTGCATTGTTTGGGTTGGGTCAATGCGTCGCTGATGATGAGATGGGAATTACGAGTAAATTTTATGCTGCTATATATGTATAATTGTATATAGGTATTAATTGTCGTGGTGCAATGATCTGTCGACAGAGTGAAGTGGTTTCAGAACTTTGCATGCTTTTGATTACAGTCGGCATCTGAAAGTGTCATCAGACAGCAACTCAAACCTCAAAGTTTTAATGCTTACACACTAGGGAAATATCTGTGAACTCATCTATTATGTCCATGATATCTCAGTCAATGTTGAGTTATTTTAGAGTTGTAAAACTAAACTCTGAATGAGAGTGTGGTGTGGTACAGCAAGTACTGTCCCGCAGTACCACCAGCTAAACTACAAGTAATAAGACAAAGTGCCAAAGGAGATGGATCTTGGGAAAGAAAGAAATGGAAAGGAAGGTCCAGATAAGGCTATTGGAAAAGGATGCCCTACCCAGATGACAGTTCACTCGTAACATCCATCGACATACCTGACGTAGTATGTATGTGGACAAATTAACCCTGCTTAATTGCTCGTCGATCGCTTTCTCCAATATGCAAGAATATGGGAGCAGGAGGGCAACCAGGCAGCATATAGATTTATGAACTAAAATTCTTCTTAAAAGAAAGAGAAAAATTATGAACTAATTAAACTACGGGAGTGGACATGTATTTACACATTACACTTGGTGGTATGTATGTAACGGTGTTGTTGTACTTTGTTTTGTCTTTCTCCTTTTCTTTTTTCTGTGTACTTTGTTTTACCTGTTGGTGTTGTTGTTGTTGTTGTTGTTGTTGTTGTTGTTTTTAATAAATTACAGTAGGAGCTCCTTGCTCCTCCTGATTCCTAAAAAAAATGTATGTCATGGTGATCTAGCAAGCATGCGCAGCCCTATATATCTCTAATAAGTTCATGGCCTGATGATGAAAATTCTTGGCATCGAGATCGAAGTGGTGGATTTAGTCCAACTGCCTCCGATCCATCCAAGACATGATTATTAGATGCCAATTAACAATTAATTAGCCTATCGGGAGCAGCTGGTAGGAGCATATTATGTAATTAACAAGTATGCATGCAGGCATACGACACATCTATGCTGCATCAGCATCAGCATATAAATACTACCTACAGTGGCATGAAATATCTCACCGCGCGCCTGCAAAGCCGGCCATTAGCAGCTCAGTAGTGGTCATCAGTGCTGCCAAAGCTAGCTGAGCTGCACCCCAGTATCCAAGCAGCAGCTAGCATAGAAAGCAGGAGCCAAAAAAAAAAGTAAAGGGAGAGCACTACTAAGCTTGTTACTTGTCTACACATATACAGCTCGCAGTGGTGCGTGCATCGTAGAGCCCTAGTGTTGTGTGTTGTTGGTGTGCTCTTTCTTGTGATCTCCTTATCCGTCATGGCGACCAACTACCACCACTACCAGATGGCGGTGCATCACGCTGCAGCGGCGGCGGCGGCGGCGGCGTGGAGGGAGCCGGACAGCCCGCAGCTGAGCTTCGTGAGCGGGTGCAGCTCCCTCTTCTCCATCTCCACGCTGCAGGACGACGACGACGACAGAGCCGCTGCCGTCGTCATCGCCGGCCACCACGCGCTGCCCTCCACGCCCGTCTCGCTCGCGGGGTTCGCCGGCGACGAGGTCGACATGGAGGTGCAGCAGGCCAGCGGCGATGACCGGAGGAGCATCAGGATGATGAGGAACCGCGAGTCCGCGCTCCGCTCCAGGGCCAGGAAGAGGGTACGTCAGAAGTACATATTTTAGCACAGTTGCATTTTCTCTAATTAAAGATAGTTATATTTACCCCAAAAAAGATAGTATTAAATTTTTACTTGTGAGTGAGTTTATTGCAAATTATATATGCACTTCTATCTGTGCTTATATGATGATGGCAACGTCAAAAACTATCTGAAAGTCTCAGAAACTTCAAATCCATTAAGTTTCCTGAAAAAAATGCATATACTACCCATATACCTATGAAAGCATATACAGCCATGCATATGCTTCAAAATATTTATGTCAGGATTGCAACCTGGCATCACTGTTTTGGAGAACACCTTTTCAAGCTTGTTGTTAAAGCATTTGGTACGTGGTACCTATCACGAACTATATGAAATAGTGATAAGTACGACATAGCATTACAGCTTTGCTCCACCTAGCTAAGATAACCTTATATACCAGTGTTCTCTTTGTTTTAAATTATAAGATGTTTTTTTTCTCTATATGTATTTTTTTATTATGTATCTAGACATAGTGTATAACCGTGTATAAAAAATAATATATTTTAAAAAATCAAAATGTCTTATAATTTAGAACGGAGAGTGTACGTTCTAGCGCAATACATATGTGCATATATACTATACTATACTGGTATGTGACGGTGAAACTTTGGAGAGGTGGTGACTGATGACTAGTGAGCTAATTTGGTCTCTGAGTTAAAAAAATGTGTGAGTTTATAAAACTTAAAAAAATGAAATGCGTGGTGGCTCTTTCTATCATGCATATGCATATATATTGAGTTGCTGCCAATAATTTCTTAGTCAACATGGACTAAACATGTATATCTCTTCTCTCAGTGCCGACAAATCCAGCTTAATTATATACATAGTTGAACGACATACTACATATCTATTGTTTCAAGAACAAGTTGAATAGTTATCAATCTATCATCCGAGTAGAAAAATCCCCCCCCCCCCCCCCCCCCCCCTCCCCAAAAAAAGGCTAAGACTGATCATGATGAGTTCATTTGTACCTGCTCTCCAAGTCTAAGCACTAATAATTCCTCAAGAGGGAGAAAAAAAAAGCACCAAGGGCTCACATAGCGACACGTACGCTTATGCAAAGTACGTTTAGAATATTCCTGGTGATCATGGGCGCATCTGCATCTTCATTCATATTGGAAGTTTGTGATTAGTTTTTGCATTTCATTTTTTGGATGATGCAGAAGTGCTTGATTACAGATCCAAATACTAAAAAAAAGATTTTTAGTATTTCATTGGTTGGATTACAGATCCAAGTACTAAAAATAATTCCAAGTTGCCATATGAAAATAGGTAGTTGTTATAACTTCAGGATTGCGTCAAAATGAACCACTACACAATTGGTTGCGTCTTAATTCTTCCTCGTAAGCTTACGATATCCATAAGACTACATACTACAAATACAAAATAATACAGCTAAACATCATATATAATCATTAAAAATACGTGTAACAATATAACTAGATCAAAACTGGGTCAACGAAAGCCAACATCTCAACCAGCACAATCAGTCGTTGACCTGAAAATGAAAGGCCTTTGCGTTAATTATAGCTCGATTATTTTTAATTAGTGGTCTGCATGTTGCGCGCAGGCATATGTGGAGAATATAGAGAAAGAAGTTCGCCGGCTGGTGGATGAGAACTTGAAGCTCAAGAAGCAGTGCAAAGAGGTGCTAAAACATACTGATCATTCATGTCAAAAGATCGAATGCCTTTGTTTTCTTTGGTGGTCAATGTGATGAACACACTTCTTTTCTCAATTTTCTTTTGCTGGACGTACAGCTGAAACTGGAAGTAGCGGCACTAGTCCTACCAACCAAGAGCTCACTTCGAAGAACGTCATCCTCCCAATTCTGAAGGGACAAAGAAACATTGAACATATATATGTGATAGTAGGAATGATTGGACTAGTGCTTGTGTGTACATTCAGTGTCAGTGTGTGTTTGTGTGAATCAGGGCAATGTGAGATAGATTGAGCAATCAATGTGCTATGACATGTATTTTTTTTACTCCTTTGACACCTAGACCAATCTCAAACTCTCAATTAAGCTTGCCAATCTACCATTCACATGTCCAACAACATGGATTAGACTCCATGTCCACATTAGTTCGATTAGATGCCTATGATAATCATAAACCTCTCGGTCTGCGTTTTTTTTTCATCACGCCTAAACGTGTTTTTCATTAAGCAGGGTAGAGTTAAAAGTGTGAAGCGCAACAACAACAAATGAAACACGACAAGACATAGAAGACGCAACACCCTGGGCGTAGCAACCATCAATTGTCATCACCCCACTAAGCCTCAACACCAAAGCCCGATCACTACTAGCTATAGGCAACAAGTCTGGGTTCATAACAAGCCCAAGAGCCTCGCCAGGTGCTTGTAGCCAGACAGACACCATTGGTCCGCCTCTTCTTTGATCCAAAGCACCAAATGAACCGTCGTGCTGGAACCCCATTGAAGGTTCATGCATTGTGCTCCTTCCAAAGACTAGCCAACTAGGAATATTAGCGAGTCAAATCCTTTACAAACTTGCTTTGGGCCCATATTCTTCACCTATAACCACCAACTCAGTGTGTGATCATCTTGTGCAAGCAACGCTATTTGAAGGTGCATACTGGACATACATATGAACCAAACCTCGTGACTAAAGGAACAACCAACAAAATATGGTCTATTGTCTCTGTAGCTTGGCCGCACATGACGCATATGTTATTTGGCTGCAACCCATGTATGCGTCGTCTCTCTCCGCTATCCAACACCGGCCATGCATCACTAACTAGAAGAAACTAACTAGAAGAAAAAGCGGACGCGCGGCGGAGCGACAGTCTTCCAGATGTGCTTTGCCCCAACGGACACTGGTAAGCCGAAGAACATTGCCTAAGCCGAAGTAGCGGAGTATTTTTTTATCCCCTGTGAGCTTCCAAGAGAAGGTGTCTGGCTGCTGATAAAGCTGAACCTACTGCAAGCAATCAAATAGCTCAGCAAATTTGATGACCATTTGCATTTTGGGGGAAACTGGACCTAGCAAAGTCCAATTTTACCCCCTTAACTTTAGACTGTGTCTGTTTTTCCTCTCTAAACTATAAAACCAGAATTTTTCACTGCTCCAACTTTGAAAACCTTTCGTTTTACCTCCTTGGTCGGTTTTGGACAGTGGTTTTTTTTCTTTTTTATTTTGTTATGGCTGAATTTTTTAAAAATCATAGTAAATCATGAAAAAATCATAAAATAAAAAATCCAATTTTGTTAGACTCCGCGTGAGTAGATCTATATAGTGAATATATAATATGGTATGTTTTAGTATAAAGTTTTTGTTGTAGCTTTAAATCTATACTTTTCTATAATTAATTAGGAAAACTTTGTACTAAATCATACCATATTATATGTTCACTATATAGATCTACTCATGTGAAGTCCAACAAAATTAGATTTGCTATTTTATGATTTTTTATGATTTACTATGATTTTTAAAAAAAACTTAGCCGTAATAAAATAAAAAAGAAAAAAACAAAACCACTATCTAAAAGTGACTAAAACCAGCCAAAGAGGTAAAATAAACACTTTTCAAAGTTAAAGGAGTGAAGATTTCTGGTTTTATAGTTTAGGGAGGAAAAACGGACGCGGTCCAAAGTTGAGGGAGGTAAAATTAAACTTCTTCCAAACAAGGACTACAAAAACTGTTTTGGGCCTGGTTTCCTCCATCCAGGCCCAGGCCTAGAATAGTTGTGGCCCAGCTTACCCAACCAAACTCATGCCAACCCACTTCTTCTACTCAGTTCTAGTCAAGGAAGCATATGGTCGATTTTTCCCATGAAATTTGTGTGGCAACATATTTTACCACTTCTCTTATCTCTCAGGTGCTTATTATCTTTTGGTTAGTGTTCACTTCAGACAACCTGTAACTTTATCATTGTTTGAGTAAAGGGGGAGGGGGGGGGGGGGGGGGGGGGAATCATGTGCCCTTTGTTATTTGTCATTTGAATCATACTAGCTAGTTGGTTGCCCGAAAATTCAGAGGCTTGAAACATAGCACTATCATATATTCATAGTCATAGATAATCTAAAAGTATGTCATTTCCCATAATTTCAAACACAAAATGCCTTCTTTTTTTTGGTAAATTTTCTAGCCGAGAAGGTGTCTCTCTCAGCAAACACTGCTGCGACTATGGATCTGTCTCTGTCAGTGACCAACCATACTGCCTAGCTATAGTAGCAGCAAAAGGGCCTAGTATTCATCAACGCCAGGACAACGAGAGACAGACACACCGCCGCCCAACCCCGGCGACCTGACGCCGCACTACTGCCGTCCGGCGGCGACCCGGCGCTTGGTCCTCCTCCTCCTCCTGCTGCTGCGCCGGCAGAGACGTTAACGGCGACCCTCATGCCTCCTAGGCAGTGGTTTGGGAAATCGCAGATGAACCAGTATCCCCTCGCCTCGGCGAGCACCACCCGGTCGTATCCGCTGGTGTACTTGGCGCGCACGCCGTTGCCGCCGCCGGCGGTGGTGTCGCAGGTCCGGTAGACCTCCTCGGTCACCTCGTACACGTTGTGCTGGGAGCTCACGTACTGGAAAACTGTAATTATGCAGGCACCGGCCGGCAGCAGATCAAACATCAAATAAAGTAGATGATCAGTAGCGTTCATATGCAGGGATGCATTGATATGAAGAGTGAGCAGAGCAGGCGCCAGGCGGTGAGCTGACCTAGGACGTCACCGACGGCGAAGGCGTACTCCCTTGCCCAGGCAGCGTAGTTGATGCCGGACCCGGATTCCCAGCCGTAGCTGACGTCGCCGACCACGTACTCGGCGGCGCCGGCACGTCGCGCTGGCCATAGAAGCAGCAGGGAGGCGACCACGGCCAGCGCCTGCATCGCCATATCGATCACTGCTGCAGCGCTGCTGCTGGGATTAATTTTGACTCTGTGCGTAGTGGTGACTGGCGCAGGAGGATGCTCAAGCTCAATAACTCAGTTCGTGTGTGTTCTGACTTCTGACTTATGACTACTTAACCATAGATGCTCTCGCTCCAGGACGACGATCGAGCGAGGCAGAGCGGCAGAGCCGACGCTGACGGCGACGAAGGACGGACATTTCAAAGCGCCGGGCGAGGTGCGTGGACATTTGGACGAGGAAGATGGGGAAGACGACGAGGTCAGCGAGCTGAGCTTGCTAGGTGGATGACAAGGCAATTACGGAAAGCACAACTGTTGGCCTTGTCGCCTTCATACGGCAGGAAGTTCCTGCCAGCGTTCAGCCACTTAACCAGCTAGAAGCTGTTTTCTAGTTTGTGTGCAGCTCCTGTAAATACTTTTTCCTCTGTATTTTCTCTTCTCGGTAGTTCCTTCTCAACACCGAGACTAATTTGGCTTTTACGCTTTATGCATAAAGGAGGGAAAAAGCTTTTTCATCTTGATGAGAAAAATAAAAAAATTAGCTCATAACATATCGTAAAATTGTTGTAAGCTATACTCAACAGGCTCACGATAAAAAGACAGAGCACCTGTTGTTCAACCTCATAAAAATAAGATGTACATTCAGGGGCGGCTTGGTGCACGTGACGAAAGAGCACCCCGCAGCAAGCCGGCCGGATTCTGGGCCTCGCACAGCAGGCCAGCCCAGGGTAGCCCAACTGCATGCAAGAAGTGTATATGCGTAGAATTTGAATTATCGTCTAAGTCTGGTTTTCCTCTTCAAACTTCAAAGCAAGACATTCTAGTCCCTCAACTCCCAAAATTATTTAAATTACCATATAACTGGGTTAGAACTGGTCTTATTCTTGTTGGTCGCGTCTTATATTTTTAGAGATTGGAAAGCTTTTAGAACACACTCATACATCAATTAATTAAAATGGTTTAGTAATTTTCCATAATTTTCTAGATATCTACCCATTTTCCTAGAACTAAGATTGTAAACATATTCTTACGAGATTTAAATATATTTTGGCTTTCTTGTGTTTCAATCTATCTCTAGGATTTTTCTCGTTATTTTTAGAATTTTATAGACATTGATGAAACTGTCTTGAAGGTTTTGAGAATTGAGAGGTTAGAATATTTCATTTTAGAGTGCAAGAAAGAATAATACACCATGACAACAATTCAGAGGATAGATATCCATGACCATAGTGTACAAAGGAGTTTCCTAGTGACATCAGGACATGGAACTCTTCGTGGATTGTGGTTATGCATATTTAACGCTTTGATCAAAATTTAGTCAAACATTAATTTCAAAACTTTGGCCATCGAAGAATTTCAGCAATTTAATCTATAAACATAATAGAAGTAATGTTGCAACTTATTTTATAATCTCATAATAGAAGTAATGTTGCAACTTATTTTATAATCTCATAATAGAATGCTCAATGGAGTCCTCTGGTTTCCCAGGGATCTTACCCTGTTCTAAGGATGGCATAGCTGCTGCTAATTGAGCTAATTGGGTTTCTAGCATTTTATTAAAGCTCAATTGATTTTTCATAGCAGTTGTAAAGCTATCCATTTTCTCACCAAAGCTTTCAAGAACTTTATCAATGGCAATCATTTTCTTATTTATACCATCATTAATTCTAGATTGTCCTAGAACAAGATCTTTCAATGAAGGTTGATTATTATTGTAATTGTTACAATTGTCATTATCTCTATTACCTTGGTAGAAGGGACGTGAATTCCAACTTCCTTGTTGTTGGGGTCGATACCCGTTGTTGTTGTTGTTGTTGTTGTTGCTGATGAAATTCACGTCCTCCTTCGGTGTCTCGGGGCAATTGTTGCCGGAGTGATCATTCTCGCCCTTCACACCATGGGCCAACTTCAATGGCTTGTGTGGCGGTGACGGGGTAGATGGCCTCTCGTTCCTTCTTGGAACCTTCTTCTATCTTCTTCATCAAGAGGTCCATCTTGGCAGAGAGCATGTCCACCTCACTGACGGTGTGCATACCTCTCTTCTTTGGTTGGAGACGTTCCTCACCCCAACCTTGGTTGGTTACCATCTTCTCGATGAGGTCCTTGGCACTTCTTACCGTGTGTTGGAGAAATGCCCCTCCAGCGGCAGCATCAAGGTCACTACGAGCCATGCTGGTTAGCCCGTGGTAGAACCCTTGAATCAGGAGCCAGTCGTCTATCCCGTGATGAGGACAGGCACGAACATACTCCTGGAGACACTCCCATGCTTCGGGAATCGTCTCGTCGGATTGTTGCTGAAAGCTCGAGATCTTTCCACGAAGGGCATTGGTTTTGCCCGTCGAGAAGAACTTCTTGAGGAATGCATTAGCACACCTCTCCCATGTAGTGTCCTTTTCCTTGTGGGCGTAGAACCATTGCTTCGCCTTCCCCAATAGCGAGAATGGGAAAAGGCGAAGACGAATGGCGTCAGACGCCACTCCCTTGATAGTGAATGTGCCACATAACTCCATGACGTGCTAGACATGAGCATTGACATCCTCATGGGGCTTTCCGCAAAACGGATTGGCCTGCACCATGTGGATCAAGGCGGGCTTCAGCTCGAAGGTGGCATCCCCGAAGTTGACCTCGGGACCCTGATCTACGTGGGTAGCTGACGGGGCCGAGAAATCAGAGATTGCCTTCTGGGCCATAGCTTCCTTGAGTGGTGGTGTAGAGCCTCCTTCCTCGAACGGATTCAGGTTCGAGATGAACCTCTGAGGTGGGACTTGACGACGTCTAGACCTCCTCAACAGCTGCTCAGGATCCTCTAGGTAGTTTCCCGACAGTTGGAAACCGCTCATAAACTGTCTGGCTTCACAAGAAGAGAAGACACAGACAGGGTGTAAGCCCCTATGACTAATTGATAACTAAGTTAATGATAAGCTCTGGATTCAATCTAATTAAAATTTCTAGGCTATGCTTTCCCCGGCAACGGCGCCAGAAATGCTTGTTGACACTTCTTAGCGTCGCACCACAAATAGAGATAAATCCCTATCTCCGGTACGACGCTATAAATGCTTATGGGTATTTCTTATGACTATTGGATAAATCTGCAAGCGCACAGATTATACCGCTGTAGCACTTCATCTAGGAGTATTCTAAGGTACCGTAATTTATTTTATCCCAAGGGAAAGCTGAGCTAGAAATGATAATTAGAGAGAGATCCTAGAGAGTACCTCAACTCAGTATCGACTAGTATAGGAGGGTAAATGATAAATGTGATAGGAAGGGATTGATGAATGAAAGAGCCTAGGTAAATGATACTTAGAACGGACTAGACAAATTAGCTAGGTGGGAGGACAACGAGAGAGTACAAGGGACTCCGAAGCAATTCACTCTACTTTAATATACTTAGCTAATTAACTAGACTAAACACTATAGTTTGCCTCCTCAATACAAGTATGCTAGGCGAGGGGATAGATCAGTAGGAGGACAAAACTCCTACCGGACCGCGCCCTCCTGTTGTCTTGAAGCCCTACCTTTTAATAACTTATCTGACACGCGTGGTGGAATACTAAGGCTAGATAGAGCTGTCACCTTCTACTAGCATCCACGAACAATCCACGCAATAAGCGGTAATCAAGGATAAGCTAATATATAAGCACCACGCTTACACAAAACTTATTACTTTGACTACGATCAATAATCAAAGCACCCTATGACAGGCAATGATCACATACAGGAAAGGTCACAAGGATCACAGACTATAAATGTAAAGGCTATTAAAGAGAAAAAGCATATAACAATACTATATCTAGTATAGTAATGCTCAAAGTAAATACTAAGTAAAGTAAAGGGAAAGGATAATATATTGATAAATATAAAGTCTTACAAAGAAGAAAAGATACAAGAGCTATACCAGACTTCCCCGAAGACAACTCCGGAAATCCCGAGCAAGCTCGACTCAACTCTAACTCTCACTCTAGACTAACTACTAGAACAATTCTAAGGAATGGAGCTTGTAGGCTTCTTCACCATATTTAGAGAGGGAGGTATGGCCCTCTATTTATAGTAGAGGAGTGGAGTAGGGGCTACTCCATCGCCACGTCAGCGATCCAGGGCCTCCCATCCTCCACCATTAGATCAAACCGCCTTTGCAACCGACATTGGATGAATGGTGGTGATCCAGATCGTGGGGAAGGAGTATGGCGGTTGGGAGGAGCCAACCGACCTAGGGGGGTGATCGGCCGACCCCCCCTATGGCCAATGGGCCCCCCTCTACCCTCCAGGGTGTGGCCCCATTGGTCAGGGACTGCTTGAAGGCCAGGTGGGCCCTTTGGATGGTCGGCCGACCCCCCCTGGGGGTCACTGGCCCACCTCCTGCTCCCTGGTGCTGGTCCCACCTGTCATTGAGGTTATTTGCTGGTTCTGAGGTGGTTATCACGTTTATCTCCTTGGTGTGGGCCCATGGATCCTTGTGTTTTGCTTGTGAGCCGTTGAGAGAAAGCACAAAGTGATCCAATGGATGGATTTCACTCTAGAGTGACTCTCTTGGATCATGGTCGAGGGGGAGAGCCAGGTGGGCCCATAGGGTGGTCGGCCGACCCCCTATGTGGGTCCCACTGGCTCTCACTTGCTTCATTTCTTCATCCCTGCACTCAAACACTCATGTACATGTGAAACTAGTTATTTGATAAACTATGTTCATGATGTGTTTGTTTTATCCCTGATCCAGAGGTTGGTGGCATAATTTTAAGTATAGAAAAGTTAATCATAACTTGTGCCAACAACCTCCTAAAATGGGAGCCCAAATAGGAGGTGCATTGGAGTGGATTTTTTTGGACCAAGTACCTAGATTTAGAATAGTAGCCTGTTTAGGAGGTGGGCCGGTTGGAGTTGCTCTAATAGTACAATTAGAAGTCTTGAATGAAGAGTATAATAAATGAATTAGATCATTAGTTCATTATCCAAAAATTTAGAAGCAAACTCGAAAAAGGATACATGAATGACATATTCTTACCACATATACTTAATTATGTTTTAGGTACATACTGTTTAGATAGTTACACAAGATCCAACATAGGAGCAATTTGGCGTTTTTCACTAAGAAGATAAAATTGGGGTAATGCTACGGGTGATACGTTCGACTCGTCGAACGCAACCACACACGGCCCATCACCGCCACGACCCATCTCCCTAATCGCCGAGTCGCCCGCGCCCCCCTCCCCTGGCTTCGCACTCGCACGGGCACGGACGCCTCGCACACTCCGCCCGCTCGCACTTGGCTTCGTCTTCTCCGCTCGAGCGCTCTCCCCACGGCTCACGCAGATCCGCCGCTCACGTCCGCTGCTCCCCACCAATTCACGCCCCCTCATGCTCCGCCTTCTTCCCGTGCTCCTTCGCCGCACCACCTTGTGCCTCGGTCTCCCTCGCGCGCGCACCCTGGAGGCACTCAAAGCCCCCTACCATGGGGATCCAGCGTAAGCAGGCGCAGATCGGCCGGATCCGCCAAGAGCAGGTGTGGATCCACTAGATCCACCACCGGTTGTTGTTGATGTGCGCGGGAATCCCAACGTCGGTGGCCGTGGGGATTCCTGCGGGCGGTGGCACTCTCTGCCGACCTCGCCTCCCCCTTCGTGGCGTCCCTGCCCCCCGTTGAGGTAGGTCATGAGGACCCCCGCATCCTATCTCTCCTCCTCCCCCCTCTTTCTTGGTGCTCCATCTCTGCTAGCTGCGTGTTCGTTGTTTTCTTTTTTTTTGATTTTTTTTTGCATTTTATTTATTTCAAAAGCTGGATTCATGTTGTTTCAACAACATGATCCATGTTGTTTCAAATTACCAAAGCATTTTGTTTTTCAGTACGTAACATGTGTTGTTTCAAACACGCAAGATCCATGTTTCAAACTCTTAAAACATCTTGTTTCAATAGGTCTGCTATGTGTGTTCCAGACACATTGTGGGGTTTTGTTTCAAATCCCTAAAACTGTATATTGTTGGGTTTTGTTTCAGACACAGTTTGTCATTTATTTCAAATTTTCTGTTCTTGTGTTGTTGCAATAGTTGGCCTCCATGTTGTTACAACAATCTGCTTTTTTCAGTTCTTTGTTTCAGTAGAACAACCATCGTTGTTTCATATGATTGAACATCTTTTTTCATTAGAACAATTTTTGAATATATGTTTTGCTGTTGTTTCACTTGTTGCCTTTGATTTGTTGCAATAGGCGCGTGCGGAAGAAGCGGCGTCGAGGGAAGGGGCGTACGCACGCCCGCGCCCGGACGTCGTGTGTTGGGCTTCAACCTAATGGGCTGCGTTCTACAGTCGAACGTTCGTTCGCCTGTGCTTCCCATAAATTTGGCACCTAGATTTTAATCTAAATTTTAATTTACAGCTATGAGATCGATTGAACCTTGGATGGCTAGGTGCACGATTATACTTTCCACACAACTAGTTAAGCTAGGTCCGCTTTTTAACATATATTGATTCCAAAGGTCGAGTATAGTAAGAGAACGATAATGCGCGACTTGTCTTCTCCGCCTCACACCCCTTTCCGTCTTTTTTTCTCCCACGCCGGCACCCCTTCCCTCCCCCCCCCCCCGCCAGCCCCACCACTGGCGACTCTCGTTGCCTCACGCATCGCCCACCGTCTGCCCCCACCACTCGACCCCGGTCTCCCCTAATCACTGGGCGATGTGCGGGCTCATTCTTGTCCTTGCTCCCACCCCAGCTCCCTTCCCCACCACTAGCGGCTCCCGCCATCTCACCTTGCCGCGTCACCACCTCTTACCCTTGACCCAGCCCACCCTAATTAATCCCAGAGCAGGGCGCCAGCGAGCTACGCTCCGCGACGCCCCATCCACCAGCCCGGCTGAACCGCCTCCCCTCCCCGACATACCACCGTCTTACTCGCCGCCCTCCTGTCCCCCCCTTAGTCGTCGCCGTCTCCTTTGTCTCTGGTGGGACGCGCTGTCTTCATCGTCTCCAACGCAAGACGCGGGCGCAATGGGACGCGCGCGCGGAGCTAGCATTGCACGGCCATGACCCGTCGTGTAGTAGATATTTTCCGTCAGTAATAATAATAATAGGCACGGATTTTTTTTTGATGGGTCTATGTGGACGGTCTTGCTTGCTTGCCTTGAGGGCATAATATGCGATCTATATATGGATCATCATATTATATGCATAATATGAATGATGGAGACATGGTGGATAGTTAATTGCGGACGCGGGCAAGCGCGGCACAAATGAACTGACGCGCGGGCTAATAACTCTCTGATTGATGAAGCTTTTGCATTGCCGTATGTATCTAGTTTAATTTATTAGTTGGTAAGTGTAGTTTATTACTCCTAGCTAGTATTAATTAGTCTCTAGATCGATCAACAAGACACTAAAACTCGGTCCCTACAGGTCACGGGCTAACAACATAACGGCCGGCCACATCAGCCCAAATTAAATTGATGGCCTTGCACCGGAGGAGGACGGCGGTGCGATCGGAGCCACCGGTTTAGAACAAGAGATCTGCTCAGCTGCTTCCTTCTTACGCCTCCCATCCGATCCGAGCCGAGATATTCCGGTCGGTGGCGTGCGTGCGTGGACGGCCACGGCCGAGAGAGAGATCTAGCTAGACCTCTAGATCGAGTCGGCGGCCCCACTATGTAGCAGGCGGCCCCAATGCACCAACGAATATATAACGCAGAGAACTTGCTGTTTTTACATTAAAATTGAGACGCACCGTAAATCTGGCACAATAATAAATAAGAGATTAGTGTTCTACTTAATTACTTCGCATAACAAAAAGATATCAAGGCTATATTACTCGCTACCTAAAGAAACCAGCATCGGTGGCCGGCGACTCGCCGCTCTCCTTGTAAATAATTGTAACTCAGTAATAATAATAAAAAAAAGTCGTACATCGGATTAGCTAATAATGACGACGACATGACACGGTATCTCAACATCGATCATGCCTGCGTGCGCGTGCGTAGGTATCGTAGACACGGTATCTATTGATCAGCGGCACACGGCCGCCCGGCAATGCCGGCCGCCGGCGGAACCAAACCTGATATGCTGCTGCTGCGCATCTTCTCGTCTCATCTCGTCTCTTCTGACATACAGTATATACGTGTGCTGCTGTCTGTCCCCATCCCCATCCCCATGCCTTGTTATTGTTAGGTCCACCACTCAAGCAGCAGCCCAGCAGGTCCTCAACTATATATATTTTTACACATTAATTATTATCCATCTACTCTCTTCCTTCCCATAATTAAATCAACTTTTAGAGTCATCTTATATATGTCAAACTATATTTTAAGGGTTGTCTTAATAAGTTAAACAGTTTTAAGTTTGATCAAATTTATAATATAAAAAAAGCATAAGTATTTATAACACTAGATTAGTGTCGGTGTTATGACCCGGGGGTCAAGACCACCAACGACTAAATTTGTATATCGCGTGCTCCCTCTCTCAGACGTGATGCAAGATGGACACAAGGTTTATCCTGGTTCGGGCAAAGAAGGTCCTACGTCCAGCGGGGGGAGGATGACTTGTATTATCTCGCACCCAAAGCGTGCTCGTACAGGGGGGTACAAGCTGTGTTACACGGAGTCGGCCGCTCGAGGGGTCGATCGAGTGGCGGGGTGTGTGGAGTGTGGAGGTCAGAGCTGGAGTCTGAGGAGTGATCCAATCGTCTGACTCCTGGAGCGAAAGTGGGATCCCCCTTTCTCTACCTCGGCGTCCCCTTTTATAGACCAAGGGGAGGTCCGAGGGTACAGGGCCCTAACTGTGGCAGTATGGGTAGCATATCCTCGGCACAGTGTTGGCGGAGAGACGTTGAGCACTGTGGCGGCATGGCCTTCCCGTCCTTCTGGCGTCCCTGGTCGTGGCGGCAGTAAAAGTCGTCGCAGCACAGCGTCTGCAGGCGAACACGAATCCCACGGCTGAAGCGGGACGAGGCGGACGGGACGGCTTCCGTACTGGAGTTGTTGGAGAGAGGGGTCGAGCCTCCCGGTCGAGGGAGGGGGTCGAGCCTTGCGTGGCTCTGTCGCATTCCTGAAATCGTCGTCGAGGGTCACACTGTTCACTTTCCGAGGGGTACTGTTGCAGTCCGTACTCGCGTAGTGGCGACAGTGGCGGCACAGTTGACAGGAATCGGGGGTATGACGGGGAGTTGGCGGATTTGACAGCGGACGCGGGCGCCCATGTCGTTAGGTGGGTTCACTTTAACCCATGCCGGGAGCAGTTGGGTTAATCGAGCCCCTCGTCCGGGGGTCGTCCACTCGACCCATGGTCGAGGTAGAGGTCGAGGCGTCGACGGGGTCGGAGCAGAGACGGGGTCGGAGAGGTCGAGGCAGAGGTCGGGGGGTCGACCGTTCGACCCCTCGTCCGTCCTTCGTTCGTCGTGGTGGAGCCGGGGGGTCGTTCGCTCGCCCCCTCGGTCCGTCATTCGGCGTCGAGGTGGGCCGGCCCGTGGCTTATCGCCGCAGCTGGTGTAGAGGGGGCCCTCGAGTGATGGGCCGCGTCTTACCGAGTAGTGGGCTGGTCCCTGCCTTAAAAACAGTGGCTATATTTAGCGTTAATTTATCGAAGGGTTTAGGGTACCCTTACCTTTATACCCGACAATTAGTATCACTACTACATGAAATATATATTCTCATATTAATATATTTATTATTTCATGTCATAGATGTTATAATTAACTTCCTATAAAATCTGTCAACCAAAGATAGTTTTGCTTTTTTATGCTTCTATAAGAATTAATTTATTTTACGATAAAGGCACTACACTATACACTAGTCAAAACGTGCTCTCTCCCTCTCTCTCTCTCTACATATGTATAGGATAATATAATGCATGCATGTTAATTAGATTGAACCAAAAGAGTTACCTATATGTATGAGTTATCAGAGTACTTTATGTAATTAATAAATCTTGCAATGTCGTCAATCGTGGTTGTCAAATCAATCTATTAAATTTTCACATATTGATTGGTGCACATAGGGCATATGCACTTAAGGCGGTTAAGGGTTGTCTCCTCGTCTACGGCTTTTTACCGAAAGTTATTCAATTGTTGACACTTTCGTATAGGTACACCATGTTTATCAACAACACTCATTGTTACAAAAAAAGCAGATAGACATGAGCATCGCCGACTATTTTTGTTTCCCCTTTCGAAGCCACAAGTTAGAACATTCGGACTCTCGCACATTGCGTCTACTCAACCAATATCCCTAGTTTGTACATATGCGTATACAAACATTGGTTTTATTTCTTGGATGAGAGGTAAGTGATCGCAAATTCCTTAAACATTGGTCACTCATCTTATCTCCATCTGCGTGTTTCGCGTGTCATTCCATGCCTTTTGGCCTATCTTTACGCGGGAAAAATTAAATCACTATTCTTCATGGTTACACATGTCAAATGCTTGAGAGATACAGTCATAATAATGTTATCCAAGCAACATGATATATCTCTGCATTGTGCCCTAATATTTAATAGCTAGCTAGTCACATGTGCTGGAATGGTGTGTGTGCTTCCGTGTCCCTTGTGCCGTGTTGCTCTATCCTTTTCTCTTGAGTCTGTACCAGAAAGAAGCCAGCTCTCTGTTGGTGGTGGCTTGTGGGTTTTGTTTCTTGCCTTGCAAGAGCTTCTCTTCGTTCCTCTCTCCACATTCCTGGATCCCAGTCTCCTATATAAGGGGAAGGCCACAATTTCATTTGAAAAAAATTCCAAGTTCCATATACAAAGCCATAGGACAGTGATAGCACAAATTTTGTTTTGTTTGAGACACAGTACGTCAAAATGAGACCGTCACCATCACCTTCTTCTTCATCTTCTCCGTCATCATCCAGATCCATTTTTGGGATTGGAACTCGTAAGTTTCTATCTATCTGAGCGTGCATGCATGCCTTGCATTCATCTTACTATATACCTTTGCCAATTCATTGTTCTTTTAGCAAATACTGATTGTTCTCTTAGCAATGCTGTCATTTCATTTACCAGATAAAATTTCTACAAATGCACCCCATTGACCCTGATGAATTGTAGCTTGTTTTAATTTCTCCCATGCACATGCCCAGCTAAATGCTAGCATATTCTTTATCCTTTGAAGGAACATTTTGTCTTAATAATGCACATGTGTGTTATTAATTAATTGATGATAAGTTCGATCTTATTAATTGATAATGTTTTCGTCACACACAATTGCAAGATAAACACGCAGTACGTGTATTCAATTGAGTTACGAAAATGGACTCTGTTTTTTACATGTTTCGACTAGTTGAGTGTGAGCATTTAATTTGATGCATGCATGTGTATATAGTCCACACTTCACACATGTTCAATCTAGATAGGATACTCTTTCATGCAAGGTTACAAAACTAGTAATAAACTGTTGAGATTATTGAAGCATGTTTTAATTTTTTTTTCCCTTTTTTTTTCTGAAATGTGAAGCATGTTTATTTCCTTGATTGCCTTCTGCAAAATATATAAAAGATGCTGCTGATATATATAAATAATGCTGCACGTACACTTGTCTTTCTAGCTAAACTAAGCTGGTTACTCCTACTTGCATGAAAGCAACGACAATCTTTACTCGGAAAAACCATTTCTTGACGCTTTCTCCTGCCGCCCATACATACACACACATACCACGCACGTTGCTTTGCTTTGCTTTTGTTTCTGTTGCTTGTTGCCCTCGCTCTCCATGTCATGTGATGTCTCGTCTCCAACTCCGACGACGCTGATCCATCGTCCGTTTGCAGCTGATGACACCATGGAGAGGAGCAGCTCCACGCCTTCTTCCAGCAGCAGGACTCCGGCGAGCTCGAGGCTGCCCCCGCCGCCGCGCAGCCCGCTCGGCGTCGACGAGGAGTACGACAGCGCCTTCAAGTCCAAGTCTTTCCTGGACCTGTGGTCGCACGGGCACCGCCACCTCATGCACACCTTCTCCTCCGCCTCCTCATCCTTCAAGCTCGCATCGTCGTCCAAGTCCGGCGGCGGCGTCAAGGACGACGACGACGACGAGCACCACGACACCGCCTTGGAGCAGTCGTGCTCGTACACCGTTCTCGACGACTTCGTGCTGGAGCCTAGCCCGGAGGTGCTCGCGCGAGGGCGGGGGCGGGGCCAGCGGCGGCGGTGGCGACGGCGCCGCGTCGAGAGGCTGCTGATCGAGTACTTCGACGTGACGCAGGAGGCCTGCGAGGCGTGCTCGTCGCTCCTCGCCGCCATCGGCGCGGCAAGGCGCCACCACCTCACGCTCCGCCGCCTACTCCACCGCCTGGAGGCCGACGACGCCGCCGCCGCGAGGGACGCGGTGGAGGCGCACGTCCGGCTCGACAACCCGCTATCGCCGGGGCGGTTGGCGGGGTTCCACGAGGTGCACGGGCGGTGCGGCCCGCTGGCGGCGCGCCTGGCGTCGGCGCAGCGCCGGCTACGGCGACTGGCCCGCGCGCTGCGCGTGGCGCGGGGCACGGCGGCGGCGGCGCTCGTGGCGGCGTGCGCGGCCGCCGTCGTGGCGGCGGTGGTGTTCGCCGCGCACGCGGTGGTGGGCGTCGGGGCCGCCGCGGCGGCGGCGGCCGTCTCCGTGGGCGGTGCCGGCCCGACCACCGCCGTGCGGAGGTGGGTGAGTCCGCGGCAGTACGCGCGAGCGGGCGCCGCCGTGGACGCGGCGGCGCGCGGCGCGTACATCGTGGGGAGGGACCTCGACACGGTGAGCCGCATGGTGCGGCGCGCGCACGACGAGCTTGAGCACGGCCGTGACGTGGCGCGCATCGCGGTGCGGGCCGGACGCGGCGAGCGGCCGCTGATGATGGAGGTGGCCAGGGAGGAGGCGGAGTGCGAGGAGGATCTCAGGAAGCAGCTGGAGGAGATGGAGGAGCACGTCTGCCTCTGCCTCATCACCATCAACCGGAGCAGGAGGATGGTGGTGCACGAGATGACGCAAGGCTTGCCGTCGTCGTCGCTGGAGACGACGCCATCATCGCCGCCGTCCCAGAATTAGCTTCAAGCATTAAGCTGGGAGGGTGAAAAAGAGGAGAAGAAGACTAATATTTGTTTTTTTTTTCATTCAATCATCTCCTAATTAGGTAGCTAAGTAGTTCATCATTGTCCATATATATGATTATACAGTAGAATTGTAGAAACGAGAGGAATAATTGAGAGCGATTCTTTTGCATGTACAGTACGTAGTATACGGTTTTTTTTTCGTGGGAAGGAGTGTGTATGACTGAGGTACTGATGTACAAGCAACTCCTTTGAACTTGTATATATATATATATATATATATATATATATATATATATATATATATATATATATACAATTTTCCTTTTATTTGCTTATGTTATTTTATTATTTTATTATGTATTGCAGTTAAATATATATGAGATATAGTTAATTGGTACTTAGGGATGGGGTTAGATCGTGTTTTGTATCCCTGAGACAGGGGTGAAAATGGATTGGAGCTGATAATGTCTCTCCTATATTCTAATTAATCCACTTATACGTCTTACAACTATCGAAAACGAAAGAAGCACCCTACAAAAGTAGGTACTTGACACCACATGATGAGTTACAAGCAACTCCTTTGACTTTAGAGAGAGATAATTTTCCTTTTCGTTTTGTTGGTTTTATTATATGTTGAATATGTGAACAAGTCTTGTATTGGAGTTAGATATGAGCTATTATTGGTAGTTAGCTAGAGATCGATTTAGATCGTCTTTTCTATATCTGAAGCTAGGTGTGAAAATGGACTATGTCGAAGCGGATATATATTTGGAGCTAATAATGTCTCTCACATATCCTAATCTTTTTTCTTTTATGGGATTAGGTGCAGAGGAGATAATACACATATACGACCAAATACAACTTTTCAAATGTTGGAAATGACACCGATACAAAATGGAGCTAGGACTAGGATAGAGACAAGTAGATTAATAGTTGGATAATATCGGCAAACTTAGAGAATATACTTGTGAACAATTAGCAAAGTATGCTTAACAATTAATAGTACACTACCAAAAAGTAACTTGTATATTTTGTTATAAAAGGGAACCATTAAAACAAACTTTTAGTTCTATCCATGATTTTAGTCCATATATGTGTTTGTGTTGTATTGGGGAGATGAATAACATTTTAAATACCAGACAATCTATGTAAAGTTACAAATAATCCATATCCACAAGATAGATGTTGCAAATCACATATTCTTCCGTGCACCCATCTATTGTTAGTTCCAAATTATCCATATCCGAATGGAATCATAAAAGTAGTTCATGCCCTTCAAACATGGGTTCGGGAATTATCCATACTACTTTTACTTCTACTTGGGGACCAAGACACCAATGTTATAAGCTGATGAAATAAGCCAAAATGTGTGTGCTTGCTTACATATTCACTGATCCAAGTTGTTGACATGTTGGTATTAACATTGGTCTTCTAGTAGTTTAGCTTTCAATTTGTTTTCTGATGGCATGGTAAAACATAAGACTAAAAATGTGTGACTTACAATTGCATGTTTCTGAAGTCTCAGCTGCACACAGGAGGGATGTTGGAATGCTGCAGACTACAGTGTGTTTAAAAAAAAATTGTAATAAAAAATATATGAAATAGTGGAGATGCGGGGTATCGATCCCCGTACCTCTCGCATGCTAAGCGAGCGCTCTACCATCTGAGCTACATCCCCAATATGCTTTTTAGATTCAGTAAAAAAATAATAATGCAAGTCTATTGTTAACCTCAAACTACCCCTCAACTGCGTCAGGGAGCCCGCGGCACCCGAAACATGAGTCCAGTACATTTCTGCGATGGATGTGTTTTGCGCGTTTAACCAGGGGTGTTTGGTGGCATCATTTTGATTCTCGTGGTGGAGCGACCGCAGATCTGATTATAAGTTGAAACAAACATGACTGATTACCAAATACCATGTGATAATCAAAATCGGACGAAGCATTACCCTAAACCTACAAAACACGGTGCCGAACACCGGCAACTATCAAAATTGGACCAAACACCACCAAAGTTTGTGCAAAGTAGTTCCTGTAAGTTTTTTTTATAAAACAATAAAAAATATTTAATTTCTAAAAGTTCATAAAGAGATATTTAGAATGCATTTATTTTTGTTTTTAATATTCATAGTTGTGTTGACTATCTATTTATATATTTTTTTGCAGTGACGTATAATATCTAGATCAACAAAGGGATATATGGTCTAGATTATGAGCACAATAAAAGGATGTACAAGACGGCACCGCACCTCATGTATTCCATACTCCACCACGTGTATAGATTCAATTTAGGCCTTATTTATATCTCATGATTTAAAGTTTAATTGACTGAAGTTAAGAGCTATATTTTAGATCGCTTTAGTTCACTTTTATGTCTAATGAACTGTTAACCTTTTTTAGGTTGGCTAAATAAACTTTAGAGCATGCGATCCAAAGAGGGGCTTAGTCATTTGCATGGCTATCCCTTTTATGTTGATTGCTTGATTGGGCCGGCGGTGTCTCAAGCACCATAATTTTTTTTTGAAAATAGAAAACCATCTAACCTCTTGCAAACTACTTTGACTGGTTCGAGGTGGTATATCTTTTTGATTTTGACAATTGCAGGCTGTCCGGTATATAGTTTTATAGTTCACGATTTAAAACCGGGTTGATATACAAGTTGGAGGCTAAAATTTATACTTTACCCATCAAATAAACAAGAGGAACTAGATAGCCTTTTATTTTTTTATGAAGCAATAGACAAAAATTTTACCTCGACAAGTACTTGATTTTGAGTGGTTTAAACTCTGAACAACTAGGCTAGGCTCATTTCCTGTGTTCTCTTCCTTGTGAAAACCAATGCTTTCATACAAAGTGCAAATGCTAGAGACAAAACTATGTCCACTTAGGAGATAGTTTACAAAGTACTGGCTATGAAATATGTTGACAATCTTCATACACATGAGAAGGCAAATAAGAAAAAAGTGGAACTTCATTCTGGGCTCCACCTACTGCAGACATCCTGAAGATTAAATTTTGATGGATCTTATGGTCAAAGAGAAGAAAGATGCATGAGGTTTCATTGTCAGATATCACAAAGGGCCGATAGTGATGGCAGGTGCAGGAAAAAAACAATTACATCTTGCAAGCAGAAGATAGTGGCTGTGCTGAGCACGCGTCGTAAGCGGGCAGCTAAACTAACAGAGACCCACCAGGCCACAAGCAAAGCACGCCACGGCCGACGACTTCAACTCGGCCCAGCCCAGCCCATCCCATGTGGGCCACACACGCCCTTAGTCTACTTGAACTGCAGCCTGCTCGCGTACGTCTGCCCGAACGTCCACGCCGGCGGCACGACGCCGGCGAACACGACGGTCTGCGCATCATCAGTGGTGACCCGGAACGAGAGCCCCTGGCCGTTGAGGTACGCCAGCGACTGCCAGTTGGCGCCCCAGTTCCTCGACATAGGCATCCAGACGGTGGCACGGGTGCCCCCCCTGACGTCCATGGCCCGCACGGCGCCGGCGCCGGCCACGTTGGTGACGAGCACAAGCTCGAAGTAGTCCCGACCGGTGACCGTGAACCGCACGCCGCCGCGGCGCCTGCAGGGCACGCGGCGGAACAGCACGGGCACGATCCCGCCACGGTACACACCGATCCGCTCCCACGCCGGCTGCGCCATGTCGAAGTGTTGCCGCGGCGGGTTGCACCACCCCCCGCTGGACGACGACGGCTGCGCGTAGTTTGGCGGGCAGAAGTTAGTCGCCGTCACAGTCACCGATGCGCCCCGGCCCGGCGGCACCACCGCGGGTCCGTGGACGCGTCGCAGACTAGCCTGTAGCACTGCCCGCACGACGCGCCGCCGTTGAATAGCGCTGTGCTCAGCGCCGCCGTCCGCGTCCCGTACCCCTGCGCGTACAGGTTCCCGTACCCGCACGCACCGCCTGCATGCGTCAAGCAGTCGTGCACACCGAGCCACGGCGGCGGCGTGTCAGGCAGGCGTCAGTCGTCGTCACGATGGAGACGAAGACATGGAACCTTACCTTTCTAAGATGCATACGTAACCATGGTGCCGGACGCGTCGCTGCCGCCGTAGAAGGTAGAACGTGGCGCTGCCCTTGCTCCAGGCGGACGGCGCGAACGCCGCTGCAGCCAAGGCGGCGGCCAGCGCCCAACTGACCACCAGCGCGGCTGCGGCGGTCTGCAGGTGGTTGTAACGGTAACCATAACCGCGCGCCATCGCCGGCTGCCGACGAACAATCAGGAAGCTAGCGGCGGCTCTGCGGAATGCCGGCCTGGCCGCGTGTATGTATATATGGTGGCACTGGCACTGGCACGAGGGCAGCCGGCGATCGCGCGCGGATGCAAGATGGGTGGCACACGTGCATGCGCGGCAGCAAGCATGGCTAGGCGAGGCGAGACGAGACGAGGCGTGTGGAGGAAGCTACGACATGTGCCTCTGCGATTCTGCTCCTCCTGCATTGACATGTGCAGGCTGGCTGTGTCTTCAGTTCTTCAGACTTCTTCACTCACATTTTGTTATTGACAGTAACAGTATATTAGTCTGTCCATGGTCAATGAAAGGTTTGAAAACAAGTACAGTACGTACCAGAAACTGATCGATGGATCTTCTTCCTTGATTGCTTCACGAAGTAGTAAAAGACTTTGGTTTGAGTGAAGTTGAGGCTTTGCGATTGACTTCACTCCATCACTGCATGCACACAAGCACAAAGCAGTGCCATTTTGACTTGAGATCACGGAAACTCATCATCAATATGTTAAAACAGCAAAGGATTTTCAGCGAGCGCTTGGCCGTCGTCTAAGCAATGTAGCTTGGACGATCGACCGACGTACAGACGGTACAGTGATGATTGCACGGCGCCGCATGTACAGAGACAAAACTGGTTGAGTGAGATGCGGCTTTCGACATGTTGAGATAAGACTGCCATACCATACCAGTGTTTTGGCCTGGAGCCTGTCTATATGACAACCATGTGTTTTAGAGGTTTGTAACATATGTTTTTTTTTTCTAGGGATATTGTTCATCTTTCTCCTCTCTTTTCTTTCTTCTTGCCACAAATCTAAACCTACATATTATAAATCGCAACTAACAAATCACAGGAAAAAAATTCACCGGCACAAAGCACAAACCATAGATTACAAATCACAAGTAACAAAACACAAATTATAAGTAACAAATTTTTTCTATAAAAAGACAAAGACAAAGAAAGAACAAAAACAAAATTCGTGTGTTGGCAGCCTCTAAAACACACGTATGTTGTATAGCATTCCTCTTTGGCTTGTGTTCAGGCCTATATATGTTTTTATAGTATAAGCGAGCAGATCGAAGCACATGGATGTGCAAGTACAATACGTAGCAGCCGCCGTGAAGCTATCCCGTTTCACATTTGGGATCCTGGACCTGGAGCCTCTGGGCTTTCCAGTACACAGTTTCTCTATACTAAATGTCAGACAACCGACATGCTGTGTTGTGCCTCCTATCCCATTCTTGGTTCAGAAATTCAGAATTCCCTGATTCTTATAGAAGAGAAAAAGGAAAGAATTATTAGGGTTTCTACCGATAGAGCCTTAGTTTGACGATGCCTTTATAATTTTTTTTAGAAAGGACGGCAAAAGCTTTGCCGCTGATTTTATTAGACGATAAAAAGGAAAAAAAAACATAGAAGTTTTTACAGAAACGACTCACACGCCCCAAATAGCAAAACTTTTGAAACCACACCACTACCAAGAGCAAAGAGGAGAGGCAAAACTAGCAGAAAACTAAAAGAGGCATGCAACTTCAAGGAACCGGAAGACAACTAGACTGAAAATAGAAGAAGCAAAAACCATAACTTCTACTGCAACTCTTCAGAAACCTGCCTCGGCATCATGGCCATATTGTAACGGTCAATCTCATCTTTGCATAATACGGCCACCTGTCTTAGAGTTAGGCATTTTTGTTGAAATATTCTTCTATTTCTTTCTTTCCACAGATTCCACCAGAAATAGATTAGGATGCCATCAACTGCTCTTCTCTGTCTTTTCTCAAACTTTCTTTTGCATCTCCACCAGTACTTATGCAGGGAGCCTGTGTAGTTTACAGAGTCAAGTGCCGCTAGACCGAACCATTGTCTGATATGTTCCCATGTCTGCGGGGAAAAAAGGCAGTCTTTGCATAAGTGAGCTGGAGTTTCCGGATTGTTTCCACATAATCTACAGACAGGATCATTTGACCATCCTCGTTTGATTAGATTATTTGCGGTTAGGATCTTGTTGTGCATATGGTTGTCATTTGATTAGATTATTGGCAGTCTTTTTTCTTCTCTAGGGATATGCTCCGTTACTCCTCGTTTTTTTTTCTCTATAGGGATATGCTTCGTCAAGAGATCTGCTCCGTTACTCCTTTTTTTTTAAAAAAAATAAAGGTATCTCGATGTAGCTTATAACAAATAGATTAAATATTTCTTTATTATTTTTCACGTGTGTCACGCATGGGCTTGGGCCCGAAGCATCCTATCCAGCCCGTGCGTAGCTTGAACCAATGCCAAACTCATCCCTGTCGATCGTCAATATGCTTTGTTCGGATTCTGGTCCTATTACTGCTTGTTTGTTCGGTAGACCAGCAGCAGCATTCCCTATCGAAGAGGGGATGGAGGCGTTGCTGGCTGCAATCAACGGTAGCTTCAGAGTCTGTTTTTATCACAAGTGGGCAGATCTTAGATGACTTCCGTACCTCTCTTACTCTATTCATGCTAGAGGTTTTCGTCTGTACACAAGATTGGTTCAGAAGGTCTACTCCTATTGATATCAAAGAGAGTGCAGAGGAATTGACTATAATAGAAAAAGGTACAATATTTTATTTGTCTTTACACTTTACACTGTCCAATATGCAATTATTCGCTGCTTGTTGCTTGAATTCCATTGATTGTAGAGTTGATAGAAGAATATGGTGGCAAAGGAAAATACAAAGAGCAGGAGTCTGGTTCCAATCCACAAGCAACACAAAGCAGCAGCATATGTCCCTCTAAAACTTGAACTTAAAAGGTACTCAAGTATGATAACCCTTTGTTGAAATGATGAAATCTGCTATAAATATGGCAACAAGATACTTATGTTTATGTATGTTTTGGAAATAGAATTGAACACTGAACCATGTCATTTTTTTCAGTCCACTAAAATCATTGAATGGATTGACTTCTTGCTGTACCAGTGAAGACTTAAATGTTGACTGCAGCCCACTAGCCCTGTTATGATTTGTGAACCAAATTTGGTGGAATTGTATTATTTAAAAGTATGTCACTGTGTCTCTGTATGTCAGTATGACAATTGACAGTATGTGTAATTGTGAGACTCAATGTGTAATTATATGTGTCTCTATAATCAGTAATTATGTAATCTTGAGAAATTCTGCACAGATTGATTAGTTTTGTGAAATTCGGGTAGAACGGGAATACCCGAAAACGAACCCGAATTTGCGGGTAGTAGTTTTTCGGGGCGAAAATCGGATAGCAGTTTTCATTACCCGAAATTTCCATTACCCGACCCGAAAAATTTGGGTAACCCGAACGCCCAAGCTTAGCTACAAGCACACGATGAAAAGAATCCTCCAATGGATGAGTCATCACCGAGCCTCGCCTACGCATGCTCTTACACGGAAATAGAAGAGATGAACCGATGAAAAGATCCGAAGGTAGGGGGATCAAGTAAACATGAGTTCACCTTGGGTCTGGGCTTTGTGGGCTGAGAACATTTGAGACCCTGGCGAAAAATGGTTAAGAAATATTTAATTAATTAGCCGAGCTACATTGAGATACATGCATTTTTAATTAATTAGGGGGAGATTGAAGGATCTCTAAGTGTTTTGGGTAATTAATGAAACCTAAGTACTAACATAGCTCTAAGTGTGAGTAGGATTAGTACACCAAGGTGAAAAGAAGATGACAAGTGATGGAGCAAAGAGAAGGCTAAGGAGAAAGCCAACAAGAGCTCACACTTGGAGAAGAAGAGAGAAGAAGGAGACCCTAAGGGCTATACAAGGCAAAGGTATAAGCTAGGGGTTTTTGGTTTAGTGATCAAGACACCTAGTGGGTGTGATCACATTTAGGATAGATAACCGTACTATTAAGAGGGGAAAATAATATGTGGTTACAATTATCAAGTGCCATTAGGTTGATCATGAATTGTATTGCATCTAAACCTAATGAGCAACCCTTGTAAAACTTGTTAAAATATGTCAACACACATGCACAAGTCAGTGAAACACTTGGTGGTGGCACATGAGATCAAGGGAAGAAAAGAGAAGAGAATTCTGACTAAGACAGAAGCTCCGGACCAGTTTGCATAGGAGCTTCGGACCATAGGAGGTGGTCCGACGGCCTGCTCCCAGCACTGGCTACCAGGCAGAAGAGCTCCGGACTTGTGGTCCGGTGAGCTCCGGACCATAGGCCAAGAGTCTGATGGCTCGGGCCCAGCAAGCAGAAGACTAAGGCAAGCTCCGGACCAGAAGGTATGGTCCGGTGGTAAGCTCTGGACGAGTGGTCCGGAGCCCTGGCGCTCCCTGCGTAAACTCAGTCGAAGCTCTGAGGAGGCTCCGGACCAGGAGGCATGGTCCGGTGGTAGGCTTCGGACCAGTGGTCCGAAGCCAGGGTGCTCACTGCATAAACTTGTTGAAGCTGAGGCCAGAGCGTCGGACCAGGCCTCCGGACCAATGGAGGTGGTCAGACGGTGTCAAGTCTGTGCGTCAACGGTCAGATTTCAAATAGTCAGTGGACACGTGGCGATCAGAGGAGGCTCCGCACCATAGCATCGGACCAGACGCCATGGTCCGACGGTATGGAAAAGTAGTCCAGAGGTCTGTCTTCAGGCTGCGAAAAAGGCATAACGGCTAGTTCCTTGTGAGGGGCTATTTAAGGTGTTTGGCCGACCCAAGCTCACTCTCTTGCACACCTGGACACTGCCCTTATTGCTGTTGTGTCTCCATAGGTTGGACATATTGGGGAATAGTTGAAAATGAACATAATTTGAACAGAGTGGTCTTTGGTATAGAGTATTATATCCACTGTCGATGAGTCATATGAGTAGTCTTTGGTATAGAGTATGCTCACTGTGGATGTAATGACCTTTTGTTGTTTGCATGTGATAATCACTAGTGATGGAGTGTCTACTAATCTAAGTTAATAGTTGGTAAATTGCTAAAGCATTGAACGCTCTAAAAGCATCTCCAACAACTCCTTAAAACAACTTGTTATCCTTATAAATTTGGCAAAATCACAAAATTCCCTCTCCAACAATTCCTCAAATCAACTTGTTATTTTTTCCAAGTTGCTATTTATGGTCTCCGCGCGTCTATATTTAACAAGTTGCTATCCAACTTGTTATCCTTATAAATTTGGCAAAATCATAAAATTCCCTCTCCAACAACTCCTCAAACCAACTTGTTATCAGTCTCCCGCCTTTCATTTTCTTTTTTTAAAAAGTTTGGCAAGTTGGAATAGTAAATTATTGGAGAGAGGAGTTTTTTTCCAGTTACCAAATAATTTAGCAACTTGCCAAACCATAAGATTTAGCAAGTCAATTTTTCTAAGTTATTGGAGATGCTCTAATATTTCACAATTTTTCTCCGCTCATATCTCTGTCATTTTACTTTTCTTCTCTTTCTAGACTCCGTCATTTTGAGTAGTAGTACAATAATATTAATAGCCTAGTAATTATCCACTAAAAATGGCACCACAATATTTTATGGTTAAGGCCTTGTTATTTTGTGTATTTCCCTCCTACCTTGCTCGTCCTTTTGTTTTCTTTTCTTGGAATATAGAGTGTTTGATATTGTGATTTTTAGGTACTTATTAGTTGACGAATCACTAGATACATTGTTGTCAAACAACACAAAATTAGTTTCTATCCTACTGCCTCCATCTCTGAGAAAAAGAATAGTATGTTAATTTGTTGTTATCACAAATATGCATGCATGCTATTTTATTTTCTATAATATATCTTGCTCAGCATAGGTGGTGGTCTATGTGGTATATAATCCCATACACACATATTCTATACTGACATGTTATATATTTTCGAGATTTAAGAAATAATTTTAAGTTGGATCACGATGTCTTAACTCAGTTCGCTTGAGATTACTAGAATCAATCCTACTTTTCAATCTTGAAAAATATTTTTTCTTTCATAATAAATTAGTTCAATAAATCAACCGCAACCGTAATAAATTTTGCCCAACAAATCCATAGCATAGCTATATTCCATAAATATGTTACTCCGTTCGCTTGAACCACTTACAACTTGTTTCATCTTATTCTCTATCACAGAATACTACCAATTATACCTTTAACGGTGTATTCAGAACAGAGTAGGTGTGGATATAGATATATAGATGAAAGCATCACAAGAAGAAACTCCTACCAATTATACGTCATAAATGTCTTTCACCTGCTTAATATCATCTCATCCACATCAACCAGCAAAACTGTACCTGTATTCTGTAGATCTACAATGAATGACCTATATATATATATATATATATATATATATATATATATATATATGCTTCCGAAGTCTGAAGTCTGAACCAGAATCGAGCAATATCTTTAGTCTGTACATAAGCACAGCAGGCGGCTGTCATCGCCGGCATGAAAGCGTCAAACGAGCGCCGCAGTCAGCAGCAGCGAGAGGCCTCCCACTCCCAGCGCGAGCGCGCGAGCAGCGGCGTTGCGTGAGCCAGCCGACCTCGGCAGGGGCGCCGCACCGGGGTACCCGCTGCTGCCGTCGTTCTGCCGCGGCGTGACGTTGGTCGGCCCCGCCGCCGGGGCCGCGCTCGTGCTCCCGCCCACAACGTCTGCGTTCTTGTAGCCTGCAGTAGGACATAGAGGAGGAGACTGTCAGATATTTCATTTCAGTTGGTGGCATGAATGCACCATGTATTCAGTATTCAGCAGGTGTAGGATCGATCTTTACAGTCGAATTTCTGCCAGCCCAGCACGGATCTCTGCCGATCGAAGACGACTTTGAGCCCGGTCATGAAGTTCTCTGCATTCATGCACAAGCACAAGATGAATCGATCAGTGATGATGATCGAGCTCGACGGATCACTATCACTTGAACACTCTTCTGAATTCTGAAGCATGCATGCATGCTGCTACTGTCAGGTGGCGGCGGGGCTTACGGCCGATGATGTTGATGCTGATGTCGCTCTTGACGATCGCCAGGCAGTAACCGATGGGACGAACCTGGCCGTTGACCTCTTCGACAAACATGAGTATGGGTCTGGTGACCGGGAACAGAGCTCCCCCCTGTGCCGTCAAGCTCACATTCGGCAGTGTCAGGTTATTAGGGCCGCTGCAACCACCCAACACCGATAGATGAAGATGAACATCCCATCCGGCAGAACAGAACAGAAACAGCATGTTCGTTCACGTTATTGTCTGATGACAGGATGATCTAGTGTGTGAGGTTCGTAAGTTTACCTCCATTCATAGCAGTATTCAAAGGGGATAGCTTCAGGGTCAGTGCTGAGATTGGTTCTTTTCTCTGCAACCTGCGAGTTGAACTGCAGTGGAACAGCAAGATTAGCATTTTTATTTATTGTTCTTCTCTTCTTCTTCTTGTACGAAGTTTAAATGTCAATCAAATAACAACATTATTCCAAGCTAAGGGCAAGGACAGAAAAAAAAAACATCATCAAGGCGTTTTCTCTCACATTGGTGGCAAGCTCCGTGTACTCCGGGTCGCTGAGGTACGTGAAGGAGGTGCCGGAGTCCATAACGGCGGCGAACTCCGCCGCTACCGACTTGCTGCCGACGTTGATCGACGTGAAGCTCACGTTGTACGTCGGGCTGCACAAAAAATGGATCGATTGATTAATTACTAGTAGTAGCAAGCAAGCAAGGAGGCAGCCATGCAAGTGACGGAGCAACTAACTGTGAGCTCCTGACGACGAACGGCGTCTCGGCCTGGCCACGGCTACCGGCGTCCCCGAAGTTGATCCGGCCGACACCGTCACGGCTGAAGCACATAGAGAAGCTGTCAGACGCGACGAGGCCGCCGGTGGCGGCGAGCACGCTGGGCACGGACACCTTGTCCATGCCGAGCCCAAGCAGGCCGTCGAAGGCGGCGCCGTCCAGGAACGCGCCCGTCTGCACCCGCCCGCACCCGAACACGACAGGCGTCTTCAGGGCCTCGGCAGCGCCGCCGCCGCTGCCGGGGGACTCGCGGGTGAGGTGGAGCACGTCCTGCACCAGCACCCCGGACGACGAGGTGTTGGCCGACAGGTACTGCACCTCGTACGGGCAGCTGCCGTTGGTCGCGGCGGAGCAGCCGTTGGGCCGGCCGCAGAGCGGGTTGTCGCACGTCACCGCCGCGCTCGTCGACGACAGCCGCGGGCTGTAGGGCCGCAGCTCCGGCGTGTCCTGTGTCCCGTTGGCGGTGGCGGTGGGGAGGGACGCGCACTGCTTGCAGTCGCAGGGTACCCAGAAGAGGTCGCTGCCGGTGTCTAGCGCCACCAGGAACGTCGTGTTCGGCGTGCCCACGGCCACCGCCGCGTAGTACAAGCTGTGCATGCACATCCATGGCAGGTGGTGATTGGTTATATATGTCGTCTCGATCGACAAGCAAGATGGTGGAGCAGTGGAGCTTGCAGAGAGACTCACAATCCGAGGCTAGCGATGCGGTAGGTGTCGTTGCCATCGGCGAAGGTCAGGAGCCCGTCTGCGGCGCCACCGTCTGCAAGGCTACGGCGGGCGAGGAGGGCGCGGTCGTGGCGAGACAGCGCGGAGTAGTACTCCGGCGTGCCTGGAGCTGGCCACTGCTCCGCGGCGACGGGGTGGCCCCGGGCCTCCGCCCACCGCCGGACCACCGGGGAGAAGCGGTGGTGGAGGTCCAACCCGACGCTGGACGACGACGCGTCCGCGGCGGCGACAAGGAACGCCGCAACGGCGACGGCCACGAGGAGTGGGTTGGAGAGAGGCTGAGGCTGAGGCTGAGCCATGACGTGGAGCACGGGGAGGCGTGCAGGGGCGGCAAGAAAGGTGGGCCGGGGTGGTGGTGAGGTTGGTGGGTTTGGAGCGTACCGAGACCGACATGTTTAGATGGCGGGAGAGGAGGGGGGAGGAAGAGGACTGAGGACCGGCGGGCACTAGTCAAAGTCACCGGTGCTGGGTCTTGCCGGCGTCAACGGTGCGGAGCGCGGAGTGAGAAACCGAGGGCGAAGTCCGGAGTGAGTGGCCTGGCCGCCGCCGTGCCGTGTGGAAGGAGAAACGAAGATGATGGACGACGTGGCGCGGAAGAGGAACGTCGGTCGTTTCCGCCGCGTAGGACTCGGTCATTGTGAGTGAGGACTGAGGAGTACAATACGGGGTAGCCTGTAATAATGGCGGGAGAGCATTTTATGGTTAGGGCCTTGTTATTTTTTTTGTATTTCTCATCTTTCTCTTCTTTGCGTTTTCTCTTCTTGGAATAAAGAGTACTCGGCATTAGGTAAGAGTATTTAACTAACGAATCACTTGATACATCGTTACCCAACAACAGAAATTTAATTTATAGATTTCTACCACCTCCATCCGTGAAAAAAAAATGTGTACCTATTTCTTGTTGTCACAAATATGCATGTTATTTTATTTTCTTTATTATTAGTCTTGCTCAATCTTTAAATACTTTGACTAATTACATCCTACTTTTTCGGATGGATTTAGACATTTTATTAGTAGTACATGATATGTCATAGGTGGTGGTCTATGGTGTATAATCCCATACACACACATATAGTCCATTTTGATATGTTATATTTTTTAGATCTAAAGAAACGATCTTAAACTACATCACTCATATTCAAAATCCTGAGCATTCAACATTTTATAGCACAAAGCTGATCTTCACAGCAAAATAAGTTGTTTCACAAGTACCCTTTGCACATAGTAGTATATTTTTTTAGAAAAAAAAACATGCATACTACTCTCCCTGTTTGACTTTTTTACCACTCGTTTTATTAAAAAAAATTATACAAATATAGTTAGAATCAAATCATTCTTATCACTAAAGCAAGGCATAACAAAAATAAGTGATATTTTACATATTTTTTAAATAAGATAAATGGTCAAATTTAAAGTTAAAAATTAAGATTAAAAAATTAAATAGGAGTAAATTATAATTTAGACGGAGTTAGTAGTATATTTTTGAAAGACGAAGAAGTGGTATACAAAGTTGGGAGTTTGACTTTTCGACGTGTCTTTTATGCCAGTCTCAATGGAGAGTTTCACGGCGTTGTTTCCAAGACTACCATGTCATACAAAATAAAATGAAACTCGGATGAAACACCCACTCTCAATGGAGAGTTTCATTCTATAGTTTCATAGACATTTAATTCCAAGACTCATAGAGAGTTAGTATTCGTGCGAGGGAGTGTCATCTCATTTCTTCTCTCTTTTCTTAAAATACACTGACATGTCATAAAAATACCTATGTGGCAACATATTTAATGCGAATGAAACTCAAATGACACCCCATTAAAACTGGCCTTAGTATACGTTGAATAAATTAATTATTGCTGGCAGTTGGAAGTGGTCCCCACATGACGTCCAGTCCTAGCCAGCTGAAACAGCCAGCGAAATCTTAAACCAATCAATCAATCTAAGGTTGCCCAACACAAACCATTTGCCCTTAGATTACGATCCATGCAAAATAAATTATCAAATTAATTAATTAATTAATTGTCAAATTATACTGTTTGTTGATGCCCAACTGAAGAGACAGCAATATAGAAACAGTATGTTTATCTATCTACTATCCAAAACTTTTTTATATTGCTATATAGAAGTATTTGTTTAAAGCTTTGAAGGCTAAGGTTTGCATGTCAAGAACGGCTGGTTCAGTTTTTAATTTGTGCTTGCTCATGTTAGCGCAGTGGACTTTTGGTACTCTATGAAATTGTCAACGGTGCGTCAGTCAGTGCATGTATGTCCCTGTCCCAACGACGACAATGGCACACATGTACAGATGTTATGATATTCCTGTTGCGCTATGGTATATGGGTAATACATGTTGTATATACACTACTCCTACATCGAACTTATTTTCTTGATGATGAAAAACAAAAAAGGCTATTTGAATTATTGGCTTCTCCTTTCGATAATACTAACAAAAACATATACTTATAGTTGACACTTTAATTTAGCTGTGAATCTGGCGAAATGTCAACTATTTTGAGGCAGAGAGGCCCTCTAGTCCAAAGTACTATGTGACACTTGTAGCTTGTACACACACGTACGGTTCATATAAGATGGTGATTGGAATAATACATAGCAATAATGTTTACCAAACACTATTCCAAACTTCAAATAAAGATGGGTGGGCATTAAAAATTTCTGTTGACGTGCATTGCCAACAGGGTCTGTTCGTCTGGTTCCGGCTGGTTTTAAGTGTTGGTGGCTGGTTTCAGCTAGTTTGCTCTCAGAGAAAAACACTGTTGAACAAGTCGCTGGTTCGGTTGGTTCAACAAGCCGAACAGGCGGATAGAATGTGTATGTTTTTACTTTTAATCCCTCACATTTACTTTTCCTCTCTCATTCTTTCATGGTCGCCGGCGTGCTCTTCCCTCACGGTTCGACGAGAGTTTAGTTTAGTCCACCCACTATGACGGACATACCGAGGTATTCGTCTTATAATTTTTATAACTGATAAATCAATAAATTAATATTATTTTATTGTGAGAAAAATATATATTGTATCATGATTGATAAGCTAGATCGATAAATTCAAGCAAATATTATTTTTTCCTATGGTCGTAGCCTCACTAAGGCCTCAGCTCAACCCCTTCTCTTGTGCTCCAGGCGTGTAATGGAACGCATGGGATGAATCTGGATTTGTGATACGTGAGCTTTTTGTAAGTTTCTTCTTAATCTGAAACTACGTGCTTACCTAACCTGCTTTCTGGCTTTCTCACCCTTTTTTACGACACAGAAATAACGTGGGAAATAGACACGGACAGTGGAAAGGGAGAGTTTTGGGCTGTGGTGGGCTAGAAAAGAAGTAGACGATGGAAACGTACGGGTTTTGGGCCTTGGCAGAATCGCAGACTTAACCTGTCTCTAACGTCCGGAGAGTGTAGAAGTCTAGATGACAGCCGGTCGAATGATATTATGGATAAAACTTGTACCCTACCGCCCGTCCTAACTATAAAATAACATAAATTTGCTAAAAATAAAACAAAAAAACATATTCATTTTAAGAGTGATGTCAATGCAAGGTATTCTATCCTTATCCTTCTCAGAATCAGAACCAAACCAGAGTGTAGAAACAATGAAAACTAAAAAAAAACATTTCATGAAACAATTTCCTTCAAATTGTCTAGAAAATCATCGAAACTTAGATCTGCTACTGTAGACACAAGTCATGCATGGCGATTAGTATCTGCCCAGTTCTAAATTTCAGCTATATAATTCAGTCTTGAAACTATAAATCTTGTTAAATTTAATAGCCTTTTTAGATGTATATATACATTTTGTTATGCACTTTCCAAAAAAAAAATCTAGAGGAATTTCATTCCAATTGCCTGAAACAAGATCATGCAAGGTTATGTTGCCAGGAAGACGACGGATTGTTGCTGGGTGCCACCGCCACGTCGATGGACTTACCCAATACTACCCCGCGCAAGGCCCCAATACCTCTGGCCGCCACCATATCTTACGTTGTAAATTTCCAAAAAAAAACAGTAATAATAAATATAAAAAAATTACAGAGGAAGGAAACTGAAGATAGCGCTAGCGAATGAGCATTATTCCATGGCAACTTCTGTACTAAAACGACGACTGTTGATCGAGATGATGATATTGACTCCAGAACGAAAGAAATAATTGAGAACACATGCTGGACGTACATCTCATCACATGACGCCACTCTCGACTTGTGCCTCAATATTCGGATTTTACCTTCACCACCGCCGATACCACCGAGCAGTTGCGGCGGCGGCGGCGTTTCCACCTCCACTCCGGTGAACACGACACAACTATCGGGTTCCACTAAACTATCGGGCTCCCGATAGTGGAACCTTGCAATGCACAACTTTCCGGAGCCGAGGTAAACAAGCTCGCTTCTATGGCATCTGCTGCTGACGGAGAAGGAGGACATCTGATCATCAAGCTCCTGACAAGTGCCGCTGCCGCCCACAACAACCTCCGTCTCCGGCGGCGGCTTATTGGAGTAGTCCAACAAGGTGGAGAGATCAGCGGCGACCAATTCATGCGTGCCATGGAGCAACCCACACACGCTCTCATAGATGCCCATGCCAAACCAGAGGTTGAGCTCAGGTACATACTCAGCCTTGCCATGGAAGGGCAGCATCCAGTCGCCGACTTTCGTCCACGTGTGGCTCACGGTGTCCAAGCAGTATGTTCCGGCGCCTTTCGTGGACACGCAGATATGGGAGCCGCCGTCACCGCCGATGACGGCGTAGGAGGTGATCCAGGTGCGCGAGTGATCCTTCCAGTATTTCGGCTCTCGCAGACACGGTAGCGGCGGGAGGTGCTGGTGCTGCCAGGATCTGGTGGTGGTCGTCATGGTGCTGCTGCTGCGGTACACCAAGGCATCGAACTGAGGGCTTTGTGGCCCCATGTCTCTTCGCTCCTGTTTAGGCTTCTTGGGCAAGATGAAGAGAGTGCCGTCGGGGTTTTCGTCGTCGTCGGCGGCTCTGGGAGTGGGGACGAAGACGGAGACGGGGTTCGACTTGAACCTAGGGAGGGTGGGCATCGTCATCGACTGGAGCGTGTCCGCGTCGAAGAGCAAGGAGCGGCCGGACGCGTCGAAGAAGAACGCCTTGCGACCTAATGTGACCGGCACAGAGATGCCGTGGACACAGCTTCCTGGCTCGTGTACTACACCTTCCGAAAAACTAGGTTTGAAGATGAAGGTCGGGCAGGGGATCGTCACAGTTCTTCTTCTTCGCATTGTCGTCGTCGAGTCGTCCACCGGCGCCGACGACGTCAGGTCGTCGTCTGGATGATGGAAGAGCTGGAGGCTCCTGAGATCCATGCTGCGCAGCGACCAGGTAATGAACTTGTTCTCGTAAACGATCAGATTCAGAAACTGTCGCGACGACTGGCCCATCGTTGATTGATGCGGATTAGATTGTCCCTCTCCTCTTTCCTTTCCTTCCTTGTGAACTGCGGCCGGCGATCTACAAGGACGATCGAATGGTATTATATATATATATATATATATATATATATATATATATATATATATATATATATATATAAGTAGCAGGGTGTTTGTTAACAAAGTAACAGACTTGATCAGTTTTGTATGACTAATCCTTATCAAGTTGTTTGTGTATGTTTTTTTTTTGGGAAAATTAGCATGGGCACTGCTATATCATATAAGAGGGAAGAAAATCTAGATAGATCCCAGTATTGAATTGATCGATCAAATCTGTAACAAACTCTAGCTTGTACTTCACGCACTACCAAAATATGAAACTTCTCCTAGTGAGGTGGGGTTCTCCTAGTATTTTTGGTAGTGAAAATTTAGTACAAACTTTCCCTACTAAATATCTCCTAGTAAAATTACCATGTTCTATAACTAATGTTAATGTTTTGTTATTACTTAAAACACTAGGAGAACTCCACCATTTTGGTAGTGACGTACGGCCATGGATGCGTGATCCGATCGCCGGCTAAACTAGCTTCTACAGTGTGCCTGATGATCTAATCCATGGAGACTGGATTACAACGTAACCTCCGTACGTTACGTAGTACCTCGCCGTGCAGAGAAGCAACACCTACGCAAGCTGCCTCATGCATGCATCGCAGCAATGCCCTCAGCTGCTAAGCTAGTCGATCGGCCAGCTCTTATAGCTTCCAATAATTAGTCTCAGTCTCATCTACATCCTCCACACCGATCCACGCCCCCTTCTTCTGAAACCAGATAGCTAGGAGAACGTTTACTGGTTATAAACTAGCTCACGCTTTCAATCAGCTTATTACAACTAGTAACAAACTTGTGTCTTTGTAAGAAGGACTATATAATATATGGGCTTTTCTGTGCTACACCCAAATAACTATGAGTCATTCATTTAATTAGATCAGAGAGTCAGAATAACCATCTATTACTTTGTAGGAGGAAATATATGAAACAAAAGAAAGTTTAGGTAAAAAATCTTTTTTTAATCTAATTGATGCATATATGATCTATTAAATATAGTGAATCTTTTTATTTTTTTCAACTCTAGATATAACATAACTTAATCAAAATAAACTAACAATTTTTAAGAGCACATGTGTCTTAGTCACACAAATTAACATATATGTATTTACGTGCACAACGTACATACGTGCATTAACGTAAATATATAAAACTTTATGTGCATAAATAAAACTATATACTATAGCTACGTGTTTTATTATAAGGGTCTCTCAATTATATAATATAGTTTTAATAAAGTTATTATAATATACAACATACTCGATCATATAATGTGTTAGCATGTAATATATTTTATATTACTAAAGTTTTTGGCTCAATTAACATGGTAGTTGTTATCGTTTTATATATGTAATATATATATATATTTAATAATTGAGTCATGCAAAACGAAGAAATGATGCGGTCATGCGCATGAAAAAAGGAACGGGCTGCATGCCGATCCGTGTTCCTTGATCAAAGGGATTTGAGATTTTTTCTCCTTTTCTAGATTAATTAATTAATTTTAAAAATCTAAAAATTAATGGTTTAAATTTATTTGAAGTATTACCTTCTAACAAGTAAAGGAGGTACCGTAATATTGCCCATATAATATATATAACAGGTTGAGCGTGGAAGTATATATATATGTAAAATCAGAATAGCTTGGTCTCTCGGACATCATCAGGGAGGTGATGGTCTTGCAGCATGGTGTTGCCAACACATCCATACTTGGTGCATTCGAATGACCGATATTCGGCAAAGTCAGCATATATGGATTTCTTCCAAGGGAGCGAGGCACTCCTTTGGGCGGCCTTACCATAGGATTTGGAGATCTTGAGCTCTTGGCAAGTGTAAATTATTCCTATGGCTGGTAGCTCATGACAGGTGTTGGACAGTTGATCAACCAGCAAGAAGAGGGCTCCATCGTCCAGACAGTGTCGTCATTGTAATCAAGCTAAGGAATCATGAGCCATCTTCTTCTTTCTTTCTTGTGTCTTTGCCATTGATTTTTTTGTTCAAATTATGCTCATGAGTAGGCCTATATAAAGACTCTTGCCCTTATATTGGAGAAGAGTTCTTTGATGATTGGGGGCAGAAGATTATTCTTATTATTGGAGGACAATTGCAAAAAGGTCTTAACTTCCTTTCGATTCTTGGGGCTTGGAGCATCTCGATTCACCGGAATAAATGTGTTTTTGATGGTGTACCTCCTTGTTTGGCTCAAGCTTTACTTGCTATATATTGAGGAAATTCAGTTATGGGGTTTAATTTCACAACCAAAATATTAAACTTTTTCTAGTGAGGTGGGGTTCTCCTAGTATTTTTTTAGTTAAAATTTAGTACAAACTTTTTTCTACTAAATACCTCCTAATGGGATTTTTATATATTTTAACTAGTGCTATTATTTTATTACTACTTAAAACACTAGAAGAATTCTATCATTTTTGTAGTGTTTAGCTAGGTGGGCTAAAGGTATTTCTTACTTTTAGTCGTCAGAGTAGAGTGTGTTTTTTTTTGGTTGATGATGCATCCTTATCCTTTCTTGGCGCAAGTGATTTATATATATTGTTTTTTTTTCGGAGGGTGTGTGATTTGTAAGGGTTTCTTTCCTTTCTCTTGCAATTTAGAATATCCAGCGTGTTCCATAAAAGAAGTTCTAGACCCATCACGTGATAACCATGAGTTATGACAATAAACTCATCACTCCACGTCATTTAGCTAGAACAGTTCCATTGCTTAAGCCTATACATTAGTTTAGCCAAACAAATATCAGCAAGCAGCAAAATCTGACGATAATGGAGCAAACGCTTTCAGTCACAACACCAACAGTGCCACGTACACCACTGTATATCATTTTCAAGAACAGAACCAACATTTTAGCAGTAAACAAATTGTCCATCAAAGATCACAAATTAAGTTTGAACACCATGACACATACATTGTTCTTGTTCTACACCGTTCCGGATAACTCATAATTAGCTACTAGTATCATCTATATACACAATTATGAAAATGCATAAACATACGAATTATTGCCTGTCACTTGCAATGTCGAGCAATGCACAGCACAATAATGTAATAGGTGTAGCTGCGTGCCTGCTAAAAGACTAACAACCGGCAACCGAGATTTCAGACTGACAGCAACGGTGTTGGCTACACACGAATTAGAAGGCTTATTTACAATCACTCATCCGTGTTTTTTTCTCCATTCTAAACCTTCGTACATGTCTGCACTTGATGCTAGCTCCATGCGACTTTGACGGCAAGGTCTTTACTCCTCTCATTCTTCAGATAAATTGTACGGCGATGCTGTCACTGAGAGGAACAACAAAGCTACGGGGTAAAACGAGCCCATTATTTCTCTGCACTTGCTCTGATAGACAACGACAATTCTCGCGGATGCTACATCACAGTGAAGACTTGTTACTCAACCACCCAAAAAAAAAATCCAAACTTTGGCACATCTCGTAGAAAAAGGACTGCGCAACATGGTTTCTCCCCTTCATTTACCTTTAGTTACGTCGGTGTCTGTAATGCATGTGTTTCGTGAAAAAAATTGTGCAAGACTCCTATGTGAAAACCGCTCAGTAGCATCAAGAAAAGAATGGCGCTTTCATTGTGTTCTTTTTAGATATCGACGTTTTCATTGTGTGGCACAAAGAAGGCTTCAGGGCGAAAATGAGGCTGGATTATTCTGGACAATTTCTTCTGGACTTTCAGGCTTACCACAACTTAGCGTCTAAAGTTAACTCAACATTGTTGGCTGAAACTTATAACTGTGTGTCGTTGATGGTTAGGCATAGTATCGGATACCTGAAAATGGGGTACCCTAAACACCGCACTTCGTAAAAACAAAATCACTCTTGGGTGATCTCCGTCTCGCCCGAGCGGGGGTGACGTCACCGACCAGGGGGGGGGGGGGGGGGGGCTCCACGCCTCCGACCAACCAAGACAGGCACTGCTCCCTCGGAGGATCTTCCGCCTCGCCCGAGCTCGGGTGACGTCACCGAGACGCCATCCACCCCTGGGGGCTCTTCCGCCTCGCCCGAGCCAGAACGACGGCAACAGTGATGCCACCTACCCTCGGAGACACTTCCGCCTCGTCTGAACTAGCGAGGCGTCATCCGTGATGCTACCTGCCCTCGGAGGAGTCGCCGCCACAACCAGCCCATGACGTCCTAGCCTATGGCCAAAAGGTCCACAGTACCCCTCGTCCTTAGGGATGGAGCTCCGCGAACCGCCATGCCTGTCCCTGTATCCTCCCTATGGTACAAAGTCCTGTGCGACCTAACCAACGACTGACGTTCACCATCCCCGAGCCATACCTCCGACGGACACTTGCACAGGGATTAGGGCGCTCTCAACCCTGTACGACAGAACGCGGGGGTGCTTGACCCTGTGCTGTCAACCCCCGCCCATACCCAAGGCAGGGAACGCGATATTCCCGGTCATGGGGCGCATGGCTACAGCTCCATCAAGGACGAACAGGGCCCGGACGACGTTCCTACAGGCGTAATCTTCCCCGGCAAGGAAGGCGAACAGAAGCTAAAGCACTCCCGAGTCGACAGCCTCGGTCGGACCCACGTTTCCCTCTCTCCCTCTCTACTGTAATCCTCCATCTCTCCCTACGTATAAAGGGGAAAAATGAACCTTCAATCTCACTCTCTCGACATTCTCAGAGTCCACACGATTCACACACACGCGCTTACATTCAAGCGAGCTCTCACCAGAACCAAGAACCTATACGCACGAGACCTGGGAACCAGCTTCCCTCTCTCCACAGCTTGTAGCTCCCCTCTACGAGCTCTCCACGCTCGGTAACACGACTCCGTCGCAAACTGGACGTAGGGCGTTCGTGCCTGAACCAGTATAAATCTTGTGTCCTCCGAGCGTAACTATCCGAATTCCAACACGCTTAGAAATTTACTCGTTGGTTGTCTAGATCCCGCCATTTTAGACACCGACACATACTGCAATTCATTTTGTGTGTCAAAGCTATAGCCAAAAGTCTAGCATTGTTTTTCTTGGCTGAATTTTGGTGAGGCCAGAGCTCAGATGCGACATGTTCTAGTTCCAAATGAAGGGAGTGTTTGGTTGCCGGCCGTAACCCGTCACGCAACACTCGCTCCTCCCATGCTACTAGATTGGCTGCCGTTTGGTTTGTACTTCCCTCGAGGTGGTCACGTAATTTTTGTGCATAGGTTTGCACTGACTTATGACAGCCAGGTTTCTCGCCACACACCACACTACAACTTAGTTAACATGTTGTGGCTGTACACCAAACAACTCCCAAATACGCTCTTGTTCTCCTGAAAACTACCTCACAGTGAAGACTCCCCCATCACCCAAAAAAAATCCAAAATTTGGTACGGTACCTTGTATGGAGAGAAAGGACTGCATGGTCTCCCTTAGATATTTTTTTGTGTTTATTTATCCACAATGTGCAAGACTTTTGTAAACATCGTTGGCCACGACATTATTGCTGTTTCACATATATAGTACGTGTTGTTGACTGTTGAGCCTGACAGCACTGGCTTCATCGAAATTCCTACTCCCTCTAATCCAAAAAACACAAGTCATTTAGGACATTGATATATGGCCTGCAGTGTTTGGAGCGTAAAGGAAAGTGAAGTTCGGTATAGACTTGAGTATTTTTTTTTCCAGGGTTGGCTATATATTATTCCCCGTGAAACTTCGCCGGAATGAGAACTTGGAATTGAGTCCGAAAAAGTTTAAAGGGCAAACCTTTGCATTATTGGTCTCCCAACAGGAAGAGATGGCACATAGTTACTCCCCTTAGTTTTTATCTACTAGCTCATAAACAGCACTTGCATAGAATAGTCAGAAAAGTCTTGCATACTTTTTTAAGGCTGGGAAATTGCATGGACAAAGGCACCAAGAATGACTTTCAATAGAACGAGTAAACAAGAGGCCACGGTGAAACCACCGATTAGCTATTACTTCCACCATCTCAAATTATAAATTATAAGTCATTTTAACTTTCTTAAAGTGTCAAAATATCTTAAATATATTTATAAAAAAAGCAATTATAAGTTTAGTTAAAGTCAAGCTATTTTAAGTTTAACTTTGTTTTATAACAAATAGTATCAACATGTATACTATTAAAATATATTTCACAATGAATCTAATGATGTTACTCGGTATGACAAAAATACTAAGTGAAATTCACTATTGGTCTCTAAAACCCAATTTTTTATATTTAAGTCCCCAAACTTGTACCACAAGTCTATGGTTGTTACTCGGGTCCCCAACTCTCAACTTGTACCACAAGTCTATGGTGGTTACTCGGGTCCCCAACTTATACCACAAGTCTATATTTCACATAGATGACGCTTACAAGGTATGCTAATTGTGTGCTGGCCTATGAGTTTGAGGATCTAGACGACACTATATACCAGTCAAGGGATTGAAATACCAAAATTCAAGAGCCCAGGACCAAAGCAACACCACAATCCACAGTACAAGTTTAAGTACTCTGATATTAAAAATAGATAGATAGGGATCCAAATGTGTGTGTGTGTGTGTGTGTGTATATATATATATATATATATAACACAAGTTTAAGAAGCACTCCTGAATTTAACTTTAAATATTGAAAAATTTCTCTATGTGAGAAATTTGATGAAACTTCGTATTATCAAATATTTCTAGGACAATGGGAGTTAGGGCTCCAGATTCTCATAGAAATGTTTTGTATTTAGATTCTCTTAAGAAAAATTTCAAAAATTTCATGTTACAAATTTAAATCACTTGATGAAACCGTTTGGCTATGAGACTAGATTCTAATTATAAAAAATATTTTTTTAAGAAACAATAACTCATTCAAACTTGTTGCATTTAAAAAGGATTAACTAATAAAAACATATGACACATGGAGGTGGAACAAGACTGCGAAACCATGTTTGGAGTGTTTCATGCTCCTAGGCAATGATCGAGGAACGTTCAGACATGTTCCGAGCCTGAATCACTTTGCTCGTATCTCATGTGGCTCCGTTTCTATTGATTTTTGCCTCCAATTGAAACGATCCACAATGCCAGACGAGCCCTTAGTGTGTCAGAGTATTCATGAAAAGAGAGTATAGTGTGAAAAGAATATTCATGAATAACCATGTGTAGACCAATAAATCAACACATTTCGTTGGATGGTAACATGCCACGAAGATGTGTCATGTAATTCTAGTTTTTTTTTTTACAAGGTGTCATGCAATTCTAGTTAAGCAAGCATAAAGTTGTGCTCAGTTCATTATAACTGGACTATTGGAGTGAGACGGCTATAGTGAGACCGGTTAGATATTGAACTGCATACATTGACCAATGTAACGAAAAAAACTGTAAAGTTTATAAACCTACTAGAGTTCAGTTATATTTACTACCAAGATATTAAACTTCTCCTAGTGAGGTGGGCTTTTCCTAGTATTTTGGTAGTTAAAATTTAGTACAAACTTTCCCTAGTAAATGTCTCCTAGTGAAATTCTCATGTGCTATAACTAGTACTAGTGTTTTATTACTACTTGAAACACTAGGAGAACTCCATTATTTTAGTAGTGATTCCAACAATAGGACATGTTGCTCCGTTGTTTTTTATCCTTTTAGGTTATTGCTGCTCTGTTATATTATCAGTATTTTTTTAATAAAATCGGCAACTCTTCTAGGATCGATCATTCTATCTTAGCTCCGAAGTGTCTGGCTCAACCCCATCTTCTTTCCGTAACGGAATTATTGGCAGGCACCTCGTTCTATCCACCAACCTATCAGACACATCACTACCGGAAACCGGCGCGTTATCGAGTGCCTAGTCATTTGTTGAGTGCTTTCCGTTGGACACTCGGCAAAAGGTTCATTTGCCGAGTGTTACACTCGGCATATTATAACAATCGGCAGGAGCCACTTTTGCCGAGTGTCTGGCACTCGGCATATTATAACAGTCAGCAGAAGAGCCTTTGCCGAGTGTCGGACACTCGGCAACGTATGACACTAGGCAAAAGGTCCCTTTTTCGAGTGTGAGACACACGGCAACGCCGACACTCGGCAGACGGCGTTAGGAGCCGACACCGTCAGTTGTTTGCCGAGTGTCGCCGTTAGGCACTCGGCAACCTAAGCCTTTTGCCGAGTGTCTCCTTTAGGCACTCAGCAACCTAGGCCTTTGGTCGAGTGTTTTCTCTGACACTCGACAAACCTGAATTTTTTTCTTCTTAGTTTGGTCTCTAAATTTTTTCTACTGTCCTTCAATAGTATCTAGAACTACATGTTTTCTTATGACAATTTTATCCATATGTTTGCTATATTTAGTTAGTCTTTTTCAATTAAGTGAATTATTTGACCCAAGCCAAATTTGAACTACAAGTGATTGAAATAATGAAAAAATGATTGAAAAAATATTATCCATATTATTAAACATAATTTGAGTTCATATGTGGTAAAGTAAAACAAGAACTCCACATATTGTTCACGAAACATGATCTCAAACTTGTGTTAGAATTGATTAAAAAATCTATAAATAGAAAATGGACTCCAAAAATTATAAAATTTATCATGGAGCCATTATATCATACTTAGAACATGTGATAAAAAATTAGGATGATTTCGCAAAAGTTGTCACATACTTGTCTTACAAATTCAATCATCTCCGATAATGTTTCATATCACTTAGAGGGATTGAGTAGGATTTGAATTGAAATCGAAGCTAAAATTCAAATTTGACTTCAAAATTTTTCGTACAGGCAATACAAAACATATATGGTGTGATATCAAGATTTGGTAATTTTTTGAAACCGTTTGATATTTTTTTAATTTTTAGTCGCAACTATATTATTTATGTAAAATTTGAATTTTTAGTTCTAAGTACATGAAATAATAGTCAAATATTTGTATATATGAGCATAAAATATATATTTTTAAAGGAATTTGACAAGGTATTTTGAAATGCCATTTGAAAAAGTATATTAAAAGACATAAAAGAAAGAAAAAGAAACATAACATTTAAAAATTAGATTTGCCGAGTGCCATATGGGAGACACTTGGCAACGTTTGCCGAGTGTTAACCCTAAGACCCTCGACAAAAGTCCTTTACCGAGTGCCAGATCGGCGGCACTCGACAAAGAATGGATCTGAGTACCCAGACTTAGCCGTTTTTTCGACCGCGCGCTCACACACACAAACACACGCCCGCCCGCCCGCCGCCGCGCCCGAGGCTCGCCGCCGCCCGCCCGAGCCCCGCCCTGCCCAGCCGCCGCCCGTGCCCTGCCGCCCGCCCGCCGACCGTGTGCCGCCACCCGCGCGTCGATCCGCCGGCGAGCCCGCCTGCAGAGCCCCACCCTGCCTGGAGAGGAAGGAGGACAAGGAGGAGGAGGAGGAGGAGGAGGAGGAGGGGGAGAAGGAGAGGAGGAAGAATAGGAGGAGGATAAGGAGAGGAAGAACCCGACGCCGCCGCCCGTCCCCGTCCCGACGCCGCCGTTGTCCACCGCCCAATGTATGAATTAGAAGAGATATTAGTTGTAGTTGTAGTTTTAGTTGTGGTGTCTGGTAGTGGTAGTGATAGTGGTATGGTGGTAGTGATACCGGTAGCGGTAGTGTGGTAGCTGTAGGGTTAGTGGTAGTGCCCATCTTGATTCGTTATGAGCATGGATTCAACCTATATGTGTGTGTGGTTGTCGGCCATCGAGCCTTTGACATAAACGTGGTTGCCGACCATCGTGCCGTTGTTTTATTGCAGGTTTTGGAAACCTCACCGTACATGGGAGGTTCTACCGAAATTTTAACTTATGTTATTCTTTTTTCTTTTGCAAAAGGAAGGGGAGAAAGGAGCAGAGGCGATCTCTACCTGCACCGCGTCGCCTCGCCACTGCACCGACTCGCCACGGCTCCGCTAGACTGACTCCCCCGCCACCGAAGGTATAACCCCTCTTTGCTTATCATGGTCGTGCATCATGTAACCAGTTAGGCGTCTCCCGTTCGAAAGAGATATGGTTGGAAATATGTAATTCTTTGCATATCTATAACCATATCTGTTTCGAATTGTCCACGTTTTCATGGACAACCCGTGTGTGCGTAGAGGAGGTTAGTTTCCATGGTCTGCTCTGATCCGAGATAGAGTTTCGACGGCACCTCCCTGTTGTTCTCTAGATACACACTCTCTTATTAGGACGTGTATCTGGAGAGCAGCGGTGAGGTGCTGCTGAAATTTTATCTCGGATAGGAGTAGAGCATGGAAACTAACCTCCTCTACGCAACCACGGGTGGGATTAGGACCTATCCTCACCTATTAGACAGTAGGAACACCATGTACATGCAATTGCTAGTTACATTACTCGCTGGTATATATCTTAGAGGATGGATGACCGGGCATGGATGTATACGGGCCGCCCAAGTCAAGGTGCGATGACCGATGAATGGATTGAGAAGACCAATGCTTTCTTGGAACTTGTCTTTCCCCCGGAGAAAAAAGCGGGCTCAACTTGGTGTCCCTGCAGCAAATGCGCAAATAGACATCGACAAACAAAGGTTGTAATGGGTAAGCATCTTTGCAAGAATGGGTTCATGCCAGACTATACCCGGTGGACACTACATGGTGAAGAAGCACGCATGAGAGAGGAGTTAGTGAGGCCACGCGTCGAGGATTATGATGTTGATGTTGGTATAGGAGACATGTTAGATGACTTTCATGAAGCTCATTTCGCTGAGGGAGATAGGGAGGAGGAGGAACCAGAGGCAACCGCAAAGGCGTATTATGACATGTTAGACGCGGCACAGAAACCCCTTCATGGACAAGCAAAGGTTTCCCAACTCGATGTCATTGGTCACGTAATGACATTTAAGTCCTAGTTTAGCCTTAATCGAGATGCCTTTGATGGTATGTTGACAATTATTGGCACCCTGCTTCCGGAGGGTCACATTTTGCCAAAGAGCATGTACGATTCACAGAAGCTTCTTCGTGCACTAAAAATGCCATATGAGCAGATACATGCCTGTCCCCAAGGGTGCGTCCTCTTTAGGAAAGAACATGCGAATGCAAAGTACTGTCCGAAGTGTGAATCCTCTAGGTACTTAGAGGTAGATTCCGGGGATGGCCAGAAGAGGTAGCTTCAAATAGCCGTGAAAATCCTACGGTACCTTCCTTTCATACCGAGGCTCCAACGGCTATATATGACTGAGGAATCTGTGAAACAGATGGCTTGGCACAAAAACGACAAACGTTACAATCCTGACAAGATGGTGCATCCATCTGATGGTGAGGCATGGACCCACTTTGATGGAATTCACACTGAGAAAGCCAGAGAGGCAAGAAATGTACGTGTTGCATTGGCAACAGATGGGTTCAATCCATATGGAATGATGGCGGCCCCGTACACATGTTGGCATATGTTCATTATACCTCTCAATCTGTCCCCTGGCGTCTTGTTTCAACGACATAGTGTATTCCTGTAATTGATCATTCCAGATCACCCAGGGAGAAGTATGGGTGTGTTCATGGAACCTATATTTGATGATTTGATCCGTGCTTGGGAGGAAGGGTGAAAGGTCCTTGTGTGATTTTGGTAATTGAGTGACAACTTAGGTGGACTAATATGTGTCTAAGTGATATATATATATATATATACATTAGTTCACAGGTGATTGTGTGATGAAGGAGCTTAATTGCACATGAAACATGACATGGAGTCATGTGACCAAGGTGGAAAAGATCAAGATGAGGCTTGGCTTGATGGATCGGATGCAAGTGTGAAGGGCAAGCGGGTGATGCTTGGCGCTGATGGACCAAGGCAACGGTGAAGAGAAAGTGAGGTCAAGATCGATGAACCAATATGGTCATGTGATGAGATGAAGTGGATCATATCATTTGATGATTGATTGGTGCATGTGTTGCATCAACATTGGAGATGTAGATGGAATGAAATGCGCAAGGCAAAGGTATAACCATAGGGCATTTCCATTTCACCGGTCATTAGTGTGTAGAGAAGTTTATGACCCGGTTTAGGATAGATAGCCGTACTATTAGAGGGGCAAACTTGTTTACATATCGGTTATCTAGTGCCACTTGGAGCGATCTAACTTTGCGATGTATTAGGATCGAGTGGCGCAGTGAGAGCAAGTGAAAATTCTTTGAAAATGATTGTGAAAATGCTAACACACTGGCACAAGGTGGTGATCACATTTGTGTTGGCACTTGTGAAGCAGAGGAAGAAGTAAGGAGAAGTTTGAGCTGAGAAACTGACTCCGGACGCTAGGGTTTTGGTGTGTCCGGACTATTTCGTGTGCATCCGGACACACACCCTAGGCTGGCTCGGCTGTGAAGGAGAGTCCGGACGCTAGTGCGTGTCCGGACAGGAGGATCTGGAACCTCTCTATTGGGGTCCGGACGCTGGAGGCGTTGAGTCCGGACCCTGTGAACAGGAGCGTCCGGAGACGCGTGGCAGGCAGCGGCGAAGGCGCGAAAAGAGCCCTTTGAATCAGGAGCTGACCGGATGCATACGGCATGGTCCGGATGGCGCTCCGCGCGCGTCCGGAGGCCGCGTCCGGAGGTCAAACAGAGAAGCTGTCTTTGCTGTGTGGGGGCGTTCGGACGCTGTTGATGGTCCGGACCTCACACTGTTGCTTGCGTCCGGACAGGGCGCAGAAAGCGTTTTTTAGTGGGAAAACGGCTAGTTTCGATGGGGAGGCTATTTATAGCCCTTGGCCGGCCATTGGTGCTGGTTGAGCACCTTTGGCATGTGTTGCCCATAGTGTGCTTGATTTGGAAGCCCTCTAACTCACTCATACTTGATAGTGTTCATCTGATTGAGTGAGAGAGTGATCTCTAGTGCGTTGCTTTGAGAGATAGTTTCGTGTGGCACTAGATAATCGTGTTGCAAGCTCGTGGTGCTTGTTACTCTTGGAGGTTGCCACCTCCTAGACGGCTTGGTGGCTTGAAGCTCTGTCGAAGCGCGTAAGAAGATTGTGCGGCACTCCGGAGAAGTGCTTGTGAGGGGCATTGTGCTCGCCCCGCGAGAGATCGCGAAGAGCAACTCTAGTTGAGCGTGTCATTGAGTGCCCTCATCTTGTGTTGGTTGTGCGGCACCCGATTGCGGGTTTTGCGTGTGATGCCAATTAGCGCGTGAACCTCCAAGTGAGTGAGCCGACACAACGGGGACTAGCTTGGTGGCGACCAAGTGAACCTCGGGAGAAAAATCACCGTGTCAACCTTGTGTACATCTTCTCAGTGGTTTGCATTCTCCAAATCACTAGCTTGTATTTACTTTTTTATACTTGTGCTAGTGAGTAGTTGTTGCTCTTGTAACTAGTTTAGCTTGTGTGGCTTGCTTAGTTACCTTCTAGCTTGTGTAGCATAGAAGTAGCTCTTGCGTGGCTAATTGGCTTGTGTAGCCTTGTTAGTCACATTGCTTAGTTTGTGTAGCTAAGTAAGTTGAGCTCTCTAGTTGACTTGTGTAGTCTTGCTAGAGAGCATTTCTAGTGAGCTTAGGTGCTTTGTGCTTTGCTTACTAGTATGTGTAGGAGCTCCCGATTTGCTTAGAGTACTAGTTGCTTAGGTTTATGTGACCTTGCAACCTACACTTGTTTAGGTGACCTTCCTAGCCCGGCACCTTAGTTAGCATAATTGACATACTTTGCTAGGTGCTAAATTTATAGATAGAGGGGTGTAGTCTTGGCTAGACCGATAGTTTTAATTCCGCATTTGTTTCGGTTATCCGTTGCACTTAAGTTTTTAGAAAAGACTATTCACCCCCCCCCCTCTAGTCCGCCATCTCGACCCTTCAAAGGGGTATGAACATACGACCGAGCGACAAAGACAAACTTCAAAATGCATGTGTGGTACCATTACTCACTCCATGACTTTCTTGCGTATGAGATATTTTGCGCATGGTGTGTTCATGGAAAGTTTCCATGCCCAAGATGTAAGGCAGCTGTGAAGTTTATATGGTTGCAGAAAGGTGGAAAATATTCTTTGTTCGATCAACATCGGCAATTTCTCCCTCTTGACCATGCATATAGACGAGACATCAAGAACTTCACGAAAGGTGTCCAAGTCACGGACCCTGTACCGCAGCTCATGAGTGGTGCCGAGGTTCGGGCTCAAATAGATGCTCTCCAAGTCGATGAAGAAGAAGGTGGTTTCCTAGGATATGGTGTGGAACATATGTGGACTCATAAGTCGGGCTTGGAGAGGCTTCCCTATTTCCATGACCTTCTTCTTCCACATAACATTGATGTCATGCACACTGAAAAGAATGTCGCTGAAGCAATTTGGGCAACAGTTATGGACATTCCTGATAAGACTAAGGACAACGTTAAGACAAGAGTAGATTTGGCAACGTTATGCGATAGACCAAACCAAGAAATGTAGCCTCCGGGTAGCGGCAAGACATGAAGAAGGCCTAAGGCTGAATTTGTCTTGACTAGGCCACATAGGAGAGAAGTTCTAGAATGGATGCAAACGTTATTGTTTCCTGATGGATATGCAGCGAATATGAGAAGGGGGGTGAACCTATCTACTATGCGAGTGAATGGGATGAAGAGTCATGACTACCACATATGGATTGAGCGGCTTCTTCCGACAATGGTTCGAGGCTACGTCCCTAACCATGTTTGGCAAGTGTTAGCAGAGTTGAGCTATTTCTTCCGCTAGCTTTGTGCAAAGGAGTTATCTCGGACCGTGATTGCAGACTTGGAGAGAATGGCACCTGTGTTGCTCTGTAAGTTAGAGAAGATCTTTCCACCTGATTTCTTCAATCCAATGCAACATTTGATTTTACACCTCCCGTCTAAGGCACGAATGGGAGGGCCTGTGCAGTTCCGTTGGTGTTATTTTGTCGAGAGAAGTCTAAAGGTTCTTCGAACTAAATGTAAAAATAAAGCAAAAATTGAGGCTTCCATGGCGGAGGCATACATTCTAGAGGAGGTGTCAAACTTCACAACAACATAATATGGTGACAACCTTCCTAGCATGCATAATCCACCCTCTCGTTACAACATTGGTGAAAATGACTCGAATCTCAGCCTTTTCTGAGGCCAACTCGGGAGCGCAAGTGGATCAACCCCAAAGACCTTAAAGCCCGAAGAGTGTCGCACTATAATGTTATATGTGTTGACCAACCTTGACGAAGTGGAGCCGTACATGATGTAAGTTCTATTCTCATTGAACTAGGATCAATACATGTTTAATATTCTACATCCAACCCCTTGCTTCTCCTTGTTACAGGGAATTTCTTTCTCAATTCTAGACTCGCTCAAGAGGTCCTAGCCCATAAGAAACCGAAACCCTTCTTAAAAAGGGTGCGGGAAATGGAAATCCTGATTTCATTTCTTGATTCAAAACAGAAGGAAACGGAGATGTAAGTATACAACTTTACTACTGATTTTATTTAAGATTTAGTAGGCTAAATATGATATTTATATATGTCACTTCATATGTGTAGACGATTCCATGGTGGTGCTCCCATCATACCGAGTGCTGGAAACAGATGGTGGAGAGGTGGTGCACCCCCGATTGGGAGGAGACGCATAACGCTTGCCAGGAGCGGCGTTTGATGAGGCCAGGCACAACACACTACCAAGGAAGCCAGAGCCTAGAGACATACGCGTTCAGTTAGGTACGTCAATGACAACAATTTAGTGCAACTGTTAATTTGCATGGTTTCTAAACATCTTGTTGGTTTTCTCGCAGTTGGCAAAGCATGACAACCAGCCTTGCAATCTGTTCAAGGCATTTGCCTTGTCCAAAAAGGGCAAGGCGTCATCGAACATCGACTACAACCTGGATAACCCGCTAGAGAAATACACTAACCCGAGCGTCCAAAGCCGCCTTACCAAGTACACTTCAGCGGTAAAGAATCTCCATGGAGCAGACTATGATCCGACCACCGAGGATCTTGATGGAGAGGTCATCATGAGGTTGGGAGGCAGCAAGAAGCATGGGCGGTACTGGATTGCCGACGGTGCACTCGACACAGCCAGTACGCCCAGTCTCAGCCAGATTAGAGCGAGGTGCAGATCGGGCTCGATCATACGCGAGCGCCCAAACACCTCACAGCAGCAGATGCATGCACTCCAGGTTATTTCTGTTTTATTCGTTGTTCATTGATTTGCCTTAGCTTTGCATTCGTCTAACATTTGAATGAAATGTTGTAGGCCCAGCTGGAGGATGAGAGGAGGCGACGGGAGGAGCTGGAGGCGAGGATGGAGGCTGATCGACAGGCGGCGGAGGTTGAGCGACAGACAGTGGCGGAAGAGCGAGTACTCCACCAGCAGAGTCTGCAGAAGATGATTGAGTACATGCAGAGCCTTGGCGCCGCTTAGGGTATGGCTCCTCTGGCTTTGGAGCTGCCCCACGTCCACCTCCACCTCGACCTATCTACTTAGGCACTCCCGTGAGTATGAATATAACCTAGCATACTTAGAATGTTAGAATCTTATAGTTCACTTTTGTAACACATGCAACCTCTTTTACTTTGTGCAGAATCAATCGGCGGCATCAAATGCTTCGCCTGCTGGCTTTGCAGCTTCGCCGGGCTATGGACCTTTCCCGGGCTTGGGAGGATCGTCGAGCTATGGAGGATCGCCGGGCTATGGAGCTTTGCTGGGCTTGGGAGGATCGCTGGGCTTGGGAGGAGGATCGCCGGGCTTGGGAGCTTCGCCGGGATCAGGTTGTGGGCCTCGTGACCCTGGACCCTCGTCGTGACCGTATTGGATTGAACTTTAGATGTTTTGTGAACTGTGGATGCATTGTGGTGTTGAACTATGGATGAATTGTCACATATTGTGAGATATATGTGATGTTTGTGATGTGATACGTGTTGTTTGTGATATATATGAGTTGCTTGTGATATATATCTTCTGTTTGTCTGGATGAAATTGAAAAAACAAATAAAAAAGTTAGGTTCTGATCGCTTTGTCGTGTGTAGCACTCGACAAAGGCTTGATTTGCCGAGTGTCTTGGTCATGACACTCGGCAAAGGAACCATTCCAGAGCACTTGGGAACAGCCTTTGCCGAGTGCCAATTATTTGCCGAGTGATATGGTCAGGCACTGCACACAAGATTTGCCGAGTGTCCTGGGGACACTCGGCAAAGGAGAAACGTTTGTCGAGTGCCCTGCATGGGACACTCGGCAAAAGGGTTGACGTGTGCCGAGTGCTTGACTTGACACTCGGTAAACCTTCCGTCACCGTGCCAACGGGCGTTACCGTGCACTTTTTTTTGTCGAGCGTCGCTTTGCTTTGCCGAGTGTCGCAATACACACGGCAAATACTTTGCCGAGTGTCCGACAAAAAACACTCGGCAAAGATCCTTCGCCGTTAACATTGCTGTCGTGTGCCGTTTGCCGAGTGTTGCACTTGGCAAAGCGTTTGCCGAGTGTTTTAAGGCTTTTGCCGAGTGCCGCAGACACTCGACAAAGGACCCGAGTCCAGTAGTGCATACACTACTATGCTATTATTGAACGTACTATCTCTTTCTCTCTCTAATAAATTGGTCAATGCTGATCATCTGCCTTGACATGATCTAGTCATGGTCAGTGTGAACGCCCGAATGAAAGCCATGCAGTGAAGGTGCACAATGTCTACAGTGCATTCATACAAAAGGTGCCGGCCGGTCCCGGTTGGGTGTTTGCTGGTGCAGGCTCTTCATCAGCTCCTGCACCACATTTTTCGCAATGTTGTTATCTACGCTTCAATATAGAAGCAGAGCAAAAAAGATGGACGTTGACAGCTCGGCATGCTTATGTTGTGTTTGGCATAGATAAGCACTTCATCCGTCCTGAATTATCAGTCATGTAAGCTTTGTTTAAGTCAAACATCTTTAGCCTGATCAAATTTATATTAAAAAAAACATGTAAATCTCTGCAACATCAAACTATATTTTGACAATGCATTATTTTTAAAATTACAAATTTGACTTAAGACAAAATCTCAAATGACTTTACGACAGAGGAAGTAAAAAGGGATAAAGACCACCTCGGTACCGCACTGTTGGCATTACCGGCCGTTGTCGTCTCATATGAGCTGCTGAATTTTCAGAGTTCAGAGGCAAAGATTCAGAGTTCTGTCCAGTTAGGAACTGCAGAAATGAATATTCAGTCGGATATGGTTCAAAAGAGTCTGCGGCCTGATCAGTTGCAGCCAATAAATCTGGTCAAAAACGTGACCGTGATCTTTTTCCAAGCTCGTGGCTTTTCGACGGAGCCGGCAGCTAGCTGCAGCAAAGGGAGGTCCGATGACGACCTTGGTGGACAGGTAGGTAGGTAGGTGAAGAAGCTGTTGCCGCTGCATGCCAGGGCAGGCAGGCAGAGCAGCCATCAGTCATCTCCCAAGTGTCACCAACTAACTGCATCCACATACATGTGAACGCATTGACACATCAGATGATCATCCCACATAACGATTTCTTGCTTGCTTGTTTTTTTCTTCAATTCCATTAGTTTCAGTGTCATCGGAGATAAAACCGAGAGTGGGGAAGAATCTTCTGGCGGTTTCGCACGAATTTTATATTCTGAATGAACGGACGAACGAACGAAACGGGCACTGAATTTGGTCAGGCCGGCCTGATGATATTTTCAGCAGGAAAGGTTTTGACAGGGACCTATATGCAATTAGGATAGTACGAAGGGGTGTTTCTGTCAAATTGCTCTGCTTTTTTTTTATATATATATACGCGTCTACCCACACCACGCGTCATCATCTAGCCGTGTCTGTTGCAACGGCCCACACCACGACTTCGCTTCGCGCCACTCGCGGCCGCCGCGGATCCCCACCGCCGTCCGCCGGTCCGGTGATCTCCTCGCCACCACCGCCGGTTCATCTAACCCTCGCCGGCCGGACCGTCGTCCCCGACTCCGGCCGGTCGCGCTCGCGCACCCACTCAAGTTTCCCCTCCCGTGCACCCCCTCCACCGTGTAGCCGCCTCGTGTGGGTCGGGTCGGGTCGGATCGGATCGGGCCGGGCGGGAGCTAGCGACCCGACCCGTTTCACGGCTGCTCCGGCTCCGGCTCCTTTTCCCCTTTTTCCTCTGCTATTTTCTCTCCCCCCCTTCGTCCAGACCCAGAAGGAGAGGGAGACAGAGGGGAGAGGAGGAGCAGCAGCGTGGCGACGCCCAAATCGAGCGACCTGATCGAGGCCCCTCGCCCCTACTCGCTGAATCCCAATCCAAGCCAGCCAATTGGGCGCCCCGCCCACGCAAAGGTGAGATTTTCCCCGCCTCCTCCCCCCCGCTGCCCCCGCTCTTGGAGGTTGGAGCCGCGTGCCCCAGCCCCCAGGATCGGTGACAGGACAGACACCCTCTTGATTGGAATCAGCGGGTTTGTCCAATTAGTTTTTGGTGCTTGCGGGCCGTGGTATTGTTCCGATTTTGTGTGTTTTTTTCCCGTTCGTGGGCTAAGAAAAATCATGTCTTGTTTCTCCAATTGACGGGGTGCCTGTCATGTGCGGGAAGCGCGTGAGCGTTTCAAAGGAGGAGGGGTGGAGGCTTTTCGGAGAAATTAATGTGTGAATCGCGGTGTCCAATTTTATCTTTCGTTTCCTCTTTGATGATGATGCACAGTTCGTCCGCGTGGCGGAATAAAGATAAGGACCCAGAGAGAGTTTAACAATTTACCTGGCGAGGGGAGGCTTTGCGTAATTATAGTTCCTGGGGGATTGGCTTTGATTGTCATTTACATGCCTAGACTAGATGTATTTTCTTCTGCTTATCTGGTGGAAGGAGTCCTACAATATTCTAAATTTGTCATTGGATTCTCAGTATTTTTTAAGTTGAGTGCTAGCTTTGAACAATTGTTGGAAGGACATGTCATGATTATTTTCACTTTTAATCTACTGCTATTAATAAGGAGATACCTGGGGTCTAAGGGGTTTAGAGAACAGTTATGGCAACATTGATGTAATACCTGTAGTGTTATTTGCTAACTGATATGAAATAAAACAAATAACGTTATCCACTTATCATTGAATCGTGCTTTCAGATCGAAAGTCAATGGACTTTTCAGTTCTCACCAACGTTCCTAAGCCATAGCTATGTTTGGCTCATTTCTAGTTGTTTCTGTTACAGGACACAGGGAAAAGAAGACTGTTGGCAAGCTGACAAATCAAACTGCGGTTTTCTTGGACTACAGATGAAGCGGGCTCGAAGGCGTATGTGCAAGAGATGACTGATGAGGGATGCTAGTGACATTGATGAACTTGTTGCGGGCGTGCTGGCGACCGTCATCGAACCGGCATGCCCGAACAGGCTCAGATGCTACTGGTAGGCAGGATGGACTTCTATGGTACAAGGATGCCGGGCAGCATGTCAATGGGGAGTTCTCCATGGCTGTTGTTCAGGCCAACAACTTACTTGAGGACCAGTGTCAGATCGAGTCGGGCCCATTGAGTTTTCTAGATTCTGGACCATATGGCACTTTCGTTGGCGTTTACGATGGACATGGTGGTCCGGAGACGGCCTGCTATATCAATGATCATCTCTTCCAGAATCTGAAAAGTAACTTGCTAACCTTTAATTCTGCGCAGTAGCATTATTCCCATTTCGTACTATGCATCTGGCATTCAGTTTGCACATAAAGGAGCGATCCAGTGACCAATCCATTCTTTCATGGCTTGTATTTAGGGTTTGCATCTGAGCAGAATGCAATGTCTGCTGATGTACTGAAGAAGGCGTATGAAGCTACAGAAGATGGATTCTTCTCTGTTGTTACCAAACAATGGCCTGTAAAGCCTCAGATAGCGGCTGTCGGTTCATGCTGCCTGGTCGGTGTAATTTGTAATGGCATGCTTTATGTTGCCAATGTTGGGGATTCCCGTGTTGTTTTAGGAAGACATGTTAAGGCCACTGGAGAAGTTTTGGCTGTCCAACTGTCAGCAGAGCATAATGTAAGTATTGAGTCAGTGAGAAAAGAACTGCAGTCAATGCACCCAGAAGATAGGCACATTGTTGTTCTCAAGCACAATGTTTGGCGTGTAAAAGGATTAATTCAGGTGTGTATTCTATATCTGAGAACCAATTTTTTGGGTTCAGATTTTGTTAGAATTATATCATCTCATAGCCTTGTTTGGTACAGCCCCAGCTCCAAGAATTTTTTGGAACTGGTCATCGCTAGCTCCAAAAAGTCTTGGAACTGGAGCTGTGCACATGTTGAGAGTATTTAGTTGAGCTATCAGATTGAACACATATGTTTAACCACTTTATTTTGTTCTACAAATTTCCAAATCCTGCATGAATCTCGCCATCTCGGGTCTGGAGTTGTGCGAAGCCTGATGTTTGGTCTTCTTGAACTATCCGTTAATGCTGATACTAAATGGAACCAGTCCTGTAGGTATTTCGATGAAAAAAAAGTGGTTATTAGGTGCTATTTGAAGTACAACAGAAATATTCTTACTCACTTTGTGTTATGATTAATTGTGGCACCATTCATATTTCTCTTATACAGGGAACTTTAGAATTTGATGTGTGGGGTTTTATTTTTTTTCCGTAACAGTTGTTAGACCTGAAGCATGTAATAGCATTAAGCTCTTTCTCATTAGTTACTATTACTGCTAAAGTGTTATTTGGTGAATATCATGTTCACTTATGTTTATTCATAAATCAGCTTAACATTTTTACTACTGAAAATACACGAGCCCCCCTTACCAGTCAACTTCAGGCTTGTTTGTATAGGTAGTTATGGTTTAATTGCCTGCTAATCTGCATTCTGAAGGACTTGAATCTGATCCCCGTGTATCTAACAACCAATCTGATCCCCGTGCTATGCTAAGATGTTAAGTTTGTGGGGTTTTTTAATTCTATGAGTGACAACTTTTGGCAATACTTCCTAAGTTTTCACATGTATATCAATTATTGAGTTTTCTCTATTGTACATTTCAGGTTTGTAGATCAATTGGTGATGCTTATCTCAAAAGGCAAGAGTTCAACAGGGAACCCCTATATGCAAAATTCCGCCTCCGTGAACCTTTTAACAAGCCAATACTAAGTTCAGAACCTTCAATCCATGTGCAACCACTACAACCACACGACCAGTTTCTCATATTTGCATCTGATGGACTTTGGGAGCACTTAACCAACCAAGAGGCTGTTGATATTGTTCACAGTAGCCCCCGCAGTGTAAGTTGTTTTCCCCTTGTTGTATTTCATATTGCTTTGAAACTCACTACAAGCTTCTGTTGATGCATGATGAATTTGCGTACTGTATAGCTGACCATTGCTACACAAAAAGTTGCATCCTTTAGAAAAGGCGAATATCTTTTGCAAATATCATTGATTTCATAGTAACAGAAACATAACAACCCTTGGGCACTGTGCATGTGCACGATTGTGTTTGTTTTGAAATATGTGTAAACGAAATAGAAGGGTCAAATGTTTGGTAAATATTAATGCAGTTCAGGCAAGGTAGAGAACAGAAGCACTGCTGTAGAATTGTCATTGTCAGATTGACATAGAGTTGAACCTAGCATCATGGCCTTTTTTTTTACCTTGTTTGGCCAAAGGAGCATGCTTATATTAGATGTTAGAAATCTCTCCAAACAATGAGGTTTTCTTAACTCCTAACTGAACACTTTAACACAGAAAAAGTTTTCTTTTTTCAGTAATTTCTTTTGTAGTCCTTCTGGTCAAAATCAAATGACGTTTTGGACAGCTATTTTGACTTGCATTTAGTTAAATATATATTTATGTCCAATGCAACAACTATACTTAACTGGAGGTAGTAAGAAAACTTCGCTACATGTACTGCTGCTCTTAGCAAAACAGAAGATAAGTTTAGATGTTAGGAGGTAACTGGCGTCTAATGCTTCACATCTCTGTTTGGTCTTGCAGGGCTGTGCTAGGAAGCTGATAAGAGCGGCACTGCAAGAGGCAGCGAAGAAAAGAGAGATGAGGTACTCGGACCTCAAGAAGATTGATCGTGGTGTTCGCCGCCACTTCCACGACGACATAACAGTCGTAGTAGTGTTCCTTGACTCCAGCCTCGTAAGCAAGGCGAGCACGCACCGAGGTCCCACTCTTTCCCTGCGAGGAGGTGGCGCCAGAGCTGGCCTGCGCAGCAACACGCTTGCACCAACGTGACTATAAAGTGTGCCTGGTGGAGAGGAGGCTACAGCCCTGACTGAAGGAGGTTTTCTTTCCTTGTGTCCGAATGTGTGATATATGTACTTGTACCGGCCAAGATCATCCATCCCCTATCCATGGTTGGTGTAAAGAAGTAGGGAGAGGCGCGGAAGTTCCTCCCCAGCGTCTTTGAATGCTCTCAATGGTGTCAAGGTGTGGACTCAAGTCGATAGCTCGTCGCTGTTCTTCTAATGATGTTCTGTGGAAAGCTCAAACTCTTTCCACCTGAAAAGCAAGTAATATGTCTTCCATTGCTGGAATTAACCCTAGTGCATATATATATAATAATAATAATAAGCCAAAAGGAGGAGTAACTTATTTAACTGATGCTGAGTTGTATGTATGTTTTGTATGTATACTGTTTTTGACTGCTACTGCATCTACTGTTGTTAATTGACCACTGGTAAAGTGAAATCATTGATTTCGTCTCACTGTTATCAGTTGTTCCCAGTACAGTATTGCTGATTTGACTGTTCCTAGTATATACACTCCCTGTCCTCATAAAGCATGCAATTATAATAGTGTTCACATGATTTGAAATTTAACTAAACTCTATAAAAAAAGATACTAATATTTATCATGCTAAATAAGTATTATTAGATTGGTTATGAAGTATGTTTTTATAGAAGACCTATTTGAGGATTAATATTTTCTATAACCTTAATTAAATTTAAAATAATATGACTTTGGCCTAAATAATTTGATTTTGACCAGGCCTATAGAACGGTATCATTTGTAGTTGTTTTCTTAGGATGGGTCTTCGTTAAATATATTTTTAGACATGTTTTTATAAATGTAGTTAAATTTTAAAAGGCCCAGAATTTGATCTTTTGTATTTTTGTTTAGATGAATCGTCGTAGAATATCTATTTAGACTCGTACAGTACATGTTAATAATGATTTCTATAGATTTAGTTAAATTTTAAAATATTTTTTACTTTGGGCGGACCTAAGAATTAGATTCCTTTTAGGACACATGATGAGAGAACGGAGGCAATATTTTGGGTTAGTGCTTGTTGATACAGATAGTGACTCTGTTCATTTTATTGAAATTTGGCTTATTTTCAAATGCTTATGTTAATTTTTTGAGAGAAAAAACACTATTCGTTCGCTAAAAAGTAGTGCGGATGAATGGAGCCAGTGTCTAGTTCGTTTTGCTACAAATTTAGCTTACGTTAAAGGCTTATGTTCATTTTTTATAAGAGAAATATTGTTCGTTCTCGCTGAAAAGTAGCGTTGATAAACAGTGACTAAAACTGAAGGTTACGGACTGTTTAGCTCGTACTTAGCTACCTAGCCATAATTCTTCAAGTAACTTTTGATAAGTGTGACAAGTAGCAAAAAAAAATATGGGTAGCTATACATTTTTACTCAATGACATGTAAAGTCTTAAAACTTATGTCCGAGTTTAATTACCACTCAAACATTTTGCTATATACTTCCTCCGTCTACGAAAGAATAGATTTCTGGGTTTTTTCTAAGTCAATTTTTTTTAACTTTAACTAAATTTTTAGAATAAAGTATTAAAAAGTATAATATCAAACTAGTATCATTAGATTTAGCTAAGAACATATTTTAACATGGTGCTCATTTTAAGTCATAAATGTTGTTATATTTATTTTATAAAGATAGTTAAAGTTAAAAAAGTTTAACTGACATAGATTCTAGGAATTGATTGTTTCGTAGACGGAGAGTATACTTTGGTCAAACTTGACTAGGTTGGAGGGCGAGCAGGTTGTTGATATAATGACATGGACACCAAATTTATTGAGAACAGAAACTGGGTCTCGTCGTGCGGGGCGGAACGGCATTGGATCTTGCGTTGCATTGTCACCCACCATGTCTTGAAGCCACGCCGCCGCCCATGCGCATGTTCGTCGCACCTTTCAATTTCCATGCCTGCCTCCGTAGTACTACGTGTCTCTCTCGCGCGCGCTCTCGTTGCGGCCACTGGCCGGATGATGCATCGCAGCGACGTGCCGACGTGGCAGATGGCAACCACGACTGGCAGGCGGTACTGACGTTTGCCGATCGAATCGATAGCCTGTCTGGCAGCAGAAGCGCTCTCTCTCTCATCTCTCTAGCTTATCTTGTTTTGAGCACCGCTAGGACATACTTATTTCTTTTCTAAATAACTGTGGTTGTTAGTGTCTGCGTTATAAATTTAACATATAACATTTATATCTATAAGTAAATTTATTAAAAAAAACTAATACTATGTTTGTTTATTCTATTCAATCAGCTTTAATTAATATGTATAAACCAGCTATGGAACAGTGTTTTTCTCTCACAACTATAAATCAGGATAAGACAAAATAATACTAGTCGAACAGAATATAAATTTAAAAATCTTTTTAATAATACTAATTATGTAGCATAAATATTAATATTCTTAATATATATTTAGTCAAAGATTTTTTCTAGAAAGTGTAAACGATAGATATATTTTTGTAGGGAGGGAGTGAGGAGTAATGTGTCAGATGATGATCGAGATGAGATCCGTATTTATTGCCATGGCTCTCGCCGAAGCAACGCCGACGCGTGCGTGCGCAGTGGCTGCCGGACATGGTGACTATTCGATCGACGCCATGAATCATCTGACCTAACCTACACTGTGCGTACCTAACCAATCCAATCCAATCCAATCCCCGGTCTGGCCGACCGGCGACCTCTCTGTCGATCGATCTGCGCACAATCGCCAGTACGAATACACGACGGACGAGAGGCCGATCATGCATGACCATTGTGTCGGTCACTTGCGCTTACTGTGAAATCTATCGGTACCGGTGGCTCCATCAGACTAAATCAGGCGCCGTTGGTTTCGCTGAAATTTATAGCTTATACTTTAAATTTACTTTCGCTGAAATTTATAGCTTATACTTGAAATTTACTGAATGCTGATTTATTTTAGGAGAAAAACACGGTTCGTTCGTTTCGCTGAAAATTATCTTATACTTAAATTTACTAAATATTGATTTGTTTTGGGAGAAAAACACTGTTCATTCTCGGTTCTCTAATTTTAGCTTGCCGAATGCTGATGAAATTCTGAAATTTAGCTTGCTGAATGCTGATGAAATTTAGCTTATACGCTGAAGAGTGCTGATGAACATGGCACTAATGGCCGCTGGGGTTCGTTCTGAAGAAACTCTGAAGGAAGGACTAGCTATAGCTCGAACAGCCAGATCGAGTGCACCGATGGCAAGCTGCATGCATGTCCAAAGTACGATGACATATACATACATACTAGTAGTAGTTTTTTTATATATATTATATTACACCAGATGACAGTCCGGAGCTAGATGCATGATCATAAAGAACCGAACCGAACCGAGAGGAGGTCGATGCATGGACGAGGAAGATGATGGCGTCCGTGGATCAAAAAAGATGCAAAAGGTACGTACTGTACTACGTATGTAGTAGGTAGGACACGTACAAGCAGCAGCAGCGAAGTAGAAGAAAACCCAAAAGCTCTCTATGAATTAAGGGTTCTATAGATGAGATGATGTCAGTCTCTTCTTCCTCCAGCTCCAACTCCAACCTCACTCCTGGTCCTGATCCTGGCAGTGGCAGCACGCACGACGGCGGCGAGGTCAGCGTGGATGCATATCCATGGCGTCCGTCGTCGTGGTGGTGGTCTAGAGCTTCCTCCTGCAGAGCGGGCAGGAGCCGTGCTTGATGAGCCAGCCGTCGATGCACGGCACGTGGAACACGTGCCAGCAGTCCGGCAGGCTCCGCACCTTCTCGCCGACCTGGAAATCCTGCACGCCCATTCATCACATCCAGATTTTATTTATGTCTGAAATCGATGAACAAATAAATAAATAAATGGTCGTCGTCGTCAAAGCTAGATCGATCCGGAGCAGACCGCCGGACCAGTACCTGGAGGCAGACGGAGCAGCCGGAGAGGTCGCCGACGGCGTCGCGCCTGTACTCCTCGGTGATCCACGACTCGGGGAGCTTGTCGATGGACGCCCGGGGCATGCCGTTGGTGGCCTCCACCTCGAACAGGTCCGGCGACTCCCTGAACGGCGACGAGTCCACCGCGTTCATCTGCAATAATATAATATGGCCAATGCAAGGTTCAGACTTCAGAAAGAGAGAGAAGCACAGGATGCTGGATGCAAGAATGATCGACACGCATGGATGGAAATGGGTCAACAAACAACAACCCACGCACGCACCTGGCTCCGGACCACCCTCTGCACCGCCGGGTCGACCTTCTCGCGCACCAGCCTGCCGGTCAGGAGGCTGTAGATCACGTTCAGCTGCAATGCACAACACAACCCAACACATCAGATTGTTGATGTTCAGTTCAGACTTTCAGAATTGTCATCGCATCAGTCTCAGGGCATGTTCAAGTTCAGACCAGACTTGGGCGTCATGCCTCTTTCATGAGCAAAAGATGAGCAAGCGTATGGATCATGTGTGTGTATATATTCTAAGTACGTACAAAAAGAAGATAATTCAGAGACTGCCTTGCAACTATCCTATTCGGCTATTTACTAAGTATATACTGGTAGGCAGTAGCTGGTAAGCTAGGAAATTCTCAGTGAACACAAAATTTCCACAAGGATTTTGCAGGCAGAGGAATAGTTGCTCTTTTTCCAAAAAGAAACGGTTCTTGAGTGTGAGATGCAGTCTGATGGAGTACGTCATTATAAGCACTGTGTGGAAGAAACACAAATCCCTGCAGTATCTAAACATCTAATCCATATCTAAACTAACTAACTGACTGATTAGCAACAGAAGCTAACCGACATGCATGCACACAGAAGCAAAAGCAAGCAAGTCCACGCAAGAAAGCGAGCAGGTACGGAGTATGCAGTTACGAGTTGTTGTCCTACTCCCAGCGACTGCTGTCGAGCAGTGTCTGTATGTATCTAGTATCTTCACTTTTTTTTTTTAGATAATGAATTTTCATTAATCCGGCCCTGAATCTGTCATGTGCTGATCTGCAGTGCAGGGCTTAGTGGTGATTGAGTGCTTAATTATGCATGCTTACCACGTAGAGGATGCTCCAGATCCCGGAGCGTCGCGCCTGCCAGAGGCGGATGGAGGAGTCGACGACCTCGATGGAGACGAGCGCGCCGGTGATGGCGCCGATGCCGGTGCCGCGGAACAGCCCGCTCTCCGTCGCCAGCCCGATCAGACCGCCGGTCACCGCTCCCAGGAACAGCCCAGCTGCATGCACCCACACAGTGCGTTTTCAGATTATTATTACAGTAGTTTGCAGCACCAAACATGCAGAGACACTTGTCATGCTTTGTTTTCTGAACAAAGCAGAAGTGGAGTTGATAGATACTAGATACATAAAAAAGAGAGAGAAAGATCGTTTCAACTAACAACAACAAAGAGAAGAGAAAGATCCTTCGCCAAAATGGAAATTAGAAATCAAAGCCATCAAATCGAAAAAATCTGGTAGCTTTAGGAAGAACAAAGATAGCTCAAGAAATACATATGTTTCAGTCAGTCAGACGAGGCTGATTCTGTATTTGTTGTTTCAGGGATCAGACATGATAGCAGTGTTTTTTTTGTATGATCCTAGCTAGCTATGACGTAGTATGTACAACACAAACACTTGAAATTAAAGCTGTGAGCTTTGAGCAGCTGCAACCGATTATTAATCCTATCCTATCCTATGATGTGGAAAGAAACACTTGAAAGCAAGCTGAGAAACAGAGCCAAATTAAACCATGAAGAAAATCGTTGGGATTGAAAGGAGAAGCAGGCCAGGCAGGACGAAGTGAAACTTCAGAGAACCCAGAACCATGAACTGATTAAAAAAGCCCCAATTTGGTGCACTGAACCAGGTCGGCTGATGGGGACAGAAACCAAACAAGAAAGAGAGAGAGAGAGAGAGAGAGAGAGAGAAACGTCCATCAACAGAGTGCTAAACAAGATTGCATCGCATGCAATTCAAATCGGCCACACCACAGATGCAGTTTTAAATTACGAGAGCAGAGCAGAGAGAGGCAGCGTGTGCATCAGAATTCAGATCGAGCAGAAGTGACGGATCGGAGGAGGAGGAGAAAGCGCGTGGAGGTTTCGTCGTATGTACGTACCGATGGCGAAGATGAAGGTGATGACGCCGCGGCAGACCCTGCGCATCATCTTCCTGCCCCTGGTGCCGCCCCTCCCGCGGCCGGCGCCGCCGCTGCCGCTCCTGACGAGCAATCCGTTGCTGGAGGACAACCGTGGGAAGGGGCAGCTCCCTTGCTGCGGCAGGAACGCGCCGGGGGACGGATCCATGGCCCAGCTACTGGTAGCCTTACACCGCCGGCAGCAACCACCTCCTCACCGGCCTGCCGCTTCTTCTCCTTCTTCTTCCCACTCCTGGGTTGGGCTGAGCTAGCTCTCCGATCTGGTGGCAGCAATCTCCGCTAGCTAGCTAGTCCGCTAGACGACGACGGTGCGGTTGGGGAACTGAGGAGATCGAGACGGACGGGCGAGGGAATTGAGGTGGCGACGGCGCGGGATGAAGCGAGCTGAGCAGCTGCAAGCAAGGGGAAGGGGAAGGGGAAAGGGAAAGGGAAAGGAAAAGGGGATGGATCGGAGGGTCTCAAGCGGATGGGATGAGCATGAACTAGGAAGGAAGGGAAGGACTGGTAGGTCGAGGAGCGGTGGTGGCGAGTAAATTTATGGCGCCAACCAACCCCGTCGCCTCTGCATTTATGCCGAGACGAGACACGCCACGGGCCACGGCAGGCAGCATTGCGGGGTCACGCCTCACTCACGCGGCTGCTGCCACCCTGCGGGCTTGAGGTGAGCCCCCTGCCTGCCGCTGCCGGAGTAGCTAGCCGGCGAGAGCGAGGCGGGAGCAGTGTTTACGAAACCGAACGGTAACCGGCCGGTTACCTCGGTTACCGGATTTACCGCCCACCACCGGTTCGGTTTCGGTACCGGTTTGAATTCAAATTTCAAATTTGAATTTTAAAAAATCGAAAATGCTGAAAAAATTCCTAAAAATAGTTCATGATTTATAGAGTCGAATGGTGTAAAAAATTTTCAAATTGGAGTTCGTTTGCTATTTGTTTTGACGTGTACAAGTTTGAAAAAAAAAAACAAAGAAAAAAACCAGCCGGCCCGTTAAGGGCCCATGCGGTTTGAATTTCAAGTTTGCTATTTGTTTCAAGAAAAAAAAAGAGTAACCGGCGGTTTGGGGCGGTTACCGACCAGGCTGGACGGTAACCGACCCTAACCGAACGGTTACTGTTCGCTGACCGTTTGCACTGCGTCGTTTGAATTCAAAATCCAAACCGTTTGGTTTGGGAACGATTTGGGCAGTAACCGGTTATCGCCAAACCGCCCGTGGACAATTTCCATCGGCAAAACGGTAGCAAAAACCCTGGCCGGGAGCAGCACAGCAGATGCCGAGTAGAACTGGAGGAGTAGATATTTTTTGCCGCTTTGGCGCCACGTGCATGGGTGCAGTGCAGTGCACTGCATGGCCTGCCCCGGCCAGCGCAGTCGCCTATACGCTTCCCAGGTTTACCTACGTATAATACTACTCTCTGTATAGTAGTGTACAGTACAGTACTGTATGTGTTTGCATCCGAAGGACTGTGTATACCTGTTGATTTAAACACAGAAAACAGTACACCACTGGAGCAGTACGTAGTACGTATCAGTCATGATATAGTGAGTGGTTTTCTCTTATAATAAAATAATTCAAAAACAGTTAAAATTATCTTATTTATTGTAGAAACCATCCTTAAAAAAAAGAGGAAAATTGGCTCCTAGACATTGGAAGTGACCATACTTTGGTGTTGGACACTTAAAATAGAGCGATTTGCTGGAGGACACTAGGGTTCTTGGTAAATTTGTTGGTGAACATCTTACATAATAAAATATTTTAACAAAATAAATATAAAATTATGTAAATGCTCAAAAATTATACTATAAATTTTTCTACGCTCTACATGATGAGAACTGTAAAGTAAAAATGTTGTTTTGTACTGAAATGATAATTTTGCCCCTCTATATAAATAAATAAAGTTAATCATAGTTAATTTATTCATATATTTTTTAGCACACTAAAAATCTTGAAAAAAATCACATAATACGTATATCACCAAAAACCTTAAATATTCTAAAATATTAGCGCAAAATAATAAAGTTTATAATAGCATATTTATCATGACTGAGTTATAACTTAATTGATAATTAATCTTTATTATTTTAAGCTAATATTTTTAGTGTAATCAAGATTTGGTGATGTAGGTATTTTGTGATTTTCCAAGACTTTTAGTGTCCTACAAATACATAAAATAATTTAATTATGGTTAAGTTTGTTTATTTATGAAGAGTGGCAAAATGGTCATTTCAGTGTAAAAAAATATTTTTAATGTATAGTTCTCATCATATAAAGCATAGAAAAATTTGTAGTATAATTTTTTGGCACTTATATGATTTTATATCTATTTTGTTAAAATATTTTATTAGACATGGTGCCCACCAACAAATTTGCCAAGAATCTGAGTGTTCTTCAGCAAATCGCTCTATTTTAGATGTCCAACAGCAAATGATGGTCACTTTCAGTGTTTAATAGCTAATTTTTCTAAAAAAAAAACTGTACCTATTATAGAAATAGAAGATATCTTTCCCACGCAACGCAAGCTAACGCTAGTTGATCTGAATCCGTCAATCGCGCCGTGCTACATGTTCGGTGTGTAAACTAACTGCTAGCTACTTATAATTCATTAATGGTGTAAAAGCAACTAGCCTGATCTCTGTCCGACGACTTCAGTGTCCTCTGCGAGCAGATTTGAATTTGCTTTGCGCTCATGACTAATTGGCCAAGTTAGCAACTTTCACTGCTACTACCACCGCCATCGTACGTACGTACGTGTAGTACGTGCCCTGCCTGCTGACGTCGTGTGTCGTCTGATGCCCTCACCAGATTCTTGCCAGATGGCCGGTTCTAGCTAATAAGATCCATGAGTCCTTTTATACTTCCTATAATTGATAGAGATTATGGTAAAAAAATGTATTATATATTTTTAGTAGTTTTTTTTTCATTAATAGGGAGTTGCTATTTCGCATACGCCTGTTTTTTTTTCAAAAAAAATAATCATGCGACATGTGTCAAAAGTGGTCATCCGTTTTGTGCCTTCTTCCATCAGCTCGAGCAACAAAGCAGCCCATAGTGCTGTCTACATGTCACCTGAGAGCTCAAGTGACTGGACCTTAGGAAACGTGTTATTAGTAAAGTCTTTAATATTAATCATCTTCTATTTTGAATTTCTCCCAAAAAACAGGACTAATTCTTTAAAGTACGCACAAAAAATAAATACTCGTAAGTTATTGTTGCGGGGTAATAAAAAAAGGTATAGTAACTATTATTCTCTAAATGACTCTCCAAAAATTGAATTTGAATAAATTCAAAAAAAAAACAATCGGATATGCTCTAATTCTATTTTTTAAGGAATCTGCATTCCATTAAACAACCGCGCCGGCTGAATCGCCAGACACCAAGACCATTATACAACTTGACACCCCTGCCATTACTGTGGGTACTAAGCTATTACTTCTACTCCCTATAGCAGCAAGTTCATGGGCTGCTCTGTTACATTCACGTGGAGCAAATTTGACAGTAATGAATCACAATTATTAATCACCAAATCCTTGAACTCGTGGACTAAACCACCCACCGCTGCAAGTCGGAAGTCGTCACCCTGTATCGCCCACACCACTTGTTGCGCATCTGATTCCAACATAATATTGTTTATACCAAGTGACATTGCTGCTTTTAGGCCTTCTATGCAGGCTATTAGTTCCATATGCATTGGACTGATCGCAAAAGTCACCCTCCCGGATCCAGATTGAATCACTTCACCCTGTTCATCTCGAATGATGTAACCCCACCCCCCATTTTTATCAGTGTCCCTGAAGGCACCATCGGTGTTCAGTTTCAGCATTCCGAGTGGAGGTTTCTCCCATCTTCTTTTTTCACTCCGCACCCCTGCACCTCTCGCCATACTTTCCTGCAGGTTCCTAATCTCCATTGCTTGTCTTCCGCACAAGCCTGCAATTTCCTCAGTCAATCTCCTTTTCTTCCCTTGTCTAACTTGGTTCCGTTCGTGCCACCAATTATTCAGTAAGAAGGCAGCTTTCAACTGTAGCTCGTCATCTATTGTCAGCAGTTTTTCCACAATTGGATAGGTAATGGACGCTTTGCATCACCCCATTTATCTTCTTCATCACGACAACGCTCTCATCTGTGGCCCTACCGCGGCAGAGCTTCGTCGCAGCGGCCTCCCTCTTCCTCTCCCCTTTTCGCCGCTGCTTCCTTGTATAATTTTAGTGAAAACAGCCACGACTTCCCACCCCGCCTTGGCTCAGGTGCCTCCATCGTTCTCAGTTTCTCACCACCTAGCCTGTCTACCTTCTTTAAACAAAACTTCTATATACCCAACGGAGCTAGAGAATTAAGAGGGGAAGAGACCGGGAGAGGGAGGGCGGAGCTGGAAAGAAGCTTGCCGGAGAGAGAGAGAGAGAGAGAGAGAGAGAGAGAGAGAGGCCGAAGCCAAACAAGTAAAACTGGGAACGGTTTGGGCCAAAACTGGTTTTCTGGTTTGGTTTTTTACTTTGGGCCAACTTGGTTTGGGTGCGAATGGGCTAAAGAGCATATTGGGCTAATTTGGTTTGGGCAGCAGCTAGAGTGAGCTGGATTGGTTTGGGCAGCAGTTTCAGTATGTGCAGTTGCAAACGGTGTATACACCGTGGTTTGGGCCCGAACGAAGACCGTGGTGTCGAGGCTAGACGCCCCCAACCCCGACGCCTCGACTCATCTTGCTCGCTCGCTCCATGGCGGCGGCGGTGCCGGCAGCGGCTAGGGTGGTGGAGGTGCCGGGCGAGCCGTGGTCGGTGGTGTGGGCAGGATCTCGTCTTGCTCCTGCCAGTTGATTCCGTTGCGACGCCTGCCTGACCGGGCGACCGTTGCCGCTCCACACCAGGCGCCCAGGTCTTCTTCGCCGGCGCCGAGCAGCCACCAGGTATGCGTATGCCCACCCACACCTTCTCTTCCCTTCGCTTCGCTTCCCCTTCCCTTCCTGCGGTGCATTTCAATTGTGAGTGTTTTGCTACATTGTGAGTGTTTTGCTTCTTGATTGGTACTTGCTGGCTGCTACACATTCTTTTTCTTCTTATATACAATTTATTATGCCTGTGCTCTATATAAGTGCATGTTCTATGAGTTTAGCACTTTTATCCATTCCTGATTGTCCCCACTCCCTCAATTAATTGGTACTTGCTAGCTGCCACAGACATAAATCATTTGTCAACTAGCAGCACACTGTCAGTTTATTGTGTCTGATAATGACATTTGTGTTTTTTATTTATTTATTTTGCAGGCTCAGCTCCACAGTGGTTCTTGGAGAGGTTTGTGACAGCCTACTGTGTTTCTGTAGCTTCGTTTTGCACATCAGAGTAGAAAGATGGCATCCAGTGCATCAGAGGGGTCTGGAACACATGACAGTGAAGACGGTCAAACATCTTTGACGCCGCGTCGACGGTCCAGTGTTTGGGAGCACTTTGAGAAAGATTTGGTTCCTGTGGACGGTGAACTAAAAGCTGTTTGCAAGTACTGCCATCTGAAATTGGTTACCAAGTCTGGCACTAGTAGTCTTAGAGGCCATATCGTCAATGCTTGTCCAGCAATTGATAGTGATATTCGAAAGAGATTTCAAGAGACCATGAGCAAGGAACCAGTTATAAATTTTGTCTTTGATGCTGAACTCTGCCGTGAAGCAATGGTCAAGTATGCCATTCATGTCGAGATCCCATTTCTGCAGCTCGAAAACCATTACCTGCAGCCTTGGATTGATTTAATGCAACTTGCATTCAAAGTCAAGCATCGACACACAATTCGTAATGATTGCTTCAAAAAATTTGAGAGCCTCAAGAAGGAGCTTCATACAGTACTTCAGAGTTTGGACTCTCGTGTTTGCCTGACATCAGATATCAGGACCGCATCACAGAACTTAGGATATATGGTTGTCACAGCCCATTACGTTGCAGCAAATTTCAAGATCCAAAAAAAGATCATTTGGTTTAAAGTACTAGAGTATCCTCACTCAGGATATGCAATCAAAGAAGAAATAGTGAGGTGCTTAACAGAATGGGGAGTGAGGCAGAAATTGTTTACTCTGACATTGGACAACGCTAGCAATAACACATCGGCATGTGATGAGTTGATCATGAATCATAAACAAGAGTTAATGTTTGAAGGTGAGCATCTACATGTTAGATGTTCGGCTCACATTCTTAACCTCTTGGTTCAGGATGGAATGGAAGTGATCCATAGAGCAATTGAAAAGATCCGTGAGCTACTGAAGCATATTGACTCATCTCCCGCAAGGCTTCAAGTGTTCAACTCCCTTGCAAAAGGGATGGGTTTGAACTCAAAGGCTGGCATCTACCTTGACATCCCAACCAGATGGAATTCAACCTTCAGAATGCTTACGGAAGCATTGAAATACAAAGCTGTCATCAATTCTTATGCTCCAAAATATTATGAAGATCACCCTGACGAGGAAGAATGGGAAAAGGAAAGAGCAGTGTGTGAATTTCTAAAAGCATTTGAAGAACTAACACTTGCAGTCTCAGCTCATAGGAAGCCTACAACACATAGGTTTCTGCCTCTAGTGCTTTGTGTCCTTCATGCCTTGGGGGACCCAGCTTGGCAAAGTACTGATTTACTGAAGGAGTTGGCTGTTTCCATGAACTCAAAGTTTGAGAAATATTGGAATCCTGTTGATGATGATCTTCATAATGCAGCTAACCGCAAGAAAAAGAGGAAAGAAATTGCATTTAGCCTTGTCTTAGTCATTGCCACTATCTTGGATCCAAGAAGGAAGGCTGACTACGTGCACTTCTTCTTTGAGAGGACGTTGAAATATACAATTAAGGCAGAAAGGTATGTGGGGTATGCTCTAAAATGGATGGAAAAGTACTTCACATTGTATGAGGAGCGATGTGCAAGAACAAACAACAATGAGCAACAATGTGCAAGATCAAGAACAAGTAATGTGGGGTCACCAGTTCTTGGAAAGAGGAAGATTGAAGTGGATTTCGCTCAATACGTGTCACGCCGAAGATTTGCACAGGCACCAAAAGCTGAATTAGATACATATTTTGAAGAATCACTTGAGCCAAATCCGGATGATGATGATTTTGATGTTCTAGGATGGTGGAAGGGTAGGTCAGAGAAGTTCCCGGTGCTGTCAACAATGGTTCGAGACTTTCTCGCTATTCCTCTTAGCACGGTTCCATCAGAGTCTGCTTTTAGTTTAGGAGGAAGGCTTATAGGGGAACGTAGAAGTTCACTAGCACCAGAGATGCTTGAGGCCCTTGTTTGTGGGAAAGACTGGCTGTTCAAGACTAAAGTCATCGCTGCTGAACGTACAGATGATCAAGTACAGGAAGTTGTGGAGGTCCAGGAGTAGAAGTAGCAGTGCAGGTATGTAATTGTTAGAGCTTGCTTGCAGCTGAATTATCTATTCATTCGTCTAAAAATTTCAGTTGTAGCTAGTATCTTGCTAATTTGTTTGGGATTGAATTTTGGATGAAGTAGTGATGCATTTGGTTATTCAGTTTTTATTTACTATTATCAGTTCTGTGGTCTCAAACAGTACCGACATGCATTTGGTTATGCAGCAGTAAAAGTAGCAGGTATGTACTTTTGTTCGTTCTGGGTCTGCTCACTGCTCATCAGTAGTAGTTCTGACTGCTAATAGAGTATACAACATTGTAAAATAGTGATAACAATTAGCAAGAGTAGCCCCATGTTTCATCCATGTTGCTAATAGAGTATACGTCGTTGTAAAATACACAGTATTTACTGAACCATGCAAGTATTACTGGAAGTGAGAGTTTTCTTGATATAATGTGCAGCAAGTGAGTTTTCTTGAACTGTAGTGTACAATAAACTGAGTCAAATGATATGATGATACCATATTGTAGTATCTGTATTTACATTACCATGTATTGTCTGAAGGAAAGGCTTCTCATACATCTTGTTGTAAAACAACTTATTTTCCCCCTTTAGTTGCTCATATAGTGTAGTGATTTTTTTGTTCATTCTTTGATTTTTCCTCTAATATTATTTTTCAGCTGAGGTCAAAGAAGAAGTTCATCTCCAAGTCTACTATGTTGTGAGCAGTGAGCTTTGGAAATCGACATTCTAGAGTGCCATCTGAAAGCGTCATGTATCAGTTGAATCACCTTGTGAAAACATTTTTACCACGGGTGTTATTTGTCCTAGCTTAAGTTCCTATTTACTCGCTGAACCTCAAATACTCTTTCAAATACTTCATGCTGTTTCAGCGCGTGTACTGGCATGCCTAAGAAATGCTAGTGGCTGGATGTTGAAATATTTTTCAGTCTTTCTGAATATTTTGAGTTGTTCAGTTTGGAAGAAGAGGAGGATATGAGAACTAGTTGGACAATGATATCTTATCATTATGCTTCTCTTGTGTGAATTGTATACGCATGATCTGGAATAGTCACTTGTTAGTGATGAACTCGCTAGCTTTAGCAACATTTGCTAGCATTGGCGGAGCCAGGGAGGGGCCGTGAGTGATCGTAAACTGTGGGTTGGGAGTGGTTTCTTTTTGGGTTGAAACCATAGTTAATTAATGGTTTGGTGCGGTCTGAGCTAAAAAAATAGATCGGACTGGAGTGGACTGGTTTATAGAGAAAACGATTCGGACTGAAGTGGGGTATATAATTAACTAAAGCAAGCACGTGGGCTGGAGCGGGTTTGGTGTGGATTCCAAACCGTTCCCAGGTTTACAAACAAGATGTCAGGCGGGCGCGAGCGAGAGAGCTGTCTGCTGAAATCTCGAGATTTCAAGGCGTCTGCTGTGTAGCAAATGTGTCTTTGCAAACGCAGTTGGAGCCCTGTTCTCATCCGTGTTTCTCACGTGGATGTGCAAAGGTGAGGTCACCGGTTTGAACCCTTGCACCTGTGGCTGCTCAGTGTGGTCTTCTGGAATTTCTTTTAAAAAAAAGAGCTATGCTATTCGTTTGCCTTAAATTTGAGAATGTTTAAAGACGGATTTGTAAAGAAACTCTATATCCCGTCGTTTCTAGTCACTGTAAAATCGGTTAAGTAGGCCGGCTAGCCCAACCGCCTCTACAGAGCTGCTAATCCGTATGTGTGGCAGTAGAGAGTACCTGTAGTCATGCATCTTTGGCCTCTTCACGCTACTACGGATCGGAGTACGTAGGAGTACTGGTACTGTACATCTTCGATCGATCTGAATCCGTCAACCACGCCGTGCTAGCTACTATTGCTATACATGTTCGGCATGCAGATTAAATTAATGGAGCAGCCGGCGCTTGAGCTTCCTGACTTCTCGATCATTCCCCTGTGAGCAAACCTGAATTAATTTGCTGACTAATTGGCCAGCAAGCAACTTCACCGGCCGTCAACCACATGTTCGGCATGCCCTGCTGACGTCTGTGTTCCGTCTATCCTCGCCATCAGATTCAACTCTTGCCACATGGCCGGCCGACTCGAAATACTAACGTATTTTCTGGTATTTTTCTTTTGTTCTTGTTTTCCTGCATCTCTCCTGAGCTCTGCAGGTATAGCCAGCTAGGACTGTTTGGGCCTTCTGCGGGCTTTTCGCCGGCATCTAGTAAATATTTGCTGTAACACGTTATTACATTCCCTCTTAATAAAAAACGGATTAATCACCCAATCGAGAAAAAAAAAACGTAATTAACCCCCTAATCCTAAGTGTTTGTTTAATTTAGCCGACCTACTAAATCCAGTGCCGGCTCTACAACTTTAAGGGGCTCTTGGACAAATAAGACATCAAGTGCCACTGAACTAATATTTTTTATGATAGTTAAAATACTGTTAATAAGAGTTAACTTGCAACATATATTTCATTTATTATAAAGACAGCAAGTGAGTTTGTCCGAGCGGGAGAGAGCCCATTTGGTTCGCCTCACCGGACAAGGAAATTCTTACTAAGCTGAGCAGGATTGCCGGGCAAAGCAAGTTTTCTATCAACGAATGGATGCCCTCTCATGAAACGAAGCTATATAGTGCTGGGCAAGACACGCAAGCATGCCCCCAAAAAGTTGTGGCTTGTGGATCTTTTTGTTTCTCAGTGATACTTCTTAAGAGCCGGAGCAAAGCAAAAAGTATCCAACATGCCCTAACCTCCTTAAAGGTAAGATAGCTACTTCTCGTCAAGAATTGGTGTGGTGTCAAGAGAAATTAAATTCCAGTAGGGGGGGGGGGGGGGTGAACAACCATAGAATTTTCATTTCCTACCATTTTATGGACAAACTCATGGGAAAAAGACAAGATTGTATCTCTAGTCTAGACATGAAAACACTAAGAGACCTTGTTTAGTTAATCTTCAAACCGAAACGATTATTAGAAGGATTGGAGGAGATTAAAGGAGGATTTTGACTTTTATAGAGATTTAATCTTTTTCAATCCCTTCAAATCCAAAGGGTTTGAGGATTAATCGGACAACCTGTAACATTAGTAAAGCCATGTTTAGATCATCAACATAACTAACTATATACTAGTGTGTTAGCTAGAATAAACCAGCTAACTAACAAATAATTTTAAGCTAAGCTAAGTGATGCTGGTCACACACATTGACTAATCTATTAGCTTTGGATCCAAACGGACTTTTCACCTTTTTCAAAAAAAGTGGATATTTGCTAATACTCCATCTGTCCCTGCATATTCCGGTCAATGTCAGAGTTGTAAATCAAACTTTTGGTACGCGAGCGGGTACCATCGTCCACGAGTAGCTGAAGAGGGAAAGGGGTCATGGATCGCTGCCCGGCAGTAATAACTGAAAGCTATAGCTAGTAGCACCACGTCGGTGATTCAATTTGCCATTACCAACAGGCTAATGAGTGGTCAATCGATCACTCTCATCAGTGTCACACTCTCACTGGTGGTCGCTGTCAGCAAAGCTCATTTAGCAGTTTATTGCTTCCTTTCTTCTTTTTTAGACACTTTCAATACAGACTCTATCGTACAGTTAAACCTATTTATAACCTTGAATATTATGGATTTGGAGTCTAAATAAGACTTGGAATCTTGTTTTTTTCATCATCTTTCTTCAATAAATATACTGCCACATCAGCAAAATGTCATAAATAAGTGGTAATAAATAGTCTTGGACTCTATAATAGAGTCTTACATTAGGAGTGCCCTTATGTATTCAGGTCGTCGACGATGAATAGGATATAAAGGTGGTTATTATATACAATTTGTATCGCTGCCAGCCAGCTTGGAAAATGACATGCATGACGACGTACAGGATTGACGATTTCATGTCAATTCAGGCATTCAGTAGGCCAACAATACTGAAATCTGAAAGGGTAAAATGTGCCTAGGTGGTGATGAGGATGTGTTGTTACTATCGTCCTAGCTGTGAACAGAAGGGATTAGCCTGGTAATCTTCCAAATTGATGGCACTAGCTTTCTAACCAGTTGCCCTTCGATCAGTCACCTTCAGTCAGTTGGGTAGTAACTAATCGGTTGTATATCCAAAGGGAACTTTACACGTCTGATAATCAGGTTAGGAAGTAGGAACGCAAAAGAGAATTTGTTTATTAGAAGCACTCAAGCACAAGAAACAATTGCAAATAGATGTGCGCCAAGTGTATAGGCGTGAGGTGATCTGTCCTTCGTCGGTGTATCCTAGGTCCTCTAAGGAGTATGTTTGTGTCGTTTGTTATGAGTTTAACTATATAACTATAAAGTATATATATGGGACTGCTAGCACCGTGACCCACGCATCATGGCTTTTTTTTCTTGAAATATATGTTGCAAAATAGTTTTGTATGTTTGATTGTAATTGCCCTTCCTACATGGAGTCATGCACACTACCGCATCAGCTGGCATAAATTTTAAATGCAAGAGTATCTCTATCGGCATGATAAAGTCATCCCCAATCTCTCTCTTTTTTTTACTATGATGGGAAAAATCCACGCTTAGAACTCCTTATGTAACTCCCAATCTATCCGTGTTTGGAAAAAACCGAGGTATCCACGTGCAGTGATACGTGCATCATCGATACTCCCTATCAGTGTGGGTGCATTTTTCTTTGTCACCGCTCTCCGCTTGAAGGTTTACTGATATGTTGTATCCCTGGATACTATTTTCATATCTGAGAATGTTGAGAGATAGAGTAGACAATAGAGATTCTGTTTTGAATATTCTATGTGTGAGTTATAGGTTCTATTTGGGACCGCTTATATAATTAAGAATCAATTATAATTTAAACAAAATTTCGTTATAAACTGCAGTCTAAAAAAAACTCTAGTAGAAACAATTATAGGTGTTTGACTATCCTGATTATATAAATCGGCTCTTTCAACTTGGTGTGAACCTTTGTGGAAAGTCCACTGCCTTGGCCCAAAAGCGACAAGAAGTATGTTTGTTGATGGTGGCTGATGCTATTTTGTTGTGAGAGAAAAACAATGTACCATAATTTATAAGTTAAGTTGATAAATTCAATCGAATATGGTCATGATGGTTAGGAGTGAAGGCGTGAAGCTCAAATATGGACTAAGAGTTTCTTTTGCCCATCGGTACCACATAATACATCCTTTATCTTGAGAGCATCCGTTCCTCTTAATTATCACCTTAAAACACTTACACTTCCTGCATATGTGTGTTTACATCTCTAAGAGGTGCTTGTTATGCCAGTTGATCTTGGTTTTTGTGGGTGAGACAAACACAAGATACAAGACTAATGTTAGTTGCACATCTAGATAAAATGGATTAGGATCATCTTTAAGCATAGCTTTTTGTTTCTAGGATAGCTTAAGTGACCTAATTACCTCCTCGCCTAAGGTCATATATGTGGCAGGTTGTTCCTCACAAATGTTCATAATATAGGTATTACTACCTAAAACCTCAATTTAAGTTTATTTATTCTCTATAAGGCCGTATTGTTTGGGCATCTACTGTTTCTTTGCCCAAGTTCCAATTCTAGTGGAAAGGGATCAAACAATTCCATTTTTTACAACCTATTTCAAGTCATTGGTTTGCAAAAACAAAGAAATTGTCTTTTGAAATGGACTTGTAAAAACTATAAGGTACCATTTAGATCTTTGGAATTGAAATCTGTTCTAATAATCATAATTTAAGCACAAATCAGTTAAGCAAATATATATGGTTGTATGCAGAATATAGGTATATACCATTGTTGGCCATACAAGGATATACTTATGTGATGCATTTTTGTTATGGGGGAGCAGGACGAAGAGCATGCTAAGTTTGCAGAGGAGAAACATATCACGATGATCTATAGAATCAATTTTCATCTTCCACCCTATCATTTTGAGATAGACTTATATATGAATTTTAAAAATTTCTGGAATATCAATTTTTAAACCAAATAGCCTAGTCTATTGTAGATTACAATTCATCCAAAGTGAAACGATGTAAACGGTCCAAATGACGAGTCATGCAAAAACAAACAAGACCTAAGTTAGCTTAACCATAATTATTAGGAAACAAAAATACAAAGATTGAGAAGACTATATTGTTAATGATACTCACTTATACTACTACCTTCAAGGCCGTCCAAAGCAATTTTATACATCCTATATAAATATATATTTTTTTGAAAGAGATGTAGTTAAATCACCTAACACACGTCTGTCCTTTGATAACCCTACTTGGCTTTATGAATATAAATGTTTCCCTCTTGTTTGGACCAATGAGAGGGAACAGCCCACCATCCACCCGTGAGCCGAAATAAAGGAAGTCAGAGTGTACGAGTGATGCGTGAGCAAGTCACGTATGGCAGGCAGAAACTCACATGCTGCTGTTGCTCCTTGAATCAAAAGATGAAAAACAAGAAATATCACGTGCAATTAAAATCTTTCGTTACCTCACCTTAGATATTTTCCCCATTTTATGAAATTATTAAAATCTATCTCAATTTATTTTATTTTTTAAGAGTAAAGTCCAATGTACCCCCTATAGTCACTGACTTTTTTATAAAAAAAAAACCCAAACTTCAATACCAGACATGTACATCTTTATTTTCAAAACCATATAAAACAATAACCCACCCCCAAAACACACACACACACACACACACACACACACATCATATTAAAGTGATTTGTTGAGTGTTTTTGGTGACGTAGCAGTGAGCCTCGTATATGTCAGGTGATCTCTCTTTCTTTTGATATATAAAAAAACATAAATATTTCATATGAAGTCAAATTAATACAAAATATTATATTACAATTTTACAGATTAAGATTAGTATGACCTACAACTTTGTAGTCGATAGCTTTTTTTTATTTAATATCTTATCGAGGCACATTTTTTTTTTGAGTTATACGAATTTGAAGTTCAAAATTTTAAATGTTTCAAACTACCGATGATGATAACAATGGTCTATATACATTTTTAGTTACAGATATGTTTTATAACTTTGTAGTTAAAAAGGGTTTACATTTTTACTTGAGATTATTTAGATGCCCCAATTTCTCGTATTTTATTTTCTAAAAATTTTCGAACACCTCGGACATTGACATGGTTTATACCGAAGTTATACATCTCAAAGCAATATATATTTGTTTAGTGAAAACATTGCTAATTGATATTGTTCGTTGACCAAATATTCGTTGCAATTTCTTTGATTACGAATTAAAATTTATTTTCTTCAGACGACCTTATCACTCTACAATAAATTTGTAATTTCTAAAGAGATCTGAAACTTTCTAGTCAATTTTCCATTTAAATTTACTTACAAATCTAAAAATTCAATAAGGTATGACATGATTGAAAAAAAAAACGAAAGCATGTGAGATCTACATGCCATGTCAGCCAAAAGCACCGACGCCGGCTCTGATTCCAGCAGACACGTTACTGTAGGCACTAACTGTTTGTACCATTGAAGTTGCGTCATTTGAAAGCTATTTTTCTCTTCCTCAAAACAAGGGGCAGAGAGAGAAGGGTAAAAGAAATTCAGAGGAGAGACCATTGGGGGGGTGGCCGACGTGTCCAAAGGAGGCAGGCTACAGTGCCAAATCCAAGTTTTCCATGTACGACCGCGCGGCAGCGAGTTAATGGTGATGGGCCGCAGTCGTGGCATCGGAGGGCCCACCTCATTGATTCGGCCCTTTCGGAGATTGGGAGGAGGATGGCCCGATCCTAACATCATCATCACGGCTGAGAATTGATTGAATGCCTCGCCATCATCACCATCTCCATTTCCTAGCTGGGGCCAAGTCAAAAATATATGTATTTATGATTAGAGGAAGTTTCGTAGTTCAATCAACATGAAATCCAGCAAAAGTCCTCGTCATACATGAAAAATGCATGGACCGACACAAATATGAATTTTTCCCCCTTCGGGAAAAGGCAGCATACTTTTTAACAAGTTTATTAGTCAAATTTAAATTTAAAATTATATTTTTTAAAGGGTCTAAGCCCTCTCCTGCCCCTTGTCTCGTCCATTGCCGACACAAGATATCACACGTGTTAATGTAGACTGCAACCACACGTGGAGCCGCACGTGGTGAATGGGCATGGAACAATATCAAAATGATTTTTTGCATGTATCCATGGACGATGTTTTTCTAAAGCAAGACGATTTATGATTCAAAATCTGTAGAACTAACTCTAATACCGTTACGTGGATTAACATAATCATTACATAAGCAACATATATAGTTATAAATTCTATAGAGGAGTTAAAACGTAATTAGCGAAAACTATGGGGCCAAATGTAGGAATTGGTGTAAGAGCAGCACTAACATAGACCAACATTGACCGGTTGTTTCGTAAAAAATTGACGCCGCATAGGCTATAAGCAACTAAAACTACTATTCTTCCAACACAAATGCATGCAGAGGTGCGGTAGAAAGAGACAAGAGTGCTACCTCACCTGAGAAACACAAAACCACAACATAACTATAAGCATCTTTTTCTCTCTCACACCTTTCTATTTCCTCAAGCCTCTACTTTTTGACCAAGGCATAGATGCTTCTACAAGCCATCTTGACACATTGTGAAACAACCATCTACAATCTCTCTCATCTACATGTAAGTCTAAGCCTATATGGCCTTGTGAAGCTAACATCCTCATATCCTCATCGGTGTGTAGGATATGACCTAAAGAATTATAAATGTTGTATTTACTTTTTTTTTCTCCCAATTGTGGAGTGAGAGTCTAATTTTTGTCGTAAACCAAAAAAACTTGTGTTGTTCCTTTTCCAATTTAGTTATGAACCGTCTAAATCTACAGTTTATAATGCTAACGAGTTTAAACATGTGGTCCTAGTGTTTTAGTAGCATTATTAGATCTAGGTTCAACCCATGAAAGCTAATTTAGCCTAAAATCTCCTCATCAGTACGCCATTTTTCATGAACTCTGTCGACCAGCAATGTTGATTGTTGAGTTTTTTGAACTTAAAAAAAAAAGCAATGCACTCGTATTCGGATATACCGGCTAGTGGAAAAACCTGCGTTAGTTGGCTTAGATTCTCTTTAGCACGACTTAGGCTTCTAAAAAAACGGTGACTTCAAGGAAACAAACCATTTTTTATGGATTTTATTTTCAAAAATGGTTTTGGCTTCACAAGTTTTAACTTAGTTTTGGTTTTAGAAGCCGGTGTGCTGTCTATACGTTTGACTATTGGCTTAATCGTGTTTTAAAGTTGGGCCTGGACGCTACAGAAATTCGTTGTAACCTTCGGCCTTTTTTGGACAACGTCAGCCCAACAACAGGCCCATCTACCCACACGCTATCCTCTCGCCTCAGTGCTGACGTCTCCACCGGTTCACCCCTCGGCAGCCTAATGGCAGTTGCGACGGCGCCACCGCCGGCGGCGGTTGCCACCACCCTCTCGGCCCTCATACGCTGCCAGAAGATCCGTAGCAGCAGGCCCAGAGCTTTCTACGCGAGATGCGTCGCCTCCAACGCGAGCGCGGAGCCGGTGGAGCTGGCGGAGAGCCGGACGGGAGTCCACGGCGGGACGCGCCTGGAGGAGGCCGTGCCCGTCGGCGAGGGGCGCTCTCGGATCGACGCCTGGATATCGGCGCGTCTCGGCGCCGGGGGCGTGAGCCGCGCGCGCGTGCAGGCCAGCATCCGCGCGGGGCTTGTCGCCGTCAATGGCCGCCCGGTCTCCAAGGTGCCACTGTTATGTTGACCTCTACCTCTAGCTGCTCTGTTTACTTCCTGCAAAGTTTGATACTTGTGTTAGCAGAACCGTGAAATAGTACTACTTATACAATATGTAGTTAATTCGTAGCTTAAACTGCAACTCTGATTTTGGAGAGAATGCCGAATAATTCACAAGGCAAATGAGGTCATGCAGGGCCAATTGTATTAACGTCTAGTGCTATTTAGTAACACTAGTACATAATGGATAATTCATGTTGGTAGTTGTAGTTTGTTGATTTGGTTATACTTGGTCTTGTGTCTAAATTGAGTCTTATGCCGCTCTGCACTGCTTCACTTTGTGCATTATAGGTTTCACATACTGTGAAGGGAGGGGACCTGGTCAGTTGCACGGTGTCAGAGCTACAGCCGCTGAGGGCAGAGGCGGAGGACATCCCTCTAGACATTGTTTACGAGGATGACCATGTTCTTGTTGTCAACAAGCCGGCTCATATGGTTGTTCACCCAGCACCAGGAAATGCCAATGGCACATTAGTCAATGCTATACTTCATCACTGCAAGATCTCCACATTTACTTGCTTAGCACGCAGTTCAACTGGTGATGAATGCCCGGATTCTTCAGATGACGACATTGATGTATTTAACGTGGATCAATTTTCTACTGAAGACGCAAGTTCAAAAGTACGGAATGGTCTTGTGCGCCCTGGTATTGTGCACAGGCTGGATAAGGGGACAAGTGGACTTCTTGTTGTTGCTAAGGTATTTAATTATGAGTTGTGACAAATGGCACTTCAAAATGTTTTATGAAATTTGCACATGCTTGTAGCAGTATATAGCTACAGACTTATGCTGAACTCTCCCCTTTTTCTTTTCCTTCCTTTTTTTGGTACAGGATGAGCATTCTCATGCTCAATTAGCAGAACAGTTCAAGCTGCATACAATTCGTAGAGTATACATCAGTCTTACTTGTGGCATGCCTAATCCAAATTCTGGCAGGATTGAGGCATCTATTGCACGTGATCCTAACAATAGGATTCGTATGATTGCTATTGCTGGATCAGGCCACAGATATGCACGGCATGCTGCTAGTAGGTGATCCATGCTTTCCCACTTGTCCCCTTTCTTTTGGTTCCTTATATGATGTTGCTTCCTCAATGTTATTTCACTTTAATTAAAATATATCCTAGGTCTAGTATAACAATGTTAATTATGTAGTGTAAAGCTATTTACCTTGTTCAGATATGCTTAATTACTGTAATCATTCTGTTTCAACATCTTAATTGTTACCACCCATGTAAGCAGGTATGAATGAGGGCCTAGAAGGGCCCTTGTCAAAATAGTCAAAGGCTGTGCAATGATGTCCAATTAGTTAATCCAGTCATGAAAAATGAGTTTATATTTACACTAGTGGGTTGTCATGGCCTTGCCAAAAGTAACAAAAAATTTCATCTACAAAAAGCTGGATTGTAAAAGGGAACTCATGAAACTAAGTATTTTCTAAACTTGAACCTAAAAAAAACTTGACCTGCGGGGGGTTAAGACGGCCCCAGGCAATATGCGATAGAGAAAACTTCTCACACAAGTCAAGTAAACCCCTGAACCTCCGCCCCACCCATAACAGCAGTCCGTAGCCCATGTGAGACTGGGCCTGACTTCTGACCTGGCTTTGGACATTGGGCAGACGAGGGGATATTTTTACCCCAGCCTGAAATTCGATCCCACGGGGAGCCGAACTCAGGACCTGGGGGCTGCTGCCAGAGTTCTCTAACTGGTTGAGCTAGAGTCATTTGGCTAAACTTGAACCTGATTTAAAAGTTTCATGGTAATTTGGTTTATTTAGGAAACTTATTTGAAAAAAAAATCATACAGGTACAAAGTAAGAGAGGTCTTTGCTGGTGGTGGATCCGCTCTAGTTGAGTGGAGACTAGAGACAGGACGCACTCATCAGGTAATCATATCCCATGATAGTTTAATTTCTTTACTAATGTATATGTTATTTGGATACATCTCTTGTTTGTGTAAGAGTAGCATAAAGAAGCATTGTCATAGTTAATTTCGATCTCGACAAATTTCTGTTATGAAGCCTGGGAAACTCTTAAATATGACTTCTTCTGTACTGATCTTGAACTTATTGATTATCAGATCCGGGCGCATGCAAAGTATATAGGGATCCCTCTTCTTGGTGATGAAACTTATGGAGGTACCAAAAGCATGGCATTATCGCTTTTGAGACCAAGGACTCCTTCGAAATATCATAGCGATCTTTCAAATGTGGTATCTAAACTAGACAGGCCATGTCTTCATGCTGCATTGCTTGGGTAGGTATTATATAGTATGGATCTTGTGTTTTTCGAAGTTTGGAATGTGATTATCATTTTCTCCCACAGATTCAAGCATCCACATTCAGGAAAGATCCTTGAATTCTCATGCCCCCCACCAGATGATTTTTCGGAGGTGCTTGATGAATTACGGCATGTTACATCAAGTGATGCCCAAAATGGTGATGTCATTGTCCAATAATAGTGTGGTGCCAACACAAAGTGAGACAGGCAGTGGTTTTTAGCACATAGCAACGTCTGGTTTGAGGTCTATTTTATCAGAGCTGAGTACAGTAAGGCTGTTATTGATGGATTTTTGGGGTTAACTGAAGAAGCCACCCATGGACTTTCAACATTTCCAGTGAGATGAAACCAAGGCTGGAGACGTTGAACATAACATGAGAACCCCTGGAGATTTCTTTTAAAACCTAGAAACTGGGTTTAGCTCTATATATGTTTCATCTTTTTAGGTTTCTATTTATTTGGTCATGGTGATAGCGAAAGAGATGTATTTTTTTAAAGCATTTAGTAGCATGATGTTGAGTAATCTTAATTTCAAAATTTTGCAGTGGTGAGACTGATTAGTTTCCATGATGTAAAATGTTTAGAGCAAATAGTTGCACGATCTACTAAGTGGGTTGAAATCTCTTACTCCCAATATGGTTGTTGTTGGATTACAAGCATTGTTGTCTTATTTATACCGCACTAATATTTGTCAGCAATTCCTTTGTGACGAGCTTAGATTTTCATTCTCTCACTGCTTCACTACCTGACTATTGTCACTAAACCGGGGTTCAGTGGTGCCTTTTGGAAATGCTCTCTGATGCAAACATACTGCAGTTCTGAAGAAGACATGTATTCTGTCTGGATAATGAAATCATATCACAAGTTTTGCATCTCATGCTTGAACATAGGAAATGATATCCTTGCGAACTTGCGGTTGCCATATATGTGATCAAATTAGGACGATTCTGACAAGAGTTTAGCCCCCCCCCCCCCCCCCCCCCCACCACCCCACCCACCCCACCCCAAACATCACTGCAAGATTCTAATGCTCTGCGGCCCCTGACATTCATTATCTTCACATCTTGTAACAGACGGATTCTTGCGATTCAATTGCCACACATCTCTTCACAGGCATGCAGCAAGTGAGCAAAGGAGACTGCTACCATAACATATGAAGACAACAAAGAGAAGTAGAACTGCTTGGCAGAACTGCAAGAATGACAGGAAGTTCTTACACCTCCAGTATGTGGCTGGCAACCATCCGTCCGGTCTTACAAAAGCAAGATGCCTCAAACAGTAATATGTGAAAAACAAAGCTATAGAGATACAGTAGTTGTGCCTAGCAATGAATCTGGTGATGTTCAGAACAATCACTTTTGCCTCTTAGATTTCTTTGGTGGGTTTACTGACGGAGCTTCACCCTCTCCATCAGACTCGCCCTCTACAGACTCATCAGGGACGTCGTTCGCAGTATTATGCTTGGCGATGTACTCCTTGAGGATCGCCATGCTCTTCTCCTTCATCGCAGCCAGCTCTGCTCCAACGGACAGGCGTCCAGACTCGGGACTGATGGCAAACGATTCTGCTCCAAGAACCAGGTTAGCCTTCACTCTCGGACCGGGACTTGCAGCCACAGCATTTTCTTCGCACAACATTGCTGCCGTGGTGTGGCCTGAAGGCAGGAACTGAACGCGAGAACTGTGATGACTATGGCAGGTCAAGTCCAATGGATGAATAGTAACAGGAGCGGCCGTCTCAAGTATATGAGCAAAGCTGCAGTTGCAAATAAAGTTAAAACAAGTAACGTACACTTAAGGAGGTGAAATCAAGTGTGGAGACATATCCAAGGTGCTGCTGTGCTATGCATAGTTGAAACGTACAGAAGAGGAATGCATGCTCCACTTGGTAGTATATATAACTGAACATTGCTAATAACAGAAAGGAAAACTATACTGAGTCTATAGTAGGGTCTAAACGCGGCATGCATGTTTTTGCAGTCACAGCTAAATCTCCTGCACCATCCACCTATTAAACTTGCACAAAACCATGGACCTACACCGTGCACACGTGTTACCATCGGCATCCAGAAGAGGAACGAACAAGGCACCTAGCCGCCCTACAGCAAGGGCTGGCTGAACCCACCCAGCAGCTGGCTTCAGTCGCAAATCTTTTACAGTAGAGTTATTTTGGGGAAAGGTGGCGTGTCCCTCCCCATCCATCCATCTATACATCGAAAATCTTGGAAACATGGTGAAACCAACCACGCAATCTGAATCGGTTGCTGGCAAGATGCTAAACGCTGATGAGCGCAGGAATCCCAGCAATATACTAGTATATATATAGGATCTATTTCTTTGTAACATAAGCATTCATAAACTAGGAGCACAAGCAGCATATTAGTACATGTGAGAACATTAACACAGGAATCGAAAAATAGAATCAGATCACATTAGAAGTCTGGAACTGATGCTGAACAGAATACAGCACGATTGATGAGCAAACATGCAGCAGTAGTACTATTGTTGTAATAATACAGAGTATTACATATATGAAAACATTCCATAATGCCATATATTTTCCGGAACACAAAGTAAAGTCACATCCAAGACATCACTTCCTCTGTTTTTAAACAAATATTAGCCAAGCTACTCACTTAAAAACAAAGTAGGAGTAATTAACTTTTCATAAAAAAAAAAGTAGGAGTAATTAACTTGTCCTAGACGCGCTATAACTTTTTTTAAAAAGAAAAAAAGAAACAGGAGGAAGTGGGATGAGAGGTTGACCACCAATGCATATATATAGCAGTAGCAAGCATATGATGGATGAATCAATCGATCTCAAGTGTGACTGCAGAGTGAGGGAGGCTCCCATTGCCATTGGCGGGGAGTATTGCAGAGAAGCTCAGAGGCCTTGGAGGGTCAGGCAGAGGGTCGATGTCCACAGTGCCTTTGAGCATCTGCACCACCTTGCGCATCCTCGGCCTAGCCGATGGTTCCTTCTGCAAGCACCATATCGCAATGCGCTCGAACCTTTCCACACTCTCCAAATCTGCCAGCGCCTCACTTTCCCCTCCCACCAACAGCTCGGCCTTCCCACTCCTGACCAAGCTCTCTACCCAGGCTCTCATGGTGGCGCTCTCACCCTGGTTTTTAGGCTGTCCCCAATCCCCAGCTGCTGCCCTCCTGCAGCATATCATCTCCAGCAACACGACTCCAAAGCTGTACACATCCACCTTGCTGTCCACCTTGCCCCCACCATCAAACCATTCGGGCGCGATGTAAGGCCTCGTACCAGCAATCGTGGTGACCGTGTGCTGCGTCTTTTGCTCTCCCAGGATCTTGGCGATCCCAAAATCTGTAATCTTCGGTGTATGCATTTCATCGAAGAGAATATTCTCGGGCTTGATGTCGCAGTGGATTATCTGAGACTTGCACCCTTCATGTAGGTACTCTAACCCCTGGCGATGCCGATTGCGGCCTCTGCGAGGCAGCTCCAGCACGGTCGTTTCTCTGACGACCGGAAGATGAAATCGGCAAGGGTGCCCCCTTGCATGTACTGAAACACCAGCATCTGATGCACGCCTTCTTTGCAGTATCCGATCAAACGGACTAGGTTCTTGTGGTGGATTTGGCCGATAGACTGCACCTCGTTGTTGAAGTCCCTATCGTCGTCGAACTCGTCTGATATGATGAGCTTCTTCACTGCAACATACTGTGGCTCTAGACAACTCAACTCCCCTTTGAATACATGACCAATGCCACCTCTGCCCAATAGCTCTTTGAAGCCACTGGTTGCTTGTTTCATCTCCTTGTAAGTGAAGCTTCTGAGACCTGACATGATGCTCACTACTTTGGCCTTCTTTTCTGTCAAGTAGAATTGCCATAGGTTACAGATGGTAGATGCCACGGATACAGTTGCCAAAATACTAACTGCTATGTAAAGCGATCTATTTCCCACTGACACCGGGACGACGGGCTTGACGGGCTTGCTTTGTGGTACTTTGATCAGTGTCTTCATGCTAACGTTGGAAATGTTGTTTACCTGTATCCCGTCTGTGAGCGTCCACACCTCCATGCAATTGTTATCATCGATCAGTACAGCTGAGCACAAGCAGCTGCTTAAGCAGGAGGTGCTACATTCCTGAGAGCCGTCTGACGGTAATGGATACTTCTTGTATGTGAATTCGGTACTCCAGGATGTGTTGTGCATCATCTCCACTGTTTTGAACTCCCCAGCGTGGTCTTTCCCGTCACAGATGTAGGGGATAAAGTTTGGCATGCAGCCCTTGTAGCTATGTTGTGCATCCATGTACTCATAGCTCTCTGGGCACAAACAGTTTAGGTGCTGATATTTGTCAGGGGATATCGTGCAGTATGAGTTTGGGCCGCATATGCCTTTCCTGGTGCATCCATCATTGACTGGGAACATTCCGACCATGTCCCAGGTGGAGTCGTTGTCGTCTGTGTTCTTCTTCTTTGGATGGACATATACACGGACGGTGCCATCCGGATCGAGGGCCATGTATTTGTGGTATCCCTCTGTGTAGTTCGGTGCCAGTTGCACCACCGCAAGGCTATAGTTGTCGTACATGCAGTTGGCGAGGTTGCAGTAGACCCCGGACTCGTTGAAGAAAAGAGTTGGAGTTGGAACACAGCCACCTTGGTGATATGTCCCTGAAGCCCAGTATGCATAGTTCGTACCACTTTCTTGGTCCCTCGTGTACGTGACAATATTGCTATCACTTTGAGCTATCAGAATGAAACGCCCAGCAGAGAAATTCGTGTGTGCTTTCCTCGATTGAACATAAACAGTGTTGTCAACAACAGTGTTATTGGTGATATTATTACCTGGGAGGAGCGTATCAGTGGGATCACTGAAGCTTTCCCACAGTACATCAGCAATGCCGCCATCATCACCGGGTTGAAAAAATAGCTGGAGGTTACCGGATTCTTGGAGTACCAGAGTGGAGCCGTGCTTTTGGCTTGGACTCCATACTGTCTGCTGCTTATCATTGATGAGGGATAGCAGGCTGTCCCTGTCCCCTTGAAAAGCAAGAACGTACTTCTCTGTGGCAATCACTGCGTCTTTCGAGCGGCTGTCTCTCGCAAACCACACCACCGACTTGTTAGTGCAATCTCTCGCATTAAAGTCGAACCATATGGCTAGGATGAACTGGTCTGGGTGGAGAATAGGATCAGGGCGGCAGAATCCAAATGCAAAGAGGACAGAGGAGCTCAATATCAGCTGGTTTTGGTGAGTGGGTGTCATGATGGATCCTGGTCCGGCTTTTAGCTGGTTGGTTTGGGCATCAACGCCCATGAGCAAAGGAGGTTGCTGGAGTAAGAACACAAGCAGGGTGGGAAGAACCAGGAGTGCAATGGAAGAAAGCAATTGCTCCATTATCAGTGTACGTTTAGGTCTTCCCTGCTCGACTAGTGACGGTTAGTTCTTGCTTGTTCTTTATTCACATATACTACTTACTATCTATGTTCACAGCACTTGGCAGTTAGTAACTGTTGGTATTTAATGGATGCTAGCTAGAGGGACATTGACCGAGTCCGTCTTACAGTCGATACTAGCTAGAGGGGTTGGCTGGCGGTCATCTAGCTAGCAAAGGTGGTGGTAATCTGGTGAACAACACTTTTTTTATTATTACAATATATCAGATTATAAAGCTGGATCCATGTCCCGGGAAAATCACGGACTCTTAACAATTCACTAATAAACTATACTTATCTGGAACGGCAAACATATATATATGGCGATTTCTACATAACCTGACATGACCCCGGACCTCCGTTTAGATCGATAGGATTGCAAATGCATGATATATTACTTCCTAACTAGAGTACATCCTCGGTTCCTCCATCGTTTAATTTGTCCTAAGTCAAGCTACATATCTTAGGTTAGATTAAATTCTTACTCCCTCAATCCTGTAATAGAATGGATTTTTAGCTTATCCCAAGGCAAACCATTGTAAATTGAACCAAGTTTATTGAGAAAATATATTAACATTTATGGCATCAAGGAGGTAAACTATAGGGTAAACTATATTATCCATTCAATAAGGTATCTATGATGCTCATTTGATATCATAAACATAATCATTTTTTCCTATATACTTGGTGAAAATTAGAATAGTTTAACTTAGGCAACTCAAAATCCACTATTCTAGGATGAAGGGAGCAGACAAAACTATTAACATCTACCACATCATAGAGGTAAATTATGAAAATATATTTAATTAGGTATAGATATGGATATGGATATGGATATGGATATAGATATAGATATAGATATAGATATATGTAAAGCTAGTAAAAGATAAGTATAGTTGTTATACATTGTATTTTGGAAAATACGATATATAGTGAAAAAAATATATATCCATATCTAACTACCCAATCAATACGTAACGTGACAACAACCTAAAGCACGCAACGTGAGGTGCATGGCAAGAAACGTGTGTGTAAATATGTGAAGACGAACTTCGAAAAAAAAATAAACATGCATATACTGATATTATACATGCCGAACCAGAAGACGGAGCGATACAGTAGCTCTCCATCACTACACTAACTAGCTAAGATAGGAACAGGTAATTGTGCTGCAAATGTTTTTTGGAAGATACCGAACTCACAGTTGAAATTCTAGCACGTACTGTATAACAGATTAACAGGTGCAGAGCAGACAAACCATGGCCGTCGCCCGTGGGGAAGGAGATCAGCGGGGAAGGGACCGAGGGAGTCTGAGGACCAATGCCGTGGACCCGTGGAGGGACGTCAACGGCGGGGAGGAAATGACGGGCGACGGCCGGCGGCGGGAGGGATTGGGGACTGGGGGAGTGTGGGAGAGGCGGAGTCCAGCGGAGAGATGGCAGCTGCGGCGGACGTGGAGACGAAGGAGGATGGGCCTTCCCGGCTGACTGTTGTTGACGGCCCAACTACTATTTCCTATTTTATGGGCTCCTGGTTAAACCATTCGGTCCGGTATTATGTGACTCAAACAACATGTGTTGTAGTTAGATTTAGTTTAAATTCACTTCACCCACATGTAAGTTGAAACAAATACATGCATATTCAAATAAGTCCTAAGCTGGAGGAATAGCTGTTTACTATAGCTTGAGGTTAAATTTCGTCTCTGAATTTTCGACAGTTTTAGTCCTCAAAGTATACTTTCAGACTCAGTTTCGCCCTAGGACTATCAGAGTTACCATTTCACTTGCTTCATTACTTGGTCGCCACTCAGCCAGTCTAACCAGCCGCCGTCTGGATCATCGGCACACTCGTGAGTCGTGACCATACAGACTAGTCAAGTCCATAGATAGGCTAACCGCTAACCCCTCATATATTCTATAGCTACGCACGTGACTTAATTCACTTCGGAGTTCATAGAATTCTTAGTGACATTGCGTTTCTGCTACAGATTCTGCTAGAGGTCTACAAATATGCAGCACACGGACAGAGAAGAGCACAACACCAGGCAGAATTGCATGATAATGGTATGAACAGCAAGTGTTTATATCTGCATATTGTGGCTGACAACGATCTGGTCTAACACAAGCAACACGTGCCAAACAACAATTCTCCTAACAACGAATCTGACCAAGTTCAGGACGGTCACTTCTGCTTCTTAGATTTCGTTTGTATGGTATGACCATACATACGCATCAGATCAACAGATAGGCCCATATATTCCATAGCTATGCATGTAGCTGAATTCAGACTTCGTAGTTCAGAAGAGCACATGGACAGAGACAGAGCACCCTTGGAAGTGTAGGACAAGCAAATATGAACAGATGACAGAGAGGCAGAATTGCTGGGTACAATTGCATGATAATGGTATGAACATATGACAGAGTGGCAGAACTGTTAGGTACAATTGCATGATAATGGTATGAACAACAAGTGCTTACACCTGCATATTGTTATTGTGGCTAACAATCTGGTCTTACACAAGCAAGACGTGTATGCAAAACAACAATCTAGTTTTACTGTGTCAAAAGCATAACCAGAGACAGACTAGCTGTGCCTAACAATGGATCTGACCAAGTTCAGGATGGTCACTTCTGCTTCTTAGATTTCTTTGGTGGGTTGTTGACAAGCGCTTCACCGTCGCCGTCAGATTCACCCTCAACGGGCTCATCAGGGACATCGTTTGGAGCATTGTGTTTGGTGATGTATTCCTTGAGGATCGCCATGCTCTTCTCCTTCATCGCGGCCAGCTGCTCTGACAGGATACCCGACTCGGGGCTGATAGCAAACGATTCGGATCCCAGAACCAGGTTTGCTTTTACTCTCGGACCAAGACTCACCGTCGCAGCACCTGGCTGACCGTCCATCGCTTTGTTCTGTAGACCAAAAAAGAAAAAGGACAGAAAAGGAAGGCAAACAGTGTTAACTGGAGGTTAAAGCGAATGAAATGAATCATCATTTGCAACAGGAGCGATGTATAAGGACAAGCAGCAACAATGCATAAAACACACAAAAGACAGATGTCTTATGTTAAAATGAAATCTAGACAAGAAGGCGCAATGAAGTTCATCGATGTGAAATTGTAGTTCTCACGGGCTTTAGCAAGTTGCTATGCTATGCATAGGTAAAACTTAACAAGGGTAGGCAAATCTAGAATTTTGAGGCTGAATATTCGAAATGCTGCTCACTTTGGCCTTCTTTTCTGTCACATAGAATTGCCATAGGTTATACATGATAGATACCACAGATACAGTTGCCAAAATACTAACTGCTATGTAACGCAATTTGGTTCCCAGTGACACAGGAACGACGGGATTGCTTTGTCGTACTTTGATCAGTGCCTTCATGGGAATGCCGCTTTCCTGCCTCCCTGCTGTAAGTGTCCATACCTCCATGCAACTATTGTTGTCGATCAGTACAGCTGCGCACAAGCAGTTGCTTAAGCAGGAGGTGCTACATTCCTGAGACGATGGGTCCGGTGGTGATGGATGCCACTCCTTTAATATGGATTCAGTGCTACAGGATGTGGTCTGCATCTCCACTGTTTTGAACTTACCGGAGTGGTCTTTCCCGTCACAGATGTAGGGGATAAAGTCTGGCGTGCAGCCCTTGTAGCTATGTTGTGAATCCAAAAACTCATCTCTCTCTGGGCACAAACAGTTTAGGTGCTGATATTTGTCAGGGGACGTCGTGCAGTATGAATTTGGGCTGCATATGCCTCTCCTCGTGCATCCATCATCGTGTGGGAATAAACTGATCATGTCCCAGGAATTGCCGTCTGTGTTGCTCTTTGGGTGGACATATACACGGACGGTGCCATCCGGATCTAGGGCCATGTATTTGTAGTATCCCTCAGTGTAACTCTTATCCAGCTCCACCACGGTGCCATTAGTGGTGTTACTGTAGATGCAGTTGGTGAGGTTGTAGTAGATCCTGGACTCGTTGAAGAAAAGAGCTGCAACACAAGTGCTGCCTTGGTAATCCGTATCTGTACTCCAGTATGGATGACCTATACCGCTTTCTTTGGTCCCTCATGTACAGGACAATATTGTTGTCATTTTGAACTATCAGAACGAAACGCCCAGAAGAGAAATCTGTCTGCCTTGGTAATCTGTATCTGTACTCCAGTATGGATGACCTATACCGCTTTCTTTGGTCCCTCATGTACAGGACAATATTGTTGTCATTTTGAACTATCAGAACGAAACGCCCAGAAGAGAAATCTGTGTATGTTTTCTTGGATGAAAGCTGACTCTTGGGATGAGCAGGGTCAACAGTGATGTTATTATCTGGTAGGAGCACATCAGTGGGATCAACAAAGCTTTCCCATAATACATCAGCAGCGCCATCACCACCAGGCTGGCCAAATAGCTGGAGGTTACCGGATTCTAGGAGTACCAGAGTGGAGCCGTACTTTTGGCTTGGGCTCCATACTGCTTACTGCTGATAGTCGATGAGGGATAGCGGGCTGTTCCCATGGAAATTAAGAGCATACTGCTCTGTGGCGATCACTGCGTCATCGGACACACTGTCTCTCGCAAACCACACCACCAGCTTGTTAGTGCAATCTCTCGCATTAAAGTCGAACCATATGGCTAGGATGAACTGCTTTGGGTGGAGACTAGAATCAAGGCTGCAGAAGCCAAATGCAAAGAGGCCAGAGGAGCTCGATATCAGCTGGTTTTGATGAGTGGGTGTCATGCTGGATTCGGGTCCAGATTTGGGCGTTGACGCCCATGAGCAAAGGAGGTTGCTGGAGTAAGAACACCAGGAGTGCAATGGAAGAAAGCAATTGCTCCATTATTGGTGTTTAGGTCTTCCCTGTTCGACTAGTGATGGTTCTTGCTTGTGCCTTATTCACATATACTTGCTCTCTATGTTCACAGCACTTGGCAGTTAGTAATTGTCGGTATTCAATGGATGCTAGCTAGAGGGATATTGACCAAGTCCGTCTTCAGCGGATGCTAGCTAGAGGGGTTGATTGGTGGTCATCTAGCAAAGGTGGTGGTGATCTGGTGGACAACATTTTTTATTACAATATCAGATTATAAAGCTGGATCCATCTCCCGTACGTGCAAATCACAGACTGTTTAATATATTCACTAATGAACTAGACTTAGCCAGAACGGCAAACATATGACAGTTTTCTATGATAACCTGCCAGGACCATGGACCTCCGTTTAGATGGATAGGATTGCAAATGCATGATATATTACTTCCTAACTAAGAGTACTTCCTCAGTTCCTCTAGCGTTTAATTTGTCCTAAGTCAAGCTACATATCTTAAGTTAGATTAAATTTTTACTCCCTCAATCCTGTAATAGAAAGTTTATTGAGAAAATATATTAACATTTATGGCATCAAGGAGGTAAACTAAATTATCCATTTAATAAGGTATCTATGATGCTCATTTGATATCATAAACATAATCATTTTTTCCTATATACTTGGTGAAAATTAGAATAGTTTAACTTAGGCTACTCAAAATCCACTATTCTAGGATGAAGGGAGCAGACAAAACTATTTTACATCTACCGCATCACAGAGATACATTATGAAAATATATTTTAATGATATAGATATATGTAAAGCTAGTAAAAGATACCTGCATATACTGATATATGCAGGTGGCATGGCAAGTAACGTGTGTGTAAATATGTGAAGACCAACTTCGAAAAAAAATAAACATGCATATGCTGATATACATGCCGAACCAGAAGACGGAGCGATACAGTAGCTCTCCATCATTACACTAACTAGCTAAGCTAGGAACAGGTAATTGTGCTGCAAAAAATTGTTGGAAGACACCGAACTCACAGGTGAAAGTCTAGCACATATAACAGATTAACAGGTGCAGAGCAGACAAACCATGGCCGTCGGCCGTGGGGAAGGAGATCAGTGGGGAAGGGACCGAAGGAGGCTGAGGACCGAGGCGGTGGATGAACGGCAACGGCACGAGGATATGAGGCGACGGTGGCCGGCCGGCGGGAGTCACCGACGGGTGACGGCCGGCGGCGGGAGGGATTGGGGACTGGGGGAGTGTGGGAGAGGCGGAGTCCAGCGGAGTGGGATGGCGTAGCTGCGGGCGTGGAGAGGAAGGAGGATGGGCCTTCCAGTATGATGCGCCGGCTGACTGCTGTTGACGGCCCAACTACTATTTCATGGGCTGCTGGTTTAACCTGTGTTATAGAATAGAACATTGTGATCGCCTGGTTCCCACCAAAGCCATAGCCCATAGGACGCACCATGTTTTTCTCTTTCAATAAAACAGCTAATCAGCCGCAGAAAACGATCAAGCGAACAAGACGTTTACTAAAATTGAGTTTGAATTTCAGCTCTGTTCGCTTGAACTTATCAGCCAGAATGAGCTCTATTTTTTAGCCATCAGTGTTTTTCTCTAACAACATATCAACCCTACAAATCAACCGCAGCCACAATAGGTCCTGCCCAACATAGCCTCATAATTTTCGACCGTTTTAGTCCTCAAAGTTTATTTTCAGACTCACTTTCGCCTTAGGACTATCAGAGTTACCATTTCGCGCTATTAACTTACAAATTGAATCTCACAATGGCGCTGCAGTGGCAGCTGGCGCGACGAGCCACGGCAGGTGCGACCGCCGCCCGCACCCGCAGCCCTGTGCCCGCGCCTCGTGGTCGATGCGCCATCTGCCGTAGGCTGTTGTTCGCCGACAGCCGCCGCTTCCGCTTCCGCCTCCGCCTACTGCTAGGGTATGTGGGGGAAAACCAGAGGGAGAACAGAGGAGCACTAGGTGTGAAGCCTGCCGCGTGCGACTGTTGCTGATGGCTGGTGGAAGTTAAGTTGGGCTATCAGTTATTGAACTTGTTGGACCCTTCATTACATACTGCCTCTGTCCCTAAATAACTGTCGTTTGTGGTTTCCAAGAAAATTCTTTAACTAAATATATATTAAAAAATATTAATATTTATACTACATAAGAAAGATTTTTGAATCTAGTTTTTTAATAAATTTATTTAGAGATACAAATGTTGCACGTATTTTTTACAAATCAAGTCAAACTTGTGGCACGAACACCAACGACGACAGTTATTTAGGGACAGGAGGAGTACAGCAGTACGTATTCATTTTTGGGCTTCAATTATTTTGCTTCCACGTACGTAGAGCTTCATGGCAATTACTGGAAGTCACCTTCTCCTTCTTTTTCTTGTTGATGTTCAGTGCATAATACTACTCTCTTGGTGTTACTGGCTGACAAGTGTTGCAGAGCACATTCGTATTCATTGGTTCATGGTGTGCCGTTCAATCATGGAGGTGGAGGTGCAGCCGTGCAGCAGGCAAGGAGTGGCCGGCCGGCCGGTGGATAAGCATGTGTTGTGGTTGTGGGCCGCGGACGAGATGGAAGACTAGCATCCACATCCACCCAGCAGCAGGCCATGATTCGGTCCTCCCCTCCCTCCGCTTGCTTTGGAACATGTTCGCGGCACTGCACAAACGCACTCCACTCCACGGTGAATTCCTTTCATTCAGTCAGTGGAACGCATCGTCAACCCAAGTGCAGCAGATGCAGAGGCCTAACAAAGTGAAAGTGTTTGCCAGCACAACAGCCTGCAAAAATATAAGGAATCGAAGCAATTTTCAGACAAAACAGCAAGTCTGGCGAAACACCCCCTCGTTGATTAGGAAGGAGTGAGTATTTCGGTTATTGTTTTCCTAGTTAAAAAGGGACATGTTATTTCCTATTATGAATTTGAGCGAAAAGTATGGTGTACATAGAAGGAAAGGGATTTGGTTATCAAGAACAGAGGGTATATAGAGGAACTAAAGACCTAGAATATCTTATACATCACAGATTTTGAACCTTCCATTCCTTATGTTTTAGGATCCAATGAGTATATAGATTTAACTCAATCTACAGAGAGCAAAAGATAATAGCATTTACAATATCGAATAACTATAATTAGATAAATTGTATAATGATTTTTTATAGTACACTAGCAAACATGTCCGTGTGTTGCAACGGGAGAAAAAAAATCAAATATTAGTGAAAACACAGACAAAAGTCATATTTTACTTGTTTTCTTTATGTGGTCTTTTCAGAGTCTCGAATTAGTTCATGTTACTATTTATTTTTCTTTCTATTTCTTTCTCTATAATATATGTCATTATTTTTTCACTGCAAACAAAAAGAGTCCCTGAAGGACTCCATTACTATTCTTTTTTTATTCTTATTCTATTTCCATATATGGTTCCATTGCTTTTTTTTCTATTTTTTATACGCATCTTAGTGAAAAGGAGAAATTCTATCACTAAGTCCATAACTTTTTTTTTCTTTACATATATATTTTTTCTGTTATATATCTACCATCATGAGTCATGCATATTGGAATATGATTCAAATTAGAAATATTTTTTTTAGAAATGAATCGGTGAGAAATATAATATATTTATCTTCCGGCACGAGTCATGATAGAATAGAATTTGTATGGAAAGTCGGTTGTTTTCGAGTTCGGATCACATACATGATTCAATAGATTTTGGATTCAGGCTCTGTATCATGCTAAACAAAGGAGGCTATAAAAAAGAGACACAATAGATATAGATATAGATTATTTATAATATAAAGTATATAGAAGTGGGCAGCTGGAGTTGGTGAGCCGTACTTTGGAACTCATCTAATTTAGACACGTACGCTCCTCCGACTTGGAGTTGTGGGCTGTTTTCTTTTTCTTCTTTCGACAACAATCCCGTTTTATTATTATTGCAACGTGGTCAGAAAAAAAGGAAAAGAAAAAAACGGAAGGTGATTTTGTTTCCATAAAAAATAGCTAGTTCTATTTGGATTAGGACTCCTACTTATTTACAATTCGTAATAATAGCTAGTTCATATATATAAAGAGAAGAACAAAACAATTTCACATTCACAAAGTTAGTTAGAGAGAGACGGATCTAAAAAGAATGGATGGACGAAAAAAAAAGAGTCTGAAATTTTGTCTCTTTATTATTAGGTATAGATATAGATATAGATTTATTTATATTCATCAATATTAATAGATTTATAATAAACTTTATTACTTTTAGAAAAATGGCTCAGCATAAAACCAGAATTAGGAGTGCATCTTTTCGTGAAGGAGCTATTACTGCATCTATTCTCTTCTCTCCCACAGGCCACACGGCCACACCCCACCACACTAGTAAAAACTATTTTTGCTGGCGCCCCCAAAACACACCATAGGCGGTTGTGGGTTTCACGCCGTCTGTGGTGTGTTTTGGCTGTCAACCGCCTGTGGTGTGGGATTATCACAGGCAGTATCGCCAGTGTAAATGACGTCATTTACACTGGCGGGGCATACTCTGCCTATATAAACCACCCTCCCGACCCCACTCTCTTCTTCCTCCTGACCAGCTACAGTTCTAGCCGCCACTTTTTATTAGAAGCGATTTTGGAGATCCAGATTTTTCAAAATACAAGGGAGGTTTGATCTTCATTTCTTGGAAGGAGATTGGTTAAAAAGGTTAGTTTATGTCCATATTGACTCATTTAGCTCATTTTTGCTCAATTGGAGCCATATTTTGGATCTAGGGTTTCACCATGAGTGAGAGAGAAGAATACCTAGGCTATTATCTTTGTTTTATTCATGTGAGGTTGATTAAATTGATTTATATAACATCTCTCCTCTCTCCATTTTTATGTTTGCTTTTTAATTTAATTTATGCTAGATATATTTACTTGTTTTCATGAATCAATGTTGTGTTAAATAGAATTTATATATAGAGGGAAGTGTAGTTTTTTTTGTTAGTTTTTTATTATGCTTTTTTATTTCTCAATTTATTTCATCCACTTTATGCACTTATGTTTCATTAATTTAATTGTGATACTTAGTGGTTGGACCTAAACCCTAGCTAATAAACTCTAAGGGGGAGGTTTTGATCTTCATTTATAGAGACAAGGGGACATTTATCAAAATACAAGGGCATAGGTTTTAATCTTCATTTCTTGGAAGGAGGTTGTTAAAAAAAGGTTAGTTTATGTCCCTATTGCCTCATTTAGCTCATTTTTGCTCAATTTGAGTCACATTTTGGATCTACGGTTTCACCATGAGTGAGAGAGAGAAGAATACCTAGGTTGTTTTCTTAGTTTATTCGTGTCATGTTTGTAGGGTCGAGATGGCGGACTAGAGGGGGGTGAATAGTCTTTTCTAAAACTTAAGCGCAACGGCTATCCGAAACAAATGCGGAATTAAAACTATCGGCCTAGCCAAGACTACACCCCTCTATCTATAACTTTAGCACCTAGCAAAAGATCCTAATTGGGCTCACTAAGGTGCAAAGCTAGGGAGAGCTCACCTAAACAATTCTAGGTTGCAAGGTCACACAAACCTAAGCAACTAGTACTCTAAGCACAAAGGGAACTCCTACACATACTAGTAAGCAAAGCACAAAGCACCTAAGCTCACTTGATCCACCTTGCTCCATCACATGGCATGTACCAACCTATCTCATGATTCACACTTAGAGATCAAGGTTAGTACTTAGGTGGGTTTCATCAATTACTCAAAACCAAAACACAAGGGAACTCTCAATCTCCCCTTTTTTGGTAATTGATGACAACCCTTCCATAAAGATATGAAATATAATCATTTTGAACTTGAGTTGCTTGTCCAAGCATTTTGATCAAAGATTTTAAATTTTAGACAAGTCACACAAATTCGGTTTGGTAGTTATTAGCTCCCCCTACATATGTGCTTCTAGAGTTTGATTCAAGTTTAGCACATATGCATGAATAGACAATGTGGGAGAATAAATAGCTACCAAATAATGCTAAGGTTTAAGAGTAGACCTTTGAAGCGTGATACCATCGGAGTGCGGAATTTAGAATCACCCTTAGCACCATGATAAGCTAGCAATCACATAAACACTAGAAACCCCGTGAGATCAACATTAAGAGCAAGGTTTCTAGATACCACTTGAAACACATACATAATTCTAGCTTATCATCTATGCATGCTAGTTCATCAATCATCATTCAATGTGTATCACTAGCAAACACCACACAAGCATAAATATTGAATTTAAGTACTTGTGCAACAATACATATGAGGATGCAAACATTCAAAATGCAAAAAAGTGTTCATACGTTTGCTCCCCCTACTTTGTGTGTTCTCTTTCAAAAAGATTTTTCATTTTCTCCCCTTTATCTTTCATTTTCTCCCCCTATGTCATATATCACCCCTCTTTGGTCAATTTTATATCTTTTCCATAATTTCTCCCCCTTTGTCATCCAATTGACACAAAAAGGTGGGACCGATTATAGATATTCAAGATTTACTCCCCCTTAGTGTGAGATAGGGAGAAAGATTTTCAACTTTGGTTTGAACTAAGCTACTTGCCCAAGATATTTAATTCGTTTTAAACCATAGACAAACTTGTTCACACATGCTAAGATGGTTATCTTGCCTATGTTGAATTAAACACTTAAGTTCATAGACATAGATCAAACACTAGGATTGCAAGCCCATCAACATGTCATATGCTACCACTAGATCATATCAAGTCATATAAGCAATAGTGGCACCATATAAGCATAAAAAACATTGGTTTCCATGAATGAGCCTAGAAACATGAGTGATGACTATATGCTCTACACAAGTCCTAGCAAAGTATGCATGAATGTTTTCAATCAACTTGTACCTTGCTTTGTTGGAGTAGAGGCATGTCATATAAGTGGGGGTACATCAACTCATGTTGGAGAAATCAAGTATGTTCAACTCATTCCTTAGCTTGCAAAACCTCTTTTCATCTAGTGGCTTGGTGAAGATATCGGCCAATTGATCATCGGTGCCAACACTAGTGATAGAAATGTCCCCTTTCAATTGATGATCTCTAATGAAATGGTGGCGGACATCAATATGCTTTGTTCTTGAGTGTTGAACTGGGTTATTGGTTAGCTTGATTGCACTTTCATTGTCACATAGCAATGGTACCTTCTTGAATTTGACTCCAAAATCATTCAAAGTAGCTTTCATCCAAAGTATTTGTGTACAACAACTCCCCGTACTAATATATTCGGCTTCGGTGGTAGAGAGTGCCACACTATTTTGCTTCTTTGATGACCATGAGACAAGTGATCTTCCAAGCAATTGACAAGTGCCCGATGTGCTCTTCCTTTCTATCTTGCAACACGCATAATCCGAGTCAGAGTATCCAATTAACTCAAAGTTTGATCCTTTAGGATACCACAACCCAACATTTGGTGTATGCTTCAAATATCTCAATATCCTATTTGTGGCCTTCAAATGACTCTCTCTTGGAGAAGCTTGAAACCTTGCACACATGCATACACTAAACATGACATCTGGTCTTGATGCGGTCACATAGAGCAAGCTACCAATCATTGACCTATATAGCTTTTGATCTACCATGTTGCCACTAGCATCACCATCCAAATTTCCATTTGTTCCCATGGGTGTACTAATAGACTTTGCTTCATCTAGATTGAACTTCTTGAGCATGTCCTTGATGTACTTGCCTTGACTAACAAAAGTCTCATTCTTCATTTGTTTGACTTGAAGACCAAGGAAGTAGCTAAGCTCTCCAAGCATAGACATCTCAAACTCATTAGCCATCATGTTGCTAAATTCTTCACAAAATTCTTGATTGGTTGATCCAAAGATAATGTCATCAACATAGATTTGCAACATAAACAAGTCCTTTCCAATCTTATTGGTGAAGAGGGTAGTGTCAACCTTGCCCATAATGAATCCCTTAGAGAGGAGAAAGTCCCTCAACCTCTCATACCATGCTCTAGGTGCTTGCTTCAAGCCATATAATGTCTTTCTTAGCTTGTACACATGGTTAGGTTTCTTGTCATCTTCAAAACCGGGTGATTGTTCAACATATACCAATTCATTGATGTACCCATTGAGAAATGCACTCTTCACATCCATTTGATAGAGCTTGATGTTGTGAGCATAAGCATAAGCCAATAGAATCCTTATTGCTTCTAGCCTTGCCACCGGTGTATATGTTTCTCCAAAGTCAAGACCCTCTACTTGAGTGTATCCTTGTGTAACTAATCTTGCTTTGTTCCTTACCACTATGTCATCTTGATCTTGTTTGTTGTGAAAGACCCATCTTGTGCCAATAACATTGTGATTCTTTGGTCTCTCAACTAGCTCCCAAACTTGATTTCTAGTGAAGTTGTTGAGCTCTTCATGCATATCATTCACCCAATCAATATCTTGCAAAGCTTCTTCAATCTTGGTTGGCTCAATGGATGATACAAATGAGTAATGTTCACAAAATGAAGCCAATCTTGATCTTGTTTGTACACCATTAGTGATATCTCCAATAATATGATCAATAGGATGATCTCTTGCAATAGATGTAGGTTGGAGTGTTGGAAGTTGATTGCTTGTACTTGGTTGGTCATTGGATTGAGATGATGAACTAGCCTCTTGTTGATCTTGAGTTGCAGAGGATAAACTTGCTTGATTGTCATTGAGTTGTTCATTGGATGGAGCATGCATTTGATAGTCATTATCTTGCTCTTCATCCACTTGCCTCGGCCTAATGTCCCCAATATCCATGTTCTTCATTGCATTGGCCAATGGTTCACCTCTCACATCATCATGATTGTCACTTTCATCTTGAGAGCCTTGTGTTTCATCAAACTCCACATCATGTACCTCCTCAACTATGCCATAAGTAAGATTCCATACTCTATATGCTTTGCTTGTAGTTGAGTAACCAAGTAGGAAGCCTTCATCACATTTCTTCTCAAATTTGCTCAATCTTGCACCTTTCTTCAAGATATAGCACTTACAACCAAACACTCTAAAGTATGCAATATTTGGCTTTCTTCCATTCAATAGTTCATAAGGTGTCTTCTCAAGCATCTTGTGACAATAAAGTCGGTTGCTATAGTAGCAAGCCGTGTTGATAGCTTTGGCCCAAAAAGAATCACTCACATTGTATTCACTAAGCATAGATCTTGCCATATCAATGAGTGTCTTATTCTTCCTCTCAACAAGCCCATTAGATTGAGGTGTATACTTGGCCGAGAATTGATGTTTGATTCCATATTAATCACATAGCTCATCAATTCTTGTATTCTTGAATTCACTCCCATTGTCACTTCTTACTCTCTTGATAGTTGTTTCAAATTCATTTTGGTATCTCTTGACAAAGATCTTGAATGTATCAAATGTTTCACTCTTGTCACTCAAGAAGAATACCCATGTATATCTAGTGAAGTCATCAACTATCACAAAGCCATATTTGTTTCCACCAATACTTGTGTATGCGGTTGGTCCAAACAAGTCCATGTACAAGAGCTCAAAAGGTTTGCATGTACTCATCATACTCTTGCTAGGGTGAGTGTTTCCAACTTGTTTGCCGGCTTGACAAGAGCTACATAGCTTATCTTTCTCAAATACCACATCTTTCAAGCCTCTAACTAGATCATGCTTGACAAGTTTGTTCAATTGCCTCATCCCCACATGACCAAGTCTTCTATGCCATAACCAACCCATGCTAAATTTGGATAGAAAGCAAGTTGACAATTGAGTTTCACTAGCATTGAAATCAACCAAGTATAGATTCTCATATCTAAAGCCTTTGAAGATCAAATTAGAGCCATCTACACTTATGATCTCTACATCATCCACTCCAAAAATGCATTTGAAACCAAGATCACAAAGTTGAGCTACGGATAGCAAGTTGAAGTTCAAGCTCTCTACTAGCAACACATTAGATATTCTCATGTCATTGGATATTGCAATCTTACCAAGCCCTTTGACCTTCCCTTTGCCATTGTCACCAAACGTGATAGAATCAACCCCATTGTCATCATTTGGCTTGATAGAGTTGAACATTCTTAAATCTCCGATCATATGTTGAGTGCACCCACTATCAAGCACCCAATGCCTCCCTCCGGCTTTATAATTGACCTACAAAAGATTCAATTTTTCTTAGGTACCCATTGTTGTTTGGGTCCTCCAAAGTTAGTGACTAAGGACTTAGGTACCCAAATAGCTTTCTTCTTTGAGCTCTCATTGGGAGTACCCATGTACTTATCAATCACACCTTTCTTGCCCTTGGTAAGAATATAACTAGAATCAAAACGAATAGATGCATGTGTAAATTTTATCTTGCTTAGATTTAGTTTGCAATGTTGCTCATCATACCCTACTTGCTTGCAACTAGAGCAAAAACGACTATCACTCCTCACAAAGCGAGGCTTTGGAGTTGCAAAGGCTGCCTTGCCTTTCTTGGGAGTATAGCCAAGTCCCTCTTTGCAAAGGGAGAACCTTTGGCTACCCAAGCACTTAAGCAAGCGGACGTCTCCACCATAGGCATTGCCTAATGCTAGAGTGAGCTTACCAACCTCCTTCTCAAGGTTCTCATTCTCAACCATTAGTGAAGCATCACAAGTGACAACATCACTAGTAGAAGAGGTAGAGTTAGAAGTGCTACAAGAAGGGTTAGTTGGGGTGATGATGATGGGTTCATAGAAAGATTTATTGATTATGTCACAAGTTGTTCCCATGTCACTTGTTGAAACATGCTCTTTCTCCTTTTGCTCTACAAGAGATGAGTGAGCCTTTTCAAGCTTAGAGTGAGCTTTGCCAAGCTTCTCATGGGCATCCTCTAGCCTCTCATGAGTAAGATTAAGCTCATCAAAGGATTGCTTGAGAGCTTGAAGCTCTTTCCGCAATGCTTTGCACTCCTTTCTCTTGAGATCAAAGTGAGTCTTAGCATCTTCCAACATTTCAATTAATTCATCTTTAGTGGGTTCATCATCATCATCATCATCACTAGAATCACTCTCATCATCAGATTGTACCTTAGTGGACTGAGCCATGAAGCATGTAGATAGAGTGTCGAAGAGAGAGATCTTGTCCTTCATAGCAATGCTTGCAAGGGCCTTCTTCTTGCTTGATCTTCTCTCATAATCACTTGAGTCATCATCATCACTTGAAGAATCACTATCCCAAGTGACAACATATGATCCTCCCTTCTTGCTCTTCTTGAGAGTCATCTTGCTCTCTTTCTTCTCTTTCTTTTCCTTCTTCTTGCCCTTCTTTTCATCTTCATTGTCACTATGAAGAGGACAATCCGCAATGAGATGATCCTTGCTATTGCACTTGAAGCATCTTCTATCCTTCTCATTGAACTTGTGTGAGTTCTTCTTCCTTCTTTCTCTATAGCCCTTCTTCTTCATGAACTTGCCGAATTTCTTGACAAATAGAGCCATCTTCTCTTCATCATCATCACTATCACTTGTACATTCATCATAGCTTGATTCATCACACTTTGCTTTGCCCTTTGATGATGATGTGGCTTTGAATGCCACACTCTTCTTCTCATCTTTCTTGTCATCCTTCTTCTCCTTGTTCTCTCTAATCTTGTCCTTGTCTTCTCTAAAGGTGTCATCGGTAATCACCTCATCAAGAACTTGGTTTGGTGTCATACAAGAGCTAGAGAACTAAAGCTACAGGACTAAGCTACACAAGCTAAGCTAGAATCTCTACTTTGCAAGAATGTAAGAATGTAAGAATGTAAGTGTAAAGCTAGAGTCAGAAAGGTTATACCGCCGAGAAGAGATGAGCCAATAGATAACCAATCAATCACAATAAGAATCCTCGGTAGAGACAATGTGACACAATATTTTTTACCGAGGTTCACTTGTTTGCCAACAAGTTACTCCTCGTTGTAGCGATTCACCTACTTGGAGGTTCACGAGCTAATTGGCATCACACGCTAAACCCATCACCGGGTGCCACACAACCAACACAAGATAGGGATCCACAAGCTACGAGCAATCCACTAGAGATGTCTTTTGCGAACTCCCGCGGGGAAGACTCAAGAACCCCTCACAATCCACCGATCAAAGCCGAAGACAATCACCTTCCTCCGCTCAACGATCCTCGTCGCTCCAAGCCGTCTAGGAGGTGGCAACCTCCAGGAATAACAAGAACTCCCATGATGACGACGATCACTAAGTGCCACTAGTATGCAATCAAAGAACAATGCACTTGGATTCACTCGATCTCTCATGAAATTAGCACATGTATCAATGAGATGAGTGGTGGAGGCTCTCACAAATGAGCACTAGTGTGTGAGTGATGAAAAAGTGTGAGGGGGAGCCCCAAGGGTCGGTCATACAACTATATATAGCCCTCACTCAAACACTAGTCGTTTGCCCCTCAAAACAGACTCTCTGCGCCACCTCCGGACGCACTTTTCACAGGGGGGTCCGGACCAACAATAGCGTCCGGACCCTTCACCAGCCGAGAGCCAACGGCTCTGCTCAACGCTCCGGTCGCAGCCTCCGGACGCACGCAACGCGCCGTCTGGACCAACTCAACTGCGTCCGGTCAAGCCCCCTTTCAAACGTCTTTTTCCCGCGCGCGTCTCTGCACGCCACGTGGCTCCGGACGCACGCAATAGTGCGGGTCCAGACCATCTCCTCGCTGCGTCCGGACCTTAGCAGAGAGGTTCCAGAGCGCCCAAAACACTCCGGACCCTGTCCGATTTCCTCCGTCCGGACGCACTTCACCGTCCGGATCACCTTCTCCAGAAACAACAGAGAACACTAGAGCTCCGGACGCACGTCTGGATCCCAGCGTCCGGACACAGAACACCATCCGGACTCCTACTCACAGCCGGCTGACCTAGGGTGTGTGTCCAGATGCACACGCAATGGTCCAGACACACCAAAACCCTAGCGTCCGGACCGCCAAACTTGGTCCAAACAGCCTCCAACTTTCTACCAAGCTTCCAAGGGCTAACACTAAGTGATCTCAACACTTGTGCACATGTGTTAGCTTTTAGTTCATAATTATCTTGGAATTAGTTGTTTGTTTCACTTGGTTCAATTGATTTTAATGCAATGCATATGAACCTAGTGGCACATGATAACCGTAATCAAACACGTGAGCTCCCTACTTGATAGTACGGCTATCTATCCTAAATGTGATCACACCCTCTATGGTGTCTTGATCACCAAACCGAAAATGGTCCTAGCTTTCACCTTTGTCTTCACACCATTTTTCTTTCCACCACCATGCTAGAGCTTGTGCCATCCTCACTTGATCCACCTTGCTCCATCACATGGCATGTACCAACCTATCTCATGATTCACACTTAGAGAACAAGGTTAGTACTTAGGTGGGTTTCATCAATTACTCAAAACCAAAACACAAGGGAACTCTCAATTTCCCCATTTTTGGTAATTGATGACAACTCTACAATGATAAGAAAATTAAGATCAAATTTAGACATTATGCCATTTATCCATCATTTAAGCTCTATGCCAAGATTTGGATAAATGTCACAAGGTACGACTTGGTAGTGATAGCTCCCCCTACATGCCACTTTGAGCCACATTTTTGCTCCATTTTCATTTTTTATTTTTAATTTAGTTTATGCTAGATATATTTACTTGTTTTCATTGATCAATGTTGTGTTAATGTTGATCAATGATACTTAGTGGCTAATAAACTCTAAGGGGAGGTTTTGATCTTCATTTATTTTCTTTATTTTCTTCAAGTGAGGTTGATTAAGATGGTTACACAATATTTGTCGTCTCTCCCTTTGGAAAATCAGGTATTGATCGATGGAGAGGTCATTCTGGATGTATAATTTGTCAAGGCTAGATGAATCATACATACCCGAGGTTCAAAAGTTTATTGATGCCGCTAAGAACCATGCTTGGAGAGCAAAGAAGACGCACATACATTGTCCATGCATGGACTGCAGGAATGTGAGAGTATTTGATGACCATCAACAAATCCTTTCTCATCTTGTCCGTCGAGGATTTATGAAGGATTACTTGATTTGGACAAAGCATGGAGAGGATAGCTCTGTGTCTTATACAACTGTTAGCCGTGCAAATATCGACGCCGATGGTCCAGATATGTTTGTTGACGGTGGGTTTCAGTTAGTACACGAGACACAACAACCTGTCACCGATGGTCCTGATCATGGTTTCGCTGGAGGAATTCAAGGTGTTGGAACTGATGTGATGCAAAATAATATGGCTGCAGAAGATGCAGAATTCCTGGAGGTAATGTTGCGTCGTCATGCAGAAGATCCATCAATGTTCTTCAAGAAAGGTATAGAGGCCCTGATGAAGGCAGCAGAAGAGCCTTTGTACGATGAGTCTAAGGGTTGCACCAAAGAGTTCACGACCTTGCGTTCGGTGCTAAAGTTGTTGGTATGCAAAACAAGGTTTGGTATTTGTGATGCTGGTTTTGATGCATTGTTGAGTATTATCACAGACATGCTTCCTAAGGAAAACAAAGTGCCTGCTAACACATACTATGCAAAGAAGCTAATCAGTCCACTCACAATGGGTGTTGAGAAGATCCATGCTTGTAGAAATCATTGTATCCTATATCGAGGTGACGAATATAAGGACATGGAGAGCTGTCCAAAGTGTAATGCAAGTAGGTATAAAACGAATAAAGACTACAAAGAGGAACACTGTGCTGCCTCGATGGTGTGTAAAGGAAAGAAGCGAAAGAAGACCCAACAGAGTTCAAAACCCACGATCAAAGAAAAAGAAGTAGACTATTATGCGCTGAAAAAGATTCCCGCTTTGGTGATATGGTACCTGCCTGTGGTCGATCGATTCAAGTGTTTGTTTGCTAACCCAGAGGATTCCAAACTTATGAGCTGGCATGCTTCTAATGAGCACATCAAAGACGATGGGAAGCTTCGGCACCCAGCCGATGGCAAGCAGTGGATAGATTTCAATAACAACCACGAAGACTTTGCAAAGGAACAAAGAAATGTTAGGTTTGCACTGACTACTGACGGAATGAATTCATTTGCTGAGAGGAGCAGCACGCACAGCACATGGCCGGTGATCCTCACCATCTACAACCTTCCGCCATGGTTGATGCAGAAGCGAAAGTATCTCATGCTAACCATCCTTATCTCTAGACCTACACAGCCTGGAGTTGACATGGATGTTTTCTTGGAGCCCTTAATGGAAGACATGAAGATATTGTGGGAAACAGGTGTTAAAATGTGGGACGAGTACCGCCAAGAATCATTCATGTTGAGAGCAATTATCTTTGTTACCATCAACGATTACCCTGCTCTCTTCACATTATCAGGGCAGTTCAAGGGAAAGGTTGGTTGTGTGGTATGCATAGATGAAACCGCTCACGTGTCCCTTACTGCATCTAAGAAGATAGTGTACATGAGGCACAGACGCTTCTTATCGAAAAGACACAGGTACCGCCAGAAGAAGATGGATAAGCACTTCGATAATAATGTTGAACTCCAGTCTACTGCCCCACTAGATAACAGTAAAGGCAAAAGAGTTTTCAACCTAGTGAGGAACCTTAAAAAAATTTTGGGAAGAAGACAACAGACGGAAAACCAAGAAAGAATATCAAACCAACTCCATGGGCTACGTTCAAGAAGAAATCTATTTTCTTCGAGTATTTGTCATACTGGCCTGAGTTAGACGTACGCCATGCGATCGATGGTATGCACGTTTAGAAGAACGTGTTTGAAAGCCTAATTGGAACCTTGCTAGACATAAAGGGCAAGACAAAGGAAGGACTAAAGTCACGTCTGGACATGGTACAGTTAGACATAAAAAAAGAACTCCACCCTGTTCTTCAAGAAAATGGGAAGTACCATCTCCCGGCAGCAAGCTACAACCTCAACAATGATCAGAAACATTCGATGTGTGTGTGGTTGAAGAATCTGAAGGTCCCATCTGGATTCTGCTCTAACATACGAAGTATTGTGTCAATGAAAGACCTTACACTCACCAACTACAACTCACATGATTGTCATACCATGCTGACTACTTTCCTCCCTATTGCCATCAGGGCTATAAATCTAGTGTGGATAAAGGTTGCAGTCACACGGTTGTGCTACTTCTTCAACAGGATCTCACAGAAGGTGATCGACCGTGATGAGTTGACATCTCTTAAGGAATTTGCAGCGGAGACAGTGTCATAGTTCGAGATGTGTTTTCCTCCAACATTATTCGATATTATGGTTCACCTTGTGGTGCACTTGGTTCCACAGATAGAGGCACTGGGTCCCATGTATTTGCATGAGATGTGGACGTATGAGCGTTTCATGTCAACACTTAATGCCTACATATCAACTCGTGCTCGTCCTGAGGCGTCCATGGTAGAGGGGTACTTAACCGAAGAGGCAATTGAGTCTGGTGGTCCATTCTGCAATAGCGTCCTAAAAGACCAGGATGCAATAGGTTTACCTCCGTCAAGACATGATGGTAGGCTGAATGGAAGAGGGAGGATGGGAAAGAAATCATTAGTCCCGCAAGATTACAATTCAATCCTCGAGGCACATCACAACATCCTTCATCAACTCTCAATAATGGAGCCTTTCATCGAGCAACATATTGATCAGCTTCGCAAACAAAATCATAGGCACACAGATGAGTGGTTAATGAAGGAACACAAGAATAAGTTCACCTCATGGCTAACGGAGCTTGACATTCCAGAGGGGGAAACAATTGAGGAACGCACCATCAAGGTGTTGGCTTCTGGACCATCACGCCAGGTCACATCATGGCAAAGCTATGACATTAGTGGCTTCACATTCTGTACCAAGTCCAAGGACCAAAAGAGCATTGCACAAAATAGTGGAGTTTGATGTGATGCCTTAGACTCTGAAACTGGGGATGAAAATATGTTCTTTGGCTTCGTTAATGTCATATGAGAGATAGACTATGGTACATTTCAGGTCCCTATGTTTCGATGCCAATGGGTTGAAGACAAACATGTCATAGTAGACAACTGTGAGGTCAGAGTTCTTGATCTAAGTAAGGTAGGCTACAAAGATGATCCGTAGATAATGGCTAACTGTGCTGCACAGGTCTTCTATGTGGAACAGATCCTTTGTCCTAATGAGAAAAAAAGTACCGGCAACCCGAAGCATGTAGTTATTCCTGAAAAGCAACAAGCTATAGGGGTTGATGGTGTATCTAACCTGGATGAATTTAATGAGTTCAGCAACATGTGTCTCTTTGTAGATGACCATCCAATAAAAATAAGAAGTGTTGAGCAAAGCATCCCACAGAAATCGCTACCTTGGGTGCGCCACGATGGACAAGGAAGAACAGTATAGCTGCCTAGATTGTTTTTGTTATTTGCCATGTAATCTATTTATGTTTGTACATGTGGAGACCCTATTTTTGTTTCTAAGTGTGAGACCCTATGCTTATTTCACATAATTGCAATCTATTTGTATAATCCCGAGATGATGAACCCTATTTAAAACATGTATATCCCTAAACCCTAAACCCTAAACCTTAAATATAGATACATACAAAAGTATCTCAAACATGTCATTTAATATTTTTAACATGTATATCTTGTCAATACAAACACTACAAAATTTAATTCACAATTTTTGGAACAATATATCTCAAGATATGTTTTTTTTAAAGCTTATGTATGGGTCATTATAAATATAGATACATATCTCAAACATATCATTTAATATTTTTAACATGTATATCTTGTCAAGACAAACACCACTAAATTTAATTTACAATTTTTGGAACAATATATCTCAAGATATGATTTTTTTAAAAAAAATTAGAATTATTTCTGAAAAATTGTTTCTACGGGCGGTTGGCATTAACCACCGCCTGTAGAGATCCATTTCTACAGGCGGTGATCAATGCCAACTGCCTATAGAGATTCATTTCTACAGGCGGTTGGCATTGACCACCGCCTGTAGAAATCGTTTCTACAGGCGGTGGTCAATGCCAACCGTCTGTAAAAATCGGGTTCTATATATGCCGCGCGACTCGTCCGAAATTTTCCTAAGTCCCGAAGGCACGAGTTCATTCACCGTCAGGCTGCTCAAATTTTCAACAAGCCGCTGTGCCGCCCTTCCCGCCGTCGGCGGCCATCTCCGTCGCAGATCTTCGCACGCGGCCATCTCCGTCGTCGAGGTAAGTTGCCTCTTCTTCTCCCTCTCTGTGGCGGCGTGGTGGCGGCGGCAGTTGTGCGCGAGGGCGGCGTGGCGGTCCTCGGCGGCAACGCGGTGGCGCTCCCTCGGTTGCGTTGGCTGTGGAGCGCGTGGGTCGGAGGAGGTGCGCGCCGCTGTGCCGGGGGCGGGCGGGGGTGCGGCTGGTGGCGGTGGCGGTGGCGGGGGCGGGGGCGGGCGGGGGTACGGTGGTGGCGGTGGTCGGTGGACCGGTGGCTCTTGGCGGTGGAGCACAGCGGCGCAACGGCGGACCGGTTGCGGTGGTGGAGCAGCAGCGGCGACGACGACGACGGTGGAGCAACGAGGAAGAAGAGAGGCGGCTGGCGGGTGGGGTCCGCGTGTCAGAGAGAGAAAGGGAGGGCTGCGGATGGGGAGGTGCTCCGCTTGGGCCGGTTGGGAGGCCGAGTGGCTGGTGGGCCGGTGGGTGAGGCCAAGTGGGCCGAGAGAGAGGGTTAGGCTAGGTTTAGAAATTTCTTCTTTTTTGATTTAGTAAGTGCTTGTAATTATTAACTGCTTATATATATATAAATGCTTGTAATTATTTAATGCTTGTATATTATTTAAATGCTTATATATATTTTGTAAATGCTTGTAATTATTTAAATGCTTCGATATTGAAATGCTTGTAAATGCTTATATATGTATATATGTAAATGCTTTGACTATAAATGCCTCCAATATATTCAAGCTACCCAAATTTCCATGTAATAAATGCTTGTAATTATTAAATGATACCTTATATATATATATATATATATATATATATATATATATGCTTCATGTTTATTCCCCGAGAAAAAGACCTTATATATTATCACCAGAAAAAGATCTCTTGTGTCTATTTGCAATGATTATAAATACTTGTAATTATTTCATGCTTATTTAAAAGCTTTTCCAATATTATAAATGCATGTTTATTATAAAAAAAAGAGGGGAACATAGACATTTGTATTCACTGACATTTGTATAGACATTTGATTATTAGGTATAGATGTAAAAATACTTATATAAATTCCTATCCTTTATAAGATTTCTATGATGACATCTCCAAGCAACAAGGACCGAGCACAAGGGTCCGTTCACATGGAACAAGCCCCAGGGTCTGAGCCCACTGAGCAAGTACAAGATGCCCACCAAACGGGGCAAGGCGTGGGGTCGTCCGACCCCACGGAGCAAGTACAAGACACCCACCAAATGGGGCAAGGCTCGGGGTCGTCCGACCCCATGGAGGAAGAAGAAGGGAACCAATTAACTCCGGAGAACACTTGGAGCCCTAGCGACGACTTCGAGCGTCCCGAAGCGAGGAAGGCTCGAGAACAATTTGAACGTGAATTACGCCATGACCCTGATTATGATCCAGAAGCCGAGGAGGTAATTATATGATTTCATGTTTTTATTTAATTACATGTCTATTAAAACCATCATCATTAAACTCACAATGTTTATATTCATAGGGCATTGGCTCAGATGGAAGAGTTGATCTCACAATGTGCCGAAGACGCACCCGAACCGACCGCGACGACGAGCAATGAGCCATCAAGGAAAAGAAAGCGGAGCGGGGCCAAACGAGGCGAGAGAGGATGGAACAAGTTTCCAGACGACATATATGCCATCTTAGAAGTCAGCCCAATCGGACAACCCACAGCTCCTTTGGAGGCCCTATCCAAGTACCGAAACGCAATTGGATTCGGTGTTAGGGACATCCTTGACGTCACTAACAAGAATTGGTCCATTGTGTCGGAGGATGACAAGACAAGAATTTGGGGAAAAATGAAGACGAGGTTCTAGTTTCCTCGAGCCATACCAGAGGCATTGGTAAAGGACTATACATTGAAGCAGTCTGCGATCAGTTTCTAAAACTGAAGGCATGAGTTAAATAACAAGTTTGCCAAGAAAGGGTTGGACCCTACAACAACGTACAAGATTACTAAAGGCCAGTGGGCAATCTTTCTAGAGCAGAGGAAAGAAGCAGAATTCATAGCTCTGAGCGAAGCCAACTCCGCTCTCGCAAAGAAGAATAAGTATCACCACCATCTAGGCTCAGGTGGTTATCAGCGTCAGGCTCCCAAATGGCAACAAAAAGAGGCTGCTAAGAAGGTGAAAGGGTTACCGATGCTGTCCGAACCAGTTGGTGAAAGGTTCGTGAATTGGATTAGGGCTAGAAAACCAAAGGAAACCAACAACGGTTTGTCCTTTGATGACCCTCAGATTGAAGCGGTAGCAAAGAACATATTTGCGGTGGCAGCCAAACAACAGGAAGGTACATTCAAGCCACGAAGAGAGAGGGACATTCTTAGTGAGGGCTTGGGTAACCCAGAGCATCTTGGCCGTGTTCGAGGCGTCTCATCCAAAGAAGGATGGAAGGATGGATTCGGCCCTCAGTGTGAAGGTGAGTACAGGAAACGTGATAGATACAAGGAAGAAATGGCTAGCTATTTAAAGGAGGAGGCTAAGAAAGAGTTCACAGAGTTTATGCAGAAATTGTTAGATGATCCTCCTCCTGAGTTGATGCAAAAACTGGCGAGTGCGGTGTCAAATCAACAAATAAGCACTCAGGCACCCCAGATGCAGCTAGTCCCAGTGGTGTCCCAGCAGATCGTTGCCGAGGTACCAAGTAGTGTCGCGTTTACAGGGAATAAGATTCAATATCCGGTTGACGACATTGTTACTCAGTGGCTTGCTCCCTAGTCATAAGATATGGCATTAACAATCATCGTACAAGGGAAGTAGCCACGGGCAAAGCCATCCCAGGACGCAAGTACCACAGTGTTGACATTCTTGAAGACTACTGCAGAGTAGAAGTATCGACCGTGGTCCAAGGATATGAGGACGAGATGTTAGACATCCCCGGTCCCGAGGACATTGAGAAACTCGGACAGGCTATAAACAATTTCATTCTTTGGCCTCGGTGAGACATCCAGCTGAGTGAGCTGCCACCGTCCTCGTAAGAAATAGCAGTTGAGGAGTCATCAGGACCTACTGATCCTCTTCCAAACCCACCACCATCACCAATCCATTCTCTTGCGAGCCCACCTCTGTCACCTCCGCCACATTCATCACCTCCGCCACCTCCGTCACTTCCGCCACAGTCATCACCTCCGTCACCTCCGCCACCTCCGTCACCTCCACAAACATCACCTCTGCCACCTCCACCACAAAAATCCACACCTTCCCCACAACCCACAGATCCTAAACAAACACCGGAGCCACCAGCGCCGCCAAAGAAGAAGTTTCCTATCCCCAAGTTGATTTCCCCCTTCGAGCCAAAGAAAAAAACAGCTGGCACGACCAGATTTTTGAAAGGAATTGGGCAAAAATGCACTAGTGAAGTCCTCGAGTTGTCTGAGCTCAAGAAGTCAGCACGGCCGGTGCATAAGGTGATTCCCTGCAAAATCAAGGTGCCAACTTGGGAAGACTACAAGTCCGTGCCTAAAACCTATGTGGTGGGAAAGCCTCTACTAAGCTGGGAGAAACTCTAAAAGGTCCCAAACAATGTAAAAAGGATGCATGATTGGTACATGAGAGCATCTGCTGCTAGCATTCACGCTATCAACGTGTCTATACCACATAAGGCATTTCAAAGTGATCATAATCTGTCTGTGATTAGCTTTGAAGACATTTGGTTGATGATGAACCTCGAGAGACTAGACGTACAGATAATAACGACGTTTGCATTGTAAGTGTTACATAGTTACACATGCATTGTAGTTGTATCAATGTTAAATAATTGGCATGCATTGTAGTTGTATCAATGTTCAATATCTGACATATGCATGTGCCTTGTAGAATGCTATTTGATGAGCAGGAGCAGGCTTATGGTCCAGACCTCGATTATTGTGCTACGAAAAGGATTGTCTATCTGAACCCAATTGTTATATGCGAAGAAAGACACACCTTTAGAATCGGGTGAACAACGACGATTTAAGAGACTTAGAAGGTGAAGCACGGGCCGCCAAAAGGAGACAATTACAGTTTAAATTTGAAGCCAAGTACTCCTATATTTCAAAGTGTATGAAAAAGTATCAAGACAGGAAATCGATAGTGGCACCGTACAACTTTGGGTAAGTATATGAGTTTGGGTAGTAGCACCATATAACTTTGGGTGATCAAACTACATAATATTTCAATGCACAAATGTATCATGAATTTGATTCATGCAGGGACCACTGAATCTGCGTCGTCATTTATCCTAAAAAAGGAAGGGTGCTGGTATTAGACTCTGCAAATTACCCACCATCAAGCTATGGACATTTCATTGAGATGCTAGAGATGTAAGTTGAGATATGCACGTATACTTTTGCATTATGAGATTTTAAAAATAATTAACATGGTGACTATATTCGAGTCGTAGGGCATGGCGGTTTTATATAATGCACGATGGAAAGGTTGAATCGAAGAAAAAAAGAGCCATTGGAAGTTATATATGACTGACCGGTAAGTATGAAAACTTACTCTTATGAATACAGATCATATATGTACTATGTGTGCGAGCATCTATAAATAACCACTTTAATTTTCTGTTTTATAGTGTCACAAGCAACCAGCGGGATCTGTTCTCTGTGGATACTACGTGTGTGAGCACATGAGAGGAGGAGACGACACAGCGACTAAGAAGAAACCTTCCAAGAAAAAAGTCAAGGTGACGACCATCAACGAAAAGGCATTGTACAACATAGTCGAGGACGTGTGCCTTTTCCTCATCAAACAAGTCATCTCAAGTGTAGGAAAATATCATGACTATGAAAGTGAATTAACCAAGCCCGAGTACGAAGCGCTAACAAAGGTTTATAGCCTAAATCTTACTCGGTCCGGTTTTTAGAGGACAAGTCCAAACTCTTGATGTATATAGACCTGTAACTTTATGTGTGTGAGCGTGAGACTCATGTATATAATGTGCCATACACTTGTAACTTTATTGCGAGCATGGTACTTTGAAGAAAGAAATGTATGTATGAGATATTTAATTTACATGTTGCTATATATTTGAACATCATCCAATAGGGTTTAGTAGTCTCAATAACAATATATATGTATATAGCAAATAATACAATATTATATAAATACCAAAAATTTAAAATTGGAAAATCATTTACACAGACGGTTATCTTAGTGAACCGCTTGTGTAAATTACCCATTTACACAGGCGGTTCACTAAGAGAACCGCATGTGGAAATGAGTTTCTACAGACGGTTCTCAAGCAACCGTCTGTAGAAATGTCCCATTTCTACTGACCCCCAGCGCAGTGACTGCGCTGAAAAACGACTGTAGAAATAGGTTGTGAACCGACTGTGTAGTCTGTTTTTGTACTAGTGCAACGGCCGCGGCAGCACCAGTCAATCAAATCACGCCGTCGGCCAATCTCACCTTCCGGCCGTGCTACAACCAGGGTTTTTCAAACCGGTCGGTAACCGCGGTTAGCGACCGGTTACCGACAAACCGTCGCCGAGCGGTTCGGTTTCGGTACCGGTTTGAATTCAAATTTCAAATTTGAAAAAAAAATCGAAAATGCTAAAAAAATTTCTAAAAATAGTTCATGATTTATAGAGTCGAATGGTGTACAAATTTTTCAAATTGGAGTTCGTTTGCTATTTATTTTGACGTGTACAAGTTTGAAAAAAAAAGAAAAAAGATCTTTTCTAATTTTTTTTCCAAACTTGTACGCGTCAAAATAAATAGCAAACGAACTCCAATTTGAAAATTTTTTGCACCATTCGACTCTACAAATCATGAACTATTTTTAGGAATTTTTTCAGCATTTTCGATTTTTTTTTTCAAATTTGAAATTTGGTTTTGGGGGTAACCGTCGGTAACCGCCCAAACCGGTCGGTAACCGGCCCTAACCGACCGGTTACCGACCCCAAACCGTTTGAACTACGCCGTTTGAATTCAAAATGATTCAAAATTCAAACCGACCGGTTTGGGGGCGGTTTGGGCGGTTACCGTCGGTAACCGCCAAACCGCCGGAAGCGGTTCCCGGCGACCGGTCGGGATTGAAAACCCTGAAAATAGATGTAGAGCTATACTAATACAGAACATAGACTAAAGTCGATTACTGCTGTATCCACGTACTAGTACACTTTCTATTCCAAATTATAAAACATCGATCTTGTCTTTTCTTTAGAAACATTAGTTTTAGTTACTATATCTAAGTGTATATCAAAAACTTAAATATATCTTTAAAAACAAAAACGTCGAACAACAGATGAAGTATTGCTTAATTTAGGTGCTCATTTCAATCACGCGGCAAGCTGCAACAGCCAGCATCAGTGTTTGATGGAAGAGTGAGGCTGGATAACAGTTAACAGAAACAATTGCACTCCTCCTTGCACAACACGAGCCTTAATCATAGAGGGAATGAAATTGTTCATTGTTCTCCAATCTAGTCCAAATATCATCCAATCTCCATCCGTGCGTGCCTAGTAGCAAAAGGAGAACGACGATGTCGGATTTAATTTATTTGGTGGAGTATATATATAGCCTACCAACCAAATTTCAGGCAGAGAGTAATGGGAATTTAGAATCCACACACCGGTGCCGTGTCGAGTGTCGTGCCGTGCGTGTCGTCTGCATGTTAGCAGTTGAACGTTCAAAAGAGAGGCAGCTAGCTTGCTTGTTATTACTACCAGTGTCAGTATCATATAATGCGCCACTAGCTGGTGCATGGGATCGAATCGATCTCACTCACAGTAGTCAATCAGGTTAGGTTTAATCATGGCATGCGATGCAATGGAAACAAGCAAGCAAATAATATACATAGAACATGCATGTAGCCGAAGCAGCAAAGCATTTTGCATGCATCTCGCAAAGAAAATACTACTACTGACCTAGCTAGATACCGCATTAGGAGAAAGAATATTAACCTGAAAGGAAAGAACATTCCTCTCCCACTTCCTCCTGCTCTCCATTACAGCTCCCCTTTAATTAATTAATCAATAATTAATACACTACTAACAAATAATAATCCTCTTTCGGGCGATAGACAGAAAGGCTAGCTAGCTGCTGCTCATTGCCATTCATGTGCCGCTAGCTACGACTCTAAGTGCACTGCCCTGGAGCCTGGATGCATGAGTGCATGACATGGCTGCTGCTTTGTTTGTCTGTTTGTTCGATGCAGCAAAGCCTGGGCAGCTTTTGTTGCTCTCAAGTCTCTTTGCTTTTGGCCTTTGGCACAAGTCAAGCACTAAACAATGGCAGTTCTGGTGAGAGATATAAAAATAAAAGAAGAATCGAATCGCACAAATGGCAAATGTACGTACTAGTAGTTACCTTTGGAGCTTCGTTGTTGTTGTTGTTTAATTAACAAATGGAAGAAAAGCGTCGTCCATCCATTGCGAATTTGCAAAGTTTTGCAGACTTGCAGTGTTGTAGCCAGGGTTTTCAATCCTCGCCGGGAACCGCTCCCCGGTGGTTTGGCCGTTACCGACGGTAACCGCCCAAACCGCCCCCAAACCGGTCGGTTTGAATTTTGAATCATTTTGAATTCAAACGGCGTAGTTCAAACGGTTTGGGGTCGGTAACCGATCGGTTAGGGCCGGTTACCGACCGGTTTGGGCGGTTACCGACGGTTACCCCCCAAACCAAATTTCAAATTTGAAAAAAAAAATCGAAAATGCTGTAAAAATTCCTAAAAATAGTTCATGATTTGTAGAGTCGAATGGTGCAAATTTTTTTCAAATTGGAGTTCGTTTGCTATTTATTTTGACGCGTACAAGTTTGGAAAAAAATAGAAAAAATCCTTTTTCCTTTTTTTTTCAAACTTGTACACGTCAAAATAAATAGCAAACGAACTCCAATTTGAAAAATTTGTACACCATTCGACTATATAAATCATGAACTATTTTTAGGAAGTTTTTCAGCATTTTCGATTTGTTACCGACCGGTTTGAAAAACCCTGTCTATTTTAGAATAATAAAATAATTTGTCTACTTTAACTAGAACACAAAAGACTTGGAACGAAAGAAGAAAAAAAACCAGCATCCTGACTATCAACACCGAGCAGTAGTTAAGGTTGCTTCTACTCCCCATGCAAGTGTCTCAAAACTTTGATAGTAGTTTTTTAGGAGAGATATACTCTTGTTCGTTTACTTCCAATTTATTTCAACTTATTCCTTTTTGTAGAACACTATTTAATTAACCAGAATTAGTCGGCTTTTGTACCAGCCCAGCCGAATAGAGCCATTAATATTTGTTATATATATAAGATAAATATTAGTAAATTAATTATGGACTATGATATTGAATTTAGTTGAGGACATAAATATTATTACTATGTGTAACATAATTAAGTTTCAGTTTGATTTACACCAATTATACTGTGTTGTTGTTGTTTTTCTTTTTTTTTTAACTGACTGAGTGAGAGTATCCTATCCAAAGAGCACCGACCGGCAGCAGCTCGGCCAACCTGTCCTGGATGAAGAGGAGAGCGAGCCGGGCTGCCCGGCTTGGTGGCTTGCTTGCTTTGGCATTACGCGACGACCAAGCAGTTGAGTTGAGCCCTGCAAGGTGGGGTCGTGTGGGCTGGGCTACTAGCGTTCAAATTTTTACGATTTAGCTTTTTTTTAAAAAAAAAACCGTGTTTGGACCCCTGGCAGAACTAATCTCGGTTTTGGACCCTAAGGGTCGGCGCCATGCCTCATGGCGCCGAGGTAACGTATGTTGACGCCATACCTCACAACGCCAAGCAACTGGACCCGATGTTGCGCTGGAGCTGACGTGGCAGGAGGCTTGGCGCCATAGATCAGTGACCTCGACGCCACGTGTCATGGCGCCGAGTTATTATGTTACGTATCTGATCCTTAGAAATACAACAAGTAATATTGTTTATAATATTAAACAAATTCACTATTGTAGCTTAGGTGGTCAAGGAGCTAGATGTTGAGCTGAATGCCCAGTGTTCAAACCTAAGTTTTGCTACGTTTCAAGCAATATTTTTTTATAGAATATTTTTGTTTACCGTTATGGATTGAACAACCAACTGCAATGTTTCAAAAAATCAAATAAAAAATAAATTATAAAAACCGAATGTTTCAAAACCATATAAAAATAAATTAAATATTTTTTTATTTCAAAATCAAATAGAAAACAAATTATAAAAAAATTGTGCATGTCAATTGTTTTGAACACAAAACCTACACCTTCACATCTAGCACCTAGACCAACTCAACTACACATGTGGTTTTAAATAGCACTAGAAAGAAATAGTACTTGTTCTATTTACAAAGCCTAGATATAAAAACTAATAGCTCGGCGTCGTGATCTATGACGCCGATGTGTCTTTCACGTCAGCGCCAACTCAGCCCGTGGTCAATATACTCGGCGCCGCAAGGTATGGCGTCGACCCTAAGGTCCAAAACTGAGAATAGTTTCTCTAGGATCCAAACGTGAAAATAGTTAAAACAAAAAGCCAAATTGTAAAAAAAAATTGGGCTACTAGGGCGCAACTCTGGTAGTAGAGGCCAAGGCTATGGCCCATGGAGATGGCAGGAGGCAGCAGAGACCCACTCCCTGTCCGGCTGTCCCAGCACCAGCACCAGCACCAGCACCCTGCCGCCGCTGCCGTAGTAGCCGGCCGTAGCACACATGCATGCTGTTGCGTTTGCGTTGCGTTGCGTGCATGGAGGACTGGCGGTGGCCGCCTGGACTGAGCCGTGCGCTGTGCGTAAAGCGCTGTGCGGCTGCGCCGGGGCAGTTCCTGCGGCTGCTGCTGCTGCTGCATGTACAGTAGGACAGTAGGAGTGGATGGATCGGAAAAGAAGACGACCTTTCTTTCACCCAGGCGCTCTCCTCTCTCTTTCTCTCATGGCGCGGCTACCAAGGCAGATCTGTTGGAAGCAATGGAGAGTGGACACTGCATGCAGAGGAGGAGAGAAGCCAAAAGCCAGGAAGGAGAAAGATAAATAAATAAAAGCGTACAGTACGTACTCCTACAGGAGAGCTACAGCAACCAGCAGGCAGCAGGCGGCGCCATCCCCTGCCCGTTGCTTCGTCAAACGCAGACGCCATGCATGTGACCGACGAGTCCTTGCCAGAATCAGCGTGGCAGCAACTGGAACAGGCACGATTCATCCTGCTAGTACGTCCGTCCTCCCTGCTGGCCCTTGTTCTTGCTCAGCAGCAACGCTGAACGCTGATGCACCGGCTGCCCACTAGCGGTGCCCTCGAGTTTGAGCTCCAGGGGTATAAATTAATTAAACAAGTTAAAGATTGTACTCCGTACGTATAAGATAAATTGAATTCCATCATTGCGTAATATGATAAATAATCAATAGTTTAGTATTTGTTTTGATAAATTCATTATATTTGTTGTAGCCCTGCATGTAAACAACCAAACACAAGAGCATGCAAGCGCTTGTCTAACTGGAGTTTGCCAAACCCATGCATATGGACGCTAGACACTTTGTGGCGAGCTCATTCTCTACGCCAAATCGTCCGTCCGTGGGTGTAGCAAGATTTTAGAAAATTGATGAGAAGAGATGCATAAGCCTGCGCATTCGGTATACCTAGAAAATTCGGATTGGGTAATTTGGGTTTTTAGAAATTTATATAGGTTTTCAAAAATGGTAACTGATGTTTGTCCCAAAACACCATTACCCAATTTCCAGGATACTCGATATTCCGTTATACCCGAGATTATAACAGCATAATTCTTGCTACAGTTAGGGGAATAAAGAGCGGATTGCTCATGGTATTTATTAGAGAAAAATAGACATGCAACGAACAACAATTTTTTTATAACATTTCTAAGAGACTAAAATAGTTAAATAGTCTCTAGATAGTCTCATGGACACTCCACAGACATAGGACACAATTCATACTTAGTAGAACTTAGTTGAACTGAAGTAGACTAAGACACAAGCTAAAATTCGAATCATATGGGTAGTTTGGGTACCCAGGTTTATAATCCGAATTACCCAAAATAATTTCGGGTTTCTAGAGTTGGTATAGGAATTAGTGGTCGGGTATTTCAGGTTTGGATAACTGGTAATATGTATGCCCATACAAATTACTGTGAATCAAATGAAATTACAGAAACTAACTCACCAATCCATAGGAGGTGGAGTCGATCTTGTATTTTTTGTTGTTGTCAGGGTTTACCCTACCGTTTCGCCGTCGGGAACCGTCCACGAGCGGTTTGCCGGTTACCGACGGTAACCGCCCAAACCGCCCCCAAACCGAACGGTTTGGATTTTGAATTCAAACGGCGTAGTTCAAACGGTTTGCGACCGGTAACTGGTCGGATAGGGCCGGTTACCGTCCGGTTTGGGCGGGTACCGCCCCAAACCAAATTTCAAATTTAAATTTAAAAAATCGAAAATGCTGAAAAAATTCCTAAAAGTAGTTCATGATTTATAGAGTCGAATGGTGTACAATTTTTTTTAAATTGGAGTTCGTTTGCTATTTATTTTGACGTGTACAAGTTTGAAAAAAAAGAAAATTTTTTCTTTTTTTTTCAAACTTGTACACGTCAAAATAAATAGCAAACGAACTCCAATTTAAAAAAAATTGTACACCATTCGACTCTATAAATCATGAACTACTTTTAGGAATTTTTTCAGCATTTTCGATTTTTTAAATTTAAATTTGAAATTTGAATTCAAACCGGTACCGAAACCGAACCGTCCACGGGCGGTTTGTCGGTAACCGGTCGGTTACCGACCGGTTTGAAAAACTCTGGTTGTTGTTTTGGTAGGATCCAAAGGGCCTCACGGAAATCTCAAATCCGTGACCGTGAGGCGTGGGGCTGCATGGATGCATCAGCTGATCAGCACAAGTGCAGCAAAGAGACGAGAAGTTACTTTGACTCGTACCGAGTACGTACAGCGCCGTGGTGTAGTGCTATGCTACTGTACGAACGGATCAACGGAGCAGTAAGCCAGTAACCGCAACAGTACATGCATGCGGATTTGTATGCATGTCTGTGCCTGTGCCTGTGCGTGCGTGGTCACGTTTCAGACGAGCCCGAGCAGCGTACTAGAGGGACTGTCAGGAAGTGGGACCAGCAGCAGGGACCAGTCACAAGGAGCGGAAAGGGCCACTCCTTTGTGACTCACAACAAGAGAGAAAGAAAGGAGCCCACGCAGAGGAAAAGAGATGCAGTAGCGGCAACAGAAAAAAGCCCTTGGAAATTTCCCTTCTGATATGATGATCATCACCACGCTTTGTGAAAAATGGTGGAATTTGCTTGCTGCCAATATTCTGGGAAATTCACGTACGTCCTCCTTCTGCCAATATTCCGGTCCGGCTAGTCGCCCGCGTCTCTGCTCCTAGAACTGGAACCACTCTGCAAAGAACCAGAGAGCAAATTGATGGCGCCCCGTCTGCTGAGCCTACGACGCCTATCTGACACCGCACGCCGACCCATCCATCCAGGCACCACCTCTCCCTCTCCTCCTTGCTTTTGACCTGCCTATCATCACCTCGGCACCTCGCCCGCCGCCGCGATTCCATTCCATATGCTCATTCCCTCCACCACCGTCCCCTCCCTCCCTCCGCACCCTTTTATTCCATCCACCACCACCACTTCCCCTCGCCACCACGGCGCGCACATCCACAGCCATCACAATGCCTCCTCCCATCCTCCTCCTCTGCTTCCTCCTCCTCCTCCTCCCCGCCGCCCCGGCCACCGCCACGCCGGAGCGGGACGCGTACGCGCTATCCAGGCTCAAAGCCTCCCTCATCCCCTCCACCACCAACACCTCCTCCGCCGCGCTATCCGACTGGGACCCAACCGCGACGCCACCAGCGCACTGCGCGTTCACAGGCATCACCTGCGACGCCGCCACATCACGCGTCATCGCGATCAACCTCACATCCATCCCACTCCACGGTGGGACGCTCCCGCCGGAGATCACACTCCTCGACGCGCTGACCAGTCTCACCATCGCCGCCTGCTCGCTCCACGGCCACATCCCCCTCTCACTCGCCACCATGCCCTTGCTCCGCCACCTCAACCTCAGCAACAACAACCTCAGCGGCCCCTTCCCTTCTCCCCCTTCCTCCCTCTCCACCACCCCCTACTTCCCGTCGCTCGAGCTCGTCGACGTCTACAACAACAACCTCTCCGGGCCACTCCCACCACTCGGCGCGATCTCCACACACGCGCGGACCCTCCGCTACCTCCACCTCGGCGGGAACTACTTCAACGGCTCGATCCCGGAAACCTTCGGCGACCTCGCCGCACTCGAGTACCTAGGCCTCAACGGGAACGCGCTATCAGGCCATGTCCCGCCGTCGCTCTCCCGTCTCACATCCCTCCGTGAGATGTACATCGGCTACTACAACCAGTACAGCGGCGGTGTACCACCCTCGTTCGGCGCGCTACAGTCGCTCGTCCGCCTCGACATGAGCAGCTGCTCGCTTACCGGACCCATCCCGCCGGAGCTCGCGAGACTGTCACGTCTCGACACGCTCTTCCTCGCCTTGAACCAGCTCACGGGTGTGATCCCGTCCGAGCTCGGAACGGTTACCACCCTCAAGTCGCTCGACCTCTCCATCAACGACCTCACCGGCGAGATACCGGACACCTTCGCTGGTCTGGCCAACCTCACCCTGCTCAACCTCTTCCGGAACCACCTCCGTGGTCAGATACCGGACTTCGTCGGCGAGTTTCCTTTCCTCGAGGTGCTGCAGGTGTGGGATAACAACCTCACCGGCCCACTCCCGCCGTCGCTCGGTAGGAACGGCCGGCTCCAGAAGCTCGACGTCGCTGGGAACCACCTCACCGGCGTCGTACCGCCGGACCTCTGCGCCGGACGGAACCTCCAGCTGCTCGTGCTCATGGACAACGGATTCTTCGGTAACATTCCGGAGTCGCTCGGCGAGTGTAAGACGCTAACCCGTGTTCGTCTCGCTAAGAATTACCTCACTGGACCTGTCCCGCCTGGTCTCTTCGACCTTCCTCAGGCGAACATGCTCGAGCTCACTGATAACCTTCTCACCGGTGAGCTCCCCGACGTGATGGCTGGTGATAAGATTGGTATGCTCATGTTGGGGAACAATGGGATAAGTGGCCGTATCCCCGCCGCCATCGGCAACCTCCCGGCGTTGCAGACGCTGTCACTTGAGTCGAACAACTTCTCCGGCACGCTTCCGCCGGAGATCGGACGGCTACGGAACCTCACCAGGCTCAACGCTAGTGGGAACGCGCTCACGGGTGGCATCCCGAGGGAGCTCATGGGCGGCTGCGCTTCCCTCGGCGCCATCGACCTCAGCCGGAACCAACTCACCGGCGAGATACCGGACACGGTGACGTCGCTCAAGATCCTCTGCACGCTCAACGTGTCGAGGAACATGTTGTCAGGCGAGCTCCCGCCGGCGATGTCCAACATGACGAGCCTCACGACGCTCGACGTGTCCTACAACCAGCTATGGGGTCCCGTACCGATGCAGGGGCAGTTCCTGGTGTTCAACGAGAGCTCATTCATCGGCAACCCAGGCCTCTGCGGCGGCGGCGCGCCCTTCACCGCCACCGCCAACGGCGCCGCGTGCCCACCTTCGTCCGACGACCACGACGACGGCGCGGCGCGGTCCTCCTCGCCGTTCTCGCTACGTCGATGGGACTCAAAGAAGCTTCTGATATGGCTGGTGGTCCTCCTCACCCTCTTAATCCTCGCCATCCTTGGCGCGAAGAAGGCGCGGGAGGCGTGGCGCGAGGCGGCGCGGCGGCGGTCGGGGGCGTGGAAGATGACGGCGTTCCAGAAGCTGGATTTCTCAGCGGACGACGTGGTGGAGTGTCTGAAAGAGGACAACATCATCGGCAAAGGCGGCGCCGGGATCGTGTACCACGGCGTGACCCCGGGAGGCGCCGAGCTAGCGATCAAGCGATTGGTGGGGAGAGGCTGTGGCGACCACGACCGCGGGTTCACGGCCGAGGTCACCACGCTCGGCCGTATCCGCCACCGCAACATCGTTCGCCTGCTCGGATTCGTCTCCAACCGCGAGACCAACCTGCTGCTGTACGAGTACATGCCTAACGGCTCCCTCGGCGAGATGCTCCACGGCGGCAAGGGCGGCCACCTTGGGGTGGGAGGCCAGGGCTCGCGTCGCCGTCGAGGCCGCAAGGGGGCTCTGTTACCTCCACCATGACTGCGCGCCTCGGATCATCCACAGGGATGTCAAGTCTAACAACATCCTCCTCGACTCCGGCTTTGAGGCCCACGTCGCTGACTTTGGCCTCGCCAAGTTCCTCGGTGGCGCCACGTCTGAGTGCATGTCTGCCATCGCTGGCTCCTACGGCTACATCGCCCCAGGTAACAAAACTCTCACTCACTGCAAAAGTTTAAACCACTCGTTGAAATTCCCAACTGCCATTGCCATGCCACCGTGCAGTAGGAGTAACACTGGAGATAGATAGAGACAGGTGATTAATCATTGTGGTTAGTGTCTTTCTGCTGCTTGGATTGTACTCTAGTAGCATGGATTTGGCATGTCCTAGAAGCAGATCTTGTTGCCATCTGTGAGGGTCAATGGGTGACAAAAGGCCTGCCCTGCCTTGGGATCACACAGGATTTGGGCTTTTCTGCTTTGTTTGTGCTCTTGTTGTGTTGGTTTGTTTGTGCATATCTTTGTGGGCCCTTCCATGTCCATTGCACCTTGCCTGGAACAGATGTGCCCACATGTTTGACTTGTCAGGTCCCTCATAAACCTGTCGGCTCCCATCTTTAGTAGTTGTCCGTCTAAAAAAAACACAAAGAGTCAAATAGTTTTGAATCTGACTAAATCTGTCAAAATACTTAACATTGTTATAAAACTAATCATGAAATGTACTTATATAATCTATCTATTTTATGTTATAAATTGGGACTTATTGTACTTCTATACCTCTGTTTAGTAGGACTTATTGTGGCTTGGACTCATTGATTTATTGGGAGATAAAAACATTGTTTCTATAGATGAAAAGTAATACTGATTCTGACTTATAAGCTCAAATGTCTTACTAGTTAAGAGAGCTTAAATAAAGTTTAATCTAATTCAAATTTAAAACTACTGCCTCTTGGGGCAGGGGTAAGTAGTACCGTATATACTGATGTAGGAGGTACTTGTGATCTTAGTTAGGCACAGTAAACTCTGATGAGCATCTACTAGTGTTCAAATTCCACACTCTACTTCACAACAAAACTGTAAATGTTTACACAAGGCTTGTGATGTGATGTGATCCGACCCGTTCTGCAGAGTACGCGTACACGCTGCGGGTGGACGAGAAGAGCGATGTGTACAGCTTCGGCGTGGTGCTGCTGGAGCTCATCACGGGTCGCCGCCCCGTCGGCAGCTTCGGCGACGGGGTGGACATCGTGCACTGGGTGCGCAAGGTGACCGCAGAGCTCCAGGACACCCCTGCTGCCGCCGCGGCGGAGGAGCCCGTCGTCCTGGCGGTGGCGGACCGGCGGCTGGCGCCGGAGCCGGTGGCGCTGCTGGTGGACCTGTACAAGGTGGCCATGGCGTGCGTGGAGGACGCCAGCACGGCCCGGCCCACCATGCGCGAGGTCGTCCACATGCTCTCCACCTCCGCCGCGGCCCAGCCCGACGTCCCCCACGCCTTCTGAAATCTGAAGCTCGCTCTCCCCCTCCCTCCAGCGCTGTGACGGTTATTAACGGTGTGTGTATGATCTGATGATCCGGGGTTAACGCCTGCGGTTTGTTAAGCGGTTAATTTTGGTTTGTACTAGCTTTTTACTGGTGCCTTCTGGCGTTGTTCTCGTGTACTGTAGTCTACTATACTACAACTAATAACCAGCATGCCAGGTGGCGGCTACTCGTCGTGATCCTGGAAGGTGAGAGTAGCGTGTTCGTATAGCGATGCGATCGGGCGATTGCTGTGCTGAATGAATATATTACTGCAGTAAAGTTGAAGCTGAAATGTCTCCAAGCATGATCTTATTGCATACATATGCTCTGCTTTGGAATTCCTTGTCATCTTCACTTTCTTTTTATTTCTGTCTCTCGTTTTATTATCTACTACTACATCACGCGTCAAAATCAAAACCATTGTTGGAATGGAATCCGTAAAGGCAAAGGCATAGGAATGGGGATTTTTATCAACGAGTGCAAGAAATTTACCGTATCCGTCGCGTGAGTGGATGATTGCAGGCCGTCCCTGCGGAATCGAATCTGGCCGGCTGGCTCGCAAAGAACGGGACCAGACCTCTCGACTTTATTCTTCGCTGGATTATCTGATCTGACTCGACTCGGACTTGTGAAAATATATAAGTATCTCCTCGCCTGGTGTGGTGCGTTGTTGCTCCATTGCCCATGCAACCCACAAGAGATGGCATGTATTCCCTGCCGTTTGTTGCTTTTGGTTATTCGATCGAGATGGCTTCTTGTGCAAGATACTACAAAGAGATACATCTTCTTCTTCTGTTTTTAGCGACAGGTGTCTGCTTCTAGTATAGGCTCTTTTTGAGGGGAAGGGGGTGATGTTGAAAACGGCAGATGCAATGCGAAAAGGTTGGAATCAGAATGTCATTATTGTGTGGAACACGAAATGGGTTGGGCTGGGCATCTCGTCGACATTTCTGTGGGCCCTAGTTCACCAGCCTGTATCAACAAATCCCGGTAGTAAAAAAAACAATACATTTTTTTCTGGAAAAAACAAATAAAATAAAATAAAGTTTTGTTTTCCTCTCAAGATTATAGTAGCTAGATAAAAATAATCTGAACTATCCAAACATCTCAAAATTAATCTCAGAAAAGTCTACCGGTTCATGAATTTTGGTAAGATTAAAAAGAAAACTCTGCAGTCATAGTCTCATTTTATTTGGGGTCAAGGAACATTTAGTAGGACCAGCATATCATGATAACGCTTAGTGCACAAGTGATGCTTATCCCTCCTACACTTGTGTCCTAGGTTTAGAGTTGATTCCAGCCTAGAGAATCTCTATTGCATGGAGTAAATAACCACTGGGGTTTAGGGATGCATGGACCCCTTCAGGGAAAAATAGAAGAGGTGTTGAGAAAGAAATCAACTCTCCTAATACTAAGATTCCCGTTGCTCATTAGATTTAGTCATGCACATGACTCTAGGCTCAACAAATGGCAATATTATGTTTTTAAGTGCCAAATAAGTTTATATGTCAAAAATGGTTATCGATCGTCTTTTTTTTTTATTTTGCTGGCGGTCTAGATTTTATGTTATAAATATCACACATTTGGAACAAGAGGAAGCAAGTGCTAGAATCCACTAGTTCTGTTTTTTTATCAAAGATACTTATAGAGACAGGGGATTTACTTTCATTAGAGTGAGTGTGCATGCATATCGTGGATTCGATGTGTAGCTGCGGTAGACTAATTTTCTTGCTTAAGCAAGCTGTTGGCTTATCACCTAGCTTGATGTTTCAGGTAAGAAAAATATGGCAAAGATGCTCATGTATCATTGACCGTATTGAGAATGACACGTTAGGACTCTTCCCCACACGGCATGGGCACTCACGTTTGCCCAGTACGTTGCCCTAGTCCAGTCCATGGAGCAAGGAACATTGCCCTTGGCCTCCAAGCTGCTAGTGCTTCCTTAATCAGCAAGGAGGGAACTGTGTTCTTTTGTATATAAAAAAACAATCTTCAACGAGTAAAAACGATAAACGGACCGCCATGAACGTCGCCGACAAGGGACACTCTCACCTGCCGACTGTGATACTGCATCAATGGCCCACCTGTCAGACAGAACGAATCGGTCCACTGCGGTTGGATTGGACGACGAGATCTCCACGTGGGGTGGTCGTGCCCGTGGGCACACGCTTCTAAACTCTCACCAATTTTACCCGCCACCACTCACCGACAGGTGGGACTCGGGCCAGGATGGTACCCAACTACAGTACAGAGGATCCCACATGTCATGGACAGCGGAGCGCCCCTCAGTCTCCACCAAATAAAACCAGCTAACCACCCCAACCACTAAACCGGGCCCCACCATCCTCAAGCGCGTGGACCCCACCTCCGCCTCCCCGTCGCCACGTACGCGGCCGGACTGCCGGAGCACCCTATACAAGCGCCACGTCGCCGGCAGGCCGTCGCCGCGTTCCCCACGGCTCTTCCTCCTCCGGCGAGCTATAAATCCCTCCCGCCGACGCCATCCGCATGGCATCCCGCCCCCGCGGCTCTCCTTCCTCCTCCTCGCCGTCGTCGAAGGCTAACCCTTGGCCCGCCCCCTCCGCGCCGCCGCTGTACCCGACGCTCTCCATGGCCGACCTCGCGCCCGTCGAGATAGGACCCGCAGCGTCGTCTCCGAAAGCCACGGAGCACGACACCACGCCTCCCCCGTCGGAGGACGTCCTCCCTCGTGTCCCCGGCGCGCAGCTCCACCTCATCGACCGCAACCGAAGCCACCCGCTAGCCGCCGGCGATCTCTCCCTCCTCCGAATCCGCTCGGGCGATACTTCCCTCGCCGCCATCGCGCTGATCGACACGGTCCAGTGGCCGCTCGCGCGCGACGTGGCCGCCGTCAAGCTCGACCCCTGCCACTACGCCTTCTCCCTCACCGTGCCGGCCTCCGCCGACGACCCCAGCCCCGACCCGCTCCACTACGGGCTCACGCTCGCCCGCCCCGACGCGCGTCTGGACGGCGTCCTCGCCGCATACACCAGCTTCTCCGTCCATGCCGTGGTCGGGACCAAGGAGCTGGAGGGCAGGGTGCGCGACGAGGTCGAGGCCGCCGCGTACTGGACGGCCGTCGCTCCCAATGTGGAGGCGTACGGCGGTGCGGTGGCGAGGACCATCGCTACGGGCGCCGAGCACCTGGCCAAGGGGATACTGTGGTGCGGGGAGGTGACCGTGGACAGGCTCCGTTGGGGGAATGAGGTCCTCAAGAAGAGGATGCAACCCGGCGATGCCAACGCCGAGGTCAGCCCTGAGATGCTCAGGAGGATCAAAAGGTATTGGCTGCCTCTGGTTTTCTTTTCTTTTAAAATAGTATAAAATGTCATTTTCTCCTAGTTCTTATGCAATAAATTTTTGTTAAGGATGCATTGCAATCTAGTAATGTTTGCTTCCTACTCGTACAACATTTGGGTATGGTGTATTCTTTCTAGTTTTGCGGTGGCTTGATTCCTTATTTTTGTCATCTAGATTAGAAGAGGCTTTCGATTCCTAAAACATTTTTGTAGTGATGCCCAATGAAAATGACATAGGGGTATGCATTTTAGGATGGACTGATACCCATAAATATATGCTGATGTTTTAAGTCATAATGAGACTGTTCATTGAAGCGTTGTTTCCTAAACTTATTATGATTGCTTGGCTAAGTAGTATATGTTGGTGTTAAGAAATTGTTCAGGGGTCAATGCTATAGCATGATGCAGTCTTCATAGTGTATCTAGTATAACGTTTGAACTTTAAACTTTTTTTTTATGAACACTTATTTCTGTTGCCAATACCATGGCATTGTTTCTGCCTCTGGATGTTGAATTCACGTATGGTTTGGCTGACTGTATTATCTCATTTCTGGATATATTGTCTTCACGATTTGTTTAATAAATATGTAAACAACTTCGGATATAGATAATTTTGCCATATTCTGTGTGAATTGCCTTTCTGAGATATATGATTTCAGACAAATATTTGAGTTGCTTAAGAACAGTCATGCTTACAATTGCTGGCAGGGCTAAGAGGGTGAGCCAAATATCTGAGAAAGTGGCAACTGGAATTTTGTCTGGAGTTGTAAAGGTTACTGGTTATTTCACAAGCTCGCTGGCGAACTCAAAAGCTGGCAAGAAGTTTTTCAACCTGTTGCCTGGAGAAATTGTCCTTGCTTCACTCGATGGCTTTGGTAAGTGTTGTTATTAGCATCTTTATGGTATAAGATCATGTGCTTGTGTCATTATTGATTTTATCTAGTGGCATGGTATATATTAACTCAAATGTCCTCCACCTTGCATAAAGTCAACAAATATTTGTTGTTTGGGTCTATGCATTGCCTACTATACCTAGATCGCATTTGTCTCATATGTGGACCGAGATCCTTGTTTTCCCCTGTTGATGTCTGTGTATGTTCTACTAGTTTCTGTGTAAATAGAGATGCCCTGGGTGCCCTTTAATAGTGTCCTCAATAGACAACAAGTCTGAATGTTTATGCATTGCCTACTATGCCTGAATAGCATTTGTCTCTTATGTGGACCGAGATCCTTGTTTTCCACTGATCTCTGTTGATGTCTGTGTATGTTCTACTAGTTCCTGTGTAAATAGAGATGCCTTGGGTGCCTGTTATAGTGTCCCCAATACGTCTGAATGTTTTTTAGTGAAGATAACTTTTGTAGTTCGACTTCTGAGGAAACCTAATTTCAGTAGTCAGGTGCAGGTGGTAATTCTTGTTTCCATTTCTTTCTCACTTGAGAGTTGAGACAGAGTAGCCATATGCTTCAGTGCTGCAAAGTAATGGTGAACCATTGCTGCTGAAGTGCTGATTCATTTTGGTGATACTGGTTGGCCTTTATGATATTGTGGGCAATAAAGAGTTGGTGCTAGTTTTAGTACAGCCACTTACCGGTGACGATCTATGGTCACGCTGTTAAAGATTTCTAAACATTAGTAACTTTCACCTCGTGATCTATTCTGTTTGCCAGCATGGTTTCTGATAGGACGGTCGATAAGTTCAAATCCAGGAAGATTGTTGCTTCCACCTGATTTGTGTCCCATGGATGAACAAATTAGTTAGGTTGCCACCAGTTTGCAGCACAAAAGTATCTGCTAGATAGTAGATATGAACAAACAAGCTTTTCCACTTTTGCTGACGTCTTTTCTGTTGTCGTCGAACAGGAAAGATTTGCGACGCCGTGGAGGTGGCTGGAAAGAATGTTCTGTCCACATCATCAACTGTGACGACTGGGCTAGTATCTCACAAGTATGTGATGTTCTCAATTCTCCACCGAAAAAAGATCCCATATCCTCTGCATCACACACACTTTGTCACCGAGTGTTAGCTCGTCTTTTTTTTTTAACGCGAGTAAAGTAGTAAACTAACAACAATCCTTGCACTGAACCTGATTTTGTTCTCTTGCAGGTACGGAGACAAAGCTGCTGCCGCAACAAACGAAGGGCTGGACGCGGCGGGCCACGCCATCGGGACGGCGTGGGCCGTGTTCAAGATCCGGCAGGCCTTGAACCCCAAGAGCGTCCTGAAACCCACGACACTGGCCACGTCCACCATCAAGGCCAATGTTGCTGAACTTCGTGCAAGTGCAAAGCGCAGCAAGTAGTTGCTGCATTGATTTCGAGAAGGATCTTGCCGTTCGTAGCTGTACTGACTCCAAGAAGGATGTGTGCACCAGCCACCAGGAGATGATGTTCCCGTCCCAGCAAGTCTTCCAAATGCAGTTCGTTCTACTTCTGTCACGGCACACGGATGGACCAGTTTCCTTTCAGCAGCCGTTTGCTTGTAAATTTCTGTGCTGAAACCGCTTGCTGCTTTTGTGATGGTGCCCTTTTTTATGCATGCCGATGTTCTACATTAGGCTCACACTTTTTCTTAACGAAGTGAGTGGCAAGTTTCTCCGGACTCAACCAAACATGCCCTTAACCCGTTCAGGTTTCCTCTTCATGCTCTCTCTAGTCCCTAGTTTTCGAGTGATGGTTTAATTTCTTTGTGCAAACATGACAACTTTCATCCCCACTCGATCTTATTTTGTTTTAAGATATATATTACCTTTTGTGTTAAAATCAGTCTCCGAAGCGATTTCTTTAGAAGTATTGCAATTTGGTTACTAGCTAGTGTCGTTTACCCGAACGTAGATTAATGACTATCTTGCAGTGTCAGACATGTAAATTATCGGCTCTATTCATTTTGCTAAAATTTAGCTTATGGTAAATGTTTATATTAATTTATTGTGAAAGAAAAATATTATTAACTAAATTTAATAAATATTTATATTAATTTGTTGTGGAAGAAAAACACTGTTAACTAAATTAGTGTTGATGAATCGTCTCCGGTTACATGGCTGTCATACTCCTATTTGCTCCGAGAGTGTTTGTGCATCACTGGGTTGCAGAGAATTGATTTTATATCTTTCCTTGATCAGAGGTTCCGTCCTATACTACTAAACACGTGTTGTTGTTTTTTTTCTAGGATTTAACTTTCCAGAAAGGCCGAGTGCTTGTGCATTGTAGCGGAAACCATATGTTGTTTGGATAGATGTTATGAATTCGATAAAATATATATATAATCACGCAAACGCATGAATTAATGCCATTATGTTGACATATGGTTTCCACTGCAGCACACAGGCACTCGGCTGGCCCTTCTGGAAGGTTAAGTGTTAGTCGTAGAAAGATTAACGGTGTTTAGCAGTAGGACGCAACCTCCGATCCAACAAAGTCATGGTGCTGGTGCTTGCCGTCATTGTTTTTTTTGAGAAATAAGCATGCAAGCAACCGTACACATCCGGTTTGCACCAGAGAAAAAAAACTAAAGACCTATTTGAGACAACTCAATTTTATTAGTAAAGTTGTTTTCTAAAAATAGTTTTATATATAAAAAACTTTTAGATCATGTTTGGTAGATAGCTTAGCTTCATCAGTGAAAATTATTTTTTTAGAAAATAGCTTCATGAGCAACTTTTTAGATGAAGCTAAACTACTTTGAAAAAAATATTTAATAAAATAGCTTCATCAATAACTTTATGCATAGATATGACAGAGGAATAGAGAGAGCTGAAATAAGCTATATTTTGTTAGCTTCATCTCACTTCGTGTCTTTGTGAGAGAGAGTGAGAAACCCAAGAAGCTATTTTTAAAATAAATGTTTGGTAAAAAAAAATAGTTTACAACTGAACCAAACATGCCCTTAGATAAAGCTGAACTATTTTAGAAAAAAATTGTTTGGTAAAATAGCTTCACCAACAATTTTATGTATGAATATGAGAAAAAAAATAAGGGAGAGGGAGCTGAGATTAACTATTTTTTAGCTTCATCTCATTTTATGATTTTGTGAGAAGGAGAGAAAAATAACTTTATTCAAAGATATTTGAAAATAGATATTTGGCAGAAAAAAAAACAAGCTTAAGCTGTAATACCACACAAGCTCTAATTGAAACTTACTTTTACTAGATGCGAGTAGTATCTATAAAGAACTACTAGCATGCATACTGAACTATACGATGGACCTCTATATTTTTATTTTATTTTATTTTATTTGGCAACCGCCAGCACCTACTAAATGAGGTGACTACGTCCTGCAATTTTGGAACGTAATACAGACTAGTCTACGCTGCTCCTGCACCGAAGGATAATTATTGCTTAGCGCTGAAGGTGCCTACTAGGACGACGTGAACGAAACACGTCTTCTTTGGGCCGGGGGAAACAAATCATTTCAATAAGACGACGCGTGTTTTTGTTTTTAATTAAAAAAACAAAACGAAATCGATCTGTGCAGCAGTAAAAAAGGAGACTTTTCATGACAGTGTCGGCATTGAGTAGACATCTTGGCGTCATTAGGAGCTCTCTACCAATCAAGCTAGCTAGGGCTCGCGTTCGCGTCGGCCGGCGCTCCCCTTCATAATCCAATAATAATAATAATCCATCCCATTCCATTGCTCCTCCCTTCCCTTGACCGCTGGATTGGTCTTCGCGGTCGGACTTCTTCCTCCCGCACGTGGTTTGTATAGTAGCTAGGTGTAAGCAATCCCTTCCTCGCTTCTTCGCTTGGATTTCAATTTCGCTCTCTCGATCTGTTCGTTGGTTGCTCGATCTCGTAGGTATAGGAGTATAGGATTAGGAATAGGGATACAACTTAGCTAGCTAGCTGTGTTCATGTTTGTCGTCGGTCTCTTCTTTCAGCTCGATCGAGTACTCCAGGATGAACTCAAATCAAATCTCCAATTTTCATTTTCATGATATTGATGTATATATATGCTCTTTGTTACGTACTACCACCAGGCAGTGGGGGTGCGTTCTTGACTGCGATCGATGGACGCCGGGGACGACATAGATTTCTCCGAACTGGAGGACCTGGGCACCATCAACAACGACGACCATCTCATCAGCTTCTTCGCCGCCGGCGTCTGCGAAGGCACGGCGGAGCACACCACCTGCACCCACGCCCACATCTGCGTCGACCCGCCGGTCGACGACGATCCCTCGCACGAGTCGCACCCCCACACCTGCGTCCACATCCACGCCCACGCCACGACGGTCGCCGCGGCGGCTCCTCTACCTCCCCCGGACGCCGCGTCGCCTTCCGCCGGGTCCTCCAAGACGAAGCCCCTAACCCCGTCTGTCGAGACCACCGGGAACCGGGCCGCGGTGAAGAAGTACCGGAACAAGAAGAAAGCTCAGGCCGCGTCGCTGGAGAAGCAGGTGCAGAATCTGACGGCGCTGACCCAGCAGCTCATGGGGCGCGTCGCGGAGCTCGAGGCCGACAAGCGGCTGCGCGACGCGGAGCTCAACAGGTTCCGCTGCCTCCTTGTTGAGTTCAGAGGGAGGATTGATGGGGAGATTGGCGCTGCTGCTGCTTTCCCGATTCAGAATCAGAATAATCTGCAGGTGCCTGCTAGTGTTCACCACGGAGCTGCCTTTCTTGGAATATCCAGGGGCGGCTCCTGTGATTTCAGATGCAACAACCCTGGACCAGGAATTGTAATGATGCAGGGAACTTCCAGTGGTCATCAAGTGGTGTTGGGACAACAAGGTGCCTGTCTACCTGTCTGCTCTGAGGGTATGATGGATACAGGACCTGCTGGCTGCAACATCCAACCTGCGGAAAACAACTGATGGTCAGTTACTGCCGACCTTCCCTTGATAATTCTACAGCCACATAATTATTACTATGCTAATTTACGAGATTATAGTTACTCTTTACTATATAATTAATTTGCTATAAGGCTACGATAAATTAATATCGCAATAAGAGCATCTTCAAGAGTTTGCTAAAAATTACTTGACAAATCTTGTGATTTAGCAACTTGCTAAAATATATGTCAAGTAAGAAAACACCTCTTCTCCAAGAGTTTGCTATTTTAGACTTGGTAAAATGGAAAAAGGAGGCTCACTTCTCTCTTTTTTTTTCGGATCGTTTTTTTTTTCACGCGGAAACCATCAGTACAAACGTTTGTTGTTTCTCGTTCAATTCTCGAACGCAGATTTCACAGCTACATTTTTGTTGAAAGAAGAAAAAACTAAAACTGCTACCGGCGCAGTACATGCAAGGGCGCTGGTGATCATGGGCGTGCGTGTGCGTCAGGCAGCAGGTGAGCGTGCGTCCGGTAGCAGGCAGCATGCAGCAGTGCGTCAGCGGCAGGCAAGGGTGTCAGGCGGGCGGGCAGGCCGCGGTGCGGGCGATGCCAACGAAGATACGCGCGCGTATCTTTGCGCGCTGAGAGGCCACTTTTCTCAAGTTACTATTTTTCTCAAATTCATTTGACACGCTGTTGGAGACTATTTTTTCTTTCTTTGTCAAAATTATATGGTTGCCAAATTGATTTACCAAACTCTTGGGATGCTCTAACACAATTATCATAAATATATATCCACTTTATCGTAAATGAGTATATAAAATCATTGTAAATAGAGGTGCATGGTGGCTGTATATGATAACTTATTCTACTCTCTTTATATACTATATATACTTCTGTCTAGCTGGTCACACTGCTCACGTACTAATTAAGTTGGAAATATCAATTTACTAGCAATCCGTAATTATGTTTAACTACTATATAATACCCACTGCCCGTGGACCTGTAGTTAACTGTATTTCCATGTAGCTTTCCGTTGTCCTTCGTATCAGTTCAATAATTTGTTTACAAGTGCCATAATAACTACTCAAATAATTCAACCAATTAACTACCAAGAACAAATGGCATATTTTCTCGTTACAATTCTCCTTACACATGCATGCTGGGTGGATGTGTGTTGGTGGGGAGGTTGAGAGTGATCAGAGTATTGTTGTTTTTCAAATATAAGATGTAAGATGCTGAACAATATTAAATGCTCACAGCCAAATTGCAAGAAGTTTTATATTTTCTTGAATAACCATAATGTGACAGTACCTAATATTTTATGTGTGCAGAAGGTGGGTGATATGTTCAGCATCGAGTTTGCCTTGTTCATAACTTTTTAAGTTTTATTTTTTTCTTTTAAACGAAAAATGTTACGTGTTGTTATTTGGTTCACAGAATGGCAATGGAAATCAAATTTCTTTTCCTATTATATATTGAAACCAAATTTTTTCTGATAGTATCATGCTATTTTCTTCTTTTATTTTTGAGTAAAATACACTGACGGTCCTTTAACTTGTCGGTCTGTGCCATTTTGATCCATGAACTTGCAAACACGAAAAAATGGCCCCTGAACTTGTCAGCCTATGCCACTTTTGTCCATAAACTTGCAAACGTGAAAATGTGGCCCCTGAACTTGTCGGCATGTGCCACTTTGGTCCATGAACAGTAACAGCGAAAATAACACTGGTTGCATGGCACTGTTCTGTGACGTGGCCACCTCTCGTAGGCCGCGCATGACACTGTTTGTGGTGCTCACGTCAGCACTTTCTTTTTAATTTGTGAAATTAATATTTTTTTATTCGAAGCTCCACATATAGCAAATAATATATCAATTTTGATCGTCTCGATGAACTCTTTGCAATGGTGTACTCCGTTTTATTGTTTGAGATAGTTTTATTTCATGAAAAATTAAATATCTAAATATTTCTATAAAATAAGTGAGAATAATAAAACTCGTGGAATTTATTTAAACATTTAAATTTCATCCTAAACTTTTTGTACATGTTGATATCATCATAAAACAGCTATAAATAAATTTTCATAATTTTTCAATATTTATTTTGGCCTACAAAAATCATAAAAGTTGTATTTATTAATTAAAAGAGATAATTTTAAAACACGCAAAAACTATTTGTTTTCTAGGTTTCATAATTTTTTCTAGGTAGAGTACATCATGAAGAGGCTACACAAAAAATTTCATGAATTTAGCATGCACCAATAATTAGCTATGAAATAAACAAATATCATTACCGTGGAAAAATATCAAAAGGTGTTGTTCATCATTGACGTGGCAGAACAGTGCCATGCACGGTCTGCTGTTCATCACCACAAACAGTGGCATGCACGGCCTACGAGAGGTGGTCACGTAGTAGAACAGTGTCATGCATCCAGTGTTATTTTCACGGTTACTGTTTATGGACCAAAGTGGCACAAGCCGATAAGTTTACGGGCCATTTTTTGCGTTTGCAAGTTTATGGACCAAAGTGGCACAAACTGACAAGTTCAGGGGTCATTTTTTTCGCGTTTACAAGTTCATGGACCAAAGTGGCACAGGCTGACAAGTTAAAGTGCCACTAGTGTATTTTACTCTTTATTTTTTTTATTCTCTATTGTCGGTTGACCCTCCACCCTCTCAAAATGATGATGCAGGATGAAAATAGTGTATACTAAAAGGTCGTTGTCAAAGGAGCTAGCATGCTTTACTAATTGTGACCTCGATCGTTGTCTTTTCCATTCTGCTAAAAATTTTGTGTGCATGAATGGCGCTTCTGCATCAACTAGAATATTATCGAAGACTTGATTCTTATGACTGAAAACCTAGTTGCACAAGATAGTAATTGCTTACTGAAATGCCATATATATATATGCATAATGAAAAAAAGAGTATTTTAAGCTGTTAATTTATACTTTCATCTTATTCTGAGGAGCTGATATATATCAAAATTTTCTTCTTTTTCTACGCAGAATGAGGGGATCAAAGCAGATAAATATGTGGATACAAGTTTGGTGAAACAAATCAAGTTAATTTATTTGGTGCAGGAGCTTAGATCTCAATGAAATGTTAACAAAATGTTTGTATATATAATGAAGGTTGCAAACTAAATTAATCACAAGGAAAATATGGCTATTCCAGGAAATTTCATCGATCTATTGTACAGATGTGTCGTCAACTATATTGATTCTACAAAGTTATAGTCAGGCCGGGAATGTATTTGAACAGGGGTTTTCTTTGATTAAAAGAATCCTCTCCTTGGACTTAAAGTGTAGTACAGGTTATTTGAAGATTTGATGTGTTACGTCGTTGAATATTTTGTTGTAAATTAATTATATATAAAAGTGTATATATGTACTTGTTTTGACACACTACTATAAACCTCCGTATATATAGGAGAGTACATCTACATCGGTACAATACGAATGTGTAAACATGAATCAAGCGTGTGTCTATTGAAACATCTATCTTAAAGCTCGATCGTCCTAGCTAGATACGGTTGTTAATACTCCTAGCTAGTTCATCTCTATGATTCCTGACATATATAGCCTATGCAGGACGCTCCAGATAGAATGGGGCCGGATTATGAGCTTTTTATATATACAATATTTTTCTTATACTCGTCGTGGTATATATTTTTCTTCCTCGCTCTTCTTTGCATATACATATATGCGCTTATGAACAACTGGAACGACTGATGATGTTCTACCTACCTACTCTTGTACAGCTTTATTTTATACAAGAATCATTCCAAAAATCCTATACACTAATAAATACTACTCCCTCCATTCCAAATTGTAAGTCATTCCAAGAATCTTGAAGAATCAAAGTTTATAAAGTTTAACCAAATTTATATAATATGATAATAACATATTTGAAATCGACTAAATATATCATTAGATTCTTTATTAGTTATATATTGTCATACTATATCTATTTGATGTCATAAATCTTTATATTTCTCTCTATAATCTTTGGTCAAATTTAAAATTCTTTGACTCTCCAAAATTTTTGGAATGACTTACAATTTAAAATGGAGGGAGTAACAAACATTATACACCACTTAAATTCTGTTCAACGAGAAGTAAGTAGAAGGTAATTATGACTCCGCGTAGACGAGGACGACGGTGAAAGTGAAACACCAACAACCGGCCCAGCCCGCGACTGCTGCCCCACGGTCCACTCGCCTACCGCGTCCAGCCGCCGCCATAACCCATTCGCTTGGGCTCCACGGGCACGGTCATGGGCCCCCAGGCCCTCCCGAGCGCTGGTGGGTGGTAGGCCCGGCTCGGCTCGGGATTCCCCTCCGCCGCCCCTACGCGCCCAACACGTCCCCGTCCGTCCAGATTCATCCATCCATCCACCCCTCTTCCCCTCCCCTTCGTCTCCGTCCGTCCGCTCCACCCCTCCCTTTCCCCCTTCTCGTCGTCGCAACCGCCGCCCATCCGGGGCCTCCGATTGGCCTTCCCCCGCCGCTGCTGGTAGGTAAGCAACGAACCCCTTCCACTCTTCGCCGCTCCGACGGATTTGCTCCTTCGGTTTGTCTCTGGTAGATAGAATCTGTTCGCCGGTGCGTTTGTCTCCGGAGCAGCGACGGGTACTAACACTAGTACGATTTCCCGATGGTTTGTCGTGTTCTCAGGTGGGTGGATGTGTCCTTGAGTGCCCGGCGCCCGCCCGCCCGCCCGCGCGCAGGCCGCAGCAGCAGCAATGGACGACGGGGACCTGGATTTCTCGAACCCGGACACGTACCTGTGCCCGGCGCTGGGCACCGACCCGCCAAGCAGCTGTTCCATGGACAGCTACTTCGACGAGATCCTCAAGGACACGGAGCACCACGCGTGCACGCACACCCACACCTGCAACCCGCCCGTGCACGACCTCTCACACACCCACACCTGCGTCCACGTCCACACCAAGATCGTCGCCGCCTCTCCCGACGACGCCGCCGAGTCGCCGTCCGAGAATAACAACAACAACGCCGCAGCTTCTTCCAAGAAGCGCCCGTCGGGGAACCGCGCGGCCGTCAGGAAGTACCGGGAGAAGAAGAAGGCGCACACCGCGTCGCTCGAGGAGGAGGTGGTCCACCTCCGCGCGATCAACCAGCAGCTCATGAAGAAGCTCCAGAGCCACTCCGCGCTCGAGGCGGAGGTGGCTAGGCTCCGTTGCCTCCTCGTCGACATCAGGGGCAGGATCGATGGCGAGATTGGCGCGTTTCCCTATCAGAGGAAGAACGTCGACCTCGTGTCTAGTGTTGACCAGGGAAGCTTCCTTGGTGGTGGTGGTGGTGGTGCTGCCCAGGTTACCAACTCCTGTGATTTCAGGTGTAATGATCAGATGTACTGCAACCCTGGGATGCAGGGTGCTATCAGTGGTCAGGTGTTGGGACAAGGCGCCTGTGATGTCGCGAGTATACAGTGCATTGGAAGCAACAAGTCTGGATCCACTAAGCTACCTGTCTGTGGGGGTATGGATATAGTACCTGCTGTCCGCTTGCCAAATGTTGAAAAGAAGTGATGGTAAGTAGCTTGCCTTTCCTTGATATACTTTTAAAACCTACTACTGTCTAGCTGCTAGATAGATTAATTTCCAGTATGCATCTAAACTCATGATTATATCACTTAGTAGCCTTTGGTTATCTATAGGCTTAGCTGAAAAAGAGTATAGTTTGATTCTTTTGTCCACCGAGCCATTGTTTTGTGGTTCCATTGATTTGCTGCAGTCTGGCTGAATGCAATTTTGAGTGAATTGTCCATCTTATTCTGGACAATGAAGATTAGATTTGCTTTTGTCCCATCCTGTCAATCCAGAGCTAGACTTGTAGTGGTCTATTTTTTAGCTGGATGTCTTGTACCCCTTTTAAAAGCATTGCTAGTCTTGTTGAGACACCAGAAACTAAGATGCTTCCATGTGAATCAACGTGGTGTTTATTCTCTGAGATTTGAGAAAATTCTTATTAACCTTCATAAGTCTATTTAGTATTTACCTTTATGTTGTCCTTTGCATTCAGTTCAGTAATTGTCAAGTGCTAGAGGTAGCCAAATAATTCAACCAAGTACCTAGAACAAATGGAAATATTATATTTTCATGCTATTTTTTTTCACATGTTGAGGATGGTTGGGTTGACAGTGGGTATTGTGATATTGTTCTGTCTTCTTTTGGTTAAGAATAGCAGATTGGCTCTGTCAAAATGGCGATGGGCAGTACAATAGTTTCTATGGTTTTGCATGGATTCACTATCATAAATAGGGTATTAGAACCATCACATGTTTTTTTCTTTTATGTTATTTGTTAATAGTTTGTTGTGGTGAATTGAGAGATAATAAACAACATTGAACAATCAAGGAATTCCATCAATATCTGTACTTGTTGGGGTAGATTCAGCGTTTGTGGTTGTCATTTCGTCATATTTCATCTTGCTTGATATGCTTCCTGCTAAAATTTCAATACCCTTTTCCGAGGCATCCCAGCTGCTACCTGCGAGCCAGGTTATGCTTGAATGATGTTGCCAGCACATAGGAAATTATGACATTACATTTTGCATGCTAAAAGAAATAGATGGGGGCTCTATGCAGGGATCCATGATTCAAGGTCTCATGGTACCGCATAACAGTTATGCGTGCATTAACACCTTCAAGTTTTTCTAATCATGCCTGAAGATGAGGTTCCTGGCAATTCTGATTGTCAAATCGATAGCTAATTGGACGCTTTCTACCTTTTCAGACCTCGGAAGTCATCTGTGGCTGGTTGGAAAAAATAATATTACCCATTTTATCATTATCTTTTTTATGCATTTCAATTTTTTTTCTCGATCACGCAAAAGGTTTGTGCGTCTTTGTATTAAGATAGAGACCCTTAATAGCGCCCTAGGGGGGTCAATAAGATATACATGAATGCTCAGACCCCCCCCCCCCCCCCTAGTGTACAGCAAGCTAAATTATTACATTGGACCTAGATCAACCCAAATTGCGACGCCAACTAGGAGGTCTATGGCCGGGCTGCCGAATGGCGGCGACGCTGCTTGCGCGGGCCCACGTCGTCGTTCGGTGGGAACAACTCACGTAACGCCTGCATATTAGAGTCACCGCTGAACATTTCGTCGTACGCCTCTATGGCCGACGTCGATGGAGGCGACATGCCGCTAGTGAGCCCCAAGCGCTTCAAGGCAAGGTACTCGCCTCGCTTGGAGACCGGCATATGAGCTATGCTCTGAGCCGCTATCCGCTTGCTTTGCGTGGGCAACGAGGGCGGAGCATACCTGCCGTAGGCTGAATCCATTATGGGCAGCTCCAAAAGAGGCGGCTGTCTCGGCTTCTTAGTTTCAAGCATCGAAACTATTTAAATTTAATCATGGAAACGACTTAACCTGAGGTTCAGCCAGTTAGTATTCAATGCTCAACTCATGGTACCTCTGTTTTGACCTAACAGAGTAGCTCTTGTTTTCGACATAGTCCCACTTGTAGCTGCTGCCTACCCCTGAGCAAAAGCAGCAGAGGGAAAAAAATTCGTACTTGCTGCCTCCGCCTGCAGCGCGCTACACCCACACCACAGCTGCCACCTCCCTCCACAATATGGTCCATGCTTTGCAAGATGTTAATGGGTTCAGTTCAGTTTATGGGTTAGTTAGATTTACGGTCAGGGAGAGCCAACGGACTTGTTTAGTTGTCTTAGTCGTAACCTAGTCGCTGCTGAGGTGACTAGATTCGACTTTACGACCTGAAAACTGAGTGTGATACTTTTTTGAGATTGTGATTGACCAACTTGTCATACACTGGGCTACTGAGCATAGGGTTCCATTTTTTTTTCTCGGTGCTACATTTAATTATTTCATTCTTGGTCAATTGAGTGATCTTGAATTACGCTGGATTTTTTCCCTTGACAATCCAGCTGTGACCTGTGAGTATGAACCATTCTGTCAGTAAACTGTGTTACCAGAAAATAATAAATTAGGACATTATGCCATGTTACCATGTAGCAAGAAAAGAAAAGACAATGTTGGTGCTACTACATTGCATTTCAAGTTGCACAAAAAAAAACATTGCATTTCAAGAAAAGAAAAGACAATGTTGTGCACTTCAAAAAAAATAATTAGGACATCATACCCTGGTACCATAAAGTAGTATTATATACATCAATGCCTTCAAATTTTGCTACTTTTGAAGAGTATTTTGTTTCACAGTGATTTTGATTAGCATAAGCAGTTTTGGAGTTCATAGTACTTGGGTTGGTGGCTGGCATTTTTTGTGGAAATAATCATGATATCTCCATGTAAACTGTGTGTTCTCAATTCTGAAGGTAGTGCTTTAGGTTGCATGCCATTTGTCTATCTTGCAGTGCTCCAGGTTTCCTGCTTTATTTTGTTTAGGCTGTTTTTGTTATGAATTTTAATACAATTTTTTTTTTGTGGTATGTCCATTTGATTCTTCAAAATTACTGGGCTGTAGTGAAGGCTGGTATAATTTTGCTACTGAATGTGCTATTGCTCATATCTTACCATCAAACTTATTCAAGAAAAAACAGGATTTCTTATTCTTCAATTAGTCCAAGTTATGTCAATGTGGATAAGATCATATGTACCTTAGCACTCGATAGCCCCCTTATTTATTTGCATGATTTACAGCAAATAAGCCTGATACATAACATGGTGGCGTTTTATTATTTACCGCCTTTCCCTCTGTTTGTAACTTTCTATGTTCTAAAGGCGCAAGTAACACCTGTTCTATTGCTCTTTTTTCTGGACTCCAGGCAGTGTTTATTATGGTCTCTCCTTTTGAGAGACTGCTGGGGCTCCTGTTCTGCCTCAAAGGAACGCTGTATAAACTGCTAGCTCTTCTATGTAGGACCGAATCCGGTTCAAACTGCTATATGTGTGAGTTCGTCGCCCATGATGCTTCTATGGTGCCTGAGGCGATTCAAGTTTGTTAGCCCTAAAGCTGACAGGACATCGTGTCTATTTTACTAGTTCCCAGATGCTCTCTGATCAAGTGCAGAAGTGAACCGGATCTGAAGGAGTCGAACATAGGTTACTCTAAAATTTGGCATATGTGGTCGAAGATGCTCAGTTTTTTTTTTTTTTTTGTAGAGATGTCAAGTTTAATGTGAAACCCTGTTGCCTATGTAGATGCATCGTTCGCGAAATCCCTTGTTAGGTGCCATGTCTCTCTGCTGATCTGAGGGAACCTGGATTCGTTTTTTGTTTGAACGTTTTCACTATTTCATTCGCCAGTAAATAAATTTGTTGCATCGATTGGAACTTGCATGGTAAGTTAATTTATAACTCTAGCCCTGACAAAATTCTGATGTCGTATCAGCAATTCTTTGTCGATCTTACCTCGTGATGTGATGTTGTTCCCGACCAGACATAGATATGTATTCAACTAGCCAGTTACACAATAATAAATTATTCTATAGTCACTCTATTTAGTGAATATGTAGTAACGTAACTAACTTTCTACTATAGTATTTACGTAACTAGCTTCTTACTATATGATTTACTATATAGAGTTACGGCAAATTTCCTTATATTATAGTAACATAATTATTAGAAATATGTATTTGTATATAATATTATTGTAAATGAAGATGTAGCTAGCTACTTCTCTACTCCCTCTATTTCAAATTATAGTCCGTTTGACTTTTTTAAATGCAAGTAGATCACTCGTTATTCAATTTTTTTTATAAAAATATCACTTCTTTTGTTACGACCTGCTTATTATTTAATAAATGTTCTACAAATTTTATTTTGAAACTGAGGGAGTATATATTAATATTTTACATAGTAAAGAGTTATAATTAATTATAATAATTATCTCAAAATGAATATACATCGTCTCCCTGTAAAAATGGTCTCACGATTACGTACACTCCCAGCATGTTCATCGAGGACATATTTGGGCTTTTCGACTCGGGCATCCGGACAATATATAGGCATGCACGCACGCGGCCTCCTCACTCTGGAAACCGATCGACATACACCGGGTCACCTCACGGTCTCTCTCTGGAAAGTCGGAACCGACCGACAGCCACGCACAGTCGAGGGTTTCGACTTTCGAGTCACCACTGCAGATCGCGTCCTCGTCATCAGAAAGAACAGGAGCGCTGCGATCGATGGTGAAGATGACGAAGGAGGTGGCGACTGCATCGGTGAGTACTACCGGGACGACGACGCTGAAGAGGAAGAAGCAGGAGGCGAGCGCGTCGGCGGAGGGGCCCGACGAGATCCCGAATCCCAACGGGACAGCAGGGACGAAGAAGAAGACGGATGATGCGATCTTGTCAGAGGCGAGCGAGATCCTGAAGCTGAAGAAGGAGGCGTTCGGGGAGACACGTCTCTGGAGGCAGATCCGTGTCCCGGGGGCACTGGAGCGCTGGATAAAGAAGGCCAGGGAGGAGGAGGAGGAGGCGCGGCAGCCGCCGACGAAGAAGAGGAAGAAGACGATGGTGCGCAAGACCAGGCTGCCCAACACGCTCATCGATGTCATGAAGCAGCAGCCCTACCACTGCATCGAGGACATGTCCGATGAGGAGCTGGCCAACCAGACTGAGTCCTTCCGCGAGCTGTACGCGCTGTTCAAGTTCGTGGACGCCAAGATGAACGCGTATGAGCAGGCCCTCATCAAGCAGTTTGATAGCCAGGGGTATGCGGAGGATGAAACCGAGGTCACCGATGACGACGACGGTGACGGGCAGCAGGTGGATATTATTAGTTAGAAGGCCAGCAGTGTTAGGGAAATTTGATCCCACCTTGTTATAATTGGGATAGGTCATAGGTTTGTTCCATCAACTGGTAATTCACGCTGTTTAATTTCTTTGTGATTAATTTTTTACGTACCTGAATATCCCACTACATTCAGGTAGTCAGAAAAGTTTGCTGAAATTCCCTTTTAATATTGACCTCTGATCTTGGTTACTCTCTAGATCGAGTCTAGAAGTAGATTATTAGACCCATACTATACACAGACTAAATCATAGACTAATGAGTCAAGGTCCCATGCATGGTACCATATTTAATTTGTGTGAAGAACAGAGAAACGGATCGAAAGTGCAACGATCAATAGATAATTCAAAAAAGGAAGAAAGTATTCAGCAATTGCACCATATTTAATTTGTGTGAAGAACAGAAATGACTTAAATGAATTATTCCAAGTGCACCTGTGCTGAATATTACCGCTCACAAAATCAGATCGGCTGAGGTGCATGCCAGCGTGAGCACATGTATAGAAGAATAAAATTTCATGGCAGCAAATTTAAGCACGGATGGTTCTGATTTCTGAGAAATATGGAGAGCATATATCACAAACGCATGTTCTTACTCACAAAGTCACAATATACCTAAACACCTAAACAGACAAAGGTAGTCTCAGTTGAAAGACACATGCCAATGCCAGCAAAATTATACGAACAGAGTGGTCATACGATTCTAAACCAGACACTGACAAGGACAACTAGTCTAGAATCTAGAACTAAAAGAGGCCAGAAAGAACGCGCATATATATAGGGTAGTAATATAGCATCAATCAATCGAGGTGCAGAGTAGACCCCATTTGGACATGGTACTCAGCAAGTGTCTTCCCATCATCAAGCTCACTGCCATCAAAGCTGAGTTTCTGATGGTCGCCGATCATTTCCTTGACATCACCAATGGTGTTAGACAGATCAACCTCTAGAGAGATCGGCTGGCCATCAACTGACCTCTTCACGGAAACTCGCATCGGACAGGGTGGATTCGTCCTGGACACCGTACTCCGCGAGCGTCTGCCCATCCACGAGCTGCTGTCCGTGAAACAGCAGCCTCTGTTGCTCCTGAATCTTCGCCTTCACATCGCCAATCTTGTCAGTAACCAGCACCTTGAACCTGATCATGGCGGCGGCCTTGCTGCTGGCATTGCTAGTAGCGAGTGTCTTCACGGCAATCCGCATGCTGCCAGTGCCACCAGGTGCAGGGCGACGACGACAGAGGTCAAGGTGCAGTGTGGAGCCATTGTGAATCTTGTAAGATCCAAGATCTCGCTGCTGCTCGCTAAGTTCATCGCCGTCAAAGATGATCCTCTGATGCTGGCCCCGTATCTTGGCCTTGACATCGCCGACTTTCTCCGAGGGCTCTACCTCAAGTGTAATGGTCTCGCTCTCGCCATTGCTGCGGCGGCGGCGCATCTTGACGAAGATCTGCATCGTGCTGAAGTCGAGGTACAGTGTAGACTCCTTTGGGATTGCATGATGGTAGTATCCAATCGACCGATCGTCGTTGAGCTTCTTGTTGCCGTCAGCCAAGAAGAGGCTCTGGTGCTTGGCAATCTTCTCCCTGACGTCACGGATGGTGTCCGATGGATCGACTTCGAGCATGAAGGTCTTGCTCGTCAGTGTCTGTGTCTGCACGTAGATGTACCTTGGGGGTGTGCAGACAGGACAACGAGGAAAACGCATGGAAAGGTACAAGGTGCAAGACTCCACGAGGTTGTACTCGGAGAGCTTGTGCCCATCCTGAAGCGTGCAGCGACCGGCAGAGAATAAAAGGATCTGCTGCTCGTAAGGATAGCCCAACAACTCCTCGATCTTTGCCTTGAGACTGTCAACAGCACAGAATAATGATTATTTTAGTATAGATATCGTCAGATTTTAGTAGCAGTTGTATCGAACCAAACAGCAACAGGGATCTATATATCTATCGGCCAAGTGGTAGATGAAGACGATCAGTAACTTCTGAATGCAAAATTGGTCAATAATCGATCGAACATATGCATGCAGCAAATGATTAATAACGTAACCTAACAAGTACTCCAGCTATGATGACGATATTTCTCAGCGGATTCAATTTGTCAGGCCAAAAGAATAACAGAATAATATTAGTTTGTTGAGAATCTAAACATGTGCATCAGTCAGGTGTGTCGAAAAGTAGAAGAAATCAGTGCTGTAATACAAAAGTTCAAAGCCTTGATACAGTTTCATTTATATGATCCATACATGCCTCGATCGACATCTCGACCTTTTTCGCGATCGGGCCGGAGTAACCTTACGACAGCATAATATATATGGAGACCGGGTTAAAACTTAAAAGGATCACCTCGTCGTCGTCGGCAGCGGCTTTCATTATTCCTAATATACACTATCATCGCAAAAAAAATTCCTAATATACACTACAGTACCAACCAATATGCGGCTCGGCCCAACACAAAGCCAATCTATCGCTGAAGGCCCAAGTCACTAGCCTTGCTGCCATTTCAGGAAGCCTTGGTTAAAGGTGATGAATATAGTAGGAGTATTTTTTTTAGAAAGGGAAGCTGATCTAAATTCTAGATACTAAACTTGTTATTGATGTTGTGGCTGCCCGTATATTTTCATAATTAAATCGCATAAAGCGCTGGTGCCGTAATTATTTTTCAGTTTTTTTTTGCGACTAGTTATTTTTCAGATTAAACCCCATGAATTTTGAAGAAATAGGTACATGTGCAACGTGTACTATTAATGGTACTTGAACAAAATAAAGCACTCCATGGGTTACTTTCCTTTAGGTACAAGACAAGCTAATTTTCGTCACACTGAGCTTTGGCCTTCAGAAGATTGACGAAATGCCTGATGGCGAAATCAGAATTAAGGTCCAGCTCCAGCACCATTAGCGTTTCAAGCACGGCCATCGACCGGTCTCACGTCAACGCCCCGTTGACTGACGAGTGGGCCACCCCGTCGCCCAGGCCCACCACAACTCCCCCTTTCCGTCCCTGAACAAAATTATCCGGTAAGCACGCGCTTCGAACTTTCTAGCAGCACATCGACGTGGGTGACCCGGCCTCCGTCCAATCACCTCGCTCCACGTGTCCACTATTAAAGGCGCACACGAGATCCCAGCCCTTGGAGCACGCAGATCTCCCCCATCGGACGGCAGAGACCCTCCCCCTCCCCCGCTCGCGCACCACACCACGTCAAGTCCGCTGGCGTCGCCCAGTGAAAACCCGCCACGTGGATCGGATCCAATCGGCGCCGTCCGTTCGTCCACGTGGCCGGATCGTGCCCGCGTGGACCGGGTGCACGGGTCTCCTGGCCCCCGGCCCGTTTTAAAGGGCCTTTCGTCTCCGGCGCAGAGCGCGACGAACTCATCACTGGTGGTGGTGCTCCGTAGAGTGAAGCGAAGCGAAGGCGAGGCGACGATGCGCAAGTGGGCGCTCTCCTCCGCGCTGCTCCTCCTCTTCCTCCTCACCACCCTCCCCGACCCAGGCATGTCCCCGCGCGCTGGAGATCTCCAGCCTTTCCTTTTCCGTTGATTTTTTTTTTTGTGTGTGGTTCGTCGATCCCGCGGATCCCGCCTTGGCCGATCACTAATTAGCTCGGCCCGTCAGCTCATGTTAGTTTCGCGTAGTGTTTTCTGCCCCGATTGGCTGCATAGAAGCACCCTGTACGATGGATCGCGCGGTAAATTTCCGGTTTGAAAAGAGTCGGTCGTAGCTGCTAGATGCGTTAGAGCAGACTGGAGAGAATGGTGGCACTAGATGCGATCTCTGCTAGAAATTTTTATTCCGATTTGTTGGTAGATCTCGCGTTTAGAATTGCCGCTAGATGGGGGAAGTGAACTCCTGGCCTCTTCGATCCAATGTAATGGCAGGGTTTGTTTCGAGTTCGCTGACTAGTTCTCAGATCCGTCATGGTTCTGTTTACATTTCCCTTTTCTGGTGATGTGATGAGCATGTGGTTTGTTCCGTTTGAGTTGAGGGTTTAATGGGGTTTAGACATGTAACTACATCCATTTTTAGCTTTCACCTACCTGGATCTTATCTGTGGTAAATTTACTGCTCACTGGACTGATCAAGTGCTCTAGTATATCATACTATTCTTAGTAAATTTAAGTACTATTTGCACCTGTCACTATCATACTACTCTTGGTGATATTAATTAGTCGTGGCTCTGGTTTCCATTTACTGTGCTCTACCTGCATACCAAAAGCATACATCCAATTGGAATTTCAGTATTGTTCTAACCCTGCCTGACTATACTGCAGCTAAGAAGCTACAGGTGAATGCCGAGGAGAGCAGCGATGACTTAGCTAACCCACCCAAGATAGAGGAGAAGATTGGTGCTGTCCCTCGTGGCTTGTCCACTGACTCTGAGGTTGCCCAGAGGTGTGCACGGCATTCTGATGACTGCTGATTCTTACTGCTTTGTAATGTTGTTGGCACTTTTATGAACAAATTTGATTTTATTGCGTGCAGGGAAGCTGAGTCTATCTCTAGAAAGACTCTTAGGAACTCCGCTGAGAAGTTTGAGTTCCAAGCTGAGGTGTCCAGACTCATGGACATCATCATCAACTCACTCTACAGCAACAAGGATATCTACCTGAGGGAGCTCATCTCCAATGCCTCTGATGTATGTATTGCATCTGATCCCTGTGTTTATTCTGCATTTTGGATGCCTGAAATTAACTGTGGTATTTTGCATGTTTGTAGGCATTGGATAAGATTAGGTTCCTTTCCCTTACTGATAAGGAAGTTCTGGGCGAAGGTGATACTGCAAAGCTTGAGATTCAGGTACATTATATTAGACTTAAATGTCAAGAGTTTTTTTGTTTTTTTTTTTTTTTTTTGGCACCATATCTTGCTTTAGAATTAGACCTGAAGGCATCTGGTCTATGCTTGTGCAGATTAAGTTGGATAAAGAGAAGAAGATCCTTTCAATTCGGGATAGGGGTATTGGTATGACCAAGGAAGATCTTATTAAGAACCTTGGAACCATTGCTAAGTCTGGCACCTCAGGTACTGTTCTTTCATCTTTCCGGATGATCATTGCAATCCAATATTCCTTTAATATAATAGGATTATAGGATTATGCTCTCAAATAATTTGAATCGTTTGCAATTTTTTCAGCTTTTATGGAAAAGATGCAGTCTGGAGGTGACCTGAATCTTATTGGACAGTTTGGTGTTGGCTTCTACTCTGTGTACTTGGTTGCTGACTATGTGGAAGTGGTCAGCAAGCACAATGATGATAAACAGTAAGATACTTCTGTGTTTTTTTATTCATGTCTTGATTTACCTATGTAGTTGCCTCATGTTATTGTGGTGTTGTACTCTTTTAGATATGTGTGGGAATCAAAAGCTGATGGATCATTTGCTATCTCCGAGGATACATGGAATGAGCCCCTTGGCCGTGGAACTGAGATAAGATTACATCTGCGAGATGAGGCCAAGGAGTACTTGGAAGAGGATAAGCTTAAGGTATCACCATATTCATTTGTCTTTTATTTGGGTTAATTGGCTTCTGCTGCAAATAAACAATGGGCACAGAGGCAGTTGTAGCTGTTATCTGTATTTCAAGTTGAAGTCCAACAGTGTTATCTGAAATCAGCATCTTCTATTAGACTTGGTCATGACACAAACAATGCTGTCTAGGAATTCAAATCAGATATTTTCAGAAGTCATGTGGTCAAATTATTTTTTCGTTTTTACAGCAATAGCAGATTGCATAGTTGTTGTCCCTGGCAATAATGCTTTATTTCCACTGAGTGCATACATAAACCATGAGGTAATTTTCTTGTTACTGTGTGAGAGAAAGTGAAGCATATACTTGTTTTTCCTGTCCACCACTTGGGCTGTACACATTTTACAATGAAACACATCTCTTATAGACTTTATAAGACAAATATAGCTGTTACTCTGTGCATCTCTTTTTACAGTTGTTTAATTTGAATTCTTTTTTATGCAGGATTTGGTGAAGAAGTACTCTGAGTTCATCAACTTCCCTATTTATCTGTGGTCAACCAAGGAGGTTGATGTTGAAGTGCCAGCTGATGATGGGGAGACAAGTGACGAAGAGGATTCAAGTAAGTCAAATGTGTTTATTCTCTTGGCATGGCATGGTAGTCACGTGTGTGGGTGCTAATGCATCATGTGTTTCTTAACAGCCCCAGAAACTACAGAGGAGGAGGAAGAGACAGAAGATGGTGAAGAGAAAGAGAAAAAGCCCAAGACTAAGACAATTAAGGAGACTACTTCTGAGTGGGAACTTCTGAATGATGTGAAGGCTGTATGGCTTCGGAGCCCAAAGGAAGTTACTGATGAAGAATACTCGAAGTTTTACCACTCACTTGCCAAGGTAAATACTGTGGCGATGGATTAGTGCTACTCAACAATTTTTGCCCAAAGAAAGCTTTGTTTGTACACGTTGTTTATGAAATATTTACGTGTAACCTAGCAATTCTTTTTCAGGATTTCGGTGATGACAAGCCTATGGGTTGGAGCCACTTCACTGCCGAAGGAGATGTTGAGTTCAAAGCTTTGCTCTTTATTCCCCCGAAGGCTCCACATGATCTCTATGAGAGTTACTACAACAGTAACAAGTCAAACCTCAAGTTGTATGTTAGAAGAGTTTTCATCTCTGATGAATTTGATGACCTTCTTCCGAAGTATCTCAGCTTTTTGAGGGTACTGCATTATGACTCAAGAAACACATATACTACTCGATTCAATCCATTGATATAGCAGACTAAATATTACAGTGATTTTCTCTGTAGGGTATTGTTGACTCAGACACACTGCCCCTGAATGTGTCTCGAGAAATGCTTCAACAACATAGCAGTCTCAAGACCATCAAGAAGAAGCTGATCCGCAAAGCTCTTGACATGATTAGGAAACTTGCTGAAGAAGACCCTGATGAGTACAGCAACAAGGATAAGACAGGTAATGGGGCATTCTGCAATGAATGCAAGTCACATACTCTATATTTGTTATTACAGTACTAAAAAGACTCTTCTGTAATCAGATGAAGAAAAAAGTGAGCTTGAGGAGAAGAAGGGCCAGTATGCCAAATTCTGGAATGAGTTTGGCAAATCAATCAAGCTGGGTATCATTGAAGATGCAACTAACAGGAACCGCCTTGCGAAGCTTCTTAGATTTGAGAGGTTTGTCCTTTCCTACTCTTTCCAAACATTGTCTTGAATTGTATGTTTTGGGCAAAAGAAAACTGATCTTATATTTGCTTGCTGCAGTACCAAGTCGGATGGCAAACTTGCCTCCCTTGATGAGTACATTTCAAGGATGAAGTCAGGGCAGAAAGACATCTTCTACATCACAGGAAGCAGCAAAGAGCAGCTGGAGAAGTCTCCATTCCTTGAGAGGCTAACCAAGAAGAACTACGAGGTATGTTGCTGATCTGGTGTAATTAAATACTTATCCATTCAGGAATCGAAGACCGGGGGCACTGTGCCCCCTTTAGGTTTTCTTTTTCATTGGGCTTTAGTCCTCTGGGACCTGGATACAGTTTGTGAACTAATGCTGCACTTGTTTTGTTTTGCAGGTTATCTTCTTCACTGACCCTGTGGACGAGTACCTGATGCAATACCTGATGGACTACGAGGACAAGAAGTTCCAGAACGTGTCCAAGGAGGGCCTGAAGCTGGGCAAGGACTCAAAACTCAAGGACCTCAAGGAGTCGTTCAAGGAGCTGACCGACTGGTGGAAGAAGGCCCTGGAGAGCGAGAACGTGGACTCGGTGAAGATCAGCAACAGGCTGCACAACTCGCCCTGCGTCGTCGTCACCTCCAAGTACGGGTGGAGCGCCAACATGGAGAAGATCATGCAGGCGCAGACCCTGTCGGACTCGAGCAAGCAGGCGTACATGCGTGGCAAGAGGGTGCTCGAGATCAACCCCAGGCACCCCATCATCAAGGAGCTCCGCGACAAGGTTGCCCAGGACAACGAGGTACCTTACCTGCACTTCCTCTTATGAGCTGAGCTTTACATATGAACCATGGGTGCATGGGACAATGCTAATTTACTGATGTTCGTTTGTTGGTTGATTGCAACGGAAACAACAGAGCGAGGAGCTGAAGCACACGGCGAGGCTGGTGTACCAGACGGCCCTGATGGAGAGCGGGTTCAACCTCGCCGACCCCAAGGAGTTCGCGTCCAGCATCTACAAGTCGGTGCAGAAGAGCCTGGACCTGAGCGCTGACGCGACCGTGGAGGAGGAAGACGAGGCCGAGGAGCAGCCGGAGGCGGAAGAGTCCGCAAAGGAGTCGGAGGCGGAGCCGTCCTACGACAAGGACGAGCTGTAGGCGTTGTCTCTCGTCTTCTGGATTTGTTTGAAGTCTAGCTCCAGCTTAGTAGGAAAATGTGGTATTGGGGAGCTCCACTCACTGCCTGGTGTTTAGGAATGCGACGATGGTTCTGAGGGACGCCCATTTTTCCCATGCAACGTGATACGGGATTTTTGTCTGTCTTTGTACCTATACGAACTTTAGTTCAGCCTAATTAGTGGTTTTCATTTACCTTACCTTGCCATCCCACGGAACCGGCTCCGTCTGTCTGGGTATTGAGCTGACTGATAGACTGGTGCACCAAATTTATTTATACTCCGCTCTATTTAAGTTCTAACTTTTATTCTAAGTTATAAACGATTCCCGTATTTGTAGAAAGATACTAAAAGCATGAGGCCATATTAGTTAAATCATCGATATTGTATATGCTAATTTTGATATTGTAGTTAGTAAAATATTTTGTTACTATAAATCTGGTAAAAAATAGAGTAGATAAGCTTGAATCTGAACAAAATTAAACTGACTTATCATTTAAAACAGGGTACAAGAACAGAGTACTAGTACTAACATAGAGTTCTTTCTGTATGTAAGGACACAACTTGTTGAAATATGACTAAAAAAAATCTTTCCCTAACAAAAATGGTCGCTACTCGCTCCATATATATTGTACCAACATGGCAACATGTGTACACCGCACCTCTCAACTCTTTGATCGAACTAGTAGCTAGCTGTTCAACTCCCGCCGGCCACAGTAATAAAAAATAAAAAAGAAAAGAAAAGAAAAATCCTGCCACAGTAAAAAAAAAAAAAATCTCTCATCCAAGCATGCCAATTGGCATAGTAACCATTGCGGCAGTAGGCGATGGTTGTTGGGATCAGATCATCTGATCACCACCACCATTGCCACGACATCGCCGAGAAGATGACGCCCGTCTGCAGGAGCGCCAGCGCCACCGCGTCCCTCGTCGTCGTCAAGCTGCCTGCGTGTCCAGAGAACTGCATCGTTGAGGGCGGCAGGCCTGCCGCCTCGGGATTCCCGCCGGATTTTAGGCTGCATCGGCCAGGTCGCAGGCACCGCGACAATTAGCTAATGGGTCAAATGTAATGCCTCCGGAAAAGAACTCTATTTGAGTAGTTAACTAATTCCAAGTTTGATTACTCATACAAATAAATAAATATTATCATACCAAATATGTACCATTAAATTAATTGTGCTAGTTTTTTTTCTATAAAAACTAGTTAAACTTAAAATTAGTGACAAGAGGAAGTACCAACTTTGTCCAGAAAAAAACAATGCAATTCTAAGTGTATTCTTTGTTGAATACTTCCTCCCTCCTAAATTATAAGACGTTCTAAGAATCTTGGAGAATCAAAGCATCTCAAGTTTGACCAATAATTATAAAGAAAACTATAAAGATTTATAATATTAAATAAACATACTATAAAAATATAATTGATAATAAATCTAATGATACTTAGTTGACATCATAAATATTATTATATTATTATATAAGTTTGGTCAAAGTTGAAACTTTCAAAGATTCTTGGGATGTCTTATAATTTAGGACGGAGGGAGTAGTAAAGTTTGATCAAATTTATAATTAAACTTATCAATATCCATGACACTAAATATGTGTAATATATGAAAATTTATTAGGATAAATCTAAATATCTAATGATACTTATTTATATTGTAATTGTTTATAATTTTTATGGATAGTTAGTCAAACTTGAGATATTCTAACTTGCTATTGTGCTACAATTATTATAATTTCGAACGGAAGGAAGGAAGTATTAACAAAATAGTGAGATTTGGATTTTTTTTTTCAAATAGAGAAAGTTTTTAACGAACTAATGACAAAACAAGAAATGAGCATTGGATCAAGGACTTTGTCACCCGCAATTGTTACGGCTAAACTAGGGGACAAATCAAAACTTAAAAACTGCATTATGATCTGACCTGACCTGGCCATATTACGTTTAAGTCAAGACGATGCCTCCTTTTAAATTTTATTTTTAATAAGTGATTTAATTGAAACAGGTGACCGCAATCAAAATGATTAAGCTTAAAACAAACACCAACTTGCTTGGCAACCAACCAATCGATCGGATGAACAAGGACGTAAAATCGCGCGTCGATCAGACTGACCAAAACGTTTCGGATTTGAACACTTCATTTTGATTTGAAACGTCATTTTCAAATTTGCTCGTGGATTTACCTTCCGTTCGTGGTAACCAATGAAATGCACGTGCCATGCCGGCGCCGGCGACAAAGAGGCGGCGGGCGTGTTACCTGGACGAGCTGGGGCAGAAGACGACGTCGTAGCCGCCGCCGCCGCCGGCGGCCGCGGCGGGGCAGGTGAAGGTGGACGTGGCGTCGTCGTACGCGTAGCTATAGGCGTACGGGCACGCGGCCTTGAAGAAGCGGGAGTAAGGCGTGGGCGCGCACGTCGCCGGCGACCCGTACGCGCCACTACAGCAGTACTCGTCCGCCGCGAACGCCTCGCAGGCGCTCCTGCACGCCACTGCCGTCACCGCGCCCGCGACAGCGACGAGGCGCAGCTCCGCGGGGCACGCCGCGTTCAGGTCGGCGGCGCACCCCGTGGGCTTGCAGCTGCTCCCGTTGGCGGCCGGCGACGGCGACGCCCGCGGCGCGACGAGCATCGGCACGTTGAACCCGTCCACGAGGCTGACGTCGTAGAAGTCGTCCCCGCTGGATCCGCCGCCGGCGAGCGTGAGCTCGGCCAGGGTGGCCGGCGGCGCGGCGCCTCTGCCGGAGCACTCGACGGCGCCCGTGCCGCAGTCGGCGGTGGCGCACGTGAAGTCGCCCGTGGTGGTGGTGGCGCAGAGCGTGCGCGCCCAGATTCTGCCCGACCACGACGCCGCCACGGTGACCGCGCCCGACTGCCCCGGGACCAGCGCGAAGCCCGTTGTGGATGGCGGCGCCGTGCCGGCGTTCGAGAGGATGCCTGGCCACACTGTGTAGCTGCAGCTGTTGGTTATGGTCAACGTCGCGGCGTCTGCTCCTGGTAACCACAATGCGCTCACTGGTCAGTAACACATTGCGAATTTTGAAATTGTCTGAACATCAAGCGACAGGAGCTCAGACGCATGGGCATAAGAGCAATGGAAAAATTTGATCATTGGCTCAGGGAAGAAAAAAACGTAATACAAGAAACAATTCTTGGGAAAAAAAAAGGAGAGGGGACAGAAAATGTAAGCTCTATTCTATTGTTTGCTACGCAATTTTGTTTTAAGCATGCTGGATGGTTTGACTCTAGGAAATTTAGTGGTTACCTTGGAAGAGTAATGCGAAGCAGCAGCAGCAGAGAAGAGGGAGAAATGATCCCATGGAGGAGGAGGAGGAAGAAGAAGAAGAAGGGATGAAGACGACAGGTGCAAAATTCTAGCTTGTTGAGTAGTCATGACATGCATGGATATTCTATTAAACTAGTAAGAGGCAGGCAAGAAAACTTCTTTTGCATGAAGGATTCAAGGAAGTTTCATTTATGCACGCTCCAATTTGGATTTGCTGCGTAAACAAATCCCAGTGTCAGTACAGTACATGCGTTGCAGGGACAGGACAGACGTTGCAGAAATAAGAAAGAATGGCTTCTGCGAAACTGGGGAGTTGTAGGTAGGGCAGCGAATCATGGCCAGGTTGGTCAGCATGTAAAATGTAATGTAAACATGTGGACATGAAGATGGCAACGACAAGTGTATTCAGGTCAGGTCAGCTGAGGCTGGTGATCGGACTTCACCTAGGGTGTGTTTGGCAGCGAAGCTGTGGCCGGCTCGGCCCGTGGGCCTGTCCGAGGCCAGCCATAGCCTGTCTAGACTAGTGCAGACATTGTTGTTTGGTGTCAGTACCAATTGGACCAGGCCCAGTTAGATTGTGTTTGGCAGGAGGCCACCATCACCTTGCCGTGAGGACTCAACCGTTCAGGAGCCCAGGAGAGTGCATGAAGCGTCCGTCCGAGCCTGGCTGTCAAAAAAACGGAGTCCCCCATCGTTTTTTCTAGGGCCTGGTTCAACATGCTTTAAGTTCCGTGCAACGCAGACTCCGAGGCAAGTACATGTGCACCAAACACATGAGCTTGCATCTGGGGAGCTCGGAGCAGCCTTTGGCCCGCTAGCAAACACACCCCTAGTCTTCTTTCTCTGGACAAGACGGATGAATCATCCATCTGTTGTGGTGTGACGACGTCGTATCAACGTGCGTCGTCATGTGCCCTTGCCGGCGGGCAGGCGACGGCGGCGCCATGTCCTTGCCAACCACCAGGAACCAAGCTGCAAGTCCCAAGAACGTGGGAGGGAGCTCCGCAACGTCCAAATTGTCTGTTCGTTGCGTTGCGGAGCCTGACTGAACATCGTCAGTCGACGCCAATCGTTCAGCAGCTGCGCCATCAGAGAATTCGCCATCAGACTGTGCTTCCTCATCTGAATTCGAGCAGTATTCGTAGCGTATCCAAATGTTACCTTCAGTTAAAAGTTAAAACGTGGTCGACCTTCTGCAGGTGCAGGCTCTTGGTTCTGCTTCAGACTCCAGTGCATGGATGGTACTTACAGTAGTAATAGTACTAGGATTGAAGGAGCCAGGAGGCAGCCAAGAGAGAAATGACATGGCTGCTAAACTGACAGAGGTAGCTGTTAGTTGGCTTGCCTGTCTTCTGTATTGTATTTGTAGATACACCAAAAACCAGGACGTTGGATCTTGATCCTTGTCATCGTCAGCACATCATTCACGATCTGCCATCTCTTTGATACATAAGTACGGAGTATTTACCATTGAAATTCATGGACATGCATCTGAACTGCCCATATTTACAAGACGATCAGGTAGTACACAAGAGAGGTTGAAAAATGCCTCTTTTCGTGCAAGTATTGGACAAGACACGAAGCGAGAGAGCGAGGTGGCCTGTGCTCACTCGGCCTGCTGCCGGCGCTGCCCGTAGCATCCACGGCGGCGGCGGCTCTGTCATGGTCAGCGATCTCTTCTCAGTTGTGGCGACAAGGCCCATGAAACCTTGGGCCACGATGCAACTCATGGAACTTTTGTTCGCGATCCTTTTTAGGTGGGCTCCGATAATGTAGGCCGATTGATATGGGCCGTCGATCGCAACTTTTGTGTTACTATCACTAGCAGTGTCTCTGTGCCTCTGTGGGATGACGAGGTGTCCGGTGATGTGTCAGAATGCATATACGGGCACGCCGGCTTATAGTTGTGAGCTCCACCAGAGTCCGGCGCCACCAGCATCTTCCACGGAGCACCGGGTTCGTCAATCGCGAACTGGGTCTACACCGGCGTGGCGTACTCGTAGCAGCTGTGCTGTGCGTGAGCGTGACGCGGTGGAACCTCTGCACGTCGAGGGTTCTTGCGGATGTCCACGGGGTTGATGCCGAACGAGAAGATGTCTCCGTAGGGCATGACGGAGTGCAGGAACATGGGCATGGAGATCGATCGGTTCCACGGACACCGCGGCGAGGTCGGCGGTGATCGACGACCAGGCTCCTTCCGTCCGGGGTGAACATCGGGTGGTTCACGTGGCCAGGGCCGTCGGCCGCCGACGTGCCTCCTCCAGGCACCTGCGGCCGCGTGCGATTGAATAGGGGTACCCAACTAGACGTTCTTCGGTGCTTGCTTACGCTGCCTATGCAAATTGTACACTATGCCTAGTTTTGGCTTAGGCTTTACTTTACATGCAGAGAGTGTTGGCTTGCCATGTCTCTATTAATAATAACAAAATAATCCTTTGATTGTATAAGCACATGTCATTTGCCCTGACTTAATATGAAACCACTGTTTCTTTTATTGGTCATTTACCATCGAAAACAAGAACATAAATAAGCATACGTATATTCACTCATTCATTCACATAGAATTGCCCATATTTACAAGCATAGCAAGTACTAGTGGTACATACACAAGAGATGTTAAAAATGCCTCTCTTCGTGCAGCTATGATGCCAAGATTGTTTGGACACGAAAAGAGAGAGACGTCCCTGCTCTACTCTACTCCCTCGGCCAGCAGCATCCTCAGCTCTGGCGCGCGAAAGCCCGAAAAATCCTCCGGCCCATAGAGTCCACGATGCAACTCATGTGGGCCGCCTCGATCGCGGTCCGTTTTCCATGTAGGCCATCTTCAATATGGGCCCATCGGTCGCAAACTGGCCCTGGGCAACGGCCAACAGATCAGACCACCGAGCGCGCTCCGGCGACTCCACCGCCGGCGCAGCTACGTGGCATGGTCGGTGGTGGTGCTATGCTTCTACGTACTACCAGCACTGGTCCGTCTCCCACCTCCGCGGCCGGACCCCCGACCCCGACGGCGCCGCCCTGCTGACGCTGCGAACCGGCGCGACGACGACGGCAACGGCGCGGTCGTAGCGCGCGCGCTCGTCGGGGTCCGCGAGCGTGGCGTACGCGGCGTGCAGGCGGATGAACCCTTCGTCGCCGCGGCCGCCGGCGTCCGGGTGCACCTCCCTCGCCAGGCGCCTGTACGCCGCCTTGATCTCGCACCTGCTCGCGCCGGCCCCGACCCCGAGCAGCTCGTAGTGCGTCCTCGCTGGCGCTGGCGCCGCCACCGCGGCGGATGCGCGGGCCACGCACCGGCTGCCGCGCTGCGCGCCGCCGCACCCGGCGCCGTAGGTCGGAAGAACTGCCGTCGATGCAAACGAAGCCATTGTTTCTTCCCACAATATAATTCACAGCGCTACTACCTCCGGTGTGTGGCGTTCTTTGAGTGTTTCTTCGTCGTCGTCGAGGAGGAAATAAGAAAGATAGAGAGAGAGGACTACGGTGCCGGACTCCGAGGTGCGGCGTGGGATTTATAGGGCGGTGGCGGCGAGGAGGCTGTGGTGGCGCTTGCGCGTCCGGTTCTCGATCTTATCCGCGGGAGGATGGAGATTCTCTCTCTGCTGAGTGCTGACTCATCCTCATCCACCAGTGTGCGTCTGCCTCACTGCCTGTGCCAGTGTGCCTGTCTGCCTGCCTGCCTGCCTTGGTAGCTGTTGCTTTCGCCATTGGACCCGGCAGCCACCATCATTGCGGCTTGCCAACTCCCTCCTCGGTCCCTCCAGGAACAGGATAAAGGATGCAATGGTAAACTGTTGCTACTATGCTGTTGTTGTGGTTATCTTCTTCTTCTCCTCTTTTTTTTTTCTTTTTTTGGGTGTGTACTTTGTGAATCGGAGCTCATCGTCCAGGAAATTAGCTGACTGCCTAACCTGCTGATGTTGCGGCTGTTAATGTTATCAGCTTCCTGCTGCTGTGTCTGTCTGTTAGCTTTTCAGTCTCCACATGCTGGGAAAAAAGTCGGGGTTTTCAGAGCATTTCAGTTCAGGGCACAGGCCTAATCTGCTGCTGCACCCACAAGAATTCTCACAGATAGCGTATGATTCGTCACGTTCACTTAAACTTAAGATATGAAGAAATCTTTTTTATCTCAGCAAAACAGTTTCAGCCGGTTTATCATCCACGTAATTATTGTTACATGTATAAATGGAATAGAAGAAATGAAAGCTGCAGACACTAGTTTGGAGACACGTTGCTCTCAGCTGCGCCGTCCCGTTTGGTTTTCACACGCATGTGCTGTTCTGTGCAGTGCAGCTACAGCTAAGTCCCCGGCTCTATATATCTTTTCTTTTCCTGCCATGCCATGTTATGTTATCCACAGAAATCCAAGGTGTGGGCGAATTAACTTGCCGACCACCCGCTCAGACGTCGGCGACGGCGACGCCGACGGCCAACTGGTGGCGGGAAGCCTACAGTCCCGGTACACCGCGTGCGGCGCGGGACCCTCCCGTCCGCGGCCGGACAGTTGGGTGGAGCGCTGGAGTTGGACGTCGCCGGAAAATCAATAGTGCTAACTAGTAGATTTTAGACATGAATATACTTATTTTGTAATATGATTTTATAATATATCTGTTGACGAAGTTTTTCCTAGATGAAAAAGATGATATAAAGTGGGGCCCACCGCTGGCACTTGTGGGGCTACGGCCAGGAGTGTCTTTTTTATATTTTTTTTTGCGTGTCTGAGCAAGCAATGACCAGTGGATATGATATGAACTAGGGCCCACCCCTGCCACTTGTGGTATGGTATGGCAAGTTGGCAATACATGTATCTGAGGAAGGAATGCCCAATGGAGATTTGATATTTCAGGTGCAGCACCGCCAAGACTTGTAGTTACACAAATCGTTTTGATCATTATGTTCCATTTCTGTTGTGATAAGTCAACAAATAGTTTTGATCACTATGTTCGGCTGATTATGTTTATTGCTGATAAGTCAACTAATGTTGTTTTATTATCCAAAAAACACTGTATCATATCTCAATTAGCAATCTCAAATTTTCGTCGTACAGCGTCTCAGTCAGCAGTAACTATACAGTAACTAGATAGTGTATCATAATTCATAACCCCCTCTATTTTATTATTTCTTGAAAGCATAACAGCCTCTGTTGTCCACTAGCTCCGTCCAAATGGCGGTGTTTATGCCCTGTCTTTGTTTTCAGTTATCGTTGACAATCCAGGGTACTGTATCTTCCTAACAAAGTTGAACAGAGAAATAATCATACAAGTTCAAAACATTTGGTCGTTAAATTCAAAAGAATTTAAAAAACCGGTATTCTCCAAAGGTAAGATGATCAGAACACCAATTGTGATCTCGCTATATATATTTCCATTTCCACTCAATATCAGACTATAACACAAGATTATATATGTACATAATAACCTATAGGATAATATATGGACATTTATCACGCATATACAAGATGTACGAAAGAACCGCTTGACACAGCAAAAGAATACCTACTACTAGCAATAACATAACAATCTAGCAAAACGTGGGAGAGGACGGGTGCGAGAACGAAGTCAGTCTATCCAAGCCATCAATTACATCAAGGTCTCTGGCCGTGTCACGGTCCACGCCGGGAGTCCTACCGAACTCCCTCGCCGGCGAGCTGCCATGGCTCCGGCACGAGTCCCAGTTCCGGTGAGCCTTGTTCCGTCTGCCAGGCCGGGGCTCGCAGCTCTGGCTCCTGCCGTAGGACGTCCTCTTGAAGCTCAGGTGGTCCAGCGCCGCACGCTCGCAGTCTGACAGTGGGCTCGAGGCCACGTAGCTGTTCACCGGCGACGTGTTGTGCCTCGTCTCTGAATCCGGTTGGAGGTCCGGCGCCACCTTGCGGGACCGGGATGAGGCGTCGTGCCTCGATGATTTGCTGGTCCCGTAGCCTCTGTTCTTCACCTGGGTCACCAGGTGGTGAAGGAGCACCACCAGCTCCAGCATGTAGTGCTCGGTTTTCGCCTTGTCGGCATGGTGAAGCGTCTGGACGCGGATGACGCTGTGCTGGGATCCTGACTTCTTGCTCATGTCACTCCTGTAAGGTGGATGTATGTTAAGTGGTGGGGCAAGCAAAATATGTTATGCCAAAAAAAACATTGTCAATGGGAAGTTCAATGGGAATCATGATTTCTCAATTTGGTACTCACCCAAGATTTGCCCATTCGCCGACCCATCCAAAACCTTGGTGCGCCCTGGTCAATGAATCAGAAGAAAAAAAATTATTAGCACATAGTACTATAGTCAAGTCAGATTGTCAGCGTATTATAACTGAAACAAGCTCTTTGTGAAAAAAAAAACTAAACAAGTTCAGCTCACCTTAATGTATTTTCTGCTACTGGCAGAAGCCAGCGAAGAGTTTTCTGCATTTCAGCTTTTATTTGAGCTACCGAACGCTGCAGCAATGGAACACTGGTTATTATCGTGGAAGAATGGATGCACAAAAATTAGCAGTCAAATCAGGTCCTCGTGTGCCACTTGAAAAACTAAAAACATGTCCTTGAATGCGAGTGGAAATTGACATAAATAAGACAGAAGTTTAAACTTCACCCCACCATCAGCCAGTTTTACAGACCTACTACAGACTACATGCACATGGAAGATATATACTAAGGAAATGAAGCATTTGAGCACAGCAAGGTTGTACAAAAAGACAAACCTCTTCTTCGGTGTTATATGTTTGCAATCGTGATCGCAGAGCTGACTTCACTGTTATTGGCAGACCATGGTACAGATTGTCCCTTGCACTAGGAGGAAGAGAGAGGGGTCGGGAAACCTGCATAGGTAAACACAATACTTTGAGAATGTTATCCCCTCTATTCAGTGAAGCATCAACAATATCAGCCTTAAGTTTGGAAATGTAGACTGTGGTAATACAGGGTATGCACAATGCTTTCTTAACTAGTGATCTGCTGCTAACAGACAGAGATAAGCACAGATAACATTACAGTACACAACTGTACATGGAATGGAAAGGAAAATGGATAGATCATGGTTTGACAAATTGACAGAACATATTCTGGATGAACATATCGAAATTGCTGCCATGCCAATATAATGAAAGGGGACATCATGCAGACATAAATAGACATGGGATAGGCTATCAGAACTTACTATATTTTCAATTTGATTGATAACGTTAGCATAATGTAGTGCCAGACCACAGGAACCTAGCCTTTTGTTCTGAGTTTGCTCAGAAGCGCAGAATTCAGTTCCTGAGGTGTTAGGATATTATCAGATACTTTTTTTAAAAAAGAAAGAAAGAAAAAGAAAACAACAAGCTAGTAGTTATACTTACCAGCTTCATTAAATGAATCTCGGATTTGTTTATGTAAAAATATTACGATGTCCACAAGTTTCTCCACAATCTGCAGTTAGGAGAATAAATGCAACGTCAGCATTCTTCAAAAGATGTTTAGGGTAAAGAACAACATGTGTAGCATGACCGCCAAAAAATGTCTCGTTAGCATGTCAGTATTAACAAAGAGTAACGGACATAAAGTTACAGTATAAACTAATAAAACAACTAAGTGAGTATGGTTGAAAATTTACATCTTCCAAGGTGCTAGACCACAAGGATTTCTTCTTTAGATTTTTCACAAGCTTCCTCTGGCGCTTTAATTCACTATGCAATATCATTATACTCTCTGCAACAAAAAGTAAAATAAAATGTAATTACGTCCCCCAAGTTTTATCTGTACATGCCTGTAAAATGCTATATAGCAACAAAAAAGGGCTATAGGAAATAACAGCTGGTACTGTGAAAGAACACGTTTTAAGAATCTCTTCAAAAGAACATGGTTAGGAGTCTCATACATTCATGTAGTTTATTTTCTAAAAAGTGTGCATTCCTTGGTTACCATGTCAATCCTATCTGTCAGCTTGCCATGTTTTTTTCTTGAACAAAGTGGCAGGAGCTCTGCCTAATAATCTTGTCATGCTTCTTAACCAATCAATTTATAAGCTTGTTAACTAGCCAATTTATAAGTTTTTTTAGATAATAGAACAAAGTTCCAGCCTCTACCATCCGGGGATGGTACACAGCTGATAGTCAAGTTATAAGTGGCTATCACAAGTTGGTTCATTTGAAATAAAGATGGGGATAGAATCACAGAGAACATACATGGTTTTATTTATCAAAGAGAAGCCCAGGAAAAAAAAGGTTTGCACTACAACCAACATAAGATCTATTATTTCCCTTGAAGAAACTCGCCCAGGGGGAGAGACATTCTCAAGACTTAACATCAAGAAAAGATCCTGAAAGCCAGTTACTACCCGCAGGCTATCACTTTAGCAAATGTGTCACAACCATGGGGAACACACAGTAATGGGCCTTTTTTCCTGTGAGAACTCAGGGTTTGAGCCCTGGTTGACAGCCTCACACCTGGAGGTCTTAACAGCATGCTACGAGCACGTTCTCAAGCTTCATTTCCTTTGTATAGTGCCAAAATGTAATAGCTAGCCCGATAACTTGCTAATATTATGATATGTTCATCCCAAGTCTTTGCTCAAAAAGTGTAAGCAAAGCAATATTTCCAGACAAGCTAGCTAATGAGAAAAAAGCCTAAAGCATGCAGTTTAGCATCTATCAGTATTGCTCCAAAATGCCATCAGTCTTACTGTACCTCGTCTAGCTGCTGGCACAGACTCCTCTTCATGAAATTTCCTTTTAAAATCCTGCTCAAACCTGTCCAGAGCATGCATTTCATGGTAGAGCTCCTGCCATGACATAATTAATAAGCGTAAGTTTCGGAGTTGGTGCGATATTGACAAAAATAGCTTGATACTACCACCATTCTTGGAAATGTAGTTTATAAGTTGCTGTTGTGTACATGATGCTCTGATTTTAGTTTTAGAAACCATCTGGCACTCCATAATTAAACAGCAGAAATGTAAAAGAACAGTGTTACCTTTTGACTAAAAAATAAGTATTTTAAAGTTCAAGACCTATAACTATAAGTACACAAATCAGGATATCAAAGCAAACATAAAAGAATTATTTACAGCATACGTACAGAAGTGTTTTGTGCCAAATTAATCAATTTCTGGACAGTAGCTTCCATACTCTCCTTTGAATGATCCTGAGGTGTATTATCTATCACTAACCTGCGTATCATAGTAATTCAGAGAACATGAAGTGCTAATATGATTGTAGATAGCAACAACTCAGATGAAAAGCATACTTTTCAGAGGCATACTTGTCAAAATATCGCCCCAAGTTATGCCATATAGGATCTTTGCAGAGGTTGCCAAATCGTATTACTTCCCTTGAAAAGATGGCAAGTTCTTCCCTGTTTGATTCCATTTTTCAAGCCTATGTCAGTCACATTTTTTACTAAAACAACTGAGCATTCAGAGCAAGTTCAAATCATGCAATCATACCTTTTATCAACGGCAGCAATATGCAACAGCTCAATGGTATTTGAGGACACCAATATCCGCACTCCATCTGAATGCAGAATCTCTTTCTTGAGCTCTTCTATACTCTCATCAGAGCATGACCTCCACAAACTAGAAGCTTTAGCTATTGTATTTGCAACTTCAAATGCTAAAATACAGGCTTTATTCCCCCGGTTGGTTCCCCCAGAGAGAAAGCCGCTGTCAGGATTCAAATTTGTCATGCTACTCCCGAGCGTATCTAACACTTCAACAGCCTTTTCTAGACCAGCAATGCTAGCTCTTCCCAAAAATGTACCTGTGTCTGATACCTGGCAGAACTTAGTATGTCAGAGTTCATGTGAAAAGACCTACTGCTGTGCTCTCATGTAATAATCTCTTAGTTTTTATTTCATCAGCTACAAATAGAAAGCTAACTACCTATTGCACAAAACAATATCAAGAAAAGGAGGTTGAATACATCATTACTTTAGGAAACATGACATCAGGTGTGAGCTCGTGAGATATAAAGAAAGATATAACTCTAAGAATGCTATTCTGGTCTGAAATGTTAGAAGTTATGAAACAGCACTACTAAAAAATGAAGCTCGTGCAACCAGATGGAAACATGAAACACTGACTAAAAAATATAAGGAGATGCCAGTCCTTCAAAGCTGTTCCATTTCTCTTCTGAATTTAGTGTGCGACTGGGACTTGTCCTTAGCTTGATGGTAACAGACCAGACTAGAGTATAAAATGGAGAATTCCCTTAACCAGATGGGAACTAGGAAGACGAGGAACAAATGGTAGCACACAGCAAGTGTGCATGGACAACTGAAAATGGTGAATTCCCTTTAACCAGATTGTTTAATATCCTGTAGCCTCGTTCTTTATATCTCCGGCAATGAGATTCCAGATTTCCAATCACGCTCAATCCCATAGCCACTCCTTATCCAAATCTTTGTCTACACGTGTTGACAGTAATATGGAGTAAGACTAGTGTTTGTCCATTGTGTCACAGGTTGCAGTTTGACAAACTCCTTGCACATTCAATCATTATTCAGAGCAACCTCCTAGCTGCGAAGAACAAAAACTGGAAACTTCATGCCTCTGGAAGAGTAAGATGGTATGATTTGTCGACTCGAAAAGTGTCACAGAAGACAGAAGAACGGTCAGACACACACAATTTCGCGTTGTGGGCAGGGTTTACAAAACCGGTCGGTTACCACGGTAACCGGCCAAACCGCCCCCGACCGGTTCGGTTTCGGTACCGGTTTGAGTTCAAATTTCAAATTTGAATTTCAAAAAATCGAAAATGCTGAAAAAATTCCTAAAAATAGTTCATGATTTATAGAGTCGAATGGTGTACAAATTTTTCAAATTGGAGTTCTTTTGCTATTTATTTTGACGTGTACAAGTTTGAAAAAAAAGAAAAAAAACGTCAAAATAAATAGCAAAAGAACTCCAATTTGAAAAATTTGTACACCATTCGACTCTATAAATCATGAACTATTTTTAGGAATTTTTTCAGCATTTTTGATTTTTTGAAATTCAAATTTGAAATTTGGTTTGAGGCAGTTTGGGCGGTTACCGACCAAACCGGACGGTAACCGCCCTATCCGACCGGTTACCGGTCGCAAACTGTTTGAACTGCGTCGTTTGAATTCAAAATCCAAACCGTTCGGTTTGGGACCGGTAACCGCGGTAACCGTAACCGCCGGCCACCGGTTCCGTCGGCAAAACGGTTAGTAAAACCCTGGTTGTGGGTCGCAGGCTTGACCATTCCAGAGGTTAGACTTTTGCTGACAGCAACTCGAATGTTGATTAAGCACGGCTGCGGCCTTATATATCCCACAGTGAAAAGAAGAGAATCGTTCTCCTGGGAGAGAGCTTAGAATATACTTATGCCAAAAGAAGGGCCGCCAAGCTTGACTTCACATTGGTATGTTTGCCGACATGCCAGATTTGTGGACTGGCTTTTACTATTGGCTTTACTTGTATGTATGAATGTATCTGTTGATCTGTTCGACTGTTCCAGTCTCCTTCCCTTTACCCGGTAATGGAGCACATGCAGATTTCGTGAAACACCTTGAACCGATTCTCGAATTCCGATCAAACGGACTATTCTGCTAAAGGTGATTAGTGTGAAAGGCTTCATGAAAGACTGTACGGCGGCGCTAACTGAATGAAGCGGAAACAGCTCCCTTCATCCTCGCGGCGGCGGCCGAAACGCAGCAGGCAGGGTCGCTGAGCAGACAGGACTGGAAACTGGGAGGAGAGCCAGACCTTTTTGGTATGGTACCACGCGCTGACGCGCTTCGCGTATCGATTGGTTGGGAAATGGGAACTCTGACGACGGAGTGGTGAGCCTCGCTAGCGAATCGAATCAGGATAGTAGCACTCGGCAGCTGTGTCGGCAAGGTGACTACAGTAGAATTTGCAGCAGCGCCGCACCTCCATGCACCAAGTAATTAAGGCAGGGAGAGCCGCGGCACGTACGCAGCAGCATGTGTGAAGCGAGGCGGGGAGGAGGAAGGAAGGAAGGAAGGAGCGGGCAGCGGAGAGCCGGAGAGAGAGAGAGAGAGAGAGTGAGAGAAAGGGGCGGTAGCAGACAGCCAGCGCAGCGACGGAAGGGCGGAAGCGGAAGGGAAGGTTACCTTGTGGGAGTGGGGCGGCTTGGGCGGTGGGATGGCGAGTTCGCCGGAGTCGAAGTCCCCGGGCCCGTACCTCCCGCGACGTGAGTCGTAGGCTGCCGCCAGCGCGCCTGGCGTCGGCGGTACGTCCTCCGGGAACCCCCTCGAGCACACGCACCCCATGGCTCTGCCTTAATTGGCTTCTCACCGGAGTCGGAGTCGGGGTCGGGGTCGGGCGGTTAGTAGACGTACGGCGGAGGGACACCGGACTGTACGCGCGCTCTGGAGAGAGGATGGCTAGGCTTGCTGCTCGTCGCGCTCCGTCTATCCGTCCCCTCCCAGCGGTGGCGCAGTTGGTGGTGCGGTGCCCGGGGTTCGCGGGTTTGAACTTTGAAGTCGCGAGCAGAGTGGAATGGAGGACGAAGGAGGCGAGGCCGAGAGGGGCCGTGGCGGTGGGATTGACGAGCGAGCGGGCGAGAGAGCCCGAGCCGGCGGGGGGTGGGGGGGGGGACTCGCTCGCCCTCGAGATGGGTCGCTTTTTGTTCCGTGGCGTGTGGTGTCTGGTGTGTGTCCCGGCCCCATCCGTCCCGTCTGCGTCTCTCTCCCCTGTCCATGTCCATGTCCAATCCATGGGTCGTCGTCGCCGTGGGCAACCTTTGACTCGTTCCGTCCCACGCCCCTGCCCTATGTCGCCATCGTCGTCCTCCGGTCGTCCTCTCCATCCGTCGCTCTCGTCGTCTCCCTGCGCTGCACTGCAGTACTGCACACGCACGCACTTCCCCGGATGATAAGTTGGTGAAAAAAATCTTTTAACACTTTTTTATTTGGTAATTAGTATCCAATTATAAATTAATTAGGCTTAAAAGATTCGTTTCGCAATGTTAAAACAAACTGTGTAATTAGTTTTTGATTTCGTCTATATTTAGTACTCTATACATATTTACTATACATATTTACCGCAAGTTTGACGTGACGGAGAATTTTCTTTTTACATAGTGTCAAAGTTTTGAGAAGTTTAGAACAACTAAACACAGTCAAATTTCCATTTCACCATCTCAGGGCTCAGATAGTCACAGTCCGGTCGTCTCTGTACATGGTGGCATCCGCTGCTTTCACTTTAGCCTCGGCACAAGACTTGCACGAGTAAAGATTTTTCATTATTATTTTAAAATAGAAAAAAGAAACATATCCCTGCCATTTCTTCGCCTCAGGTTTCTCTCTAACAAAAAAAAAATCTTTCCTTTGTAGACATTGTATTACTTCCATATGACTGGTAGTGGAAAGTACTATCACCTCTCTCTCTCTCTACTTTTTTGTTGTCTTTTTTTTACTGGACCGGCACAGAGAGTCTGCATATAAAATACACGTACGTGGTAATTACGCCGCGGCCTGTCTGGCACCGCTGTAGTTGGGTTTCGGCCCATTTTGAAAACTAATTAAAAACCGTAAACTTTGACCTCGTGCGTTAGTGTCTCCGGTTCATTTTTTTTTAAAAAAAAAGTTGCTCAATGAGAACACGTGCGTAATTGGCTAGTTGCAGTTGCGAACTGCGATCCTTTTTTTTTTAATAATAAAGGAAATAAATTTGGTTCATCTTCATCCTATGACAAAGATGATTACACCAATTCTTATATCACTAGCTAGTCAATCGATCAGTGTTCTAGAACTAAAAACCTAGTTGCACGACACAAGTATTATTAAAAAAACTAATAGATATGTACATCTATAATCAACATTAATTATTTTACTTTCGGTGTGTATTTTTCTAACGTGCATAGACACTCCGTGATCTCTATATGTTTACAGTAGATTTGCCAATACAGTCAATATGTAGTATGTGTGTTCATCATTGTTTTGAATATGTATTATTTAGTTGAAAACTATTTTTATGTTATATCATCTCTTGCAGTATCTTTTCGTCGCATCATAAATTAATATTTCAGCTTTAAAAGTTTGATATTAACCCAACTTAGCTTGTGTCTGTACTGTTATTCATAACAAAAAAAATACTCCTCTTGTTTTAAACTACACTACCAGATAACCGACCTTTGATCGATGTCCAAAATATACAATAGTCTCGGTTAATTTTGTGTTCGGGACAAATAAACATTTAGTCCCGTTGGTAACACCAATCCGGACTAAAAATCTCCTTTAGTACGAACCGAGGTTAAAGGTCTCTTGAATCCGGTGACACACTTATTTGTTATATTTATAATTAATCCGGTGGAGCCACACAGTGCGTGCTATTATTCATACGTCACGGATGCAAAGGATGACATACATATAGATGATACTACTAGTAGTTTAGGTTCACATCACAAAGTACGCGTAGTAAGAATCCAATACGTGGAAAACAGATGAAAATGTTGAGAAGGAATTGACCACACTCCTGTAGTAGTACTGGGTAGTGCGTACTGCCACGCAACGCGTCCATCAAGTCCATACTGTATGAGTACGTAGCAATGGATCCGCCCATGACACCGTCACGACGGCTAGCTGGCAGCGTCTCGCCTGCCTTGGTTTCGGCTGGTCAAGCATTGCGTGCGTAATCATTTGCTGTCGCTGACCACGAAGCAACCCACCCGATCCTGCCAAGCAGCATGTCACATGCACGTGACGTGACGTGATGCGTGCTGCACGCGCCACGTGGCAGTGTCTGGCTTCCGTCGCCGCGTCGCGCACGGCCATTCCACAGAACAGAGCAGAGGTCGCTCTCGTCTCTCGTCTCTCGTCTCTCGTCTTGTTAGCAACCCAACGGATTGGCTAACAGATAACTATAGAGAAGGAGAAATTCGGGTACAGGAAGGAAGGAAGAGTTGAGGAAGATAAAGAGTAATACTAGAAAAGAGTAATTGATTGATAATTTGTTTGATGCCTCCTCTCTGGTTCACTGCCTCCTCTTGTACTGATCTGAGCAGGCCTAGTTACAACTACAGCCCATGGTCCTCTATCGGCCCATGTAGCTGACATTCCCCTCTCCTTGAAAGACGGCTTGCCCCCAAACCGCTGATATTGTAGTCGATAATCCATGAATAGCAGTAACTTGAACTTTGTCAGCTCCATAGCAGTAGAAGAACGACCATTGCATCGGCCACAGAACAACAATAGCATGAGTGAGATGCAGCACCGCAGACAGCGGCTGAGGGTGCATCCCCTGGAACCCAAAACAACATATGTATAACTCCAAATGGCTTACTGCTGAAAAGAGCATATGTTTGGCTCCTGGATCCAATGGTGTCAGCAGGTCAGTTGCAATTACTGTGAGCACCAATACTTGAGGCCACAAGATCACCAATGTTGCCCTTTCTCCATTATCATTTTCAGTCTTGAAAATTCCCCGAGTCTTCAATTGGTGATTATCAATATAAGCATGGCCCAGTTCTGCAGTGGTAATGGTAGATGGAAAAGTACAGAACACTACGTCAGCATGTTTCCCAAGCTCTCGAGAGGAGAAATAATCCAACAGCATCATGTGCCACCACTCGTCACCACACAAGGACATAAAGAGGACTAGATCTGCAAATAAACATCCCGCTAAGCAATAATCTCCATTGGCATTAGTAAGTGCTAGCTCCAAGCAAACAACACACTGCCGAATTTCCTAGAAGAATTCTGGCCAAAGCAGCACAATAGTGACGTATAAGCAAAACTGTATGGAGTCTGTACAATCCCAAGTAGCAAACAAATCAACCTCGATGATGCACTGTTGACCAAAGAATATCACCCACATGCATTTGGGAACCTGAATGTATGCGTAGCTAGAGGGGGCTTGAGGTGGCCAGAGCGCCTTCTGGAGCAATCTCAACAATGCTAGTGTCACAAATGGCCACTGTCCCTTCTCATTAAATCCTGATCCGTGAGTATTATCAGAAGGCCTCAACAGGTAGCTCAATCGCCATCCCAATCCATAACCATGAGAGTAAGGGAACAAACAAGCCATTGCAGTCCATCTGTCCAACTTGAAATCCATCCAATTCAAGAATATGACAAGGAAGCATGGGTTGTACAGATGGAACTTGAATTCTCTAAGAATTAAGAACCCTACAATTGCTTTGCCATGTTTCTTCAGGACAGCCTGATAATATCTGAAAAAACCCATGGGGGCTTCCAAAGACGACTACAGGAACTCTTGACAAAGAACCTCTCCGCCATGTGGAACAACGGCCATGGTGTAGGCAGTAACTCAGCATCACAACCCGTCAACCTCAGTTCAGCATGTGGTGGCCATGGTTGGTGTTGATTGACTTCCATTGAAGTATGACCCAGTAGCCTGAAGCCAATACAAAAGTTGCAGAAGATGTTGGCATGTAATGACAATACCTCGAACACCTAGCGTACACCCTGGCTGGCATGCTGCATAGTGATGTCGGGAGTCAGTAGTGCGTCGACGAAGAACAACATGGCGTGAAAGTGGGGCAGCTTGATGGAGTCCAATGTGAGCTCGACGGCGTGCTGGGTAGCCTGGTGCGCGGTCCGGTTGAGGCGCGCTGGGCTTCCGAGCTCGGTGACGGCGGATGCCCCCACAGACAGGGTGAAGAGCGCTGAAGCTGCATCCCCGTCAATGGTGAGGGCGGACACGAGCTCCGCTTGGAAGTTGCAGCTCCGTAGCAGCACCGACTCGCACTGGAGGAGCCTCAAGGCAGACACGGGGAAGCAGTGGCCGCCTGCTGGGCAATCCGTCAAACAGGTGGTCTGCGGTACAGCGGCGTTGTTGCTAGCTGCCATAGCCAAGGTCAGTGCTGACCGCACAGGCGCAACCCAGGCCAGCGACCCACCACCTGCTGCGCCTACGGCATCGGGGCGGAGCGCGGCTGCTGCTGCGAGCGCCTGGCCAATGTGGCCGATGGCTCGGTCGAGCGGAAGGTTGAGGTCGGTGAAGCCGGTCTCCGGGTCATCGTCGAGGGAGCCGTCGTAGCCACCAAGCGGCGCGCACTCGACAGGGCCGAGGCGGAGGCGAACACAGAGACGAGGGTTGGGGCCTTCGGGCGTGAAGCTGTTGTGATCCGCCGCATGTCCACGCCGACGAACTTGGACTCGGCACCATCGTCTCCGGTGCTGTGCAGACCGGATACCGGGCCGTCATCGAGGGAACAATCATAGCTGCCGAGTGAGGTGCGCAACTCATAATTCCCCACGGCAGCGGCGTTGGCCACTTGGAACTGCTTTGCTTGGATGGAGTGGCACAACAGGAAGCCGCGGGACTCGAGGTTGACGCTGACGAAGATGCGTCCGCTAGCGCCCAGCACCTCGGCGTGGAGGATGGCGTGGTGCCTCTCCTGCTTGGCGCGCGCGACGAGGAACCTGGAGCGCTTGAACTCTTGCTGCGCGTCCTGCTTCTGCTCGACGAGGACGGGGCTGAAGTCCAGAAGCCGCACTGGCTCTGCCTTGAGCTCCGAGATGCGGATCTCGTCGATGGACGCGAGATCCGTGAAGACGTCGACGATGGGGAGGTGGTGGTTGTGCTCCTCCGAAGTGCGGGCTGGCTCCTCGAACAACCCTCCCCAATTGTCCGGGACCACCTCGCCATCCTGATGCTCCTTCACCGGCGGAGGGGAGGCAGAGTCGGTGTTTGCCCGTTCGAAGACGAGCTCCTCTGGGACGGGAGCGGATTCGAACAACCCGCCCCAATTGTCGGCCACGACCAGCTGCGTTGCGACGAACTACTCGGGGCCACCGACAGGGTGCTCGACGGCGACGCCCTGCTGCTCCAGCGCGGCCAGCGTTCGCGAGAAGCGTCGCTCCATTCGAGCCTTCATCTCGTCAAACTTGCTAAGGATCTCGTCGAAGGCAAGCCTAAGGGAGGAATCCATGTTGGAGTACCAAAATCGACTGCTCTGATACCAATTGTTAGCAACCCCAACGGATTGGTTAACATATAACTATAGAGAAAGAGGAATCCGGGTACAAGGAGGAAGGGAGAGTTGAAGAAGATGAACAGTAATACTAGAAAAAAGTAATTGATTGATAATTCGTTTGATGCCTCCTCTCTGGTTCACTGCCTCTTCTTGTACTGATCTGAGCAGCCCTAGTTGTAACTACAGTCCATGGTCCTCTATCGGCCCATGTAGTTGACACGTCTCTCGTCTCGTACTGTGTGTATAAACAACTACGGTGTGAAACGTGGAACGTGAAAGAGAGCGGCGGCGGGCGGCGGCCGCCGGCGGCAGCACGCGAACGCGTACTCGTATCGTACGCCGTGCGGGCCGAGGCGACGGCGAGCCGGTCCGGCACGGCAGCCAGCCAGCCACCACCCAGCGCGTCGTGGTCCGGTCAGAGTCAGAGGTCGCGCGTCGCTGTTGCTTCCTGGTAACTTTGCCTGGTGGCCACGTGGCGGACGGCGGTTGGAGGAATGCTGTTATGGAAGTCTCGCTGACGATCATCTGACATCATCGTCCTCCCTTCTCTCCAGTCAGTTGTTGGTAGTTAATCAACAGTCAAAACACGCCGTCGTTTCGATTTTCATACGATAGATACTGATGGATATCTTTAGGTGTCGTTACGGTGCATCAATCAGGAGAGCTAATAAGCCGAATAATTTCTTATATAGTCAAGTCTTTAAGCTGTGTTGTGTTAGAGCATCTCTAAGAGATTAGCTAAATCGTTTTTTCAATGTAAATTTAGTTATTATAAAAAAAAATTTGTCTCCAACAGACTCTGTAAATGACTCTCCAAATTTAGAAGATCTCCATTCCACTTCATTCGCTCTCTATCTTTGGATAGCCTACCTCACTAGCCATATATACTCTTCATTTTACAGAATCTGTTAGAGTAATCTAGTATTATCTATTTTAGAGAGTAACGAAACCACTAAATTTGACTAGTATGTTTATAGAGTCTCTTGGACATGCTCTAACTAGATAACCAACTAAAAGAAATGAGTTTTATGGAGATAAAGTTCTTTGGCATGATTATCAACTATTTTTTAGTCATGAAATTAAATGCCTATAAAATCATAGAATTAAAATCTCTATTGTTTGTGGGTATTTTTATCCATGCACTGATGCACTACATTTGGAAGAGGCACACCAATGTCGTTTTCAAGAATGAAAGAACTACACTGACGGCCACCCTTGCCTCTTGCAAATCAGAAGCTTATCTATGGACTGCTTGACTACCCCGTGTGAAGATACATCTATTGCTTTAGCTGGTGCTCCATTTTGACCAATGCTATGTAACAATTAATTAGGCTTCAACTGAAATATTTGTAAACCATCTAGCCATTCGAGGCCCTAATATATCTACCAGCACAATGTCAAATTATATAAAAAAAATTACTCCCTCATTCCTAAATTATAAGACACCATAAAAATCTTGGAGAGTCAAAGTATGTAAGTTTAACCAAACTTACATGACAATATAATAATATTTATAACACCAACAGAATATTATTCGATTCTTTATCAATTATATTTTAATATTATGACTATTTGATGTCAATAAATCTTTATATTATTTTCTATAATTATTGGTTAATCGTGGGATGTTTTGACTCTCCAACATTTTTAGGATGTCTTATAATTTGGGATGTATGGAGTATATATCAATGACAGTTTTGAAACAATGTCGTCATAAAACTCCAACCGAGACTCAAAGGAGTTTCATATCCCTGTTTTCAAGACTATCACATGTTGCTCTGTTCGGCTGGTACAACAGTCGATTGATTATGGTTGATTGAATAGTATTATGTGAAAAGGAATAAGCTGAAACAAGCTGAAAGTAGTTGAAGTGAATAGAACCGTTAAAAATAGTGTAAACAAGTTTGGGCCCCCATAAAATTCATTTCATATGCCGATGAAACTTTCATGGAGGAAACAATTTATAGATAATTTGATACATTTAATGAGCCATACAAAGTATACTCGCTTGGGCATAATTTCACATAGCTTCTTGCATACGACCAAGCTTTTTTTATATACTTTTCATATCTATTAATGTGCTATACATATAAACAAAATGCATAGCACTAGAACCGCTCTAGTCAATCAAAAATCAAAATTGGAGAGCCACTGTTCACCTAAACGTGCACGTGCCTCATGCGTGTTCCAGACCTCTGGTTAGCTGAACTTAACAAATTGAACTCCCCAGACACTTTTTTTTTAATAAGAAAAGAAACTTCTTTGATCTTCCATGATCATGCCAGTTGTGCACGGCAGCACGAGTTTAGTTTGCTTGAATTCTATATGAAAATATGCGATCACTCGCGATGGCCGGATCAATCGACTTAAATGCTTAATGCAACGTGATAGCTAGTAACGACTCTTTTATTCCCTTATTTCAAATTATATGAGGTATTGCTTTTGTTCTAAATCAAGCATTTTTAGTCTTTGACCATCGGTTTAAAGAAAAAAAACAATTTAGTTTTAGAGCGTGTGAATTACATGTTATTAGAAGTGTTTATCATTCTGGATTTAAAAGACTTACCTTAACATTATTAACCTATATAAGTTTTCAAAAATGATAATTAAAAACATAAATGTTCGACTAGTACAAAACTACTCGTTTTTTTTTCGATCTTGTTTTTTTCTTTTGAAAAGCACTGCTCTACTACTCGTTTGCTTCGCCGTTTGGTCATCGACGGATGATGCGAGGATGGCGACAAACAATTCAACAAACTGGAGGAGAATGGAGCTTCCTTGAATGGTTGAATCGTTTGGTGGCTGGACACGTGTCGCACCGAGGATGATAGTCATTTTTTAGTTCAAAACTCACGGTAATGGTGATAATAGTCTACCCCTCCATACCAAAAAGAAGGTCGTTATGAGATGCGTATCAGTCAAACTTTCTCAACTTTAATTAAGTTTGTAGAAAATAAGTGTAACATTTATATCTTCAAATAAATTTGTTAAAAACTAAACTTAAAAATCTTTCCGATGATACTATTTACTTAACATAATTATTTATATATTTTAATATATAATTGCCGGTATTTTGAAAACGTTGACTTCTGAGAATGACATCTATTTAGAGACGGAGGGAGTACGCGCCAATACTCTCATTCGACAAAAGTTCTAGATTTGAACCAAGTCAATTTCTTTGTTAAGTTGAACTAATAAAGTCTATAAATAAAACTAATATCGATCTTTGTAAAAATACATTTCATGCGTCCGATTATATATATTTGTTTGATATTCCTTTTAAAAATAGTATCATGTTAAGCTCAAAGCTATCTCACTCTAAAATTATCGAAGAGACGAGTAGTAACTACTGTATTTTTATTAAAAAAAAAATCTGAATGTTACAATGTGAACATTGCCATTTGGCAAGACCGCGCATTCCACGGACTGACATCTCGGCCCCACCATCGCCATCGTCCACCCTGGCGGCGTCGTTGGAAGTTGGAAGCAGAGGGGAAGGGCCCGTCCGTGCGCGCTTACTGGCCTCCCCTCTCATCCATCGCGGAAGGGGACGAAGGAGCCCCGCGCCAGCCAACCAGGCTGGCCGCAGGCTCCCACCAATCAACGGACGGCCGGCCGGCAGCCGTCGTAGCGGCTAGCGGGAGGGAGCCTGGAGAATAGAACCGCCGCACGCGGAGGTCAGGAGGAGCCAACGACAAATCAGACGAGGAGGAGCGCGGAGGCGGGGACAGCCTGCGGTGCGCCGGCCGGCCGGTCCCCCACCACACCTAGCTCTTGTCCCGGTTCCCTCCTCCCCCGTTCAAATTCCCTGCCTTCTATTCGATTCCATTCGAAGCGAGAAAAGGGGGCAGAAGGGAGGCAGAGGGGACGGCATTTGGCGGCATCCACCCACCACCCAGCAGCAGCGATGGAGGAGGCGGTCACGGTCTCCGACAACACCAAGGGCCTGGCGCTCGCCGTCGCCTCCAGCACCTTCATCGGCGCCAGCTTCATCCTCAAGAAGATCGGCCTCCTGCGCGCCGCCAAGTGCGGCGCCCGTGCAGGTACCGCGCCTAGCTTCCACTCGTATTCTCCACGCGCGTCCGTCCTAGGATAGGATCTCATATCCCCATCCCGCCCAGGGCTTCCTCTTGAGTCGTCTGATCTCATCTGCTCCTACCCCCGGCCCCGTGGAGGTCGTTCGTTCTGAATCTGAACCCGCATTCACTCACCGAATCCGAGCGAGTGTTGACAATCCAGCCGCGCCGCTCGCTTTCGTCACTTCGCCGCGTTGGTTCCAGACAAACAGTCAGACGCTGGCGGCTGGATCAGGGCGACACATCGCGGCCTGCAAACTGCCGTCGTGATTTGACGCTATGTCTGCCGCGACTGGACCCAGCTGATGATGTCTGTGATTCTAGATCTTGACAATCCTGCGCCGTCGCTAGTCAAAGTCACAAACCTGTGCGCGTCATGAGCGGTTCCGTCCTAACCGCCTTGTCGCTGTCTTCTAGATGTACTCCGTACATGTGATCCAAGCTCGGGGCTGCTTCGGTAGCCAATTTGGTTGCTCTCATATTTTCATCTAGCATTGTTGTGTTCAACCTCATCAATTATGTCTACTTTTTTTTTGTCAAACTGTTAAAAGGACTATCAGACATTCCATAAAAGAAATCTGTATTCATGCCCAGTTGTCCTCCGATTTATAGTCCTCTGATTAAAGCTTATATCGGGCCCATTTCTGTTTTGCGTTACAGGTGGTGGAGGATACACTTACCTCTCCGAGCCTCTTTGGTGGGCCGGAATGACCACAAGTATGCCATGCGTTCCAAGTAGAATTTACTCTCAATTTAAACTTTGCCATCACCAACTGAATTTGCCTAGTGTTGATCATCACAAGTGCTGCTTGGGGAGGTCGCAAACTTCGTTGCTTACATATTTGCGCCAGCTGTACTCGTGACTCCACTCGGAGCGTTAAGCATAATCGTGAGGTGAATTTACGACAAGCTGGTACATACCACTTGCAAATGCCGGTCCTGCAATCTTCTTTGCTTGACATTGAGTATTTTTTTTCTGGAATTGGGCAGTTCAGTGTTGGCGCACTTTGTGCTCAAGGAGCGGCTCGACAAGCTCGGGGTACTTGGATGTGTATCGTGCATAGTAGGCTCAGTTGTTGTTGTTATGCATGCTCCTGAAGAGCATATGCCTAACTCTGTCAAAGAAATCTGGAACCTAGCTACCCAACCAGGTGAGCCATTGCACCCAGTCGTGCGCATAGCAGTTTGTTGGAGCTGCAGGTCTCACAGAATGTCTCCATCCTGGGCTGTTGATCATTTGCAGGATTTCTAGCATATGCGCTGACAACATTGTTACTCGTGGGAACACTAGTACTCTTCTTTGAACCTCGATACGGCCAGACTAACATCCTGATATATCTGGGTATCTGCTCTTCAATGGGATCACTAACGGTAAGTGTGCTTTGAGTGGCAGATGCACAGATTAACTGTATGAATATGCAGTTACTGAGCTTTACTGACTTTGTAGGTCGTTAGCATCAAAGCCATTGGTGTTGCCATAAAGCTTACGTTGGATGGAGTGAATCAGGCTGCTTATCCATACACATGGTTTTTTCTTATGGTTGCAATTGTCTGTGGGGTTTCTCAAATAAATTATCTGAACAAGGTATGCACGTCTTCTTCTTTTATTACACTGTTGCTTCACGTGTGAATGTATTTTGCTCGATTGCACCTAGAGCTTGTATTTCTGATAAAGTATCTGTTATTCTGCAACAAGCATATTTTAAGTATCCACTACAAGTTATCAAGAAAATTTGCATCTTAAATTGGTTTAGTACATTACTTACCGTTGCAGCGTTTATCTCAGTTTTAGGGTTATGCTAACTTCCTTCTATTTTTTGCAGGCATTGGATACCTTTAATCTGGCAATTGTTTCACCTATTTATTATGTAATGTTTACTACCCTTACAATAGTGGCGAGTGGAATTATGTTTAAGGTACAAACTAGTCCTACTTGTTTTGTTAATTAAGCAGAACTAGGCTGTGTTTGAACTTATTGGGCTTATTATACGAAACTATGAAATGCAGGACTGGGCCGGTCAAAGTTTCAGTAGTATTGCTTCTGAATTATGTGGCCTAATAACCATCCTTTCTGGGACGATTTTGTTGCACACAGCAGAGGAGGGAGCCAACAATTCTGCAGGTATAGTCATTTAGCTCAATTTGCTGTTTTTACATGTGTGTAATTCTTCTCTAGCAAAATGCATCATGCTCTGCTGAATCATTATTCCCCTTTTTTGTCAATAACTCCTAATGCAACAATTTCATGGAAGAAACAATCAGGTTTTTCTATGAGGATTCAACACTTTATGTAGCCAAAAAAATTGCCAAGCTATTGCTTTATCAGTTAATAGTGTTATCAAATTATCAGTTAATTGGTGAGATAGCTCTAAGTTAGCATTCATGTTCCTCGACATTTGTAAAAACATTTCATTACTTTTCTGACCAACAGCTCATTTGTACTGATGGCTTGTTTGTGAGGATAAAATTTCCAAAAACTGTCTATCTGCCATATTCTGGCAGTAATATAATATACTTACAATGACTAGATTTTTTGGTTAGGTCGCTGGTGGTGTATTTGTTTTTTTATTGGCAAAGTTGTACTATTTTCTACTCTAGGGGCCATGCATGAGTCTTCTTAGACTTCTTGATCTTATTAATATAATGATGATGTGCAGCTCTCCTGCTCATTCATGAAAAAATATATATTTATGATGACAAAGCTTGAACTGAGCAAAATTTTGTGTTAATTTCAGCTTTGTTGCCTTGGCCTTTGGATAAAGGGTCTATATCATGGTGTATCAGCCTTAGCAGTGACAATCTGCTAAAGAATGTTGAAGAGGATTATTTCGCAGCTCTGCAAAGTTCACCTGCCCCAGTATGATGATACATTTTCCTATGCTTTTGCTATTGAAGAAGCTGATAGACATCGAAAACGGAACATGCAAATTGAGGTGTAAATCTTAATAGTGCCAGCAATCTGGCAGTTTTGGGTGAGGAGATTTCATCTGCCATTTTTCGGGTTGTACATAGGAGCCTGTAAATTTGTGATTGTTTTTGTACTGGGACAGGATAGAACTTCACCATTGTTTAAAGCAAGCAGAATTATTGCCTGTATGTTGTAGTTTGTGTAAATGTTTCTCACTTAACTTAAAGCTCAGAAGTGAAGATTGATGCATCTAGCTGTGTACCACTTCAACATTCTCGAATGATTAAACTCAGAAGGAAGCTAATGCACTGCAGCATGCGTCATGGTTTGAAAGATCGAAATGATGCACTTGATTTGCTTATCACCCTCGCTTGGGGATATAACCTAGTACTACCCACCTTTATGGTATGTTTGTCGATATATGCAGCCATTATTTTTTAGGTATAAATCGATCCTTATTATTGTTGTGAAACGACATTTATAGACGAATGGATGTCTCTTCACGAACATGAATCTCTTCATGAAGTGATCTCAGTAATCAAGTACAGGATTAGTGGATATGATTAGGTAGTTAGTGAACAGTCATCCCTTCATGACACACCTTTACATGTGTGAAATACAAACAATTCTTCCAAATCTTCTTGATTTGCATTTCACTTCTAACCCGTTATCCGGAGCAAGGAGTGCGGAGGCAGGCCGGTTCCCCCCAAATTCTCTCCCTCCCTTTTTTAATAAATAATAAATATAGAGCATGTACGTCTAGTGCTGGAATTATGTAGATTAGGCAAAGATATAATTGAGGAAATTTGGAAAATGGAGGAAAATGTTTGTGTCTATGTGTAGACAAAAAACTCGAATATCAGTTAAAGAGTTAAAACTTGGATCCTATGTAGCAAAATATAAACATACTAGCCTGCCAAGCGCTAAAGAATGGACTTGAGGATCGACTTGGTAAAGACTAACAGTTCGGAAGACAAGATAAAGTACCAAAGCAAGTTCTCTACAAATGTGTTCATGCACATGCAGCAAGACCATAGACCTTTGTGGAAGATGAAACAATACTCATTCATCGCCATTCTTCAAGTTCTACAAGGGGGTAAATATATATATGCATGGTTTTCTGTGCAAATGAACCCGGCCAGCAACCAACAAAAATACACAAAGCGGCCAGAGATCGATAGTTCAGAAAGTATTGTACCTCCGGTTATCTCCTTTGATTTCCTCTAAGGTCAGTCTCAATGAAAATTTCATTTGCATTTAATAATTTGTCACATGCATTTTTGTGACATGATACCGTTTTAATAAAGAGAAAGATGAAATGAGTGTCATAGCGATCAAACTCTTTTGGTACGATTACCAACTCTATTATAATTAAATGTCTATGAAACTATAAAATAAAACTTTGCATTGAGAGTTTCATCCAAATTTCATGTTATTTTAGATCACATGATGATTTTGGAAACAAAGTAATGATGATTTTAGTTTAGATGACATAATTTTAGTTTAGATGACATGATGATTTTGAAAACAACGTAATGACACCTTGCATTAAAACTGGCCTAACAACCTCTTACCTCTCGGCCACTGACCAAGCCATCTCCATCTCTTCTTCCGCCGCAGCAGCTACAGCTTGAGCTTCATCCAATGTCTTCATGAGTGGATCTAATACGGCGTCCGTCTCTGCCTCTGCCCTTGTACTTGTACCTGTAACCTTAGTAGTATCATCCCCCTTTGATAGCTTCTTGTTCTTCCCTGAGACAGCCCTGCCGACCTTACTGGCTCTGCCACACTCCACCACTGCTGCTGCAGGATGAGCAGGAGCTATGGTGGTGTTCTGCAAAAGACGACGTGACTGGGATTAGCTATACAACAGCATGTTTCAGAGTCACAGGCAAAATAATTAATCACGCTAGAGAGAGAGAGAGAGGAACCTCGTCCACCGCGGCGGCGGCGGCCTTGGGACGGGCGCTGAGGCCCTTGGTGAGGCGGCAGAGATTGGTCTCCCTGCTGACAAGTGAAGACGAAACATGTTTCAGAGAAAACAGCGGCTCCAATGTCCAATTAAAATAAAAAGTATGTGACTGTTAGTTAATGTTTCCAACCTATCAACGACAGGGGCGTTGACGTGGTTGCTGATATCGCCCAGCGCTCGCCGATTCGGTCGGCCGTCTGATTCTTCCTCGGACCTGTTCGAGCGGCCGCGGCGCCCGTCTGATTCCTTGGACCTGAAATGCACCCTGATTAAACCCGGCCTAACAGCGATCGAGCGGACCCTTTCACAATCGCGCGGAATGGAGAAAGTATAGAAAGAGAGAGAGAGAGGGGAACAAATAAGCCGCGCGCGAGCGATCCTCCGCGGTCGCAGATCAGAATCAGACCAACCCCAATGTGAATGGGCGATTATTGTGTATACATTAATTACGCACGCAACGCACCTGCGTTCGCAGCCTGCCGAGGAGCGGCGGCCTCGCGCTGCCGCCTCGTGTCCATGTCGGCCGGCCTCCCGGAGTTGTTCCTCCCCTGTGCCTGCCTCCTCTCGATCCGCCTGCTGCTGGCTGCTCCCGCGACTGACTTGGCCACTTGGGTTTAGGGTGCTGGATGCCTGGATCGGAGGAGGGCGGCGGCGGGGGTCTCGAGCTTTATAGTATCTGAAAAAAAATGGAAGACAGGAATCGATCACGATTCACGCGGCTCCTTTTTGAACAGACTGATCGATCGGCAGCTTTCGAGTTTCATATGTACGTACTAGTACGAATTTCACAGATGGCTCTTTGGGTCTTATATTCTGCTCGGTTACCTCCTTCATGTAGACTTCTCGTTTATGTCCTGTGGACTGTTCTCATTCTATTTATGTGTGTGTATAGATATAAACTCTTATAAGCGCAGCTTATGAGAGTGGATATTTTTTATCAATGTTTCAATTCATTCTAAGTATATGTCATAGCAGAGAGTGTATCAATGCTTCGATTCATTCTGTATGGCATACCAGTCTTTGAAATAATGCTGAAAGTAGTTGGTCAATTTCAATTAGCCATTATTCATGCTAAAAGGCTATTTAAACAGGCAAAGTGACCATTAAAGTGGAATCACTGGTTTGATCAAACGGAAACAGAGTACCACCTTGCTCCTTGCATTGCAGTGTCTTTAAATAGTGTGCAAACGGGCTAAACAAACATTTAGGCGAATAGTGTCTGAGATGCTATATATGTACATTATTAGGGTCATGCATAGTAACAACATGCATACATGCTTCCAGACTCACTGGAGTAATATTGTTAAACGCATTTCCTTTCCATGACACATTATCGAACAGCCATATATGGCAGACAGTCTCAGTGCATCTGTTCCTCAGCTCTTTTCCCTCTTGAAACACTGTAAGAGTAAATTGTTATGCTTATGCATTGCAAAAACCTCAAGTTTATGACCCCCAAGTTAGTTGGAGCTCAATGCCAGGGCCTTGCACTGTTCACTCATAGCCTGAAGTTGCGCCTCCTTCTGATCAACCACATAATGTAGCCTCACATTTAAATCCCACATCTTCTGCAGCTTGGATTCCTTCTTGACAACCATGGCATGAAGCTTGCAAACAGTCTGTGTTGCTTCAGTGATAAACAGGTTAATCCTGTTCACCAACACACATGTTATCAAAGATATTGCTTTAATTTGCCAATATCCATAATTATCTACCATAATTATTATTACTAGTAGGTAGTACATGAAGAACCAACGGTCTGAAGACTATATCATGATTCATGAATAAACATAATGTCATTCTTCCTCTACCTACAAATTTGTTGATCCACACGTGCAACATGACCCAGAAGCGGGTGAAGTTAATTAGTAACAAAAGCATGAGCTTTGGGCGCGGTGCAGCTGTCAGAACTCATTCTAAACATAAACTACAAGAGAGTAAGAACTGGAAACAATTAGCATCACACATAGTGGCAAAGGCGCAAAGCATTTGGAAGAAACTACTGTTAATGCAGCGTTGCAGATTTTGAAGAAATTAAACGAGCTTTAACGTAGCGTCATTAAGGAAATCCAAATAGATAAAGGATACGCCTTGACAAAACAGTTAACGTCACGATTGAGATACTAATAGCTAACTTTTACAGCATTGTGGGTTTCCCTATATATTAACTGTGTAGCAGCATCAGCTAAATGCCCTACTATACCATGGGACGCTTCAGAACAAGTTGGCTACCTTCCTTGTTAAAAATCGGGAAGATTAAATAAACTAATAATGATGTTGAAAAATGCGTCTTGACGCGGTCTCAAAAAAAAACTAATAATCATATTTAGTCATCCATCGCGCGTCAATACTTTCTTCAAGTTCTAGAGGAGATACATATATTATGGTTTCCGTGCAAATGAACCCATCGCAGCACCAGCACCAGCACACAAAGCAGCGAGATAGTCGAGAGAGTGCCTATGGCCGTGTTTGGGATGGATTAAAATCGTATCTTCAGACGTCTGAACGTGACTTCGTGAGAATCAAGAATAAGCGCGCCAAACGCGCGCGGTATCCGCGATAGACTTAGCCACCGCCAGAATACACTGCCAACTGCGTTTTCCGTGCCGCAAGCTGAGGGCCGCGTTTTGGATACCGCGACGCGGTTCCAAACACGCCCTATGTTAATCTCAAGCGAGTTTGTCATTGAGTCCCAAAACAGTGAAGCAGTTATAGCAGTTTTAGGATGCGTTTGGTTGCGAGGATGAGATGTGACAGAGTCCTCCTTTTGACGTGTTTGGTTAGGAGTCACGGGAGAACCGGGTGGTCCCACTTGCCAAGATACTCAGAATATTCGTTTGAAAAAGGAGCGACCTCGTTCCAAAAAAAAACAAAATTGTAGAACATGACTCATAAATGTTTGACTCTCCAAGATTTTTAGATTTTTAGGATGTCTTATAATTTGTGATAGAGGGAGTATTTTATTTTTTCAGTATGGAAGTGGTTTATTTTATTTTTCAACGAAGCTGAGTAGTATCACAATTCTACGGACTATTTTATCAAAAAATATGTTTTCTATTTTATTTTGTCTATTTTATTTTTTTAACAAAGATGAGCAGCAACGCAGTATCGTACCCCGTCTTATGCAATGCCACGTAGGATTTTTGCTTATGTGGAGGAAAGAGAAATGTGAGAGAGAAAGAGGTCGTTGTTTCGCGAAACAACCACCTCATGAGCTAAGATTTAGGACTATGAGACAACGTTTACACCATTGTATGAGTTGTTGTTGCCATGCACCTCACAAATTAATTTTTATTCTATGCATAAATTAAAGAATCATGAGTTACTACGAGTCAACTTAAAAAATCAATCATTGTATATGTGGTTTGTTAACTCGTCTTAAATAATGTGGCATTATATGAGTCGACCTATAGGACGACACCAATATACTTGCCCTTAGCCGACCGCAGGGAGCATGCCAACCAGGCTAATACTGGCCCATGCTAATGCAATAGCCGGCCCACGGGATGGCAGGAGTAAATTAATCTATTTTTCTAGGGGTCAGCAGCGGGATCGCTGTCACCCGGGTCGGCAGCTAGCCATCCCCTGTCACCATCGTCGTGAAGTTCTCCAACTCCAACGAGAGCAATAGTAGTAATATAGCCTGTTGTTGGCTGCTTTATAGATTAACTATATAGTAGTCGGTTCTTTATAATTAATGTACAGTTCAGCTATCTCTCCCACAAAACATTTTAGTTCTTGTATATAAGTCAGCTGTAAGTTTACAGCTTATTTCTTCTCTCTCCCCTTCTCTCTTCTTCAACGCAGTATTTAGTCTTCTTACGTTCCGTTATTATACTTTTTGATCCACCTATCTGTCATATAGGAAATCGGCGAGCACGGTAGACGGCACCGGTAAATCTTCTTTCAACCGTGAGTTTCCCATTTGCCCTTGTTATTCATAGGGCAAAGAAAAAATATTTTCCTATTACTGTTAGAATGGCTGGACACGTTGAGTATTTTTTTCCATTTGTATAAAAGTCGTTCTTTAATTCATATATATACTTACACTACTACTTTGCCCCATCCTGTTCGCTTGGTCACTTTTTAGTTGATAATCCACGGCTGATACTGTTTTAACTGTTTTTTTGTGAGACAAAAACACTGTTTCGATGGCTCATAAGCCAAATGAACAACGCGTTTGTCCCTCTTGTTACAGCAAAAATACATTCTTGTTGTGACTAAAATGTAATGTTTGCCAGTACAAGGCTCCTGTGTTCCGAATTTCCGATCCATGTGAAACTCATAAACGTATCTCGTAGCAGAGCAGAGAGCTGCTACTTTATTCGTCTGGACGAGTGGACGACAGTTCCCTTCCATGCTACATGTAAAAAAAAAAGATTCCTTTCATCTTTATTCTCTAGCTCCAGCCTCAAGCAAAGCGCAACAGAGAGCAATGCTGCTCTTTTCTGAAAGCAGCCGACGACCGAAGGGGCTCATTGCAAACCTGCAGCATAGCTTGCCTTGACAGTTAGCACACCACATTCTCTCCAGGGGGAGGAGTTTCTGTTGTTTCCTCGATACTACAAAGAATACAGCACCTAGCTAGCTGCCAGGCCCAGGTACCAATATTGTTGAGAATTCTATGCTTTTTTTTTTGGCCAATTTGCATCTTTTGTTTAATTCTCTCAAGAATAGCTATCTAGCTATATGGATTAACATGCGTGTTCTTGTATGGGATAGAACTTGTGTTCTTGTCGGTGGAGATCCTTCTGGAGGTGCAAAGATGGGTAAGATTTCTGGAGCTTGGTCTCTGCTTGTGCTTCATTCATGGGGACCTTGGTCTGTGTCTTGCATCGCCAAGGCTCTTATGTTTTGGAAGCTGTAACCCAAACTATCCTTTCCTCTTAATGAAAAGCTTGTGCCTAGGCATATGTTCGCGAAGATTTCTTAAGCTGCTTGTGCCCTACTTTTTACACAGAAAAATTCTTATCATGCCTCGAAGGGTGCCTCTTTTTTCCCTTCCATATAGATACATGTTAATTAATAGTTTGGAAACTATAGACCAACAACATACTGCTACGAAGTTTAGCTTGGGCTCTACACTTTGCATATATGAAAAACCTACACAATTTTTTATCTAAATGTGTTCTAGACTTCTCTATGTGTGTCTACTTCTCCAATTACAAGATAAGCACTTACAATAAAATTGTGTTAAAGTTTAAATATGATAATTAAGCGCCGCAAATAAATGCAGAACATAAAGAAAAAATTCCTTACATGTCATTGGCAAAAGCATAAATCCCTTATCTGCCACCAAAAAAACATGATTCTCGTATATGCCATTGTTGTTAAACTGTAATTTCTTCCATACCAAGGTGATTGCCTGAGTAAGCATAAAAACATATTTTAGTATTACTCCCACTAGTTATTCCTAAAACACAGAGGTGGTCAAACAATGAGCAAATGGGCTGCTCGTTGAGAAAGGAAGTAGTAGAATTCTGATGGATCTCTGGTTGAGGAACCAGAGGTATGGGCTGCTGGGCTTAGTTTTTTTTAAGAAAACCGGGTTTATATTTCATATAAATTTTTCGGTGATTACATCTTAAATCTTACAAGAACACCCTTAAAAGAAAAGAAAATTATAACTCAGTCCTTGTAAGCTCCTCCCGGTCTGCCTGGCCGCCAGCAGCTAGACCACACATGCTTGAAGCCAACATCCTCTCCGGCTAAGAAACATGGTTTCTTGTTGCCGTCTTGTGCAACCCGTCGATCAGGGGCGAAGCTACGTAGGGATTTGGGGTGCCTATGCACCCCCAAAATTTTAGAAAACAACTATATTGATCAATTTTTCACCATATTGGCACCTCCCATGACATAGGTGTATACACCCACAAGGCAAGTGTATCCCCTTCGAATTTTCTCTAGCTTCGTCATTGCCGTCGATCCTGCTTTGTAACCGCTGAACAACTCGGCTAGAAAAGATGGCTGTCAGCCATCATATCGCCGGACACCAAGGAATCTAACGCCACAAGGACCAGAGCCCCAGCTCACTGGATGACGACGAACCTGAAGGGGAACT